>VTPW01000009.1:0-695115 GCA_017499575.1 Sanguinoderma rugosum | reverse complement strand
CCCTAACCCTAACCCTAACCCTAACCCTAACCCTAACCCTAACCCTAACCCTAACCCTAACCCTAACCCTAACCCTAACCCTAACCCTAACCCTAACCCTAACCCTAACCCAACCCTAACCACATCACCAAGCTTAGCCAGGCGACTTCCAGACCCACGTGTAGGCACCTGAACCAAGTCCAGGAGATCCTCCACAAGACGCCGATCCTTCAGATAATCTGCTAGATGTGTATGCCAGCCAGTCATCTGAACCATGAGTGGTAGTTCGTGCGGATGAATAGGCTGTAGAATGTGGGTGGTGGTAGTGAGATCTGGCAGTAGTTTCGAGGCGTAGATGTCGAGCAAGGAGATGTCTTCAGGTTGCGTTGAAAGCGGAGCCGTAACCTCGAAGTAGTGGCGATGCAGTACAGACCAGAACGTTTGCACAGCAGCGGAGCGGAAAGGTGAACCAAATTGCGAGCCAACTGGTGTGTTCTTGCAAATGTGTTTTCCCATTGACGTCTTCTTCAGAGTGCAGTACGTACAGGTATTGCAACGAAAGCCAGTGTGAATAGCGAGACCTTCAACTGGTGGCCCTAACGTCTTGGGAGCCAAAGCACACTCTGAGGAGACCACATGGAGCTGGCTGAGTACATGGAGTAGGTGCGCTTCATCCCCACGGGAGATGGTAAAGCTGTGAGACCGAAGATGCGCCACTACCTTTGAAGGAACCCAAGTATCGAGACAGGCCATGCAGTGAAGCGTAGAATAGTGACGGTGCACCATGAGTCCATACTTGGCCAATGTATCTGTTGTCGTTAAGTCGCTCATGGCAGGTTCAGCAGCCGTAATGCGTTGAGTAGGCAGACTTGGAAGCGGACGAGGCGTAAGTTCAAGATCCAGTGAAGACGAGCGAGGCGATTCGAGACGTGGTGGAGTAGATGGCTGGGCTGGTGGAGGGGGTGAAGGCGTGGAGCGAAGACCAGAAGACGGAAGACGAAGCGGTGTTGCCTTTGGAGTAGGCGAAGAGGCAGGCAGATCCTTAACAGATATCAAGTTAGTTAACAGCAAATTGAATCAGATTGAATACAAACTGGGAGTGGCAAATCCACATCCATAAACTCAGACTCCAATTCAACTCCCTCATCTCCTTCCACAGTCTTCCAAGAGAACTTGACCACCTTATGAACACTCCTGGAGTGGTGGTTGAAGTTCTTGACATTTTCATGTTGAACTTCACATAAGGGACAGCCAAGCAAATGCTGAATGCCATCCCTAACCACCAAGTAATCTTTGCTATCTAATTACAGTTGGTACAACTACAAGTTCAGCAAGGGAGCATGGTAACTCACCAAAAGAGAGGATATATCTCTCATGGTGAAGAGTCTTCATGTGCTCATTGTAGCTCTTCTTTCTAGACCAATCCTTGTTGCAGACAGAGCAGAAAAGCTTTCTACAGAGACCATGAAAGGAGCTATGATTCTGGGACTAGAAGAGCTCTAAGAATAGCTACATACCCTTGAGATGATGCCATTGCTTTGGTGAAAAGTTGCAGGAATGGAGAGATGAAGGGGATGCAAAAATAGAGTGCAGTAGTGTGCAGGTAGAGAGAATAGGGGGTTCATTTCGCATTTTTTCACATTTGGAACTCAGATTCCAACCCCCTGGGTCATGTGCTTACAGAATACTTCAGAGGTTTTCTGTAAGCACATGATCTAGGAGGTCTAGGAGTCATCCTCTGGCTGTACTTCGCATTTTTGCTCCTTTTAAATGGCAATACTTGTTGCTACAAACTGTTCCCCACTCTGAACTTATGTTTTTTTACATTCTGAACAACTTTGTCCACTCAAGTAAGTCATGAAAATCAAATCCTGATTCACTACAGCTCAATCTTGCTGTTAACTTCGCATTTTTGAGCCTGTAGCTTGTCCCTAAAAAATACTACTGATATACTGTGAACTGGAGTGTATGTAATTTCGCATTCTGACCACTTTTTGTCACTCAAGCAAGTCATGAAAATCAATCCCTAAGTCAGTAGTCCACTATTTGCTGCTTAAGTTCGCATTTTTGCTCTTCTTGACTGCATGAAAATGGCCCTAACTACTCCGGAGTTCTTCCATTTTATGCATTCTATTATTCTGAACAACTTTACTTCAGAGCTCTAAGCAATTGGAGAAAGTCCTGGCCTTGTATTCACAAAAAAAAGGCCCTAAGAGCGGATTTTGTACTTGGTTGAGGCAGGTACTGATTGTGGGAATGCCCCTTGCCTCCCCTGGGTCATGTGCTTACAGAATACTTCAGAGGTTTTCTGTAAGCACATGATCTAGGGGGGCTAGGAGTCACCTTCTGGCTGTACTTCGCATTTTTGCTGAATTGAAATGGCAATACCTGCTGCTACAAATTGTTCCCCACATCGGATTTATGTTTTTTTACATTCTGAACAACTTTGTCCACCCAAGCAAGTCATGAAAATCAAATCCTGAGTCACTATTCCACTGTTTGCTGTTCAAGTTCGCATTTTTCCACCTTTTGACTTCCTTAAAAGGGCCCTAACTACTCCGGAGTTTTTGCATCTTATGCTTGTTATTATTCTGAACAAGTTTACTCAAGACACCCAAGCTTTTTGAGCAGGTTCTGACCATGTTTCATTACAAAAAGTGTCATTAGAGCGGAATTTGAAGTCCCTAATGTGAGCTACTGACTGTGGGAAACTGACTTTGTAATGAGGTCGGACTTGTGATGAGTTGTAACTGTGAGAAAATGCGAAAACTCAGCTGCCAGAACAGGCAGGTCAGGGGAAAGGGGGAACAGGGGCACATTAAATAAAACACAAAGATAATTCTACAGGTGAGGCCCAGGTGGGCCCAAGTGGACGCAACAACGACCCAATCCTAGGGAATATATATTGGGAGGTTTGGTGAGCTGTTGCGTCCACTTGGGCCCATTTCCCACATCCTTGGAACCAGTATAGTCGTTTTGCAGGTAGTAATGCAGCTGCTGAACGAGGAGAAAGTGGCCCAAGTGGACGCAACAAGGCTTCCCATACAGCCTGAAGGTATACCTAGAGATGGGATTTTGTCGCGTCCACTTGGGCCCACATCCTGCGACTTGGGCCCTGTTCCTCCTCGTACCGAAACGGTATTTGGGCTGTAGCACGAGGAGGAGGGTGGATATCTCCGTAGAAATTACATCAGTATACTCTCCTAACATGCCCGGACATATTTCGTCACCTAACCCGGGGTCGGGGAGCGACGGTTGCTTCGCTACGCTCAGCGAGATTCTCGACGAAGAAGGGGGCGTGGAGGGACAGCGGGACAAGAAAAGGCGGACGCGACAAGGTGATTCCCCATCAGTAAGCCCTAACGGAGGTGTGTGAAGTTGTTGCGTCCACTTTGGAGGAGGTCGGCGGAATAAGCTGCCTATTCTGTCGGATAATATAGATAGGCGTGTTCGACGATATTCCGTTGACCTGGCGACTTGAATTCAGCAGTTGGATTCTTGAAGAACTTGCGAAGCAAGTCAAGTGCATATCCTGGCTCATTAACGGAGGGCCCAGTCGGTGGTAGAGGTGTAGCAGGAGAATAAGAAGGGACAGGAGGAAGCGAGGCTGCTGGTGCAGAAAGTTCTGGTGGATCATCTCCATACAAGTCCTCAATCTCAGTGTAATCCCCTTGAGCAATCTCCTGGAGTGGCGTAACCGTGCGATTGGATGTCGAAGTAGACTCGTGCAAGGGGAACTGTGGTGCTGAATCTGCATAGCGAATACCCTCTGACTGAGCAATGAACAGCGCTTTCTGAACACCCTCTGCCACCGATTTCTGCACCTTGGACTCTACAGCATCCATAACCCGAGCCATGGCAGAAGAAACAGCACCCGTAACTGTATTGGCAATCTCGGCACGTATTCCTGCAAGCAAGGCAGCCGTATCGAATGCAGGCGCAGCAGCCGTAACACCAGAAGTCGTGGAGGTAGTTGTGGTGGGGAATAGCTGATTGCGCTTCTTGACTATTAGCGGGACCATGGGTGGATACTCTGGGAAGCAGCCCATCATTCTTGCCCAAGCGTCAGAGGCGAAACCGAAGCGTAGGACCATGTCGCTGGTGAGGGACGGAAGATGGCCAGCCTCTGGTGCGTAGTGTGCACGTTCCACTCTTGTAGTATGCCCACGAAGTTCAGCGAAAGCGTCTTCACCTTCCATGGCCAGCTGGAACTCTGAGCCCAAGTAGACGCGTCCCATCTCAACCGTAAGTTGACGGAAGTTGCGCAAGCCGCAGTCCCTAACACCAGCCTTCTGCTGCATGAACGTGGCCAGCAGTTCGCTAAACGTATCTGCAGTCATCACCTTTCCCATGTCGAGCCACAGGTACTCAGCATACAGCAGTGCAGTCTCTTCATTCCAAGCGACACGAGCCAGAATCTGTTCCAGAGGACGTATACCAAGCAAGTAGATCTCCAGCAAGCGGGTGAGTTCTGGATGGCACTTCATGGCTATGAAGGACTCTGCGCCTTGTAGATGTTCTGCTTTGGTGCGACGGGTGACGAGCCAGAGGTCTTTGAGCGAACGGAAGACAGTACGAGGTCGATTCGAGTTGCGGATCTTGTGCTCCACAAACTCTGCACCACGTGGATCAGGGCCAGCCGTAATGAAGCTGTATAGCGCCAGAGAGTGATTGATTTCACGCATGATCCCAAGCACCTCCAAGACAGCAGCTTGATTCCAAACAGCACCACCAGCACTGTCCTTCCGTAACAGGGAACGACCAGGCGTATTGAGTAGCGCAGCCATTAACTGATTGGGCTTTGCGACCATGGAATCGATGTCGTCGAGCCAGGAAGAGCCTCTAGCTGTAGTTGTCCAGTCATCACTGATGTTGTCTGGAATCGAGTACTCAAATACTTCAGTGTTGAACAGAGAGGTAACTTGAGCCTTGATATCCGCAGCGAGTCCTTCAACTGCAAGCCGTAACCGTGGAACATCCAGAACACTCTTGTGGTATGTGATGAGTTGACCATCAGCGCTGACCATAGTCGTAGGAGCCGCAGTGGTGTTGTGGACAAGAGACGAGATGTACGACTGGTAGTTCGAAATCGTATTGAAGGCGGAGCGAACATTGGGCGCAAGGTGAAGCTTGACTTGGTCTTCTACAACTCTAATAGACAAATAAGAAGGAGACTTTCACAAGATATTGCAAGGAACTTACTCCTCGAATTCCCTTCCAGAACCGTCATGCTGGCAAACAGCATTGATGAAACACGTAACCCGGCAGAGATACTTGAGGATAGCCAATGGTTGCGTCATGTACTGGGGCGGTTTGAAAGACCCATCATCTTGAATCGAAAGCAGCGCTATGAAGCATTCAATGAATCTACTCCACTTGCTGCTGCCATCCTCCAACTCCGTAACGTTAGCGAAGCGACTCAGCATTGGCTGGACCAGTGTATGCATGGCTACGACCTGGCTATTGATATCGACTCCATCTGCTAGTGAGGCAAGGAGGGCGTGGGCGTGTCTGATGTCGTCTTCAGATAGCGGGAACTCGTAGCCAGACTTGTTTCGTGCACCATCTATGGACTTGATGATTGCGTTGGCCAGCTTAGCAAGAAGCGTGGAGTAGTTGCGAATCGTGGAGGAGTCTTCCAGTGGCTTGAAGTGGACGCTCTCACTTGAATTGAAGATTAGAAACGACTATAAGAATATAAATAAGACGTACATTGGATACCGTTTCAACATCTTGCGAATTTCAAAGGATGCCCTGCTGATTTTGCGCCCAGCGATTTGCAGGTACTCATTCGCCACATCACCAAGCTTAGCCAGGCGACTTCCAGACCCACGTGTAGGCACCTGAACCAAGTCCAGGAGATCCTCCACAAGACGCCGATCCTTCAGATAATCTGCTAGATGTGTATGCCAGCCAGTCATCTGAACCATGAGTGGTAGTTCGTGCGGATGAATAGGCTGTAGAATGTGGGTGGTGGTAGTGAGATCTGGCAGTAGTTTCGAGGCGTAGATGTCGAGCAAGGAGATGTCTTCAGGTTGCGTTGAAAGCGGAGCCGTAACCTCGAAGTAGTGGCGATGCAGTACAGACCAGAACGTTTGCACAGCAGCGGAGCGGAAAGGTGAACCAAATTGCGAGCCAACTGGTGTGTTCTTGCAAATGTGTTTTCCCATTGACGTCTTCTTCAGAGTGCAGTACGTACAGGTATTGCAACGAAAGCCAGTGTGAATAGCGAGACCTTCAACTGGTGGCCCTAACGTCTTGGGAGCCAAAGCACACTCTGAGGAGACCACATGGAGCTGGCTGAGTACATGGAGTAGGTGCGCTTCATCCCCACGGGAGATGGTAAAGCTGTGAGACCGAAGATGCGCCACTACCTTTGAAGGAACCCAAGTATCGAGACAGGCCATGCAGTGAAGCGTAGAATAGTGACGGTGCACCATGAGTCCATACTTGGCCAATGTATCTGTTGTCGTTAAGTCGCTCATGGCAGGTTCAGCAGCCGTAATGCGTTGAGTAGGCAGACTTGGAAGCGGACGAGGCGTAAGTTCAAGATCCAGTGAAGACGAGCGAGGCGATTCGAGACGTGGTGGAGTAGATGGCTGGGCTGGTGGAGGGGGTGAAGGCGTGGAGCGAAGACCAGAAGACGGAAGACGAAGCGGTGTTGCCTTTGGAGTAGGCGAAGAGGCAGGCAGATCCTTAACAGATATCAAGTTAGTTAACAGCAAATTGAATCAGATTGAATACAAACTGGGAGTGGCAAATCCACATCCATAAACTCAGACTCCAATTCAACTCCCTCATCTCCTTCCACAGTCTTCCAAGAGAACTTGACCACCTTATGAACACTCCTGGAGTGGTGGTTGAAGTTCTTGACATTTTCATGTTGAACTTCACATAAGGGACAGCCAAGCAAATGCTGAATGCCATCCCTAACCACCAAGTAATCTTTGCTATCTAATTACAGTTGGTACAACTACAAGTTCAGCAAGGGAGCATGGTAACTCACCAAAAGAGAGGATATATCTCTCATGGTGAAGAGTCTTCATGTGCTCATTGTAGCTCTTCTTTCTAGACCAATCCTTGTTGCAGACAGAGCAGAAAAGCTTTCTACAGAGACCATGAAAGGAGCTATGATTCTGGGACTAGAAGAGCTCTAAGAATAGCTACATACCCTTGAGATGATGCCATTGCTTTGGTGAAAAGTTGCAGGAATGGAGAGATGAAGGGGATGCAAAAATAGAGTGCAGTAGTGTGCAGGTAGAGAGAATAGGGGGTTCATTTCGCATTTTTTCACATTTGGAACTCAGATTCCAACCCCCTGGGTCATGTGCTTACAGAATACTTCAGAGGTTTTCTGTAAGCACATGATCTAGGAGGTCTAGGAGTCATCCTCTGGCTGTACTTCGCATTTTTGCTCCTTTTAAATGGCAATACTTGTTGCTACAAACTGTTCCCCACTCTGAACTTATGTTTTTTTACATTCTGAACAACTTTGTCCACTCAAGTAAGTCATGAAAATCAAATCCTGATTCACTACAGCTCAATCTTGCTGTTAACTTCGCATTTTTGAGCCTGTAGCTTGTCCCTAAAAAATACTACTGATATACTGTGAACTGGAGTGTATGTAATTTCGCATTCTGACCACTTTTTGTCACTCAAGCAAGTCATGAAAATCAATCCCTAAGTCAGTAGTCCACTATTTGCTGCTTAAGTTCGCATTTTTGCTCTTCTTGACTGCATGAAAATGGCCCTAACTACTCCGGAGTTCTTCCATTTTATGCATTCTATTATTCTGAACAACTTTACTTCAGAGCTCTAAGCAATTGGAGAAAGTCCTGGCCTTGTATTCACAAAAAAAAGGCCCTAAGAGCGGATTTTGTACTTGGTTGAGGCAGGTACTGATTGTGGGAATGCCCCTTGCCTCCCCTGGGTCATGTGCTTACAGAATACTTCAGAGGTTTTCTGTAAGCACATGATCTAGGGGGGCTAGGAGTCACCTTCTGGCTGTACTTCGCATTTTTGCTGAATTGAAATGGCAATACCTGCTGCTACAAATTGTTCCCCACATCGGATTTATGTTTTTTTACATTCTGAACAACTTTGTCCACCCAAGCAAGTCATGAAAATCAAATCCTGAGTCACTATTCCACTGTTTGCTGTTCAAGTTCGCATTTTTCCACCTTTTGACTTCCTTAAAAGGGCCCTAACTACTCCGGAGTTTTTGCATCTTATGCTTGTTATTATTCTGAACAAGTTTACTCAAGACACCCAAGCTTTTTGAGCAGGTTCTGACCATGTTTCATTACAAAAAGTGTCATTAGAGCGGAATTTGAAGTCCCTAATGTGAGCTACTGACTGTGGGAAACTGACTTTGTAATGAGGTCGGACTTGTGATGAGTTGTAACTGTGAGAAAATGCGAAAACTCAGCTGCCAGAACAGGCAGGTCAGGGGAAAGGGGGAACAGGGGCACATTAAATAAAACACAAAGATAATTCTACAGGTGAGGCCCAGGTGGGCCCAAGTGGACGCAACAACGACCCAATCCTAGGGAATATATATTGGGAGGTTTGGTGAGCTGTTGCGTCCACTTGGGCCCATTTCCCACATCCTTGGAACCAGTATAGTCGTTTTGCAGGTAGTAATGCAGCTGCTGAACGAGGAGAAAGTGGCCCAAGTGGACGCAACAAGGCTTCCCATACAGCCTGAAGGTATACCTAGAGATGGGATTTTGTCGCGTCCACTTGGGCCCACATCCTGCGACTTGGGCCCTGTTCCTCCTCGTACCGAAACGGTATTTGGGCTGTAGCACGAGGAGGAGGGTGGATATCTCCGTAGAAATTACATCAGTATACTCTCCTAACATGCCCGGACATATTTCGTCACCTAACCCGGGGTCGGGGAGCGACGGTTGCTTCGCTACGCTCAGCGAGATTCTCGACGAAGAAGGGGGCGTGGAGGGACAGCGGGACAAGAAAAGGCGGACGCGACAAGGTGATTCCCCATCAGTAAGCCCTAACGGAGGTGTGTGAAGTTGTTGCGTCCACTTTGGAGGAGGTCGGCGGAATAAGCTGCCTATTCTGTCGGATAATATAGATAGGCGTGTTCGACGATATTCCGTTGACCTGGCGACTTGAATTCAGCAGTTGGATTCTTGAAGAACTTGCGAAGCAAGTCAAGTGCATATCCTGGCTCATTAACGGAGGGCCCAGTCGGTGGTAGAGGTGTAGCAGGAGAATAAGAAGGGACAGGAGGAAGCGAGGCTGCTGGTGCAGAAAGTTCTGGTGGATCATCTCCATACAAGTCCTCAATCTCAGTGTAATCCCCTTGAGCAATCTCCTGGAGTGGCGTAACCGTGCGATTGGATGTCGAAGTAGACTCGTGCAAGGGGAACTGTGGTGCTGAATCTGCATAGCGAATACCCTCTGACTGAGCAATGAACAGCGCTTTCTGAACACCCTCTGCCACCGATTTCTGCACCTTGGACTCTACAGCATCCATAACCCGAGCCATGGCAGAAGAAACAGCACCCGTAACTGTATTGGCAATCTCGGCACGTATTCCTGCAAGCAAGGCAGCCGTATCGAATGCAGGCGCAGCAGCCGTAACACCAGAAGTCGTGGAGGTAGTTGTGGTGGGGAATAGCTGATTGCGCTTCTTGACTATTAGCGGGACCATGGGTGGATACTCTGGGAAGCAGCCCATCATTCTTGCCCAAGCGTCAGAGGCGAAACCGAAGCGTAGGACCATGTCGCTGGTGAGGGACGGAAGATGGCCAGCCTCTGGTGCGTAGTGTGCACGTTCCACTCTTGTAGTATGCCCACGAAGTTCAGCGAAAGCGTCTTCACCTTCCATGGCCAGCTGGAACTCTGAGCCCAAGTAGACGCGTCCCATCTCAACCGTAAGTTGACGGAAGTTGCGCAAGCCGCAGTCCCTAACACCAGCCTTCTGCTGCATGAACGTGGCCAGCAGTTCGCTAAACGTATCTGCAGTCATCACCTTTCCCATGTCGAGCCACAGGTACTCAGCATACAGCAGTGCAGTCTCTTCATTCCAAGCGACACGAGCCAGAATCTGTTCCAGAGGACGTATACCAAGCAAGTAGATCTCCAGCAAGCGGGTGAGTTCTGGATGGCACTTCATGGCTATGAAGGACTCTGCGCCTTGTAGATGTTCTGCTTTGGTGCGACGGGTGACGAGCCAGAGGTCTTTGAGCGAACGGAAGACAGTACGAGGTCGATTCGAGTTGCGGATCTTGTGCTCCACAAACTCTGCACCACGTGGATCAGGGCCAGCCGTAATGAAGCTGTATAGCGCCAGAGAGTGATTGATTTCACGCATGATCCCAAGCACCTCCAAGACAGCAGCTTGATTCCAAACAGCACCACCAGCACTGTCCTTCCGTAACAGGGAACGACCAGGCGTATTGAGTAGCGCAGCCATTAACTGATTGGGCTTTGCGACCATGGAATCGATGTCGTCGAGCCAGGAAGAGCCTCTAGCTGTAGTTGTCCAGTCATCACTGATGTTGTCTGGAATCGAGTACTCAAATACTTCAGTGTTGAACAGAGAGGTAACTTGAGCCTTGATATCCGCAGCGAGTCCTTCAACTGCAAGCCGTAACCGTGGAACATCCAGAACACTCTTGTGGTATGTGATGAGTTGACCATCAGCGCTGACCATAGTCGTAGGAGCCGCAGTGGTGTTGTGGACAAGAGACGAGATGTACGACTGGTAGTTCGAAATCGTATTGAAGGCGGAGCGAACATTGGGCGCAAGGTGAAGCTTGACTTGGTCTTCTACAACTCTAATAGACAAATAAGAAGGAGACTTTCACAAGATATTGCAAGGAACTTACTCCTCGAATTCCCTTCCAGAACCGTCATGCTGGCAAACAGCATTGATGAAACACGTAACCCGGCAGAGATACTTGAGGATAGCCAATGGTTGCGTCATGTACTGGGGCGGTTTGAAAGACCCATCATCTTGAATCGAAAGCAGCGCTATGAAGCATTCAATGAATCTACTCCACTTGCTGCTGCCATCCTCCAACTCCGTAACGTTAGCGAAGCGACTCAGCATTGGCTGGACCAGTGTATGCATGGCTACGACCTGGCTATTGATATCGACTCCATCTGCTAGTGAGGCAAGGAGGGCGTGGGCGTGTCTGATGTCGTCTTCAGATAGCGGGAACTCGTAGCCAGACTTGTTTCGTGCACCATCTATGGACTTGATGATTGCGTTGGCCAGCTTAGCAAGAAGCGTGGAGTAGTTGCGAATCGTGGAGGAGTCTTCCAGTGGCTTGAAGTGGACGCTCTCACTTGAATTGAAGATTAGAAACGACTATAAGAATATAAATAAGACGTACATTGGATACCGTTTCAACATCTTGCGAATTTCAAAGGATGCCCTGCTGATTTTGCGCCCAGCGATTTGCAGGTACTCATTCGCCACATCACCAAGCTTAGCCAGGCGACTTCCAGACCCACGTGTAGGCACCTGAACCAAGTCCAGGAGATCCTCCACAAGACGCCGATCCTTCAGATAATCTGCTAGATGTGTATGCCAGCCAGTCATCTGAACCATGAGTGGTAGTTCGTGCGGATGAATAGGCTGTAGAATGTGGGTGGTGGTAGTGAGATCTGGCAGTAGTTTCGAGGCGTAGATGTCGAGCAAGGAGATGTCTTCAGGTTGCGTTGAAAGCGGAGCCGTAACCTCGAAGTAGTGGCGATGCAGTACAGACCAGAACGTTTGCACAGCAGCGGAGCGGAAAGGTGAACCAAATTGCGAGCCAACTGGTGTGTTCTTGCAAATGTGTTTTCCCATTGACGTCTTCTTCAGAGTGCAGTACGTACAGGTATTGCAACGAAAGCCAGTGTGAATAGCGAGACCTTCAACTGGTGGCCCTAACGTCTTGGGAGCCAAAGCACACTCTGAGGAGACCACATGGAGCTGGCTGAGTACATGGAGTAGGTGCGCTTCATCCCCACGGGAGATGGTAAAGCTGTGAGACCGAAGATGCGCCACTACCTTTGAAGGAACCCAAGTATCGAGACAGGCCATGCAGTGAAGCGTAGAATAGTGACGGTGCACCATGAGTCCATACTTGGCCAATGTATCTGTTGTCGTTAAGTCGCTCATGGCAGGTTCAGCAGCCGTAATGCGTTGAGTAGGCAGACTTGGAAGCGGACGAGGCGTAAGTTCAAGATCCAGTGAAGACGAGCGAGGCGATTCGAGACGTGGTGGAGTAGATGGCTGGGCTGGTGGAGGGGGTGAAGGCGTGGAGCGAAGACCAGAAGACGGAAGACGAAGCGGTGTTGCCTTTGGAGTAGGCGAAGAGGCAGGCAGATCCTTAACAGATATCAAGTTAGTTAACAGCAAATTGAATCAGATTGAATACAAACTGGGAGTGGCAAATCCACATCCATAAACTCAGACTCCAATTCAACTCCCTCATCTCCTTCCACAGTCTTCCAAGAGAACTTGACCACCTTATGAACACTCCTGGAGTGGTGGTTGAAGTTCTTGACATTTTCATGTTGAACTTCACATAAGGGACAGCCAAGCAAATGCTGAATGCCATCCCTAACCACCAAGTAATCTTTGCTATCTAATTACAGTTGGTACAACTACAAGTTCAGCAAGGGAGCATGGTAACTCACCAAAAGAGAGGATATATCTCTCATGGTGAAGAGTCTTCATGTGCTCATTGTAGCTCTTCTTTCTAGACCAATCCTTGTTGCAGACAGAGCAGAAAAGCTTTCTACAGAGACCATGAAAGGAGCTATGATTCTGGGACTAGAAGAGCTCTAAGAATAGCTACATACCCTTGAGATGATGCCATTGCTTTGGTGAAAAGTTGCAGGAATGGAGAGATGAAGGGGATGCAAAAATAGAGTGCAGTAGTGTGCAGGTAGAGAGAATAGGGGGTTCATTTCGCATTTTTTCACATTTGGAACTCAGATTCCAACCCCCTGGGTCATGTGCTTACAGAATACTTCAGAGGTTTTCTGTAAGCACATGATCTAGGAGGTCTAGGAGTCATCCTCTGGCTGTACTTCGCATTTTTGCTCCTTTTAAATGGCAATACTTGTTGCTACAAACTGTTCCCCACTCTGAACTTATGTTTTTTTACATTCTGAACAACTTTGTCCACTCAAGTAAGTCATGAAAATCAAATCCTGATTCACTACAGCTCAATCTTGCTGTTAACTTCGCATTTTTGAGCCTGTAGCTTGTCCCTAAAAAATACTACTGATATACTGTGAACTGGAGTGTATGTAATTTCGCATTCTGACCACTTTTTGTCACTCAAGCAAGTCATGAAAATCAATCCCTAAGTCAGTAGTCCACTATTTGCTGCTTAAGTTCGCATTTTTGCTCTTCTTGACTGCATGAAAATGGCCCTAACTACTCCGGAGTTCTTCCATTTTATGCATTCTATTATTCTGAACAACTTTACTTCAGAGCTCTAAGCAATTGGAGAAAGTCCTGGCCTTGTATTCACAAAAAAAAGGCCCTAAGAGCGGATTTTGTACTTGGTTGAGGCAGGTACTGATTGTGGGAATGCCCCTTGCCTCCCCTGGGTCATGTGCTTACAGAATACTTCAGAGGTTTTCTGTAAGCACATGATCTAGGGGGGCTAGGAGTCACCTTCTGGCTGTACTTCGCATTTTTGCTGAATTGAAATGGCAATACCTGCTGCTACAAATTGTTCCCCACATCGGATTTATGTTTTTTTACATTCTGAACAACTTTGTCCACCCAAGCAAGTCATGAAAATCAAATCCTGAGTCACTATTCCACTGTTTGCTGTTCAAGTTCGCATTTTTCCACCTTTTGACTTCCTTAAAAGGGCCCTAACTACTCCGGAGTTTTTGCATCTTATGCTTGTTATTATTCTGAACAAGTTTACTCAAGACACCCAAGCTTTTTGAGCAGGTTCTGACCATGTTTCATTACAAAAAGTGTCATTAGAGCGGAATTTGAAGTCCCTAATGTGAGCTACTGACTGTGGGAAACTGACTTTGTAATGAGGTCGGACTTGTGATGAGTTGTAACTGTGAGAAAATGCGAAAACTCAGCTGCCAGAACAGGCAGGTCAGGGGAAAGGGGGAACAGGGGCACATTAAATAAAACACAAAGATAATTCTACAGGTGAGGCCCAGGTGGGCCCAAGTGGACGCAACAACGACCCAATCCTAGGGAATATATATTGGGAGGTTTGGTGAGCTGTTGCGTCCACTTGGGCCCATTTCCCACATCCTTGGAACCAGTATAGTCGTTTTGCAGGTAGTAATGCAGCTGCTGAACGAGGAGAAAGTGGCCCAAGTGGACGCAACAAGGCTTCCCATACAGCCTGAAGGTATACCTAGAGATGGGATTTTGTCGCGTCCACTTGGGCCCACATCCTGCGACTTGGGCCCTGTTCCTCCTCGTACCGAAACGGTATTTGGGCTGTAGCACGAGGAGGAGGGTGGATATCTCCGTAGAAATTACATCAGTATACTCTCCTAACATGCCCGGACATATTTCGTCACCTAACCCGGGGTCGGGGAGCGACGGTTGCTTCGCTACGCTCAGCGAGATTCTCGACGAAGAAGGGGGCGTGGAGGGACAGCGGGACAAGAAAAGGCGGACGCGACAAGGTGATTCCCCATCAGTAAGCCCTAACGGAGGTGTGTGAAGTTGTTGCGTCCACTTTGGAGGAGGTCGGCGGAATAAGCTGCCTATTCTGTCGGATAATATAGATAGGACCATGTCGCTGGTGAGGGACGGAAGATGGCCAGCCTCTGGTGCGTAGTGTGCACGTTCCACTCTTGTAGTATGCCCACGAAGTTCAGCGAAAGCGTCTTCACCTTCCATGGCCAGCTGGAACTCTGAGCCCAAGTAGACGCGTCCCATCTCAACCGTAAGTTGACGGAAGTTGCGCAAGCCGCAGTCCCTAACACCAGCCTTCTGCTGCATGAACGTGGCCAGCAGTTCGCTAAACGTATCTGCAGTCATCACCTTTCCCATGTCGAGCCACAGGTACTCAGCATACAGCAGTGCAGTCTCTTCATTCCAAGCGACACGAGCCAGAATCTGTTCCAGAGGACGTATACCAAGCAAGTAGATCTCCAGCAAGCGGGTGAGTTCTGGATGGCACTTCATGGCTATGAAGGACTCTGCGCCTTGTAGATGTTCTGCTTTGGTGCGACGGGTGACGAGCCAGAGGTCTTTGAGCGAACGGAAGACAGTACGAGGTCGATTCGAGTTGCGGATCTTGTGCTCCACAAACTCTGCACCACGTGGATCAGGGCCAGCCGTAATGAAGCTGTATAGCGCCAGAGAGTGATTGATTTCACGCATGATCCCAAGCACCTCCAAGACAGCAGCTTGATTCCAAACAGCACCACCAGCACTGTCCTTCCGTAACAGGGAACGACCAGGCGTATTGAGTAGCGCAGCCATTAACTGATTGGGCTTTGCGACCATGGAATCGATGTCGTCGAGCCAGGAAGAGCCTCTAGCTGTAGTTGTCCAGTCATCACTGATGTTGTCTGGAATCGAGTACTCAAATACTTCAGTGTTGAACAGAGAGGTAACTTGAGCCTTGATATCCGCAGCGAGTCCTTCAACTGCAAGCCGTAACCGTGGAACATCCAGAACACTCTTGTGGTATGTGATGAGTTGACCATCAGCGCTGACCATAGTCGTAGGAGCCGCAGTGGTGTTGTGGACAAGAGACGAGATGTACGACTGGTAGTTCGAAATCGTATTGAAGGCGGAGCGAACATTGGGCGCAAGGTGAAGCTTGACTTGGTCTTCTACAACTCTAATAGACAAATAAGAAGGAGACTTTCACAAGATATTGCAAGGAACTTACTCCTCGAATTCCCTTCCAGAACCGTCATGCTGGCAAACAGCATTGATGAAACACGTAACCCGGCAGAGATACTTGAGGATAGCCAATGGTTGCGTCATGTACTGGGGCGGTTTGAAAGACCCATCATCTTGAATCGAAAGCAGCGCTATGAAGCATTCAATGAATCTACTCCACTTGCTGCTGCCATCCTCCAACTCCGTAACGTTAGCGAAGCGACTCAGCATTGGCTGGACCAGTGTATGCATGGCTACGACCTGGCTATTGATATCGACTCCATCTGCTAGTGAGGCAAGGAGGGCGTGGGCGTGTCTGATGTCGTCTTCAGATAGCGGGAACTCGTAGCCAGACTTGTTTCGTGCACCATCTATGGACTTGATGATTGCGTTGGCCAGCTTAGCAAGAAGCGTGGAGTAGTTGCGAATCGTGGAGGAGTCTTCCAGTGGCTTGAAGTGGACGCTCTCACTTGAATTGAAGATTAGAAACGACTATAAGAATATAAATAAGACGTACATTGGATACCGTTTCAACATCTTGCGAATTTCAAAGGATGCCCTGCTGATTTTGCGCCCAGCGATTTGCAGGTACTCATTCGCCACATCACCAAGCTTAGCCAGGCGACTTCCAGACCCACGTGTAGGCACCTGAACCAAGTCCAGGAGATCCTCCACAAGACGCCGATCCTTCAGATAATCTGCTAGATGTGTATGCCAGCCAGTCATCTGAACCATGAGTGGTAGTTCGTGCGGATGAATAGGCTGTAGAATGTGGGTGGTGGTAGTGAGATCTGGCAGTAGTTTCGAGGCGTAGATGTCGAGCAAGGAGATGTCTTCAGGTTGCGTTGAAAGCGGAGCCGTAACCTCGAAGTAGTGGCGATGCAGTACAGACCAGAACGTTTGCACAGCAGCGGAGCGGAAAGGTGAACCAAATTGCGAGCCAACTGGTGTGTTCTTGCAAATGTGTTTTCCCATTGACGTCTTCTTCAGAGTGCAGTACGTACAGGTATTGCAACGAAAGCCAGTGTGAATAGCGAGACCTTCAACTGGTGGCCCTAACGTCTTGGGAGCCAAAGCACACTCTGAGGAGACCACATGGAGCTGGCTGAGTACATGGAGTAGGTGCGCTTCATCCCCACGGGAGATGGTAAAGCTGTGAGACCGAAGATGCGCCACTACCTTTGAAGGAACCCAAGTATCGAGACAGGCCATGCAGTGAAGCGTAGAATAGTGACGGTGCACCATGAGTCCATACTTGGCCAATGTATCTGTTGTCGTTAAGTCGCTCATGGCAGGTTCAGCAGCCGTAATGCGTTGAGTAGGCAGACTTGGAAGCGGACGAGGCGTAAGTTCAAGATCCAGTGAAGACGAGCGAGGCGATTCGAGACGTGGTGGAGTAGATGGCTGGGCTGGTGGAGGGGGTGAAGGCGTGGAGCGAAGACCAGAAGACGGAAGACGAAGCGGTGTTGCCTTTGGAGTAGGCGAAGAGGCAGGCAGATCCTTAACAGATATCAAGTTAGTTAACAGCAAATTGAATCAGATTGAATACAAACTGGGAGTGGCAAATCCACATCCATAAACTCAGACTCCAATTCAACTCCCTCATCTCCTTCCACAGTCTTCCAAGAGAACTTGACCACCTTATGAACACTCCTGGAGTGGTGGTTGAAGTTCTTGACATTTTCATGTTGAACTTCACATAAGGGACAGCCAAGCAAATGCTGAATGCCATCCCTAACCACCAAGTAATCTTTGCTATCTAATTACAGTTGGTACAACTACAAGTTCAGCAAGGGAGCATGGTAACTCACCAAAAGAGAGGATATATCTCTCATGGTGAAGAGTCTTCATGTGCTCATTGTAGCTCTTCTTTCTAGACCAATCCTTGTTGCAGACAGAGCAGAAAAGCTTTCTACAGAGACCATGAAAGGAGCTATGATTCTGGGACTAGAAGAGCTCTAAGAATAGCTACATACCCTTGAGATGATGCCATTGCTTTGGTGAAAAGTTGCAGGAATGGAGAGATGAAGGGGATGCAAAAATAGAGTGCAGTAGTGTGCAGGTAGAGAGAATAGGGGGTTCATTTCGCATTTTTTCACATTTGGAACTCAGATTCCAACCCCCTGGGTCATGTGCTTACAGAATACTTCAGAGGTTTTCTGTAAGCACATGATCTAGGAGGTCTAGGAGTCATCCTCTGGCTGTACTTCGCATTTTTGCTCCTTTTAAATGGCAATACTTGTTGCTACAAACTGTTCCCCACTCTGAACTTATGTTTTTTTACATTCTGAACAACTTTGTCCACTCAAGTAAGTCATGAAAATCAAATCCTGATTCACTACAGCTCAATCTTGCTGTTAACTTCGCATTTTTGAGCCTGTAGCTTGTCCCTAAAAAATACTACTGATATACTGTGAACTGGAGTGTATGTAATTTCGCATTCTGACCACTTTTTGTCACTCAAGCAAGTCATGAAAATCAATCCCTAAGTCAGTAGTCCACTATTTGCTGCTTAAGTTCGCATTTTTGCTCTTCTTGACTGCATGAAAATGGCCCTAACTACTCCGGAGTTCTTCCATTTTATGCATTCTATTATTCTGAACAACTTTACTTCAGAGCTCTAAGCAATTGGAGAAAGTCCTGGCCTTGTATTCACAAAAAAAAGGCCCTAAGAGCGGATTTTGTACTTGGTTGAGGCAGGTACTGATTGTGGGAATGCCCCTTGCCTCCCCTGGGTCATGTGCTTACAGAATACTTCAGAGGTTTTCTGTAAGCACATGATCTAGGGGGGCTAGGAGTCACCTTCTGGCTGTACTTCGCATTTTTGCTGAATTGAAATGGCAATACCTGCTGCTACAAATTGTTCCCCACATCGGATTTATGTTTTTTTACATTCTGAACAACTTTGTCCACCCAAGCAAGTCATGAAAATCAAATCCTGAGTCACTATTCCACTGTTTGCTGTTCAAGTTCGCATTTTTCCACCTTTTGACTTCCTTAAAAGGGCCCTAACTACTCCGGAGTTTTTGCATCTTATGCTTGTTATTATTCTGAACAAGTTTACTCAAGACACCCAAGCTTTTTGAGCAGGTTCTGACCATGTTTCATTACAAAAAGTGTCATTAGAGCGGAATTTGAAGTCCCTAATGTGAGCTACTGACTGTGGGAAACTGACTTTGTAATGAGGTCGGACTTGTGATGAGTTGTAACTGTGAGAAAATGCGAAAACTCAGCTGCCAGAACAGGCAGGTCAGGGGAAAGGGGGAACAGGGGCACATTAAATAAAACACAAAGATAATTCTACAGGTGAGGCCCAGGTGGGCCCAAGTGGACGCAACAACGACCCAATCCTAGGGAATATATATTGGGAGGTTTGGTGAGCTGTTGCGTCCACTTGGGCCCATTTCCCACATCCTTGGAACCAGTATAGTCGTTTTGCAGGTAGTAATGCAGCTGCTGAACGAGGAGAAAGTGGCCCAAGTGGACGCAACAAGGCTTCCCATACAGCCTGAAGGTATACCTAGAGATGGGATTTTGTCGCGTCCACTTGGGCCCACATCCTGCGACTTGGGCCCTGTTCCTCCTCGTACCGAAACGGTATTTGGGCTGTAGCACGAGGAGGAGGGTGGATATCTCCGTAGAAATTACATCAGTATACTCTCCTAACATGCCCGGACATATTTCGTCACCTAACCCGGGGTCGGGGAGCGACGGTTGCTTCGCTACGCTCAGCGAGATTCTCGACGAAGAAGGGGGCGTGGAGGGACAGCGGGACAAGAAAAGGCGGACGCGACAAGGTGATTCCCCATCAGTAAGCCCTAACGGAGGTGTGTGAAGTTGTTGCGTCCACTTTGGAGGAGGTCGGCGGAATAAGCTGCCTATTCTGTCGGATAATATAGATAGGGTCACTGTAGTCCCACTCTCACTGCGGGCATCTGAGCAGCCCGTGGAGCAGAGAGGGTCATTGTGGTCCCACTCTCACTGCGGGCTACGAGAGTGCCCGCGAAGAGCGGGACTACACCAGTCCCACTCTCGCTGTGGGCTGCCCAGGTGCCCGTGTGATCTTCGGGCGACTTATGTGGTGAGTGTGGGAAAGTTATGGCCGTGGGAGAAATATTTTGAACCCTAATTTAGGGGTTGGAAACCCTATGGTAGGGTTCAAATAGTCGGTAGGGGATCCCTATTATCTCTTTTTTTCATCTATAACCCACGGACTGGGGTTCATCCATATATGCTATCTATTACCACCACTACCTTCAATATCCTGCTAATTTCGCATTTTGCACCCTTTACTGACTGTGAGAATGTAGCTACTGATCACTTGCCCTTCTATTCTATTACAAATTCCAGTTAGAGCGGAATTTGTAGTCTTGTTACACCACTATTGACTGTGGGAATCTGCCTCTGAATTCCACCCTTCATCTCGAAGTTTTCACTTCTACAGCCATCACTACTTGTCTTATACTCATTATTATTTTCTAGTCATATGTATTCAACTTCTCTAATCAACTTTTGTCAAGACACCTAAGCTTTCTGATCATTGCTTCACTCTGTATAATTTGTAGTCACAATTTCGCATTTTTGTGACTGTGGGAATATCTTTTGTAGTGGTCTACTCCTAGCTCCGGAGTTGGGGTCTGAGCCAGGGGCTTAAGGGGTAAGTCTCTGGTGTAAATTCGCATTTTTGCTCCTTTGCTGAGCCTGGAAGTCCTGGCAATTACTTCGGACCATTTCATCGTTATGTTATTTGCCATTCTGAACAACTTTCTCCACTCAAGCAAGTCATGAAAATCACTTCCTGGCCTTCTACAGCCATGTCTCCTCATCAGTTTTCGCTTTTTGGCCCTCTACAGAGTGCAATATATTTTTAGATGACTTCGGACCAATTCTCCCTTATGTTTTTCGTCATTCTGAGCAACTTTCACACTCACACCTAAGCTCCATGATCACAGCTTGACCTCCTACCATCAAAAATGTCCATTTTGAGCGCATTTTGTAGTCTTTATTAATTGTTACTGACTGTGGGACATCTGAGTTTGAACCAATGTAATGGTTCGCACTTTTGTGACTGTGAGAATGACTTCTATAATAGTCCAGGGGCTCAAGGGGTCACATTCTGCTGTAAATTCGCATTTTTGCTTCATTGCTGAGCCTGGATGAACTGGAAATCATTTCGGACCAATTCATCGTTATGTTATTTGCCATTCTGAACAACTTTCTCCACTAAGGCAAGTCATGAAAATCACTTCCTGGCATCCAATGGCCACATGTCTTGCTGTATTTTCGCTTTTTTGCCTTGTATAGAGTGCAATAAATTTTCAAGTAACTTCGGACCTGTCTTCCCTTATGTTTTTCATCATTCCGAACAACTCTCACACTCACACCTAAGCTCTGTGATCACATCCTGAGACTCTACCAACAGAAAAAGCGAATTTTGTAGTGTTTATTACATGAAACTAACTGTGGGACATCTGACTTTGAATTAATGTAATGGTTCGCACTTTTGTAGCTGTGGGAAAGGCTTCCTAAGTGGGCCAGGGGAGTCAAGGGGTCACATTCTAGTGTAAATTCGCATTTTTGCTACTTTATCAAGCCTGGAGAGGGTGTAAATGACTTCGGACCAATTCACCTTTATGTTTTTCCACATCCTGAACGACTTTCTCCACTTCAGCAAGTCATGAAAGTCACTTTCTGGCCTTGTATAGCCATGTCTCCTCCTCAATTTCGCATTTTTGTCTCTCTAACTGAGCTACAAAAATGCTAATGATGCCTGGTCAATTGTCCTCCATGTGATTTCGCATTTTAAACACTTTTTGTCACTCAAAGAAGCCAGGAAAATGAGATCCTGATTCAGTATTCCACTATTACAAGGTAAACTTCGCATTTTTGCACCTGTTTCCTATTTGAAACTGCTCCAAATTGCTTCGGAGTTTTCGCATTTTATGCTTTTTATTATTCTGAACAACTTTACTCAAGATCTCCAAGCAATTGGAGCAAGTCCTGGCCTTGTATTCACAAAAAATAGGCCCTCAGAGCGGATTTTGTACTTGGTTGAGCCAGGTACTGACTGTGGGAATGCCCCTTGCCTCCCCTGGGTCATGTGCTTACAGAATACTTCAGAGGTTTTCTGTAAGCACATGATCTAGGGGGGCTAGGAGTCACCTTCTGGCTGTACTTCGCATTTTTGCTCAATTTAAATTGCAATATCTGCTGCTACAAATTGCTCCCCACATCGGATTTATGTTTTTTTACATTCTGAACAACTTTGTCCACTCAAGGAAGCCATGAAAATCAACTCCTGATGCACTACTGCTCATTCTTCCTGCTAACTTCGCATTTTTGACTCTGTAGCTTGTCCTTAAAATATGCCAGTGATATGCTATCAATTGTATCCCATGTAATTTCGCATTCTGAGCACTTTTCTCCACTCAAGCAAGTCATGAAAATCAAATCCTGATGCACTATTCCACTGTTTGCTGTTCAAGTTCGCATTTTTGCACTTTTTGACTTCCTTAAAAGGGCCCTAACTACTCCGGAGTTTTTGCATCTTATGTTTGTTATTATTCTGAACAAGTTTACTCAAGACACCCAAGCTTTTTGAGCAGGTTCTGACCATGTTTCATTACAAAAAGTGTCATTAGAGCGGAATTTGAAGTCCCTAATGTGAGCTACTGACTGTGGGAAACTGACTTTGTAATGAGGTCGGACTTGTGATGAGTTGTAACTGTGAGAAAATGCGAAAACTCAGCTGCCAGAACAGGCAGGTCAGGGGAAAGGGGAACAGGGGCACATTAAATAAAACACAAAGATAATTCTACAGGTGAGGCCCAGGTGGGCCCAAGTGGACGCAACAACGACCCAATCCTAGGGAATATATATTGGGAGGTTTGGTGAGCTGTTGCGTCCACTTGGGCCCATTTCCCACATCCTTGGAACCAGTATAGTCGTTTTGCAGGTAGTAATGCAGCTGCTGAACGAGGAGAAAGTGGCCCAAGTGGACGCAACAAGGCTTCCCATACAGCCTGAAGGTATACCTAGAGATGGGATTTTGTCGCGTCCACTTGGGCCCACATCCTGCGACTTGGGCCCTGTTCCTCCTCGTACCGAAACGGTATTTGGGCTGTAGCACGAGGAGGAGGGTGGATATCTCCGTAGAAATTACATCAGTATACTCTCCTAACATGCCCGGACATATTTCGTCACCTAACCCGGGGTCGGGGAGCGACGGTTGCTTCGCTACGCTCAGCGAGATTCTCGACGAAGAAGGGGGCGTGGAGGGACAGCGGGACAAGAAAAGGCGGACGCGACAAGGTGATTCCCCATCAGTAAGCCCTAACGGAGGTGTGTGAAGTTGTTGCGTCCACTTTGGAGGAGGTCGGCGGAATAAGCTGCCTATTCCGTCGGATAATATAGATAGGTCCAGAGAGCGTTTAGGCAGCGGACAGGTCACTGGTTTGCTTTCGTCTTTCTTGAAGGTAGGCCCGTCCTCGTGATTCCACACATTGTAAAGTACTGATCGCGAGCCTCTTGTTTAGGAGGCCCTGGTTGATGGTGACCCAGTCCTTCACAAGACGAGCAGCGAGTGCATCGGCAGACTCGCAAATATCGCAGGGACCAACTTCCTCACGAGTCAAATGAAGTCTCTCGTAGATCAAGTCGTTAACAATCGGCATCCCTACGGACGCGCCGGGTGCGCCCTCGCCTTCGGTGCTATTTACACATTCGTTGGCGGCATGGCTGCTGGTCCCCTACTCAAAACTACGGTCAACGTTCTGATGTCCCTCAGCAATGACCCTCATCCTCTCGTCCATTTCTGGTCACTTCGCGCTTTGGCTCAGGTCATCAACGCAGCCAGTCCCACCTATGCGCCGCCCGTCCCAGGGACGCTGGGCATGCTATTGAGGATCTACTGCATGGATTCGCACGAGCGGGAAGGGGGCACTCTAGCTAACGCTAACATGAGCGGCGATTTCCCTGCGTACCCTGTTGTATGCCAGACCCTTGACGCCATCATTACAGTCCTTGGCCCCGACATCCAGGAATCGCCGCGCACGCGGGCACTCATACTCAACTTAGTTCAAGAGTTCTCCGCGGAGGGAGACGATAATATTCGGGTGGAATCAATCCAGTGCATTCAACATTTCCTCTCCCGAGTTCGTTGATATCCCGAGGTTGGTAACCCAGTTCATGGGATATCTGGCCTCGCCACGTCGTCCGCTCAAACTGGTGAGTATCAACGCTCTTTATCAACTGGTGCAGAAGGATTCGTTGGTCATGTCCCAGGTCGGCGGGGACTCGTGGAGGATCTCTTCGGCATGCTTGACGACAATTCCGGTGTCGAAGGCGTCAAGAATGTTATCGCTAGTTGGCTACAACAAACGGTCGTTCACAATCCCTCAGCCTGGATTGACCTATGCCAGCGGATTATGTCCCGGATGACCGCATCCCAACAGGTAGCCGATGCCGCTAGTAGGCAAACATGCGCGACGACGAAGGCAAGTCCCTGAATGTCGGCGCTTCCTCCGTTGCGCCAGGTGGTTCTGCTGGATATCAGACCTCAAGATGGCGAACCAAGCTTTTTGCCTTGCAATGCGTGCACCTAATATGTACAACAGTGGCCAAGAGCGGCCGAAGAGAACAGCTTGACGCTGTGATCTCACGTACCCTCGGCCTCCCGACCGCCGGGTTACTGGTTTCTCGTGTTCCAGGTCTCAGCAAGATGGCATTCACGGCGTCAACAGCGTACGTTACTGAGATTCGTTTGGAAGGACTGGTTGTATTGCGCGATGTCATTGAGGTAGGCAATTCACGCCGCCGTTGTAGTCCTTTGAATTGACGTCCCATAGACATCTTCTAACGCCGCCGACCCTGCATACGAAGATTCCCTCTTACTTGAACAACATCAGGCGCCAATTACCGCTGCGCTAACCCCTTCGTTTTCGTCGGATTCTACGCCAGAGATATTGGAGTCTGCTGTGCATGCAACCGAGGCTGCTGCGACGTCTGCCTCCACTCGCGGCAAGTTGGTCATTGCTTGTCTTCAGGCCCTAAAGTACCTCGCGACGCCAGAATACTGCGGGAAAGCGGTCATGGAGCCAACGGCGTTCGAGGAGCTGTTGAATTTGTGCCCACCACGTGCCAGGCGCTGCTTTCAAGCATCCTCCCGCTTTCCAAACTGCATCCCTGTCCATGTCTTCGTCCCGACGATATTGTGCGAGCTTGGACTTATATTTACTATCTATCTCCCAAGTAATGTCACTCGAGCAGGACTTTCCCTCCACATCTATAACTTACGTAGCCCTGACCTGCATCTGTTGGATCAGTCATACGATGGTAGTACATGGTAGTAGCAAAGAACAGGGCAGACTGGTGTGTACTGAACTGGCGTGTGCATTGACCTGCAAAATGTGGTCCATTATGAGTGATGAATTAATGTACGTTCTAGGTGATGAACCAGGACGCATAACGGGCCTGTCCCCAGACCACTGGATGTACCTTGCGTTCGTTGAGTTGTGCATGTTGGTGTACCCACGGACGGACGGACGGACGGACGGACATACAAGCCGGCTTGGAGCATCGGATCCATCGGATCTGAATCGCTCGACACTGGCAATGGGTAGTCCCGAGGTCACTATTGAATGGTATGTGCATGTCAGGCTACGTCTGTATGTACATTGACCTGGTATGCATGTGAGGGCCAAGGTGCTCATTTACGTAGCAGTCGCGCAGTTCGCCATGGGGACACGTGTCCTATTTGCCATGCTACCTAGTACCCTGTCAATGTGACACTGCGACGCGTCGTGCCAAACTCTACTCTACTCTGCCGACGGTTGGGAGTTGTTCCATGTTGTCACCGGCATTGTATGCCGAGTTCCCACAGTCAGGATGGTTTAAAAAAAGAGTTGGCAAGCGCTGGCACCATTCTCTTCTCCGGCCCATCGCCGCCGCTTTGCCATGCGTGAATGTCTCTATCTCATCGGGTTCATCAGTGATCTATTCAAGCCTCAAATGCTGAAGGAGTGCACCATGCGCGCACGACTGCGAGAAGGAACCGCTCAAAAAGGTTGATGATTGAGAGTTCGCGCAGCGTGGTATACGCCGTTGGGTGACTCGATACAGCGGCGAGGTACACTTCAGGCAGATTCAACTCCACGGTCCACGATGCACGTTAAATTCCACGGCCCTCGCCCATGTACTCAAATTTCTGGGCGTAGCTGGATCGGATCCGAGGACGAGGACGGCACGCACGGCGGGCGCAGGCATAGAAGGAGCCCATCTGGCACTGGCATCGGGCACAAGAAGGCCTATCTGGCACTAAGCTCGGGACCAAGCACATTAATAAGGCTCACCAGTACGTATGTGTTAGATGTTAGATGAATCCAAACCCCGACGTTGACATCTAAGACAGTGGGCGCGCTGCAATCGAGCGCCGTAGTCGACTCGCCAACGGGCTCGGGGCTACGACGCTACAACAGCGGCGACAGAGAAGGTTCAGGAGGAGACGCGGATTGGGGGCAGCCAACGGATCAGCACGATAAGGACTAGCTCTATGCCGATCCTCAATCCACCCATCAGTCTCTTGCAGTCCGACGGCGTGGAAGAATTGCAAAGGTGCGTCAGTCGCCATGCTTTCGAGGAAAATCAATGTCCTCACTCACTTGTTGCCGTAGGGTGCGCATCGTCACCCCAGTAGCGTAGGATTTAGGAGCAAATGCTTTTGTGGCGTTCGTGGGGTGCGACTCTGCGAAGGTCAGTATCGTCGGTGAGCGCTGACTCGAGTCAGACCAATGGAGCGCGAACTTACCAGGACGCAGAGACGACGATGCCAAGGCTCAACCTCCTCCCAGCCCCTCCCAAGGCTCTCAGCAGCGATCGGTTGGCCTTCATCTCCGAAGGGAACCCTAAACCTTTCGCGCAGCACGCTCGCATAGGAGAGGGGTCAAGTTCGATGCCTCCCAAACCAGCGGGTCGCCATAGGTTCGAGTTAGCTGAAAGCGGGGCCCGCTAGCAGTTGCGGCGCGGCGATTACGGGCGGAATTCCGAGTGCGCGTCGAGTGATGTCGCAAACGTCTGAACGTCCCCACTCCGAACGCTAGGAAGAAGGGAGAGCCAAGGATGAATGAAGATAGGAGTGTCGCAAGACAGGGACCATCAGCACGACAATAGGCAGTAACAAGACTTACTAGCCGGCAACAACAGGTGAGTATAATTTGCTTCAGGTATGAGTATCGATTACTCACTGGGTCTCGAGCTCGTATCCCGCCTCTCGTCCAGACATCAGAACCAGGACTGCGAACTCGAAATACGAAAGCTCACCTCACGACGTTCCTTCATACCACTCGTGCCATTCCTTCGAGTTCTACCATGAAGTGTCTGACTTTTTCGGAAGGCCTGAAGAGACACACAGTGCATGCGATCCTTACCTCCCCGGTCAGTCATCGTGACTGCTGCAACGATCACTCTTGGGCGCCTACGCTTTCCTGAAGCGGAAGCCGACGATCTAAGCGCTGAACTTTGTCTTTGCCGCCGTGTCTAGTATCCTAGTGCTTGCTTGCTCGAGCCACATCCCCATTCTTCATTCTATCATCCTGCAACAACGTACTCACCACTCCTTAAAACAGCGGCTTCCGTGATTCCATCATTCTCAGTCCCGAGCGGTAAGTTCTTCGGCCCAGGCACGCGATCCTATTCTGAACGAGATTCCTCCAGCCGAAGCTCATAGTAAGGGCGCGGATGATGCATGCTGTCATATCGATTTCAATTGCCAGGGAGGTAGGTTCATTTAGCGTATCGATCCCTGCCGTGCTGACCTTTCACAGGAGCAAATTCGAGGTTCCTTCAATCATGGAGATGCCTGGGCTTGGTAGCCGTGATTGTGTTTCTCGTCGTGATTGCTGTGATCGCGTTTCTTCTTCTTCCATCCAAGGCGAGAACGTGAGCCGTTTGTATCCCATCTCTGCTTCTCGTCCTTACACAATGGCAGCGCTGACTAGCTACATCACCCGATCCCCTTATACGAGTTCTTGCTATACCTTTTTCATTTCTTGGACTTGCCAATTGTATCATCTATTTCGCGTAGAATCTTACACGTGTGTTGAAAACATGCGCCGGTCCTGCGAACCCTCTGAAGAGTTTGCGAATAGTGCCCTCGGCGGGGGGACTTGACGAAACGTGCAATACTCTCACCCGTCTGTCGGTCGCGCATCGTTGGCCAATGTGCACATGTTATTAGCCGCACGAACCTAGAAGCGTTAGCGTTTATTCTGGCATCCTTCCTCTCGACGGCCGCGCAGGCAAGCTAATCCCAATTGCAAACCAATTTATTGCGTGTCTGTCTAATGTTGTTACAATTTTGATACTTAACGGGTCGCCTATGGTGGATATCCTACAGGTCGTGCGCCACTACTTTCGAGTCCCGATGGCGCTGATACGAGCCCACCTCGGTTCGCCTGCAATGAAGAAAAGTGTCAGCATGTCGAAGCGTCTAACGAAGCATGAACCGTACGTACTTACTTCCTCCTGCTCCCTTCTCCTCCCACCTGCTTTCCCTTTGGCTACGTCGTGCGTTGGCTTTGGTTGGGTGTCTGCCCCCGTGCTAACCCATTTGTTCGTCAGCTTTTTACTTGCCCTATCTGCTATAAACGTCATCATCGGTTATGGTTCCCTAGAACTAAGACACAAACTAACCTGATGATCAGCAAGTCTACGCAGCGCGCGCTGGCAGACTTGCCCGCAACACACACTCGGTACGTGTCTAGCTCTACCCTTCCCCCGCTTTCGTTATCTACTATCCGTCTCACTTGCGTCCTCTGTTCGCCTTCTCCGCGCTTCTATCGTTTGGTTTCGTCTTCTGATTCTGCCCATGTTCCCTTTGCCCTCTGTTTGCGCCCTTTGCTCCGTGTCGATTGGCCGTGTCGTCCCGTCGCTGCACCTCGTTTCGTTATTCTGCTAGCCTCCTTTTCCCCCTCACAGTACGTGGATCGAGCAACGAAAATCCCCGACGCAAATCCAAACGATCGCGAGTCGGCGACACCGCCGCGCAATCTCTCGTTCCAAGTCGTCGTCGGCGATATCCGCAAGTCATTCCTATTCACAGTGACCGGCGATAGCCATCACTAGCGAGGTGAGTAAGTAAGTGTTAGTGGAGCGCAGAGGGCTGACTAACCTTGTTAGCCGTCAACCGAGCGAGCTTCGCCAACGGGGCGGTGGGTTGATCCTTGATCCTCGCTACTTGGTACGTGGTTTCCGCTCATTCATTTCGTTTTGTTCTTGCGTATGAGTATACTCCCCGCTCGTCGTGGTTCGCTTCCTCTGCTGCTTTTGTTTTATTCTGATTCGCCTTCGTTTTCTCCTTTCCTGATTGGCTTTCGTGCTTTGTTTCCACCTTTCTCATGTTGTGACTTTGTTCCGCCGCGTCTCCATCTCCGTCTCATACTCATATTCTCTGCTCATTGCATCTGCCATTTTCCGTTTGCGAGCTTGCGACGGTAAATGAGGAAGACGAAGAGCAGGAGAAGGAAGCGGAGGAGGGACACAGTCAAGAACCAGAGGCGAGCCAGCCGCGTGCAGAGAAGGTTTGGGATGTGGAGGAGGAGGCTGAGGATGCAGAAAGGCGTCAGAGACAAGAAGACTTAGGCAGGCCACGGACCCCCGAGCCCGCCAGTCTTGGCATGGGCTCCGACCTCTTCACCGATGCGAAACCCCCACCCCAATACGCACAATCCGCCGAGCTGCTCGACGCTCTCAACAATCGCCTTTTACTGCTTTCAAACCAGTTCGAAAACTTCATGACGTTGACGACGTCTCTCCAGGCTCAGCACGACGCGGCTCAATGTACCATTCTGAACTTGCAAGCAAAAGTTGTCGAGCTGGAGGACAAAGTGAAGACGTCTCAGACCGGACAGGAAGAGGTCATCTCCGCCTCCATCTCAGCTGCCACGGCCGTCGTTGCTTCCGCGTTTGCTGTCAGGGACGCCCAAACGCCGGCGAAATTGGACACTGAAAAGGCGACGTTGGAGCAATTAATGACGGACTGGAAGAAGAATGTAGACGGGCAGTGGAGTAGCATGCGCGAGGAGTGGTCTGAGGAGCGTGCTCGGTTGGCTAAGGCGAGCGAGGAATGGGAGGCGAAGATCAAACAGGTCGACTCGAAGCTCGGTACGCTAAACGCCGTGAGCGACCCTCCGTTGGCCAGCGGGCCAGACGATCATCAAAACGGAAATCTACGCCACATTCTTACTACTCCCCCAAGTCCCCGCAGCCTCTTCTCCGACTCACGACGTTCATCAAGACGGAAGTGCTCAGGATCAGTACGATGGCCTTTTGGCATACTACTAATATGCGTCGTGGCGGCAGTCCTGTGGAGTGAGGGTTAAGATAAATGTGTAACCCCAAAACACTCTTTTAATCGGTCTTTCCCGCCCCATGCCCACCTTTTGAATCGCTATCGTCTCCGCCTCTCGTCACTCTGCTATATGCCTATGGCTTGCGCAACCGTAGTGTACGACCCCGTTACTCTCTTTGATCAATTTTCGTTATGAATTCACGTGTCTTCCTTTGTAATCTTTTGCAGTAATGCTATTTATTATTTTCTCCACGCGAACGTTCGTCTCCATATTTAGGCTTGGGTTAACTCTGGACTATGGACTCTTGGCTCTTGGCTCTGGTGTGCGTTTGCTTACCTTCCTTTTTGTGTAGAGGTCCACGTCACTATTGGCCGAACGAAACGGCGCATGCATTCCCTACCTCTCCTCGCTGCCTCTGGACCACGCTTTGACGTGCCGACCTTGTGTCCCGGCCGTTCTCCGTGACACCCAAGTCTAGTAGCCCAGAGGCTAGCCGTTCGCTCTTCGCCGCCGGTCGCTGTCCCCTCTGGCCACGAGTCTCAGCTAACAGCAATGACAGTCTCCGAATAACAGGCATTAGGCTTAGGCAGACGGGGTATTCGGTAAAGCAAGGAACAGGGGACGAAGACATGTACCCGTAAGTACCTGCACTTCGAGCGTCGAGTATCGGGCTCTGATGACGGGGTTCCAGTTCCACGTCCACTCGAATTCCGACGCCACGTCCGCGTCCACGTTCCATGCGACTACAGGCGAAGGCATGAACGCAAAGGGTCTCCCGTTAGAGAGCCAGCGAACTAACGCAGGAGTGGGGGATTGTCGACACTGGCGACTTCCAGACAATCAGCACATGGTGACGGCGCCAACGACGGGTAACGCAAGAACGGAGGGTAGGGGAGAGAAGGGAACGGAGGGAATCGAATGAGAGAGGAGGTGAATGGGAGACGAAGAATGGCAGAGCATCCTGCTGCCCCGAGCCGTGGCCAGCGCCAAAACGGGAACAGGGAAACGAGGAAAGGTTGAACGAGGACTGGGGAAATGAGGAATGGGTAAACAATAAACGGGTAAACGAGATACGGGAATGGGGAGCGAGGTACGGGAACGAACAAACAATGGGGAAGGGGAAAGGGGAATGGGAACAAATGATGGGGAAAGAAGGGGCAAACGTTAAACGGCAAACGCAACACGAACATAATGTAGAAAGGAAGGGTCGCAAGATGAAAGGGACACAAGGAGAGGGGACGACACAACAGTCAACGCCGCCGGACGATTGTCACCAGCCCTTAGGCCGCTTCTTCACTCACAGCGCCAGGACGACAAAGAAGGATGACCAAGCACTGCGTGGATGAGTCATAGCCGCCGATGCTCACCGTTTGATGAATCCGTCCATGTCTCATCCTCAATTCAATGCCACATCTCAACTTCACTCAATAGACGATGTGCAGGCTGGATTTCATACTGTCAGAGTTTCATTTGCAAGATTTCATTTCATTTTGCAAGACTTCATTGTCAAACCTCAACAGCAAGTTCCAAGAAAATTCAAACATGAAAACAAGAAAATGAATAATAGCGAAAATTGGTAGAAAAATTATTATCTATGAGCGCCTAGCCTTCTTTGCAGCTCGTTTCTCTTCCTCCCTTGCAACCCTTGCTTCAGCATTCTTGATACGCTGGAATGCATCTGTGACCAAGCTCTCATCACCATTTTCCCTCCAGAACTTTGCAACGGCAAGGGTTCCGCGGCGGGTAAGCTGAACCGAAGTTCCAAATCGTGTGATATCGGTAGTAGGGCTGAAGCTTCGCATCGTGACATGTTGATCAATTTTGCCTCGCCAGAAGATCTCTACGAGACCTTTGCATCTAAGGCATATGATCAATCATGAGCACACAACGTCAAAGGCAAAGACAGACTTGCCTTTCAAAGTCGACTCCATAGCCAAATTCTCCCCAGACGAACGCACCTCCTTTGACTTGGTCGTGGTCCACAGTAGGATCAACATGATAGTGGCCATTCTTCATGATGCCACACCACCACAACCCAAAGGCGGTCTCAATTTCATCTTTGTCACAGTGCAAAAAGTTAGCAAAGTCATCACGAGTGATGGTGAGACTGTTTGCGAATGGATAGAGTTCAGCGGATTTGCCATCAAGGGCGATGTCAGAGAAGGAGGGAATCCGGTGCCTGGACATTAAATGAGTAACAGGAATATATTGCACAAAATGTTTACTCACTGTATCGCAAAGGCCTTCATACGATGCGCTTGCATTGGCATGAGTGACAAGAGCCTGTCACTGTACAAGCGTGCGGCTGATGGCAGCTTTGGGAGAAGCTCTTTATACCTACAAGATAGGGCTAAGCAGATCTTATAATACGATAAATGAATAACTCACAATGCTATCGCATCTGGTGTAGCATTTGCAGCATAGTATACGAGGCTCTTGCCAGCTTCCATGGAGCCATGCCACCCAGCACCATACATTTTACCGTATGCTTTGGTGGACTTCTCAGCCTTCTTGGTGCCGTTGAGAATACCGTGGGCCTTTGTATTATCCTTGAGAATGAATACAATGTCGACAATGTCATATTGGGAGAGGAAACAACCTTACCTTCAACTTCTTGCTAGGCTTAGATAGGGCCTTGGTGTGCGCCTAAAACTAATGGTGAGCATCATAAAGTGAGTGTTACACCTCAAGACCCACTGCATTGTTCTTAACCTGTGATGTTGCAAGGGTCCAGTTCATAAGAGTGCAAAGGTTATCGATGAGATCACTGTGTTGCTGTTGTTCAAGCTCTTGAAAAGCGCTAAGGAAAAATGGTCGTCAAAAGAATAGGTTGAAGTGATAGTGAACACACCGGATTTTAACCATAAATACAACTTCAGGCCGTGGGACAGTGCCATCACCTTCAGGTGAATTCACGAGCCGAAGCCCAAGGTGAACACCTGGGTCATGAATCCAAGTGAATTGGTCGCTGGGAAATGATGGGTGGTCACGTCGGAGGGGCTCGCCAGTTGCATCTTCCAGAGCCACGAGCTGTTTAAAGAGTTCGGGGCAGTGTTTGAGCCAGTAGACGTAGACAGAACCTCCAAAGAGAGCCCGAAGGACCTGCAATGAGGTATGCACCTCCTACTATGCCAAGAATATTCTACAGTTGTGACGCACCTGCGATATATGATCACTTGACTTCTCGGCAAACTCTGCGGTGAGCTCTGCGCGAAGCTGCTCTGCCTTGAGTTTCAATTCCTGCAATATAGATCAAGATCTGATAATAAACCAAGAATATTGCTACGCACCTCTTCCACTATGTCTTTGATCTTCTGCGCCAATTCATCTTCCTCTCTAGCCTTTGCCCTCTTAAACTGCTCTCCTCGCGTCCTGCGCTCTGCCCGCCGGTGATTGCGTTTTTGTGCACGCTGATGAAGCCATCGATTAACCTCAATCAAGATCGAAAGTATATTCAACAGCTCACTGTGAACTTGACTTCCGAAGTGCCGCCGCTGGACTCGGTGTCGGTGGCGTCCTCGGTGTCTCCAAGACGGAGCTCCTGCAGCCCCAGTAAATCATCGGTAAGCCGTTGTTGTTCGTCGACGAGTGCCATATCGTGATGGGGGAAAGCACGGCGTCTCCTGTCTGTTTTCTGTCATCATTTAGGCGACCAACATGTGATCCAAGTTGTGGGAATTCACGACGCGAGATAAACAAACAACAGCCTTCTCGTCCACCAACACCACCTTCTCAACGCGTCCCTCTGCTCTGATAGGAAGGGCTTAGGCCTGCCCGGGCAGCTGGGTCATGGTCACGCTGTGCTGGGTCTCGAACCTGCGCGGAGTGCCCGCCAACACGCGCTCTCATCTTTCGGGGTGTAGAGATAGAAGCTTTCCTACTCTCCATGTGTTCTCCAAAACAATGTGAAACTCTATTTTTGCAAGTGTTTTCTCATCATGAAGGCGAAATGTTTCCGAAGAATTTGATGGGTTGGACGCCATTCATGGAGCAAGGGTGCGTATCTTGTGTTTGACATGCTTGTCTCGGAATCTGAATCCATGCCCAGCGGAATCATCCCACCTCTGAAGAGAATGAGGTAAGCACGCGCTCTAGCGACGACTCACGCACCTCTACATCCACCTAATCCAACCTCACTCGTCCAGCTAGCTCGCGCAACTCGGTGCAGACGCAGACTCGAATCAGATTACATCAACACAATTCGGGTTACTGGGTTCAGAAGGACAAATACATGGCCCGTTAATGTGCAGACGTAGACGAACGGACACGGCGGCTACGGGGAGCAGATTCGCCACCCGGCAGCAGATGGAGCAGCAGGCGGTGGGACGGTCAGCAGAACCGGAGGTACGTTTTCGCTTCGACTGTCTTCCCGTGCGACCCTTAACGTTCCCGCAGGCTGAATCTATGGACAGTGAACGCGTGCGACAGTAACTCTCAGGCCACTGTCTCGACCAGGGATGTCAGAATCCCAATCAAACTGCGATACTGACGCTTCAATGGATACGCACGCGAATACGACCCCTCTCGGATCTACGACACCCACAGCAGCTCTCCTCCCAGGAAGAGAATGAGCGGCACCACCATCAGAAGAAGAGTGCGACGACGCGCCAGCGCAATCCACCCCTCCCGACCAAGTTGCCCTCCCCACCCTTCCTCCACACTCCGCGCAACCCTCGAACGCCGTAGCCCCGAACACTGTTCCCAGTGTCCATGCATCCGCAGGCCTACGACTAAAGACTACAACCCACAGTCAGTATCGACACATCGAACGACCTCCAATACGAACGCAAACGTAAATACCAACACGAGGAAGCATAAACGCGACGCGACTCACCTACGCAAGACCGTCCCTGTCCCCGTTCTGTACCTACACACGAACCAGCAAACATCATGAACCCATGGATGCAGGAGCAAACGATCTAAACGGTATAGGTGATAGATAGACGTAGGGGGAAGTGGGAAGGAAAGTCAGTAAGTAACACGTCGAACGTGTTAACGAAAACTCACGCAGACTCTAGCACGACTGAACGCGCAAACACAGCCCCGATGCCCAAACGACGAACCCGAACGAATAAGTGGGATCGTCGTTGGATGAGAGACTCCCGAGATCTCGTGTGTCCACGACCGACGACCGACGACACGTCTCGTCTCGTCTCGTACGCCTTACTGGCAGCACATGTCGACTCGCGGATCTGAAGGATATGTGAGTGTCGGCGTACACATTTGATGGAAGGGAAGGGAATAGAACACGAACGCAAGGGGAGGACAAACGAAAGAGTGGAGAGAAGGAGAGAAGGAAGGAGACCGGGGGACGAGGAGACAGACGATCGTACGAGAACAGACGAAGAGTGCGAGCGCGAAGATGCATGCCGCGTCGACGGTTGCTCCCGCCTTCTTCTCGATTCTCCACGTCGCACATCTCCAACGCCCTCGAGGTCAGCTGCATCGAAAACGATGGCCTAACCCTAATATACACAGCATACGCATACGCCGTGCGGCATGTATCTTCAGACATCGGAACACCGGCACCGTCGGGTCATCGACGCATTAACGAGCTGCGAGGGAGACTCACCGTGGACGCACTGTGGATGTGGATTACACGCTGGATGGCCGTGACAGGACGACTGGCTTCCAAACGGTGGCGAGGACAGCCAGACGACGGCGAGGACGGCGATGAACACGAGACCTGCTGAGACTCGCCCTTCGGTGCCCATGCATTCTCCTGTGCAATCTCCAGAATCTCCCACTTACGCAGGCGGTGAGTATTGGCCTTCTTTCCATCGCTAGCTCCGAGCACTCACCGTCGAAATCAGCGCGAATCGACCGCATACCACACCCAACGCATTATCAACCAAACGCATACAAACGCCGACAACGATTACCACCTCATCCCCACCGTCTCTCTTCTACTCAACACATCTATTCGAAAGCGCCGTTCCCCGTCGTATCTACGTGGAGATGCCAGCGCGATTCGAGAAGACGCAAAGCGACGACTACGTACTCAATGACGAGCAAGCCGCTGTTTCGAAAACGGTGCTTCCTTTCTACCTGCGCCACATCGCCGTCGCCGTCGACTCGGCATTTCAACTCCCGCGCCGTCGTCATCTGAGAAGCCTGCGAACTGGCAGGAGAGTGAGTAGGGTTGGAGGAAGCGAACCATCGAAAGGATGGAGACGAACGAAGAAGACGACGAAGCCAAGGGAAGAAGACCAAGGGGACGGGGAAGAGGAAGAGAACGAAACGAGTGTAAAACGAAACGAAGGCTTACGAACGCGACCACGGCCGTCATCTCAACACCAATGCCGCCTCCATTCTGCCAGCTCGTCGTACAGTGTTCGTCTACGCGCTGACGATTTGCACGATGAGGAGAATGTGCTTGCGTCGTCCAGCATGCAGCGGAGAAGCTGGAGGCGCGATTATGAGGGGGTCCTGCTGCTTGCTCCCAGCGCGTCCAAACGAAACCCAACTCCAACTCCAACGCAATCCCTGCTCCCTCGCAGCCTGTCCCATCTCAATACCACAGCGCACATTACACCAACGACGCCGCTCTCCCTTCAGCTTCGATCTTCACATTAACCACCCACCGTCCATACCCCACCCCATCCCTTACCAGCGCAACACACGAAAAACAACTGAACAAAGCCACGCCGCATCGGACGATGCTACGCCGCTTGATTCGCGCAGAATCGACACCGCCAGAAGACTTTTTCGAATCAAGTCAGCTGTGGGGAACGGACGGGACACGCACGAGCCAGAGTACGATGCGCAAGCGAGTAAGCGGCTGCCGCACGCGTAAAGACGACGGTGACAATCGGCGACTAACCTACTACCAGACTGTTCCGTCGATGCTTCGAACCCGGCGGCCTCGAAGACAGGGACGCGCAGACGCAGTGCTGCGAACGGCATTCTGGGACAGAAAAAGACGTAAGCAGGCTCATCAAGCGATGGATACGACGGCGACGACGGGACGGGGAGCGAGCGACAATGAAACGCCCGTTGTTCACTCCCAACGTCAACGAAGATACACCCGCACCGCTGCCATCACGCGAATCTACGTCTACGGCCATGGGGCACGCCAGCGCGAAACGCCTCTGCGAAATGAGAAAACATAACGGAAACGCCAGCGCCAGAATGCAAGCGAGAACACAGACGGCGAGGGCAAGAACAAAGAGGATCGTGTAGAAGGACAAACACAGGGCCTGTGAAGGCGCAGACGTAGACGAACGGACACGGCGGCGACGGGGAGCAGATACGCCATACGCCCATATGCCGTCGATGAATGGATGGCGAGTACGTGCCTCTCTGAGTGGAAGTATGGAATGTCATAGGGCGGCGCTAACCTGCCATCTTAGGTTGACGCGTCGACGGTTTCCGTCTATGGCAAAGATGGGCATGTTTGCAGAAGACAGCAGTCAACGTTGACGTCCGACGTTAGCAGCTGGTAGATCCTGTCCTTGGGTATCTCATGGTGCTTGCTTTTTTTTTTGGTCGGTGCGTACAGTTAAATATTGTAGGAGATGAAGTAGGAGGTCCTTCGAGAAGATGTGCCTATGCCATAACGATGGGACGTTCGCTGTTGGACCGGTATTGCCAATGTAGTGTCGCTAAATGACCCATTCAATTGCAAGACTAAATATATTGATGTATCCTCTGGCTACCCAGCTAGTGACGTGCCAGCTCGTCCATGGTAACCCACTTTCTCAGATTTGATATAGACTACGAGGAGTTCAGTGGGAGAAAGCGCGTTGATGAAGTACAAGATTAAATACGAACAAATATCGCGCTTTTCAGCGTGGTGTAACGTGTTGCGTATCGCCACTACGCCTCGACTACCGTCAACGCGGACGCCTTATCCGCATCCACCCATCCCACGCCACGTATCCTTCCATCGGCTGGATCATACCCTCTAGGTCATTGTATTCATATTTGTCGTCTGGCAAGCAGCGTGGCGATACTTGAGGGGGTGCAACGATGCGGCTTAGGCGTGCTTCCAGAAGAGGTAGGGTCTCTGGTTTATGCGGTGTGGTGTAGTGGCATCCCCTAAGGAACCTTGTATCGTGTTTGAGGTCGAACTTTGGTGCCAAAGGAAATGCAAGACCAGGTGGCGCTAGTGTTGTGATCTTCGGAGGTTCAAGAACAGCAGGTAAGCCATCGAAATCGCTTCGAACTTCAGTGTCCGTATAGCACCACCTGGGATTGGACAGGTCGGGGATTTTGGTGCGAACTTCTCCAGGGAGCCTACCGCAGAAATATGCGGGCCGTCTGTCATCTGCTACAAATGAAGATGTCAGGTTCCTGAAATGCGGAGGAAAATGAATATCAACAGGCAGGATTGCATGACTGCAAGATGTCATCCATGATTTTGAACTCTGGCTATCTCGTTAATGTTTGATAGAAAGACAATATTCGTGATGGATCACCTGACGAATGGGCCAAATAAATGCGCATGTGGGACAAACAAACACGAAACTCTGCGCAAAAGTTAGGGGTTCATAAGTACGTAAAGTGAGAATCCTCAAAGTGAGAATCCTCGCTGGCATCTGTTAGTGTCAGCCAAGTAAGGTCGAGTTTTCTGAAACCTCAGATTGGTTTTCCAACATAGGAAGAGCAATTTTTTAAAAATAATGTAGCCTATTTGATTACAACCGAGTGCTACTAAGTTACTAGTATACGGTGGTTTAAAGAGGAGCAGCCATAGGTCTAAAGAGGAGTGTCCATAGGTGGTGTTCCATGTTTCCCATTCCCTGTTCCATGCTGGGGCCAACGTGGGTATCGAGCGACTGAGCTACTGACCTACCCGTCGGTATTCAACTAGGCTCCTAGTTATTTGTTAGTTAGTCCTAGAATACCAGGAGGCAACCGAGGTGGGTGTCTACAGAGATACCCTGTCTTCTGTCGGAGGCGAAAGATAGACGCGAGCGACAGCCGTCTAAGGGATGACTTCGCTACAAGAGGTGTGGCCCGTAAGGAGAGGTGGCGCGAACGTCTTTCCCTGACCACATGGAATCAGGATTGGGTCTTGGCTCAGCACCAACCATGACTCGGGATGTGCTAATGAGGGTAGTGATGACCGCCACGGCTGTCTAATGATTCCTCCGTGCTAAGCGATGAAGGAGACGAGGGGATTTGGAGGGGAGGGGGTACAATGCTCTCTGTATGACCTCTCTTTAAAGAGCGCAGCAGATCCCTTAGCCCAGTCATTCCCAAGCGACTGCTTCTCTTCTTCTTGGCAGCTACGCTTGCACTAGCGGAGGCAGAAGTCTCTTCTGATGGCAGGGTGACGGTACTGTTCATGGCATCGCCCCATTTCCAATCCCTGTTCACCATAGTCGAGCTACCTCTCGCTACTTCCGCGATAACAGCATCACCGACATTAAGGACGAATCAGCGTTATTGAGCATCTCCTTGAGTAAGACAAGTTGGCGTTGGCTAAGATCATGCCGCCCAGTTGATGCGTGCCAGGCCATGTTCGTAGGACTAGCAAGGAAAGGGCCGTGCTGAGAAGACGAGGGCGCGCTACCAGGAGTAGGGGTAGGAGGCTTAAACTCATCTTCAGCCAGAGTTATAGCGCGTTCGCGTCCTTTCAACCCTGGGGCTCCTACGCCTGGAACAACAGGAGCCGAGATGCTCGAAGTTGGACCGCTTGTCGTAGAAGGCTGCGTCCTCCGGCGAGCTCCATAAGCAACTCGGCGCACTCCCATGTAATGCGGTATTTGGAATTGAGGGTGTAGAATGCGGAAGCAAATTGCTTATAGTTATTGTGAGGAGAAGCGGAGCCTGGGGTAGTGGAGGGGTTGGTGTTCGACCTATGGCGTCGGCCAAACGGGAAGATGGTGGGGGATATGGACCGAGACTGAGTGGCCGGGGGCTGATGGGGGAAAGCCTGAGCTTGGGCGTTGAGTATACTCTGAACTACCCTCTTCATCATCCTTTGTAGCCGGGAAGCCGTAGCCGGGATGGCCAGAGCGACGCCGCCTGGTTGAAGACATGGGTAGAGGCGTGAGGCAAGAGCTGTGGGATGGAGTATACCAGGGGACTGGCCAGAGCGATGGCACGCAGTTGTAAGTAAAGAAGGGAGATGGGGAGTGTTCGACGGAGTGTGTGTACGCCGCGGGACTATGACGGCACGGCCGCACTTCTACAATAGCAAGGTAAGTCCCATCGTGATGCACTCTGGTTTGTGTACACGTACTCACCTGGCGATTTTCGCTAGTCTCTCTGTGCTAGCGTTCTGCATGCGCTGGGTCTGATATACATATACGTTCGTTCGTTTCCTTCTACCCCACTTCTTCGTGTCCGTTCCATCCATTCACCCGTATACCAGTCTGCCATGATATCCCTCCAACATCTCTCGCGTGTTCGCCCACTTGGTCGCTAACTACCCCGTACGCAGGTACTCGCCTGAAACTGTCGCAAGCCCGGCTATTTACCCGAAATATTATTGCCCGTTCAACCAATCACAGTAGCCGAGGACCCGTTGTGATGGTGCAGGAGAGAACATGAGGGCGACAGGGACAGGGACCATGGGAGTAGGCGAGGCGATAGGATCTGATTGGATACAGGTACAAATGCATCGAAGAGGGCTGTACGGCCAGGGGCGCCAATGTTGGTGAAGATACGAGGGCTCGCTGGCGCCGACGATGAGGACACTACTGGTGGCGACGGTTCGGGCTCAGCTACTTGGAAACAGCACTTTCCCTTCTCCTGATGATACTTGAGACCGTTCTGGTTGAGATATGATTTTGTGCAGCCAGCGTGCGGGCATTTGTAGGCCTTCTCCCTGCGCTGCTTGCTCGCCGCCGCTGCCTTTTCAGCCGAGGAGGTGGCACCCTTGGCCTTCCCCTTCCCACCTTTGCCACCAACAACTGCCTTTTTCCCCCTGCCGCGGCCCCCCCTATTCTGGGCTTTCACACCAATTCGATCCTTGCGCATGATTGAGGGCACGTAACCATCCTCTTGGTCGTGTGGCAGGATATCAATGCCAGCGTTGCCCATGAGAGAGGCCGGAGCGAGCTCGGGAAGCAATGGGCAAACCGGGGACGAGAGCGCCGAGCTGGACGCAGTCGATGGGAACGATGACGACCCGGAGGAAGAAGGCGACGGGGAAGACAGGGAAGAATAGAGCGGCGACAAGGGGGTGGGAGAGGAAGGGGGAGGCGTGCCTTCGAATTCGGGAAACTCTCTCGCGAAGACGCGAGATGTTGAGGGCACGAGCCCGAACTCGGAGTCCGGTGAGAACAGCTCGGTATCATAGTTTTGTCCAAACCCTGGGAGGTAGGCAGACTGCACAGCGTCGATGAACGGCGATGCGGTGTGGAAGGGAGCGAGTTGGGAGTAGACGATTCCAGGGTTGCGGTTCAGTTGAAGCGCCTTGACAGGAGAGGGCCGAAGATGAAGATCGGCCAAGGCGGCATGCTCTTCCTCATAGTGCCCAACGAGGCTGTGGAGGGAAAAGGTCGAGCTCTCGTAGCAACCAAGGTTAGAGAACTGCTTCCTTCTAGTCAATGTCATGTTCATGATATGAATGACACGAGTACTCACGAAACACCGTTCAAGATGATGGATGCGATCAATGTTCTCAGACAAGGTATGACTCTCAGCCTGGACATTCTGCAGGTAGTCTTCAGGCGACACGGGGCTGCATTGTTAATGTGAATATCGAGTGAAATGGCGTGATTCCGAACAACGGGGCTTACCTGGCTGAGAAGATGTTCGAATATGTCGATTGCATTTTGACGAAGGAGTGGCTTGAAGCGAAGGTCATTATTGACGGAGAGGTGAAAGATTATTTAAGTGAGAGAGATGGATCGGAGCACATCTTCGTGCAGGTGGTCACGGGCGCTCCGGTGAAGAAGGCAAGTTCGGCGCCAGTGGATGTTCGGGCAATCTAACAAGTGGTAGGTTCTTCGGTGACCACACGATTGAACACTCAGTACTCACTAGTGAAGATCTGGGGGTAGTCACTAAGGCGTCCAGGCGGTCGCAAAAGCGCTGATTATGACCAACTCACCGACGAAGGTACACAATTGTACCCTCTTCTCCAGGAGTCCTATTCCCAAAGAGAATTCCTGCGCCTCGTGGAGTCTTGAGTCTTGGTAGCCGCTGAGATTGCGAGCGAGGAAGTACGTGATTCGTGTTCTGTGGGGGAGAGAAGCGGGATGAGTCATTCGGCTCCGCTACAGCTTCGGATTTCGCCGGCCCGGACATCTCATTTGATCACTTCGTCAATATTGTGAGTACTTTCCAATCCAATGTCATCTCTTCAATGACACATTAAAATAACAGAATGCGCTTATTTCAGAGATATGATCTGCTCCACGAAGGGTCGAGGCCATCCACATCCCAACTCTCACAGCGCCGGATAGCACTTGGCAAGTCCTCAGCTCTGCCAACGTTGGACGAAGTGGCGATCATATCCACGCAGACGGCTACCTTCGTTTCTAGCACGTATCAAGCCCCGGCTCGGCCGGTCTGCAACGGGGGGGGAGGTGTTCTGGCACTTGGGAAAAGACATTGGATCTCTCAGTGGTCCCTGCGGACGGCCGCGTGCAGCGTTGGCTGATAGTGAGTCGTAAATTAAATTGAGTATCCTGAGTCGGGGGTAGTGACTGTGTTGCACTTAGGTTCCGTTCCCAAGTTAGTGATTCTTTGGCTTGACTGAGTGTCTAGCTCGAGTTCACGATGCCCGAGGTGTGAATACTCCATAGAATCCTCTGCCTGCGTATGTCCCTGCGCTCAAAGACCCCAGATATGACCATGCCTCGCCCTGCATCTACACACACGCTTTAGGGCGCCAGACTGCTCACAGAAAATCGAGTTGAAGACAGTCGGGCCGTATATCATTGGCCGGGAACATGATGTATTGAAAAGATCTCCTCATGTATGTCCACTACCGCATTCCTATGAATCCTGATGCTTGACACCCTGTTTTAGTGTTTACCCCCCATTCCACTCGTTCAAGCCTGCGTTAAAGTACCCACGGGGTGCTCCAGATACTTGTATGAACGACGTCATCGTAATGCGGCCGTGTCGACCATCTGCAGCCCCGGCTTGGACCTACGTGGCAGTGGTAATGCCATAGGTCGAAGAAGAGAATGATGAGGTACTGAGTACGCGCGAGGCAGAGTGCGTAAAGACGCTCGGGTCGAAAGAGGTGAGGACACGCGCGCTACTGGAACTAGTCCCGACGTGGAAAGTCTGAAAGAAATCAGGATCGTGATGAAGGGAAATAGCAAAGGAACGTACAATACGTCTGACTTTGAGTCATCCAGCCCTTCGAGCCATCCAGCCAGTTGCCCCCATGCCCCATGTTACTCTACTCGTGCTCGCATCCCTAAACGCCTCTGGAACGGTGCTCAGACATGATGAATAAGTTGGCGCATGTCCTCCATGCGAATCGGCAATGCGAAAAGAACTGTAGGTCTTGTGCGATTAGTAGGGTGCCGGCGCGTACGGAGGGCGAAAACTCACTTTACCTTTACCACTAACACTAATGCCAAAGGGCAACATTCGCAAGGCACTGCACGCTGCGAGGCTGAGCATGGAGATGTTTGGTTGGAAGGAGACGTTCAACCAACCTGAAATGAGCGAGGCTTGCCGTTGCAACTATAGTATGAACTTTGCACGCTCACGTTGTTTAACCTTGCCAGGCGCGTGACTCGGTAGAGCATGAAGATAGAATGACTTACCTTTATGCATCCGTCACTATGAAATAAAATGCCATGCGCGAGTCTGCAAACCTCACAAACTTGAAGCTCAAAACATCCAGGCGAGAGACTTACGATCGTGAGAAGTAATTCACCGTTCTACGTTTACATTGCTCGCTCGTTCCATGGGTACTTCAAAGAATGAATCCAACGACACAGCAAATCCAATTGGGCTACGAATCTAAATGAGCTACTTTATACAAGGTAGTTTGGAGGGGACAATAACGACAAGATGACGGCGTACAGTAGTGCAAATGCGGCGGGTATATGGAGATGCTAGTATTAGACAGACAGACAGTGTGCGAGTATAAGAGGGGGATGGGGGAGGTGGGGTCATAGGTGGATATATGTATGGTTTTGTGAGTTGAATGAAAGTAACCTGTACAAATGGCCAAGAAGATTTTCATATAATAAACAGTTTGAATGAGGCGAATAAAACACAAATTGAAGCATAAAGCGTGAGTGGCAAACATCACATGTGTCCGGGATGGGAAGGAGGTTATAAAAGCGGTGTAAAAGTAGATGGAGGCAGAGGTTTTTGATGACGAGAGTTAATGCTTGCGAAGAATACAATGCATGGTGTGGGGTATGGTATGGTTCAAGGCAACTGTTCGGACATGATTGGGACCGTCCGAACGAAGAGAGAGAGATCGAGAGAGAGAGAGCGATAAAACGGGGATGAAAGTACGAGGGGGAGCAGGATCTTGGAGAAACGGCAAATATCAAGCAATGTGCGGCAAACAAGGTAGGGTCGATATGAACGAGTGGTATAATCGGCGATTCTTGACCAACGATCGACGAAGACGGAGACGGAGGATATTCTATGTCTGTTTTTGTAGCCGCAGGCCGGGGGATGTCGAGCATGATCACCTTACATGCCATAGCCAAACGAGGACCTCTGGTACGGATCAGCGATAGGGCCAGCAAGGCCAACAACGGCGAAGGGGCCTACGCCTGCAAAGGGGTTCGAGAAACCTCCGAGATGGGCAGGCGCAGGCAATCCAGAAGCATGCGGGGAATCCCCTTGAAGGACGTAGCCATTGATGCCCTGCGCTTGAAGCGAGTGCATCTGCGGCGTCAGATGGACGGGGCTACACGGCGCGGCGCCTTGCTGCATCTGGTACATGCCGTTTTGTGTCGCGTAGAGTTCTGCTGAGGGATGCATCGCCTGTGGAACGTGGCGCGCTGCGCCGTGTCCGCCGATACCTGAAGTGCCCAGTGCCATGGTGAGCGCCTGTTGATTGAAACCGTGCAATTGATCCATCTGCTCACGTTGCAGTTTGTTCTGAATGCGTTTGCCGTATGGCGTATTGCGAATCAGGGGAAGGACAGGTCGAATGTCTTCGACGAGGAGTGCGCGCTGGTTGGGTTCGGCATAATCGAGAGCGGTCTACTACAAGTCAGACCAATGGAACAGTACGTGAAACGAACATGCAACTAACCTGCACGCAGTAGTTACCGTACGAATCACGGAGAAGCTTCTGCGAACGATTCAGGAACTCCTCGATTAGCATCTTGCGTGTGGTGTGCTCTGCCACACGGACACATTTCTCGATAACGTTCGAGCTGAACTTCTGAACGGACAGAGCACAGACATTGCCCTGGAACTGACGGATGACAGCGTCGCTGAAACGACTGTCGTTGAGATCCAAGATATACTGGACAACCTGATATCGGGATAAGCTGATGTCACCCACGCGAACAGAAGAGGTCGAATTACATAGTTGCCGTAAGGATCTTGGGCAAGCGTCAAGGCATTGAAGATGATCTTGTTGACGAGCTGAATTCGCTGGCTCTCCGAAGCACGATCGATGCAGCGCTGGAGAACGCAACACCCATGGCGATGAGTAGCAACCTCGACGCAATTTGCCACAACAGCGTCGTAGATGAACTACAAAATGGAGGAAAAGACAATCAGCAATGGCGTGTGCTGCCCTATAAATGGACGCACCTGATTGTCTTCGGGGGTCAATTTGTTCACGCATTTTTGAATGACATGGTTTCCATTCAGATCCTTAATCAGGACCACGACGTGCATGCTTAGCGCAAGAATTATGGAATGAATCTGAGCATTGTATCGGTGATCAGTCTGCGCAGTCCTGTAAGTGGGATAGGTGAGATATAACTATTAAGACTTGCCTGGCGTCGAGTAGAAAGAAAGTCGATCATCTTCTGAACGGCGCGTGTTCCGTGCATGTTGCGGGAAATATTGACAAGATCTTGCGCAACAGACTCGCAAATCAAAGTCCGTTGTTCATCCGTGGAATACTCCAACAGCTTCTGGCAGAGATAGTTACCGAATAGATCTATGGAAGCGAAAGTAAATTAGCCTCAAAAATGGACGCGAACTGTTTGTCAGACGTGCTTACCAGTCATTAGCTCTGGGAAATGGTTGAACGTCTCACGGAAGATCATATCCCGATGCTCTGGCACGCCTTCTTCCAACTTTTTCTGGAGGAAGCGGCAGCCGTGTTGGTCCTTGCACGTAGTCGCTATTTCCCCTTGGAGATCTTCCAATCGAGTTCCTGCAAAGCGGTTGACTGTGGTCCAACTTAATTAATTGCGCTGGGAGAAGCAACGGAAGAACTTACATTCCCTGTCGATGTCTCCGCGCTTGTGTTTAGGGCCGTGAAGCCCGCCCATCTTACTATCTGGGCCCCCGACGCTAGGCCTGGCTGGAGCGCTAAGACCGTACCGCGAGCCGTTGTGACGATACAATGCAGTCGAACCATTCTTGATGCTGTTTGCAGAGGTGGCGCGGCCATACGCTCCGCCGTTCATACCATACATAGAATCGACGCCATACTAGGAGGCACAATTAGCTTGTGGAATAAAACAAACATTCTGAAAATGACATACCTGCATGGAGTCATCAAGGGCTGAACCATTAGGACTATAGCTACCATCAAATTGACCAGACGGAAGGTGGGACAACGATGCACCTAGGTCGCTCACGCTGATGGGGCTATTGTCGCCAAAGGAAGACGTATCGGGTGTGCGCGGGGTTCCCGGGGTCTTGAGAATGTGAGGCACCGCGCTAGGGATACCTAACGGTGTTGCAGGGACAGATCGGGTAGAGGCTAGCGTGTCCAAGAAAGAAGGTGGAGATCCACGGCGAGACGACAGCAAAAGAGAGCACTGCGAATGTTGCTGTAGAAGAGGGGTTGCCGATGCAGATACCACACCTGCAAGCTTCATACCATGCAAAGGAACGTTGAGACTTGTGACATTGCGACGTTCGTTGCGAGATGAAAGCCCTTCTGGCGCATGAGGGTTGCTTGGGAAAGGTGGCCACTCAGATGACTTCTCACGTGGCTCTGCTGACCGAGAAGAATACGATGCTTGAGGCAATGTAGCTTGCGAAATGTGAGCGAGGTCAAGAGCTGCTGATGATGTCTATGTAGAGGGGCCAGAGTTAGCAAAAACCACGACACGTCTCTCCGAGATCTACCTTCTGGGAATATGAGTTGCCAAACTTGCCCTCATCAGAAGTAGGGAGGTGTCTCATCGCATCTACCAAACAAGGATTAGTGTCAAGGAAAATCAAGCAAGGGTTTGGCAGTGGCGCGACGTACTGTGCATCTCGTGGTCAAGCTCAGGCTCGTCCAACATCATACCAGCGTTATAAGTGCTAGCGTACCGTGCACCTTCATCGTCCATGAAGTGACTGCTACCTTTAGCTAGAATGGATGTGGAGATGGATCCCGGAACAGGGGAAGCTCTATTGGAACGATCGCCACCGAAGGAAAGTCCCTGCAGTTGACTAGCCAATTCTTCATCGTGACTACTAGCGGACGTTCGGCGACTAGCAGGCATGCTTTTAGCACCGGGATTCCGCGTGAACCCGTTGGTCGTGGTTGCAAGGTCGGGGGAGAGGTTGACCGAGGGGGCGTAAGTGACCGACTTGCGCTTGTCAGCGACTGCACTTCCCACTGCTTGTGAGAGACTTTCGGCGTCCAAAGGCAGCTGTCGAGCCAGACGATATCCATGGCCAGCGTCGCCGTTGAGAACTGCGTTGACGCGTGGGGGGGTCGTAGGGACAAAGACGGCGAAGATATTGCCATTGATGGATGGGTCGTAGGGGATGCTCAGCAATTCTTGCGCCTGCTGCACCTCCAAGGTGCACATTTGATCCTCGAAGAACTTGCGTTGGAGAAGGCGCTGCCTCTCATGCTCGAGACGCTTGAGTTCGACCCGCTACAGATCGGCAGCATTAGCATCGACGCCATACGATCTCGGTGACCGAAAAAAAGTAAAGCAAAGAACGGCCACTCAGTGAAGAAACTAGACATACCGAGTCTGCCAGATCTAAGAATGCAGGGGGGCTTTGCTTCCTATCGTCGGAAGCAGACCGATTATCGGAGGACACAATCCCATTTTCCGCAGACGAGGCGTTCATTCTGAGTGAATCTGAAAGAGGCGGCTTTCTTCCAGAACGAGGAATGACAGAAGAGAAAGCGAATGAGTAAGATGACGCCTGAAACAAGAATTCTATGGTGGCTACGCTGTTAGCGTCGTCGTTGCCATAAAACATCGAAGGAACTCACCAAAGTTTTGAGCCTGTTCTATTAAGGACTGTTGGTACAATGTGGCAGATATAGGCTGAGCAGCGAAAGCAATGGGTGAAAGCAGAGCAAGAAGGGAAGGCTGAAGGACAGATCCTTTTAAAAGACTTCAGAATGAGGCCAACTGAAGAGTTGGGAGATTCAGCGTACGGAAGAGTATTATATGGGGACGGTCATCGTATAACTAGATTCCCACGGCAGAATTATTGGCGACCTAGGACTTTTCAAGTTGTCGGCAATCTCTTTACGGAATCTATGGGAGTAATGAGAAGGATCCCATGTGGGAAAGAGACGGCCGTAGCCTGCATGTCCGCCGATACCAAGCCATATTATATAACGACCTTGCCATCCTTTCTCTACGTACTCCCTTGGTTTCTCGCGCTCACCATGTCCGTCGTCCCCCATAATTATTTTCGATTCCAGCCCTTGCTGCTCGACGATGGCTCCGACGACGACGCACGCTCCTCCTCGGACTCGCTCTTCAGCGCTCCCAGCGACATCGATAGGATTTTTAATACCTCATACACCACCGACTCGCACAGATCAGACTCCCCGACTCCCTCAATCATATCCATCACTCCTTCATTGGAAGCGAGGGCGTTCAAAGTGGAGTATGGTCGCGGCATGAATAGCGCCTCCGATGTCTATTGCCTACCTGCAGACGACGAGGAGCTCGATCGTTTGGGTGAGTCCGTGTCTCACTTTTGTAAAACCATTGTCCTAATGCCGGTTAGATCGACAGCATCTTCTCTTCATCGAGGTCATGGGTAAATACCCACGCGTAGTACGACTATATCTTACTGCGGCGTTTCCTGGAGACCTTAAGAATATCTTGGATTTGGGATGTGGAAGCGGGCTTTCGTGAGTGGAACACAATTGTCGCACACGTTGTTGCTAGACTTTGCGCCAGGATCATGCAAGCAGCACGCGACTTTCCCAATTGCGACGCCATCGCGGTGGACTTGGTTCCAATGCAGTCTTCGTAGGCATTCCTTCGACGATGTTGTCTCTCTCTCACACACTTGTATCCCAGCTCCATGCCTTTCAATTGCAGGTACGAAAACCACTGCACGTAAATAAACTAAATAACCTTCTCGAACAGGAGCGAAGGCGATGGCATCAATCTTGGCCTTCAACACGTCTACGATGTCATCGATTTTGCCCATGCTAGGCTCATCTCCTCCGGGGTAAGGTTCACCCTACGCCGTACAATCCGCCGACTAATCCCACTCCCCACAGATAAAGATCTTCCCGGCGCTCATCCACGAGATTGCGCGGTCCCTGAAACCTGGAGGATATGTCGAGGCGATGGAGTTTGATTTCCACGCGTACGACCGGCACCTTCAGCAGATAGTGAAACTCTGGTACAAGAGGAGGACACGCAACCGCTGACACAGCCGATTATTGCCCCAGTGAAGGTGCGCAAATGGACGGTCGAGGAGAAGGATATGCCAGAGACGTGGTTCAACAAAGCGTTCTTGTTGAACATGACATCGTTCCCAGACATGATACGAAACATTGCGGTCGTCGGGCATCTACACCACGGAAAGACGGCACTGATGGACACACTTGTATTCGAGACGCACAAACTCGTATGGAACTCTGACAAACTAGTGCGTCTTGTCGTCGATATGTTTTTCTAGTCGCTTCATTGAACCTCCGGGGACAGGGACGGTATACTGACACACATATTCTATCACGACAACGAGAAATCTCGACAAAGGGATGACGCGGGAAGATGCTGCGCGAGACGGCGCAGGTCCTTTGGAGTATGTATACGTTGCCGTCTGCGAGGGTGGTGCAGGCGATACAGAAAAACTGTTGGTTGAAGAGATATAACGTTCAAGGCAGGGATGCTCGCTGATGCGGTGAGCGCCGCAACGTGCCGCTGGGACCTTCACCCGCTGATGCTGGTCATTTGATTGTAGGTGCTTTACCAAAAGATCATTACGATAGCGTCACTTGATGTTTGTATACTACATCAATGCTTATATAAATAAAATCAATCCAAGCCTAAGCCCAAGAGATGGAGTAATCATAGCTGACGTTCGAAAGTCTTATCGTCCCACTCCGAGTCGTCTGGCATCAGCCTTCGCCGCGAGCCGTCCAGTCGAGATGCCGGATTCTTCGTGGATGAACATGTCGTGTTTGCTAGGCTTGTCCATGCTGATGTCGTCGCCGTGTGAGACGGTCTGGAGTTCGAGGTTAACGGTAAGCTCGCCAGGGAATGTGGCGTCGCAGGTTCAGAGGCGGTGGGGCCGTCTCGTTACTCGGGTAGCCAATTCGCTAACCTCCCGTTTTGCCTTCTCCATTTGCCTTCTCCCTTCTCCGTTTTCCTTTTTCCCGTTTACGGGAGACTCTGCCTTGTTTCGCGTTGTCGCGTGCTTACACTCTCGTCTCTTTCTCTCTCTCTCTTTCTCGCTCCGTTCCGCTTCAGTCCGTTCCCCAGTTCGCGTGTTCCCATTGCGCCGCGCCGCCGTTTCATTTACGCCCGTTTTCTTATCCTTTCTCCTTCTGCGTGTGTCCTTTCCCTCCGTCTCTCGTTTCGCGCTTCCCCGTCAGATGGGGACTGGCAACAGGAGTCGTTTGGCGCTGGACTTGCGTGCGCGCGCCTTTGCATTCGTCATTCGCTCCCGTTCCCCGATTCTCGTTTCCACTGTTGCCGCCGTTGGCGCGTTGCGCAGCGTCGTGTCTTGCGTCCCTTTCGCTTTCGTCGCCCCGTTCCGCCGGCGCGCGTACTCTTTCCCTTCGTCGTTCGGTGTTCCGCGTTCGGTGTTCTGCGTTCTGAGTCCGTCGTTTGGGTTTTTCACTGTTTGTTTGGGGTTCTGGGCTCTGCGTCGCACGTTCTTCATCGGGAGACTGGAGCTCGCCATTGAACGGCCGTGGGAGTTGGTGGAAGGAGGTGGGTGTCGCAGAAGGGCTGGGGCGTCCATCGGCTGGCAGCATTTTCATAGTCCCTGTCTCGCCTCCTACTGTACCTCATGGTGTACTTAGCTCAGTTCTTTGTTAGTCTCTACCTGCTGGCTTTCCACCCTTTCCATTGCCAAAAGAAAGTCCAGTATTTCCATGAACGCTATCGTACTAATTCCCCCAGATACTACAGATTTATCCATCAATGATTCCTGCTAAGAAATAGTCCTTGTTAGAAGAATAGCAAGCCTGCGAAGTGCGGATTTACATACGAGCACTCTCCACTCCCCAGATCTTGTGAAGCACCAAACAAGTTTGAATGTGGGTGTCCCTCAGTCCGTATACCACAGTGCCCGTTCCTTGAGTTCGGGCGTAAACCATATCTCCGGTGGTCTCTGTGTGGCCTGTCATTACCTCTGCCATTACCATCAATGTCTTTTTCCCCTTGACATGGAGACGATTCAATTCCCGTCGCTGAACAAAGATTCCAAGATGACGATAGGCCTTGAGGCCAATCTCACACTTGAAGTTCTTGAGAAAGAAGAACTTCAAGCTGTCCGACATCCTACCAGAGTCCCAGCGTTTCCCCCGGTGAACATATAGCCCAGAAGTGTACTCAGCAGCAGCAGCCTTGATTTTAGGCTTCTTCATGAGGTAGTCGCAAGCTAACACCATCTCGATTGGTCGGACGAGGTGAAGTAGGATGTACAGCACTCTGGCAAGGCGATAGGGAAGGACGCGCCAGATTTCCTTCACTAAAGATGTTGTCCTTAGGCCTTTGTGGTAATCGCTCCGAATGGTGAGTAGTCGTTGGCCTTCGTAGTCCGCCATGAAGATATGTCGGCGGCCTCCCACCAGGTTACGCATCGTAAACGATGCTTCCTCCGTGCCTCGCGGGGGAGGGCCTGAGAGAATGTGGATAAGGGGATACAGCAAGTTCCAAGCACGCTCAACCTCGGTAATCCAGTTCTCAACTTTGTCCACATCCCATCGCTGGGAAGCGGCGTTCTCCTCGTCCTTGAATCTCTCCTTCTTGATGAAAGTGTTCATGAGGATGTCGGAATCTGAGATTTTGACGTCTTTGATGTCGTGGGGAATGTCAGATTTTGGTCTTTCCGTGCTTCCAAAGATACTGTAGCCAGGTGTAGTCTCATCGCCTGAATCTTCAAGGAGTGACAAATCGAAGTCAAGGCCTAATGCTGCTAGATCTTCCCCCATCAGCACATCTAAGGCGATACTTGTCTCCAAGTTTTCTATCTCTTTCCCAATGGCAGCCTTGAGTTGTGGCAGGGTGAAAACCTGACCTTCGTAGCGGAAGGTGCCTACATCATCATCTACAGTGGTGATGACAGCGGGCCGAGGAGTGTTTCGAACCACCCGAGTGGCTTTGTGAAGCAAGTCTCTGCATGAGGCGAATGGAGTCAACTCATACTCGGTAAGGTATTGCTTGCAAAACCGTTTGATCGCACTAAAACTTTGGTATAAGTCTCTTACTGCAGTGATAAGGGGTGAATTACCTAACCAAGGCCTCGGTGGCAACCTCTCGCTCTGTTTGTGGTTGGTCTTCGTAGAGAGCGGACAGAGCAGGTGGCAGAATTACCTGTCGACGGCGTGGCCGGAAGTCTAAATCATCCATAGGAAAAGTTTTCACTTCCGTCGTTGGTAGCTTCATCATCTCCTCCAAGGGTACCATCATCTTGTGGAATCCAACAAGGCGCATCATGAACTGACACTTAGCAAGCACTGGAGGAAAGTCGCCAATTGTCTTATACCCCCCTTTCTCAGCGAGCCAGGAAGTAGCCAGAAAAGTCACCAACGGAAAGGTGAAGCCCCCAGCCAAGTACTTGGGGTCCCTGCGCGGAAAGTAGAAGACGTACAATAGTTCGTACATCTTTTCACAGGCCCATGAGGAATGCGTAGCACTTAGTGGGGCTGGAAGTTCTTCAAGGCGAAGGGCCAAAGTCAATTGATCGATTGCATGTTCTTCCTCGGGAGATAGATGGAAAAGAAGCTGATTGGAGGAGATTGCTTTGATTGGCGTTTTGCGGTGACGAATAAGGGCACAAATGAAGTGCTCCTGAACGGTGACATAAGCCCGCAATGTTGTTTTGTTAGGTGAAGCTCTAAACTCCAGGGCGGGCTTCGTTCGTCTGAAAGGAATAGGCTCAGTCAGTACCTCTTAGTTGCTAGACAAAGAAGACTTACAAACTGCAGTCTATGAAAGGGTAGGTCACGGACGAGTGGCTACTGCCCAGTAGCTCTACGTCGGCAAAAAGTGTGTCCTTTCGCAGGGAAACCAGGCGTTTGCGTACAGGATCACGGGCGGCGACATTGGTATAGCTGTAGACCAAGGCATTGTCGAATTTTGACAAAAGCTGATCGATTCCTTCCGTCTCCAGAAAGGAGTCCTTGATTACCCCATGAAGAGGGACCAAAGAGTAAAGCTCTGCTTGTCGCTGCCGAAACAATTGCTCTGCTGAAGTGAGCTTAACGCCAGGGATTACTGTAACATCTGGGACTGTCGGGGGAGTGACTTCAAACCAGCAAGCATAATTCGACGGATGGTAGCTCTGGATATACCCTGGGCGTGCCTCGAATTTCTTGCATTTCGGAGCATGCTTTCGAAAAGCACCAGAAGAAGAGTTTGCTTCGCCACATGCACAAATGAGGCCTGGGCGGATTTGCAGCCCCTGCACAATGTCCCTCGGAGTGTTTTTCTTGAATTCGGGGAAATGTTTCAACCATTTGTCTCTATTGTCGCCACTGGCTGCCTTGATCCCCTTGGCTAGAAGCCACTTCTTCAGCTGTTCCAAATGTTTCCTTTCCGATCCTAGTTTCATGTGATGGTTGACCGTTCTACTCTCCAGCTTATCGGGTACGCCGTTAGAGGACGTGACGATGACGGGGTGAGGCTCCGTAAAGTGCTTGAACACGGATTCGGGCTTCATACCACTACCACACTCTGTACATATGAGCAGACTGAATCGTTTGTTCACCACTAGCAGCCTCTGGTAGCCGTCCACAACCTCGAGATCACTTTCTTGCACCAAGGTACTGGGGGGTTGAGGCGATACTGACGGTTCTTCATCTTCTTCATCGAAAATGCTGTTACTGTCGGATGAATCCCCAGAAGAAAGGGCAGTTACTGGAGTGCTGTGGATTTGAAGGTCAGCGCATCCACTTCGCGGAATAATCCTCCACACCTGCCTTTTGGCAGTACTAGGAAGTCGAGAGGACCTTCTTAGACCTTCTCTCATCGGAAGTTGCCCAGAAGTGGAGTGAGCTGTGGAGGCAGCAGCAACGCTTCCACCTCTGGGGATGGGGAGGAGTCTAAAATTGGGTGAGCACCTGGCCTTAGATCCAACGTTCCTATATTCCTATGGAAGGGACAAGACTTACGCCGGTGTTTCCCCCTGGGATACCCTTACGTATCTTTTCAGCACCTACACCGTACAACTGCCCAACTTGAACTCACTGTTTTACCGTGTCTGAAATTGCAAGTGCTTCAAGCTGGCTTGCCAATTCATCCTCAACAACATTGTGCTGATTGCCTTGGTCTTCAAGGACGTCGGTACTGGCCTTGTTTCAGCAAGAGCCACTCCGCCATTGTGGAAAACTCACCATGAACTTGCCGTTCTCACCTCCTCAGTAAGGTCTTCTTCAGCCGCCTCCTCCCCCTCTTCAGAGACCTGAGCCTCAATGCCAGCCTCAATGAGCACTTCAAACTGCTCCATCTTCTCCTCGTAATTGAGGATTTCCTCATCGTCATCATCGGCGTCATCGTCGTCAGATTTGTGGGCCTCTTCACCACCTTGCTCACTGGGATGGTGATTATTGGATGGAGCTCCGCTAGTGCGAAAGAGTTCCTTTATCTTCTCTTTAATCTGTGGAGATGCCTCAGGTTCACCCATGGCTCCAGCGTAAGAATCTCTGCAGGAAAACTGTAAGGAAGTTGGACACTCAGCACGGCGGAGCACAAACATTTGAATTGTCTCCCTTCCGTTATGAACCACCAAGGTTGTTGCCCATGGAAAGGATGAAAATTCATGGACATCGCCCACCGCATCTTTCACTTTCCGTGACAAGAATCGTAATGCCCTGTACAAGTTTCAGCAGTGGAAGCCATTGCAAAATAAGTTAGTGTCTTACTTCTCGGCTTGTTTGTTGTCCTCAGACATTAAGGTAAGGGCGTAGGGGACTGGGTTGATGACAACAGTTTGAAGACAGAGGCGAAAAAAACAGGCGGATACTGTGACGCTTGCTGCCGGCAACACCCGCCATTGCTGTGTATAGATCCCTTGGCCTTGATGCAAGCCAGGAGATACAAGGGTGTCTTTGTTACATTAAAGCTGACCTGGTGCGCTCCCTATTCCTCCTGAGACACCAGGGCCCTGAAACATTTGCAAGCCAAATCAGTTGGGTTGCCGACGAGAGTGACGAACAGCCAAAAGGTGAGATACTGCTGAATACAAGTCAATGAAATGGGAACATAATCTTTATGCTGTTATGCTGCGGTTAATCCAGTGGTAGGCAAGCATTCTCAGTAATCATCTAAGTAGGGTGGACTTTTCCGTCGAAGATTTCCGAGTAGCTAATTAAATCACTAAATAGCAGACACTTACCACAATGTCTGTAGATGCCCTACTACTAAATCCCGCAATAATAACAATTAACAATTAATGAAGGTACTAGCAGATGTGCGCATGCTATGCGCCCTCCATTCCCTGTTTCTTAATACAAATGAGTCGCCTGCGATCATTATATAAAAAATGGTACAGCCTAATGCTACATTGCGCTTGGGCCCAGTACCCCTACATATAATCGTGGTCACAGCTTTTATTGCAATCGTCTGCATCCACAGCCTCCGCAAAATCGATAAACTTGAGTTTCCCATCGTTGATGCCTCTCACCATATTGGCAAAGCATAAATCGTGATGGTGAATGTGAAGTCGAGTGGCGAGGTCTTCTTGGGCCTTGGAAACTTCATATGGGTGCCTACACAGCGGTCGGGTTGATAGCAAGCAGAAAAGAAAACAAGGAATGCATACACGGAATCATCATCGACAGGCCTAGCAAGCTCCAGCAGAAGGGCGCACCCGTCCGAACCATCAATGTCGAATGCCCCAAAGTCTGCAACCATGGGCAGGCCGCGATAGGCGCGGGCCCGCTGATAGAAATAAGCTTCGCGTCTGATAACGTTACCGCTCCCAATTTTGACAACAAGATCCATGCCATGGATAGCTTTCACTACGCCATGGGCTCCTTGACCAAGCTCTTGTCCTGTCTTAAGCAAAAGGGGGACTCCCCAGCTGACTTCTTGTTAGAAAAGGTGAGGACCCTAGCTGTCAGATAACTCACTGAGAATTTGTTTTGTGTTCGGCACGCAGCCGGTGCACGGAGCGATCCAATGTCCAAAGATAGAGGTTAATCCTGCGTGTACGAAGCAAGGATGGACCGGTGATTTGAAGGCAAAGGACGGAGACCTGCAGGGCCACGTATTACACATTTAGGGTTTCGAAGCAGTGACTACGTCTTACCATCATCCACATGAATAACAAAGCATTCAACAAGGAGCAAAACCAGGGAGACGCCTCCTGAGATCTTGCTACATTTGAAAACTGAGCTACAAATCTGAACAGGCCAGGACAGTATTACGAACGAAAAAGCTCCACATGAGACTGTAAGAATTTTCCTTTCTCAGTCTTCTGCACTGCATGAAGAAGACATAGTATCTCTGCCTCTAGCAGAGTTTTGAAACGTAAAACCTCTGACATCCCACTGGGCGTCAGGTTCTTTGTCGAGAATAGGGTCCTGGAGGAAGAGCTGAGCGTGTTAGATACAAATGAAGGGGGATGAACACGCCTTTTCTCCGCTCCGCTAGGGCTGATGATTAGATGGTGGCATTTGATGACAATTGGCAGCGACTTACCTGCTTGCATCTTGTTCATGGCCGTATACCCACGTGCCGTTTTGTAGGCCTGTCAGCAAGCCTATTGTTCCGTCGGAGAGGGCTACCTGCGTATAGACCTGAAATAATCTATCAGGCGGAAACCGTGTTTGGAAAAAGAACTTACCTGTTTCAACGCATGCTCGGTACTCTGGTTTGGTACCCCTGTTTCCTGTGCCGTATCAAAATCGATCGTGCCTCCGATCCCCAACCCACTGCTGCACTTTTCCTCGACCACCACCAGGTGCAAGCGGCACCCTTCCTTGGTCAACACAAAGCAATGGTCGGGCCTCACCCGATAGACACCTGCAGTGAGCGTTTCCTCACGTTTAATGCACAAATCCTTGAGAAGGCTCAGGACGTCATTTAGATCGACTGCGGCTCCGCTCGTCTGTCTTATTACCGCTATCTCATAAGTCAAGCAGCTGGCAAGACGAATCGCCATTCGGAGCCGCATGTAGTTCCCTACATTGATCTCCGCTTCGTTTGTTTCCTCGACTGCAAGGAGACCCGCCTATGCATGAGACGTAAGGTGGCAGACAGACGTAAAGTAATACTGTTAAGGAAGAACTCACTTGCAAAATGCTTCTTGCACCTTCAAAGAACACGAGACCTTGTTCAGTCTGCGGGACGTAATCCAATACGTTGGCACCAAGAATGCTGCAATACTTTTCGCGCAGGGGCCCCAGGAGATCCAAATTCTCCATGCTGACGTTCTGGGCAAGAACTTCCGCCGCCTTCGATATATCTAATAAAAGTGATCAAACGTGTCTGTACCCTACTCGAATGCGCCTGCTCACGGGTACTTGTGGAAGCACCTGCAGTCAGTTTGTGCTCCAGAAGCTCAGGGTCATTTTGATGCTGGATATCTATGCAAGCGTTGAAACTAAGTACGTTCATGGCTTTCCCGATAGCGGTAGATGGGCGTTGAGGAAGAAAGCAGACGTTTTTTCTCCTTTCTCCCACGGTGAGATGGTAGTCTAAACTCAGCCCCCTGCCCTAGTTTAATCGATGGCGTGGCTCTGGACTGTCTCGTTCGGCCCGGTGTATGCATGGGACTCGCATTGAGGCCTTCGTCCAGGAATATTGTCTGACGAGGGCCATATCACTGCCCTTCGTTGAACTACGCAGGCGAGTGCTTGTATCTCTCTTTCTCACCGCCTCCTGCCTCTTATCCGCTCGTTGCACTCCACTGTGCCCGTACTGATGCGATCTCGCTCTATATGCCCGCCACTTCAAGGATCGTGTTGTCTCAATCCAACTGTGCATATTTCCGTGAACCAACCCCTTAACCCCTGAGATCACATGATGCTGAACCTTGCTCAGTTGCATCGGAATTCCCGAGCAAATAAGCGCCCAACGGCCGAGACATGGTATAGGACAGGCAGAAGCCTGCCTACGACACACAGGACCAAGACGTCCTTCATGCCCTCCGTCGTTGAAGCTTGAGGCAGATGGTGCCAAAGATTATCTATTTTGGTACCGACGATGAGTAAAAAACTAAGACGCTTGAGGATGACTTACCAGGAACGACAGAGGGTGTGATACAGGCCTTTGCAAAACTTGACGGTCAAGTTGACCGTCGTGACCGTCAGCTTGACCATCAACCGTCATGACCATCAACTTGACCCCTGATATCATGGGCATAATCGACTGTTCAGCTGGGGCCGGTTTTCACGGCCAGGGCCTGAGCTAGTGGAGTGAAAGATGGCGTGTGCTGGCGCGATGCCAACTGAGGAGATTGTACTCATATGCTGAGCTGGCTAGGTAGGGGGAGGCGATGGAGATGGTGACGGCGTGTGTTCGCGTGATGCCAACGGGTGTATTGGCGCTTTTGGAGGGTTAGGGGGAGGCGACGGTGGAGGCGATGGCATTGCTGCTTGTGATGCCATCTGCTGTGCCCTGTTTCGCTTCAGTTGTTGGTAAATTGGCAATACTTAAATAGTTGGCATTGTCGGCGCGCCATCAGTATGTTTATCGCTATTAGGGTTCAGCCACTTTTTGCAACTATACAAGATTACATTGGGTCACAAAGTTTCACGCACTTATATGCCCAACAAACAATGCCTGCGACGCACGCAGAGTAGTTTTGGAAATGTTGTGGCGCGATTGTGTTAGAAAATTGTTTATATTCTGAGAAATATTGATAAAACTGAAAAAAGAAACAAGTACAACGATACAAGATGACAACGATACATGCAATAAATGAGAAACACGACTATTTCTCCAAGACGAAATCTATGAAACACTCCACAGCCAAGTCCAAACACAAATCTGAAAGGTTATCTGGCTGTTCAGGAGCCTCGCCGCTGCCTGGCCCACCCCGGAATCCCGGCTCAAAATCGTGGCATTCACGCAAACGCCGTATCTGTTCAAGCGGAATAGGATGTTCCTGCTCCGAAAGCAAGTGGCAGTATATCCTGCAGACTTGGTGCAGATATACTTCGTAAATATCTCTGATGAAATCCAGAGGCCGGCCAGCGAAGGTAAACCTGAATCTGTCCGAAGCCTGGATCTGCCGCACCACTCTGAGAGCATTTGAGGAGATGTCAGCAACCTCATCCTGACGGTCGACATGCTGAGAGAAGAAGACCGGAAGAAGCCGGCCTACCGCACAAACGACGAGGACATCCTTCATGCCCTCCGTTGTGGAGACTTCGGGCAGATGGTGCCATAGATTATCTATTTCAGAAAAAGATGAGTAAAAAATTAAAATAAAGACTCTTTAAGCGGACTTACCAGGAACAACGTTGGGGGTAAGGCAAGCCTTTCCTATCATCTCTACTACGCGCCCAATAATAGAAATTGCGCACTCGTCGTGCTCCGTGTTCGTGGTGTTCGGCATTGCAGCAGAAATGATGAGGCTGAACATGTGACGCCGGATGCTCCTCCCATGGTAAAAGTGGCTCCCTGAGAACACCGTTGAGTCCTCAAGGGTTACAACCATGTGAGGACACCCTCCAGGCATCACCCTTTTTTAATGATCAGCAACAGATACAAAATCAAGGGCAATTGACTTACAGCGCCGTTCCCGGTTCCAAAATCACGTAGGACACTTCATAGTCTTCCGAGTCCAACACAGCATCGTTGTAGCCAACGACATCTGCTGCCCAGTCAATAGGCCTTGACGAATAAAGGTCGTCCTTTCGTCGGATCAACGCCCAAAGCTTCCTACCGTAAGTGGCAACTACTACCGTTCCAAAACCGTTCGAGTCAACATGTACGTGGTGCCAAGTTGATGGAGTGGCAGCAATGGTCCATGTCAGCGCTGACATGTCTGCTGCTTTCCGAGGCACGCGGTGGGACCATGTTGCTGAATAACAAACGCGATCCAAGGTGTCGTCGGAGACCAGCGGCGTTCCTGCTGGCAAAGGACCGGGGAAGTCGAGGAGGTTGATTGCCTTGCGTTCGGGCGACTTGGAGATTGCGATGATTTCTTCCAGGGTGGCCCTTCTAAGGCGTTCATGGCCTGTGGGACCCAAATCTATCGATTGATCTACATGGCAAGTCAGCAGACGGCAGAGTGTTTTGGCTGAGTGATGCATACCGTTGCATATTATGGATGCATCAAGGAATCTGTTTAGACCCCTTAATGCGCCCTCGAAACTCTCCGGAGCTTCTACAGGCACGCCCGTCACCAAGATGGCCTTCGTATTCAACAGCTCCCCCGCTTGGCTGGGGGACCATTGCTTATAGACATCGTAAGGTACAGACTTGATTGCGGTGCCATTCCCGTCGCCCGAGGTATAATCGGGGGGACGGTCTCCACACGTCCGTCGGATGCCTCTGATTAAAGCGAGGAAAGACTCCCTAGCGTACTCGTGCTGAAAATGATGTTAGGAAACGCTGACAAAAAGGTGTTTCGACTTACATGAAAGGATGGGAGAAGTTCGACGGCTTCGCCGCGGATATCAAAGAGGACAGTTTGGGGAGCAGCGTAGCGCTTTAAAAGAGTCAATAAATCAATCTTTATATTGATTAAAAGCGGCTTACCTCCTCAGCAGATGTACCTACAAGACGAGCTAGCCCTATGTCCCCCCGGGTGTTTCTGGGACCCCTATTACGGTTGGGGGGAATGCCGCCACTCTTTCCTCCATCAGCACCTTGTGATCGGCTTAGGGTTGTGGACGTCGGTCGCCTTGTTTTGGAGGAGGATGGCTTGCTCCGCGATTTGCGCGGGCCCTTTTTTTCAGGTGATGGCTTGGGGGTGGGGGGCTTGGAGGCGGGGGGCTTGGTGGTGGGGGGCTTGGTGGCGGAAGGGGTTTGCTTGTCGTTCTCATCGCCAGGGTACGGAGTAGATGGGCGCTTGTGTAGCCTCTTGAGCTTGTGCGTAAGGTAATCGTCGCTGTCATCGGAGGGCACAGCGGGTCTTAGCCTCTTGCGCGTTGATGGCCCAGCTTTTGGGTAGTTGTCGTCGTTGTCGTTGTCGTTGTCGTCGTCTTTGTCGTTGTTGTCCTTGGCGTCGTCCTCGGCGTCGTCGTCTCCGCGTCTTCGTTTGCTGCTTCCAATGGGCTCTTGGCCGCCACCCACTTTGCCAGCATCCAGGTTGATGTCGGGATCCTCTGTCCTATCCGCATCATCGTCCCTTTCGTCGTTGTCGTCTTCTTTGTCTTTGTTGTTCTCGTTGTTGTCCTCGGTGTCGTCCTCGGTGTCGTCGTCTCCGCGTCTTCGTTTGCTGCTTCCAATGGGCTCTTGGCCGCCACCCACTTTGCCAGCATCCAGGTTGATGTCGGGATCCTCTGTCCTATCCGCATCATCGTCCCTTTCATCGTTGTCGTCGTCTCCACGTTTGCGTTTGCCACCCCCCCTGGGCCCCTGACTGCCACCCCCATCCCCTTTGCCGGCATCCCCCTTATCCGCTCTCGGTTCGTCCTGACCTCCGCCATTATTATCCCCTTTGCCAATTTCCGTGTCAGGATTCAAGCCAGTATTTGCGAGGGGGCTAAGAGGGCCATCAGGCGGGGGTGAGTTTCCCCTCAGGGCGTTCAACCCCGAAGGTCCAGCAGCTGGAGGATGGGTTGAGGTATTAGACGGCGGGGTTTGGGGGGTTCTGGGAGCTGGGGCTGGTTGGGCCAATGCTGGGCCTTCGTTCACAGATGTTGGCACATAAAAGAGGGGCTCCAGCGACTTGTAGAATTCACGGCACCCTGGCTCAATTTCCAACTCAAACGTGTTGTTCTTCTTGTCATAGCGTGTCGTTTCTTTGAGATGTTCGTATAGGGATGCCATGGCCTGAGGTATTTCCTTCGGCCTCGCAGCAACTTGACGCAGGGTCGTCCAAATGATATTCTCCAGCAAGCCAAGCAAAGGAGGTCGTTGGCAGCCTAGGTGCTTCCACATCTACGACAATTTCATTCAGGTTGAATTGGAAGGAGGTATGTTGACTTACTAAGAGATGCCAATGCCTTGCCACATGCTTCCCCATGGCGTCCCTCGTTTGCAGAAGCAGCAAGGGAGAGACCGCCAATGCCTGGTGGAGGGGAAGTAGCAACGCTTGCGGTCCCACGCTTGGGTTTGCCCCCCGTTGTTGCTGGAGATACTCTGCCCCCGTTTGCTTATCAGCCCGCCCCCATTTCTCCGGGATTTCCGTGCCCTTGGGGAAGACTACGTGAGACGCACTTATTATCGAAACTAGACGCTGACTTACCTCCAAGGCAGCACGAAGGCCAGCTGCAGCCAGTGCGAAGTTGGCCACTATCCTTGATGCTTTGGACGAGTTCTTCGACTTTTGGAATATGCCGTAGAGATATCCGAGATCGTCGTCGCCTTGCTCCAGAGCAGAGAAGAATTTGTCGGCCGTTTGCTGCTCTTTCGGGTTCTCCAACATTTCGCTCAGGGCGGAAAGCGCTTTTTTGATCATGATCGGCCAATCGTACAATTTGATGATGGAATCCGTGCTATTGCCTACCAGCTTGATGCAACCGTCCGGTTGAGGTGAAGGGCCGCATGTGTTGTGGGAGAGGGTCGGGTTGAGTTGTATCGCAGTCAGCAGCGAATACGTCGCTATTACCCCTATGACGAGCGCTGCCTTCGAGTTACGGCTATCTTTACTGAACGGGTTTTCAATCCAATGCTTTATTTCCTTCTCAGCGGAGGTGATCTGATTGACGAGCGACGTCTTCTGTTGTGGCTAAGATACGGATGAGTAACGTCAACATGACATCATAGGACTTACAGAGAGTGCGAGATCGACATGAGCCAAACTCATTATCCAGGGGAGCTCTGAAATCCCCAATCGCTCCACAGCCGCAAGAAAAGGGCCCGAAGTTCTACGAGGCAATCGATTAGCGCACATATGCCCCAAGGATCCTCAAAATCATACCCGATTGCCAATGGCTCTGTAATCAGTTGTAGGTCCTGATTATCAGCGTTGGAGGAAACCTGAAGTTGTTCCGTGTTGTTTGAAGACATTTCTGTGTGTCTATAGCTGAGAGATATTAATTGGATTTCGAAGAGAGCGAGGAGCAACAGTGAATGTTCGCGTGGAAGTAAAAATGTCGCAATCATGTAATTCCCACGCAAAATAGGGGCCAAGACAAATTTTGGATCAAGATGTTATGTAAGAGGACGATTTGGGTATTTTCAAAAGCACTATATGATGAATTTTGAAAAAAAAAAAAAAAAACTACTGCATATCTTTCTCTGAACCGATATGCAGACCCCCTGACCCCTGATATCACGTGATCCTATGGGCAATGTTGCTCCGGTTTTCCTGAGCAAATAAGCGCTCAATGACCCCTGATCCTATGGGCAAAGTTGCTCCGGTTTTCCTGAGCAAATAAGCGCTCAATGACCCCTGATCCTATGGGCAAAGTTGCTCCGGTTTTCCTGAGCACATGAATGCTCGATGGCCAAGATGACCGGCCACCATGTGCAATCTTAACAAGCCCTTGATTGTCAAGTGCTTATTTGTTCCCAGGTAGAAAATAAAAAACATAGCGCGCAACTGCATTGAGTATTCATGCTACTATAGCACATGTATGTCAGCCCCAGAAGCTAGAATCCTCAGAGCCTGAGTCTTCTTCGTTATCGAGCTCGCTTCCATCCTCAGGTGCCAAATTATCAACTTCGCTTTGCTCGTGCGATTCTCCATGCTCTGCGCCCTCTGGTTCATCAATATAATTGATGTGGTTTTGATTCTGATCTATGCCCTCTACTTGTCTAGTCTTGCGTTTTGGAGGCACCCTTTTGTTCTTTGCACTACCAGTCCGCGGTCGGTTCTTGATTGATTTGAGTCGTTTTCACCGGAATGTGGATAAGGGGATGAGATAGGGCTGCTAAACGTCTCTTCTGTCCCACTCATATTGACGCGATGCTCAACTTTGGACTCGAGTCGCGCGACACGTTTTTTCGGAGCTTAAAGTTTGATCTCCGACAGACGCCACTTTGATGTAGACCTCCGGTTTTCCGGTGAGAATAAGCGCCCAAAAGGCCGAGATGCCAGGGTTTAGGGTTGAAAAATATTTTTCAACTTCCTTTCGTCGCACTTCCGTCATGCTTGAATGGACCTCTTCAATGTGCTCCTTGTTGAGTGCCCCGTGGGCACCTGAGCTTGCCTTCGTTTTTGAGTGCCCCGTGGGCACCTTCGTTGGCCTCATTGGAGATGGACCTTATTCCCCTCGCGTCTCACTCAGCAGTCGTCACCTACTTCTTTCCACACCATCGCGTCTGGGAAATGCACACGCAATTCTCCCCCTCTTCCTGCCTGCGTGGAAGTCATTTGATGTGCTCCTTGTTGAGTGCCCCGCGGGCACCTGAGCTTGCCTTCGTTTTTGAGTGCCCCGAGGGCGCCTACATTGGCCTCATCAGAGATGACCTGCAGCAGAGGAGGTATGCAGTACTTGGCACGATTGCGGGTCCTGCTTAGAAGTAAGTTCTCGAGCACATCAAAATAAAAGTGTTGAGTTTATGGCAGTTCAGTCGGAGAAAAAAGATGCTCAAAAAAATAAAAAATTCTCTGTCTATAGTAGCCCTTTCTTGACTGCGATGTACTATGGGATACAGTACTAAATTAATAAGGCACTCGCTACTTCCATTGTGCTAGCAGAAATGGCGATCTGTTCGCCGGAGCAACGGTGCGAGGAGGCCCCTCAAATTTGGCAATGGTTCAATGGTTTTACTGATGAAAGTGTTCTCGAATGTAGAACCATGATTTATATAGCATCTGGATGAATACGGAGCGAGAAATCTCTAAAGATCGCTAGGTTATGAATTTTCAATTTGCGAGCATCTTTTTTCTCCAACTGTCAAGCTCCCTGCAAATAGCTGTAATTGTGGTAGAATACAAGGACAGATCCTTACACTTCATTTCAGGACCAGTAGACTCCAGCAGTTACATAAACGAATACATTGTTGCACGAAAACAAAATAGTAGCTACCCTACAACTTTTGATACATCGCCCACATTCCCATAAGCCGTGTTGCGCCCCCAAAACTTGGGTTTGTCCTGAAGGAGTTGAAATGTGGGCTTGGGAAAGAAAAATACCTGAGCAGATCTGCCCGGAGTGAGGCCGCCCTTCTGCATGCCGTCTGTAGGCTCCCATCTTGAAACTTGATGATAAAGCTTGGATGACAGAAAGATACACAAGTCCCCAGGGCGGTAGCTAAGCATGAAGATGTTGAGTAGAGAAAGAATATTTGAAGAGCGATTTACCTGAGCTTGGCATGGAGTTGGGGGATGATCATATAACCGCCCGTAAAGGCACCAAATGGGACGCTGATAGAAAAGCCTGCGTCTGCCTTATCCTTATGCATCCTAAGTTGAAGCTTCCATACTACAGCACGGCCCAGGAAGGGCCCAGGATCTTCATCTGCGAACCAAACTCCCGCTTCAAAAGCCTCCTGGTACTTTTCATACTGCTCCGGAAGGAGCGTCTTGACGACGAGGCCGAGGAGTCCTGCTATCTCCTTGGTGGCTTCGTAATATGCTCTGGTCGCTGCCACGCCTGAAGAAGACTCATGGATGTCCGCCGATAGGTAGAGTTTCTGCCGCATGAAATGGGTGAGGATGAGAAAGCGTTGAAAGTGCGGGACGTACATCGTGGTGTCCTTGCATTACCCACCCTTGGACGAGATGGTGTACTCCTCGCCGTTCCTCTCGGATACTTCCATCCTTCATCCTGTATTCCATAACGCGGTCATCTCCTCCATCCTGGCGCTGCAGCCCATGCCGAGTCAGCTCGGGTGGGATTTTAGGTGGCAATTGGGAGCAAAGATCTTGAGTGGCCTGCCAGAGCCGCTCAAGTGCGGCTGGCTGTCAGAGACATCAGAAAGGGACTCTTATATACAACTTACAGACTTACTGGGAGACCGTCATGGACATATTTGGCCCCTGGGTGATCAAGGCTGGTTCTCTCAGGAACATATTGAGCGTCCAGATCTTCAGCCATCTGTAAACAACATGCGAATATGATATCTGGCCAAAGACAAGTGAAAATAATTACCGGCTTCTCCGTTTTGTCATTCATATCTCGCTGACCAAGATAGAACAGGAGAGGCTCGTCGTCGGCGTCAACCCACTTCCCCGATATGACCTGAGGTAGAACGTCATCTCCAAGGTGTTTCCGCGCATATTCTGCCATGTTGGCTGGCGTTGATGGCTGCAGTTCGTCCAACCGAAACTTTGTTCTGAACGTAGGAGCGTACTTGTTGAAGCTGACAAGGTGCTTCCCCATTTGCTCATGCAACCTCTGGCGAAGAATTTCTTCGCTGAGTTTCTTCTTTTTGTGCTGAGCAAAAGGGGACGTGAGATTGCCTTCAATGGGGGGTACGGCGCAGCGGGATTCGAGCCGGTTCAACCCCGCCTTCCGCTTTTTCTGGACAGGATTAGCTCAGGCTGCGTTCTAAGAAGAGATGGAATTACTGTTGCATCGTCATCCTCCGCATCCAAGAATTTGGGATCCGCGAGCAGATTCCCTGGTTCAGATTCAGAGCTAGAAGAGTCAGACCGTTTGCGATTGAACGACATGACGGTTGATTGACAGTTGATCAGATTCAATCTGATACCTAAGCGCCGCAAAAATGACCCCTATCTGACGGTCACGACCGACACCAGCGCTTATTTGACGGTGCATGCATCGGAATTCCCGAGCAAATAAGCGCCCGATGGCTGTGCAACGGAGAATGCGTGAGAGTGTCGGATGATCATTGGCGCTCCGAGAATGCGTGAGAACCTCCGACAACAGAGAGGTGCTCGGAGAACGGAGAGGTGTGTGGGAACCTCGGAGAACGGAGAATGTGTGAGAACCTCGGAGAACGGACAATGCGTAAGAACCTCTGACGGTCATGATGGTCAAACAAGTGCTGGTGACAGTCATGACAATCAACTTGACCATCATGGAGAGTCACAACAGTCACCGGAGGAGTGTTCAGTGTGGTAGACACAGCCTGCGATGTCCTTCCGATTTCCCTAGCATGGCGTGGGAACCTTTGACGGTCATGACGGTCATGACAGTCAGACACAATTTGTGTGCCTCATTGCTCACAAACGGGACCGCCAAACATCGTCAGAATTTGTGGAATATCTTATTAATATGTATACTAGGGGTCTATGTAATAATATTTGAAGAAACCATGATTTGAAAATTGAGTTTAACCTAATAAAGTGGCGTAAGATGTGTACCTGCTTATGTTGTGGGCTTCTAGGCCGCCCGTGGTGAGGGCGGAGTCCCCCGTATTGTCTGCATGCATGCATGGGCGTCCTAGCAGCCCGCCGTGAGTGTGGCACGTATAGAACACGTACTGACTTACGTACCTCGACAAATACACACTGCCATCGCCAACACGGGCCTCCTGGCCGCCCATGCTGGCGTGGTTGACTGCACGGGCATCCCAGCAGCCCATACTCTTGTATCAACCTCGTCTACGCGCCTGGTCCTTCTCGCTGGTCGTGGTGAGTCTTGGACGCGTCAACATGTACTGACTTACCGTTCTACGTTCACAGAATACGTCTGGGCTTCTAGGCCGCCCGTGGTGAGGGAAGAGCCCCATATCGTCGTTATACGCGCATGGGCGTCCTGGCAGCCCGCGGTGAGTGGCGTACAGGTATGACACATACTGACGTACGTACCTCGACATATACACGCTCGTCTATGCGCGCGGGCTTCCAGACCGCCCGTGGTGAGGGCGGAGTCCCCCGTATTGTCTGCATACGCGCGTGGGCATCCTAGCAGCCCGCCGTGAGTGTGGTACGTATAGAACATGTACTGACATACTTACCTTGACAGATACGCGCTGCCATCACCAACGCGGGCCTCCTGGTCGCCCATGCTGGCATGGATGACTGCTCCCTCTACACACACAGGCATCCCAGCAGCCCAGATTGTCGTGGGTGCACCGTATTGACCTCGTCTGCACGCCTGGTCATCCTGGCTGGTGGTGGTGAGTCTTGGGTGCGTTAGCATGAACTAACTGACCAGTATACATTCGCAGAATACGTCGTGGGGTTCCAGGCCGCCCATGGTGAGGGCAGAGTCCCCCGTATTGTCTGCATGCACGCGTGGGCGTCCTAGCAGCCCACTGTGACTGTGGTACATACCTAATACGTAGTAACGTCAACAGCCACGTAGCCCCTTCGCAACCGTGGGCGTCCTGGCGGCCCACACTGTTGTGTTGGTAGTCCCTCTACAAACGTGGGCATCCCTGCCGCCCAGACTGATGTGGGGGTCTCGCATAATGCTCGTCTACACGCGCGGGCTTCCTAGCCGGCCATGGTGAGTCTGTGTTTGTATCTTGCAGTTGAACGACACTTACTGCAAGCACGGCCCTCCAAGCAGCCCATGTTGATTGCGGTGAGTCGTCTGTTGGCCCACTGCGTGCGCGGCATTCCTGGAAGCCCACCGTAAGTGTGGCAACATTAGTATGTACTGACTGACCTTTCTCGATTGACGGGATTCGTTCGTGGCCGCCCGTGCTTATACGAGGACTCACCATACGCAAGGAGGCCCACGCCTGACCAAGGACCAAGTGCCCCTGAAGCATTAGGGGTGGTGTGATTGTTAGTGGCTTAGGCGCCTGCACAATCCCCACGCTCTCTTCCCCTTCCACCCATCTCCGGATCTCCATCCAATCTTATTGTCTACATCTTAACATGCCGTGGGCCGAGCCCTACGAAATCGACTTTCTCAACTCGCGGGTCCAAGAGTTCCAGGATTCGATGAACTCCAAATCGGCTCGCGCAAAGTTTTGGGAGAATCTTCGTAGGGACTGGAAGGCGCAGTGGGATTTGCCTGACAAAAAGAACAGCGTAAGTCACCTTTTTCGTCTGATATTGAGCTAACGACCATATAGAGGCTCTCCTCGCATTTCCGCGACGAAATGCGGAGGCGGGGGGTGACTTCAAAGCGTGTCAACAAGCCCAAGAAGCGTGTCAACAAGGCCACCAAGCCCGTTGAGACGGCTCCCAACCTTGCTACGACGGCCACAGAGTCCATCACGATTTATCGCCGCCGCCTAGTCCCACTCGCATCCCCCAGCCGACCTTCTTCACAACACTCGCCAATGCCAGTTCCATCTTCTTCACAACACTCGCCAACGCCAGGCCCATCTCGCGCCCACCGCCATTCGCCAACACCAGTTCCACCTTCTTCACATCGCTCGCCAACGCCAGCCCACACACCAACACCTGCTCAATCCCGCTTCCGACTTCAATCGCCAACCCCACCCGTTCCATACTCTCTGCCATCTCCCGCATCCTCGCACCACTCGACATCGCCATCTCCTTTTCGCGTCTGGACAGAGCGTGTTCCATCGTCTCAATCCCCGTCTCCGTGCCCCTTGCCCATGCCCCCAACAGCAGGCAATGTTCCTGTTTCCCCGCCCGCGTAAGTTCTTCGGTTTCGTTTTCGTTTATCGACCTCGTATTAATCTATCGCAGCAAAATCTTGCAACACGAGCTCAGCAAGTCCCTCGCATTCCATTTGGAGTTGCCGGGCGTCACTCGCAACGACATCGACCTCATTATTCAAGGCCAACGGGTCTCGGTATCTGCGCAAACTAACGAGCTCTCGTACAAGTGGTCGACGGATGTGGGGGGCCAAGTAATCGTAAGTCCCCAAGTCCTTCATTCAGCTTCAGCCTGATTACTCACTTCAATAGCCCGAAAGCGTTCGCTCTGGGTTCGCCGATGGCGTTCTGTGCATCATCATGAACGTTACTGGCACCGCGAAGGTCACCAACGCGTGGCGCAGCTTCCTCGTCTCCGGTAAGTTCATTCGCCTCATTATTGCTCTAGCCACGCCTGACTCCACCGTAGATACATGTCCATCATGGTAGACGCCCCCCGTTCTCTTTCATTCGACGCAATCACCGCGCGTCTGCTGCCGCAATATCGTCTCTCCTTGCATTCTTAGAACCCATTTTGTATACTCACAACATCACAGCTATTCATTTTGTACGATCTTTTGTATTTACGCCCCCCGTTACTTGTATTGATAGCACCCCAATACCTATCTTGTATCTATCCTAGGCCGCTATCACTTTGTATGCACGCAATCACTACATGATGGACTCGAGTGACTTAAGTTTTTGCTTGCGAGTGCGTCGGTGTGTGCGCAGTGTGGCCGTCCAAGCAGCCCGTGTTGTGGTCGGGGGTACCTGCTAACAATGGATGCAGCTACGATGAGAATGGTACGCACGTCGTGGGGTTCCAGGCCGCCTGTGGTGAGTGCAGAGTCCCCCGTAGTGTCTGCATACACGCATGGGCGTCCTGGCAGCCCGCCGTGAGTGTGGTACGTATAGAAGACATACTGACGTACATACCTTGACAGATACGTAGTGCTATCACCAACGCGGGCCTCCTGGCCACCCATGCTGGCGTGAGATGACGAAGATATTGTTCTTGAAGCATTCGGATATACGCACAGTGACGTACGCCATGGTGAGCGTGTGGCTGGGGTTTACCCATTGATTAAGCGCCCAAACAAGCGCGCAATCTCCCCGATAAGACAAGGCTCGCGCAATTCTCACACCCTGCTCCTTTCTTCCGCCTTCAACCCCTCTCTCTCAACGTCGCCGTTTCAACATGTCGTGGCCTAACGAAGAGCAAATGGATTTCCTCAAGTCGCGCGCGCAGGCGTGGGAAGACTCGAACGGCGACTCATCCGCTCGAACTAAGTTCTGGGACCAGCTTCATCGTGATTGGGCGGAGAGATGGCTCCCGAGGAGGAGGATGGAGAATGTGAGTGACGAATTCTGTCTGGCGATCGAGCTAACAACAAGTAGACATTCTCGAGGCATTTCCGCGTGGAAATGGAGAATCGGCGGGCGATCGCACGGGGCGCAGCCCCGAAGCCTGCGACTCGCAGGTGGGTCCCAAGGATGTCGGCTCCCACTCTCAGTGAGCTTGAGCACCGGCGAGCCCGCGGCGCCCCATCATCGTCTCCTGAGTACTTCTCAACGACTGCTCACTCGACATCCCGTGCCCAACCCCCCCGCGAGGAAATGCAGAATCAGCGGGTGATCGCACGGGCCCCTAACCCTGCGACTCGCAGGTGGGTCCCAAGGATGTCGGCTCCCACTCCCAGGGAGCTTGAGCACCGGCAAGCCCGCGGCGCCCCATCATCGTCTCCTGAGTACTTCTCAACGACTGCTCACTCGCCATCTCGTGCCCAATTCCCCCGCCATCATGAATCGCCGACCTCGCCACCCGCCGGCGACCCGCACCCGCCTATCCCCATGCGGATGTCTCGTCGGAAGTCGCCTCGTCATCCCAAACCCCGGCAGCTTTGCCCCCGTGTGAGTCTACCCTTGCTGGTAAACGTCCCTGTCACCAGTGAGTTTTTCTGCTTCCTCATTGCTCCAGCCTGACATGATACCACCTTAGATACATGTCCATGGTAGATGTGCTGCATTTCGTCCGCCACCATCTTCGTACTTACCGTGCCGTTTTTTTGTACTACAACCTGTGATTTTGTTTCGATACCTTACATATCTTGTATCTATATTAGGTGGCTATCTCTCGAATAAACGCAATCACCGCGTGTTAAATAATAACTAGGAGTGTTATAATTGGACACAAGTGGGCCTACGTCTCACGTACAGGTGAAGAAGGCCCGCAGAGCGGAGCCCTCGATACGCGCGGGCATCCCAGCAGCCCAGACCGCCGCCAGGACGTTGTATCAACCTCGTCTACCCGCCTGGTCTTTCTCGCTGGTCATGGTGAGTCTTGAACGCGTCAGGGGTGTATCGACTTGCCGTTCTACGTTCGCACAACGCGTGTGGGCTTCCAGGCCGCCCGTGGTGAGTGCAGAGTCCCCCATATTGTCTGTATGCACGCGTGGGCGTCCTAGCAGCCCGCCGTGAGTGTGGTATGTAGAGAAAATGTACTGACGTACGTACCTTAACAGATACGTGCTCCCATCGTCAATGCAGCTAGCGTGGGCGACTGCCATACGTTGGCAGAGTATGGCACGGGGTTCCTGGCCGCCCATGTTGACGGGGAATTCCCCATATCATCTACATGCATGTGTGGGCGTCCTAGCAGCCCACCGTGAGTGTGGCACATATAGAACACGTACCAATGTACGTACCTTGACAGATATGTGGTGCTATCACCAACGCGGGCCTCCTGGCCGCCCATGCTGGCGTGGGGGTCTCGCATCATAGTCGTCTACACGCGTGGGCTTCCTCGCTGGCCACGGTGAGTGCACGATGACTAGATTGATGTCTGACTTACCTGTACTCATTCACAGGACTCTCCAGCGTGAGCGTGGGCATCCTGGCTGCCCGTGTTGATGTGGGGGGAGTATTATTGTACTCCTCTGCGTCTATGGGCTTCCTCGCAGGCCATGGTGAGTGTGAGCGCGTCAAATCAATACCGACTTTGATACTGAAGACTCACCCTCGCAAGCATGGCCATCCAAGCAGCCCATGCTGATGTAGGTGAGTCCTCTGTATGCCTATCGTACACGCGGGGTTCCTGGAAGGCCACTGTGAGTGTGGCCGTATGAATATGTACTGACTTACTTATTCTTGACTAATAGATGTTCACTCCGCTAGCGTGGGCATCCTGGCAGCCCATGCTGATGTAGGTGAGTCCTATTGTATGCACGGCCTTCCTGGCGCGTCGTGGTGAGTCCTGCACCATTGTGCTGACTTGTTCTCACCCACAGGACTTCTCATCGTGAGCATGGGCATCCTGGCAGCCCGTGCTGATGAGGGAGGAGTATTATCGTACTCCTCCGTGTCTATGGGCTTCCTCGCCGGCTGTGGTGAGTGTGAGTGCATCAAATCAATACCAAAGACTCACCCTCGCAAGCATGGCCATCCAAGCAGCCCATGCTTGTACTGGGAGTGTTTCGTTACTCCCAAGCAAGCATGGACGACGTGGATGGCTGGGCTGAGTGACTTACGACGCAGCTACCCACCCCGTATGTCACCGTGGGCTGCCTGGCTGCCCGCGCATGGCTGGGAGTGACTGTAGGTGTGTCAGCTATATCTACGCACCGTGCAGTATTTTTCTAACCGTTCTATCTCACACAGTGGGCTTCCTGGAAGGCCAGACGGCCTCTGGGGTGTTCAAATAATTCAGGAAGGCCATCCTGCAGGCCCGTATCCTAGAATAAGTTAGGGTAAACTACATTATAGTTAGGGTAAACTACAGTATAGTTAGGGTAACTATAGTTGGGGTTAAGGGAATTTAGCGGGCAGGATTATCCTGCGATTTGAAAATATCTCCCATAACCTGGTGGACGCTGTCCAAGTTCTTCACGCACAACGTGATCATGGTGTTGACATCGCTCGAAGAAGGAAGACTGTCGGTCAAGTATATAGCGATGAGGACCTACTTTTGTTCAGAGCCAAACGGCAAAGAAAATGACGTGATCGTACTTCGGCGGATGCTTGCTGCACAGGCATACACTTGTCGGTCCGGCCGTTTTTCATTTCTTTGATGAAGTCCTTGGCAGACGTGTCTGTCACGGCGCGCTTCGCTGAATTGAGCGATTTTCAGAGGGCGACCAGCGCATGGAATCGAAGGAGAGGAGACTGTGGAATGGGCTTTGATTTCCTGTCCAACGGGTTACGGGAGAACCCGCTTTGCCACTGATATCTCTGCCATGGAGGACATAACCTAAACTCGCATGTAGCCTGGAAGCGCAGCAAGAAGAGTTAGAGGACATAGACCTCATACAACAAGTCGCCAATACACGAAAATGCGGCACTACACCAGTATCAATGAGTATGCAGGGGTATGGGAATGGAGATTCACACTTTGTCCATGTCCTTGTCCATCGCTTTGAAATTACCAACTATCTTCGCCAACGCCTGGAGCAAAGGTGATGCCGGCAACGGTGACAAAGATCCAGAGATAGTGGGCAGGGGACGGAACAGCGACGACCTGGACTGGGTTGACGACAGCGTAAGCAGGCTTTCCTGCCACTAGCTATGCTCCCAATGGGTGTGGAAGTCGACCCCGTGATGTCGGAAGCGCAGTGCCTCGGTGGCAGCTTGCCTCGGTGGTGGCTGAAGCTCTATCAGTGGAAGGAGAACATTTGTTCAGGAAGGCGTCTTGTGGGCGTCACCATCGGTGCCATCACTGGCCTCCCTGGCTGCGTGCATGTTCATCATCCTCAGCGCCTCCTTTGGAAGGTCAGGCAGAGACGGGTCATCACTTCCACTTGCGCCAGCGCCCCCAGTGGCACCGCTTTCACCAACAAGGGCGAGAGAAGCAGCGCTCTTCGATCGTTTATGCTTCCCGACCAGGCTGATTCGGCGCATACCACCCAAGAACCCACGAGTGCCGTCCTTTTTTTCCTTTTCCTTCTCCTTCGGCACTTCTCCGGTCTGCTCAGCTTCCTTCCCCTTGAACCTGGAGGCGCTCCTCATCTGGTTCCTTTCCCTCTGCTTCCCGTGGTTCCTCCCACTGCTAGTGCTGACACCCCGACTCACCGCCTCTGCGGATTTAGCGACCTCTGTGCCACCATAGCTTGCATGCCTTGGCCGCCCTTGACCGGAACTCCGGCTCGACTGAGGGGTACATGGATGTAGATCCCACTCCATGCCCTTGTTGCGTGTTTCTCTTTGGTGTGGCAGAAGGCGAGGGCAGCTGAACTTGAAGAAGGCGTCATAGAGCGAAATCTACTGGTCATAGGAGACGCGCCATACAAGGAAGGCTGGAAAGGTGACGACCAGCTGCGTCGGGCTTCGTCCGTCGAAGCTGGACCAGCTTGGATGGAGAGCTCAATAGAGAGTTGGCTATACCGCCGCCCATTGCTCCCGAAGTCATCATCGGTATGAAAGAAGCCAGTGCTCTTCTTCTCCCGCAGCTCCTACAAATCCGTTAGGCTGAGCACAATGACGCGCCCGTCCCGTTGGTTTCCTTATTAGGGGTCCGAAAAAACTGGCTGGATGCAGTTCCTTGGTGGGCGGAGGGAGATGATGATTCCGACAGGATGTGACACCGGTGGGCAGAGGGTGTGTTGGTGATCCCAATGGATTGCGTGGAGGATGTGCCTTGCGAGGGGAGCTTGGAGGGCAGGGGTACGCGTCCAATCAACATCCATATCACCGACGTCCTCGTTGAGAACAACGTCGCTTGGGGCCGTACTCGCTCTCTTTCTACACACGCGTCCTCTTCCCTACTGACCTGATCCGGCTCCTTAACGGCGTCTTGGCCTTGCCGTTCTCCTTCAAGTTATCCATGTCTGCCACTTCAGCGATGGCTCTCGGAAAGTGGGCTTGCATGCCGCGCCCAAATGCTGGCATATCGGAGGACCGCCGCGAGTCGAAGCTTGCTCGCGCGCTGGAGCTTGATCCGGAGAATCGCTTGGGGTTCGCTAAGGAAACTGTCTGTACAGCAGATAGGTAAGAGGAGATTACTGTTACGCACACTCTACCCGTTCAACCCGCTCGAAAACTCCCTCCTCCAGGTTTGCGAGTTGGTCATATGGTACGAGCGCCCTGCGACGCTAGCATTGTCACCGTGAATATGGAGTGAGTGGGCGGGAGAAAGTCTGCACGGCGTAGAGGGATTCTCTAGCAGCGGAGGGCCTATGCGAGGTCCATCGTCCATGGCGTTGATTTCCCTGAGTCACGGTGAAGTCGATGGGCAATACTCTAACTGCGTAAGCGAGTGGAAGAGCGGCGAAGAGGCGGTATGGAGTGCTAAATCGAGATTAAGTAAGGCTGGAATCTGAAAAAGGGCGAAGTCAGTGAGGATAAAGAGCGAGGCGACGGATACGAACGCGAACACGAACACGAGACCGACGGAGCTAAAATTCAGAGCTTGTGTTCATTGCAATGGTGTATTTTAAGCAGGTACAGATTACTCACTCTTGGACCATGTAAGTATAGAACAACCATCTCGGACTGTGTCCAAACTCGAGGATGCTACGTTCCGCGCTGATCGCCCACTAGAAATACGCCGCCTTCTCTTTCTTGTCCGTCCAGAACCGGGTCATCCAGGTCCGCAATCGGGGAGATGGCCGCTATTCTGCGCACCCACGAGGCGGGGAACTCCAATCCACACGCTTCGTAACCGATCCCATTGCCAACCGAAAGAGATAGCCAGCCGCCCGCCGAGCTCCCGCTGACGACGAGCTTGCATGCATCGGCTCGGTTGTTGGGTAGCAGCATGGAAGGCGGGGGAATGGAGGAAGTCTTGAACCCCCCCCGTATGTGCGACAAAGAGAAGGGCGGAAGAGGAGCTTTCTTCCCACGGTACCACACCGAACGACCCGACCGAAGGGCGGAAGAGAAGCTTTCTTCCCACGGTACCACACCGAACGAACGACCCGACCTAACCACCGGCGTCGACCACGATGGGGGATATTTTTCTCAGAGGAGGAGGAGCTCGATCTGGGGTCGGGGGGGGCGGAAGTCGGGCACGGAAGTCGGGGGCGGAAGTCGGGGGGCGGAATACGGGGCGTATTCCAAAGTGGAATGTGTGATAGGTTTGAAGCAGGGTCTCAACGGAAACCACGCGCGCGCATACACGGACGCCAGACGCAACGACGGGATCGTGAGGGTACTGAGTAGCGAGGCTGCAGTAGAGGACGAGCATGGTCCGAAGGAGGATACTCGACGGCAAAGGCATGGGAAGCGGATGTGTCAACGACACGATGAGTAGCCAGGTGCGTGCTACTGATTTCATGCGCATACAAGCACTCATATGGGACTTCGTCGTCAATAGCTGACAGCGCCAGACCCGCGAGACGCTACTGAGTCCCGCCACCCGCCTTGCGCGCTCGTGGACGTCGTCAAGCCCAGGCTCCACGAGCATATATCGACCCCGACGTCCCTCGGAGGTCTTCGGAGATCCATACCGTTAGAACAGATGGCGACGGTTAGGGTCGCCGGCAGACGAAGATGAAGGGGCCGCGTCGTGGGTGTCCCAAGTGTCTTCCGCAGCAAATCGAGCGTGCGTGCGAGGGGAGAACGGGACAGAACGGCGGGAGCTACGGATGGACGGCAGAGGGTGGATAAGGGATGGATAGACGGGGGCGTTTACGGGAACCGTCGATGGGGGATGAGACAGATGGGGGCGGACAGGTTACGGCTCTGCCTCAAGCAGGAGTGGACGGCGTTGACGATGGGCGCTAAAAGCACGAACGGTAACCGTTCGTACGTCCTATGCTTACGATGCTCAGGGCTCACTAACGGTCAGATTGGCAGACTCACCAACATGCTCACGGATGGATCCCATCCGCGAGATACGTAACGTGTGGACGGGCAGCGATCGACAGGATGCTGGGAGGGATCGAGGGTAGGCAGACATGTCAAGAACGTCACGGATGGATTCCATCCGCGAGCCCATCGACAGCGTAGCTTCACGGATGGATCCCATCCGTGAGCTTGTTGTCAAGAACGGATCCCGTTCGCGAGATTTGTCATCCGGGGACGATATCGATCGGCGAACGACGGCGCCACAAAAAATCTGACGAACGGATCCCGTTCGTGAGGAATATCGACGGACGAGAAACTATCTGACGAACGGTTCCCGTTCGCCAGGGGAGTGTTCAACCTGCGACGACCATCGACATCGTCACGGATGGATCCCATCCGTGAGACCTGCGACAGCCATCGACGTCGTCACGGATGTAACCCATCCGCGAGATCGTCGACGTCAGGATAGTAATGTGAGTGGACTTGGCTATAGGCTGCCCATTCTCATACACCCCCACGCAGGTTCTGCAGCCTTTCGCTGTCCTCGCTGTCCCCCTCCCCTGGATGCGATCCGCCCTCGTAAGGCGCGGCGTCAACGTCAACGCCAACACCTGAACAGGTCGACGACGACCCTCTGCGCATAGGGTTTCCCATCTACATCGTCACGGATGGAACCCATCCGCGGGGCCGTCGACAGCCAGTCATGACTTCATCACAGACATGCGAGAGGCGGCACGAGTAGGCGGGGGGTCGGAGAGTTATGGTGGCAGGGACGTCGGGACGTCGCGGATCAATCCTCTTCGGGAGGGTGTGTAGGCTGACCTAGGTGGGTTAGACCAGGCTTGAGGATGCCTGCTTCCAGGCTAACCGTTTGTTTTAGGTTCATAAATATACCTAAGCAGCTACTAGTAGGTAATAATAAGTGTCATTATGGTATAATACATCAGTTTTTGTAGGTTTTTGAGGTTCGGCAGTGCGGATCGACACTGCCTGTCGATACCGCATCCCGAAAAAATGTAAGGATTTCGCAGGGTTTTGGGTCTACCCCCCGCTATCAAAGCCCAGCCAATGCAAGCATTGGCTGAGGCTTTGATAGCTAGGCGGCGGGTGCACAGAACATGAGACTGGACGTGGACGGACGAGACGGAGTCCGAGAATGCGAGCGTGAGTGCAAGGCGAGTGCGAGTGAGTGCGAGTGAGTGCGAGTGAATAAGTTCCTTGCCCACAAACCATGCACGCGACTGATTGCGCTTGAAACGACTTTACGACTCCACCCGCCGACACTATGAACTAACGCCTGCCGCCGTCAGTGAGCCGAATGAACCACGAACGAACGAACGAGTGCGTACCTCTCTCGTTTACTTGCCCTCCCCGTGCCCCGCCGCTAATCCCGAGTCAATCCAGATCCCTGAGTCGTTCTCAACGATAGCGCAGGTAAGTCACTTGCAAACTGATTTATTGCGAACGTTAGCTAACGAGATTACATTGCGTTGATACAGATGTCCTACCGTGTACGTCTACGGGTCGCGCGCGAGTCCTCTCGACGACGACGACGGCTTGATTCCATCTACGACGAGGACAAGCTCGGCGTTTCGACAAGGCTGCTGGGTATCAAGGGTGCGTACCTTATTCTTTCTGTTTCTCGCCTTCCCTTCGTCGGCTTCGTGTCGCCGCCGTCTCTTCTCCCCTGTTCACATTGCACCCAATCTACCATCCCATCCTCCTCGTCTTCGTTTGCTCGGCTTCGTTGTCCGTTCTGACTCGTTCTCCCTTAGCCTCACCCCAGCAGGATCGACGCCGCCGCCTAACCCGGCGGGTGGCGGGTGGCGGGAGATGAGTGCGAGAGGCTACCCCGCATTATTGGCGCTCGAACCAGCGCCACGTGCGCAATCGAACTCCGCCGTATTCCGTTGGCCGATTCCCAACTTCAAATTCACCACTCTCTTACCACGACGTCGGCGACGACACTAAGGACATCGACGAGAGCTAGGGAAGGCCGCTGCGCCCCCAATTCACTTAAACCCCCCCCTACTCTGTGTCTCCCTGAGTGAGAGGGCTCTGGCGCGTAACCACCAGCGGAGAACATGCCAGGATCCAATTGCGCTCGTTCTCAAGGCGAACGAGGCGGCGAACGGGGGTCCAGAACGTTGGGTGAAGGAGAGATGGAGTGGGGACGGAGAGATCCTCCCTTGAAGCCGTCAGGTGAGTCTCTACGCAGTTGGGAGGGCCGTTTCATTCTTGTAGCCCGAAGTGGACGCGCGCGACGGTTGCGGGTGCGAACGAAAGCGAATACGAGCCCAACCTGATGCCGTCGTCTTCGAGCTCTGCCAGGCGTCGTCGAGTTCCCCACATCAGCATCGCGTCTGGCGCGTTCCATCCATGACTGGCGCGTCCAGAGTCCTCACTCTACCGCCGTCTTCGAATTTGCGACCACGTTACTTCCCCCTTGGTGCCCTCACCCACAGTCGTGGTTCGCAGAGGAAGCTCAAGGGGGAATCATACGGGCGCATATATTCACGTCAAACGCGATATCGGCGACGCGCGGGTATTGTCTAGCGGGCGTACAGTCACAGGAGGAGGGTAGAACGGGAGGGCTGTATGGCGCAAAGGACTAGGCTACGACTGGTAGCACTACCGCGGTACGTCGCTATTGAGTCCATGCGCATATATGCACTGACACGCGGTAGATTAGCCTGGCGGCTACTGGAGGGGTTGCGACGCCGCTGTCTCGCTGATGCGCGCCCTCCTTCGACCGAGATGACCGCAACCACCCCCACAATGTGTGGGCCCCTATCTCCCACCACCCTCTCTGTCGCCTCCTTGGCCCGCAATCCCCGAAACCGTCTCCGTAACTTTTGCGGGCCCCTGTCTCGCAATGACGCGTTCCTTCCTGTTCCTTCCCCCTTCCTTCGCCTTCGTCTCAACCATCCCACAATGTGGGGGCCCCTATCTCCTCCTTCTCTGCTCGACATGATCCCCGAAGCCACCCTAGCCAGGTGGGGGCCCCTATCTCCCATCCCTCCCTCCGCCTCTTCGTCGACGCGACCCCTGAGGCCATCCCAACTAGGTGGGGGCCCCTATCTCACCTCCATCCCATTCTCCCTCGGCCGCTATCCCCTATGTCCATTCCCTTCGCGTGGGGGCCCCTGTCTCGCCACCATCCCATTCTCCCTCCGCCGCTATCCCCTATCTCCATCCCCCTCATGTGGGGCCCCTATCTCTCAACCGTCCCATTGTCCCTCGTTGCCGCAATCCACGAAGCTCGTCTTCGCTGTCACTCAGCGTTCCCACCCTCCCTCCGTGGCAATATGCGAAGTGATTCACTTCTTCGATAGCTGGCCCTGTTTGTATTCTGCTAACCTACCGTCGTCGCACTCATCAGTCACATGCATATAGGTGTGCTCGTATCTCGAGCTGTTGTTCACCACGTTATGGGGGACCTTCCTCGCCTGCAGATTGTACCAGATGAGAGGTTAGTACCATGAACCTTGCATATGATTCATAGTCACTCACCTAACCTAACCACCGAAAGGGTCGCTCGTAAACGAGCTCTAAAATAAATATACCAGAACCCGAAACCTTAACACCCTAAGTACGTAAGCCCAAAAAGCCCTAATTGATTGGTTCACATTCAGTGGTGACTCCGTGTTTGAATGCAATGTTTACTCTGTAACTTAGTATGCTCACCTAACCTAACCACCGAGAGTCGCTCGTAAACGAGCTCTGAAATACAATATACTGAAACCCGAAGCCTCAACCCCCTAAGTCCCTAAGTCCCTAAAGGCTCTAATTCGTGTGGCATGTCTGATTTCAAGCCTGAGAATGGAATTAAATGAATGATTGGGGGTGGAATTGTGTTAGAGCTCGCGTTCGCGAGCTCTAACGCTTCAAGTTTATACCTCTTAACTCTCAATCTAAGCTGTTCCAGTACAAATTGTGATACAATAAGTAAAAAAATGTGCCGAGGGCATCCAAAATGATGTGAATTTGGGCCGGCCTAACCCAGCATTAGGCCGGGACTCAGTGGATAGGTACCCGTCTTAGAGCTGGCCTTGCTGATCTCGTTCGCAGGTACGTTGCAGATACGACTGGACCGTTCGCGATGACAGGGTGTTCGAGCACATTCTGGTCGTCGTCGTTCTGGTGGTCCCGGTGGTTCGCAGCGCATAGGCGATGCCGATACGACAAGTTGGATGGATTTTGGCGGTGTTGGTGTGGTTGTGGTAGCGTTAGTGAGTGCTCGCTGTCGTGCTTGTTCGCTTTGTCTCGTTTGCATCCCCCCTTCGTGTGCCATCTTCGTACCATTCCTGTCCACCCTTTCGCTTCGCCATCTTCACCATTCGTGCCTTTGCTGGTTCGTTGTTTATTTCCTTCGTGTACCTCTGCTGACCTCCTTCTCTCGTTTCGCGTGCTTCTCAGGCGACGACGGCGCAGGAAGCCAAACGCCGTGTCAAAGACGACGGGGCGAAGGTGGAGTGGTGGCGCCGTGTCAGACATGGTAGCTTCCTGGGTGTTGGGTAAGCAGTCGTCGTCTTGCGTGTGCTGCAGTCGCGCTGGCTTGTGATGAGTGGTTGAGGGATGATGTGGCGCGGGTGTTCGAGGGTATCGTGCGCATCTTTTCAGCGCGTAGGCAGAGTGGGTTGAGTCGAGGTCGGTCTGTACAGCGAGAAGGTTCAGACAATGTGAGTTCGAAACGAATTCATCGGCAGGATTGATACTTACCCCATGTCATCACTCTATCCTAGTATGTCCGGCATGCGACCCATCATGTGCTCGCCGTTTTCCATGTAACGCAGCTGTCGCGCGCCCGTACGACCTGCGGGTTTGCTGTCCGTATCAAAGTCGTTACGGCGCATTGCCGGCCTGGACGCTGGACGACGGGCTTGAAACGTCCAGGAAAGGCTGGGTCTATGCAGGTCAGTAAATTCGCATGCTCGGAACTGAAGGGGACTCACCTACTCATGCATTGAACGACTTCGCATGTCCTTCCCATCGTCGCGGGCCTCTCGACGCGATACTGTGAATTACCCCCTCCGTTGTCACCCTGTTGTGCAATCCCTCATCATAGATATTCTGGCGCGTGATCTCCTTGTCTACGCTGGATACGAGCTCCTTCGCTACATCTGGCTTGTCGGTGGCCGGCGTCGTTCGGAGCGGGCGCAGAGAGAGAGAAAGAGGAAGGGTTGGGAGGGCAGGCAGCGCTGGCGTGGGGGCGAACAGGTAAGTCTGGTCCAATGTTTCACGATGGGGTTGTACTTACCTGAAGCCGTTGCCTGTATCTTCTTGACTCCGAACACGTCCTGCAGTTCACGTTCAAGCGTTCAAGTTCGCTTGTTGACACAGTGTTGGACAACAACGCAGGGGGCGCTAGAACTGGTAGGTGAGGGAGGATGAGGATGATCAGATGATGGAATACTTACTTATTTGCTTCGAAACCATGCCAGTTCGTGCCCCTGCGCGTGAGGTTGAGGACCCGCATTGTTGGCGCTCAAACCAAGGCCACGTGCGCAATTGAAGTCCGCTCCGCTCCGTTGGCCGACTTCGGACTTCAACCTCACCAACCTCCCAACTGCGCACCACGACGACGACGACGACGACGACGACGACGACGACGGGATGCTATAACACGCCCACGCTGTTCCCCTCACGCTCTCTCTCTCTCTCTCTAACACCTCCGCAGATTTCATCCCGCCGCTGCCGCCGCAACTTGCTGCCACAGCGTGTGCAAACGCAAACTCATTTCACGGAGGCGAGCACGCAGCTTCAACGCTGGCACTGGTGCTGCGGGAGCGTGGATGTGGATGTGGGTTCGGAGTGGAGGTAAGTCACGATTTTGAGTTTCGTTCCCGTTCCCGCTCCCGTTGCCATCCTTGTTCCCCCTTTCGTCCTTCGTCCTTGTTCTCGTTCCCCTCTTCGTGCCCCCATCCTTCTTCTTTCTCCTTCGTAGCCAGCAGCCGCAGACACCCTCAATGCAGACGCCAGTGCCCGCCGCGGGCTCGAACTCCTGATCGAGGGGCGTGGCGCACGGTGAACGGGGTCATTCGCGTCGATGGTGCGTGCTCTTCTCCCTCTTCCTGCGTTTCCCGTTTGTTCATGTCCCCGTTTGTGTCCCCTCCCCTCGTTTCTCTCCCTCTCCCACTTCGTCTCCCTTGCTCCCTCAACTCTCCACTCGTCTCCCCTCCACCGCGGGTCAACCCCCCTTGGTGCCCTCGCCCACAGTTGTGGTTCACAGAGGAAGCTCGGAGGTGGAATGACACGCGCGCATATAGGGACGTCAAACACGACATCGGCAGCATTGCGGTGCGAGCGTATGGAGGGTTGAACGGGAGAAGGGGACAAGGCTACGACAGGTGGCACAATTGCGGTAAGCGCTAGAGATTTATGCGCATATACATATTTACACAGGCCAGATGAAGCAGGCTGCATGGCTGGCGGGGATTGGAGGGGTTGTGACCTTATTATGAGGCCGCTTTCTCGCTGGCGTGCACCCCCTTCGCCGAGATGCCTGGCGTGTAGGCGCCGTGGGGACAATGATGCAACAGGTGGCACAAGCCCAGGTACGTGGTACAACATTTCGACGCATGTATGTGCTGACATGCGGCGAGCAGATGAGCCAAACGTTGAGATTGGCTGCAACGGCTCCTTATCTACCTTCGCGACGATAGTCGGAGCAGGCCCGTCGTCTCTGGGTGTGGCTGCAACGGTTGTTCGACGGCGGAGTGGCCTGCATGGTAGCGAAAGAGGCGTTAACAGGAGGATGATGGCGACAGAGGGTTGGGTAGCTCGGACGGGAACGAGGGGTCAACAGGTTCTATCGACGGGGTCCATGATGTCGCACCAATGGGATTCGTCGGCAGATGGGTGAGGTCGACAGCGGGGAGATGCACCGATGGGATCCATCGGCGCATAGTGGACGTCGATGGCTAGGAGTGATGCACCGATGGATTCCATCGGCGGATGGGTGAGGTTGACAGCTGGGAGATGCACCGACGGGATCCATCGGTGGATGGGTGACGTCGATAGGAGGGTGTGACGCGCCGATGGGATCCATCGGCGGGTGTGACTGCTGTCAAGGGACTATGGCACTGAGGTAACCCATCAGTGGCTTCGCGGTAGATATATCATAATCAGCAAGTAGAGTTTATGATCAACCTAAAAGTGAGTGCTTGGAAGTAATATATGTGTTTTCTTTGAGTTTTATGGGTTCGGCACTGGGCATAGACGCTTCGCGTCAATGCTGCAGCCCGAAAATATGTGAGGATTTCCATTATTTGAGGCTTGCCCACATCTATCTTAGCCCTGCCAATGCAAGCATTGGCAGGGCATAAGATAGATAGGGAGCACGAATAAGATGTAGGAGTTCGGGATGCTGGGAGGAGCGCAGGAGGAGGGGGGAGCGCTGGGCGAGCTCGAAAGGACAACTCACCTGTCCGTTCTCCCAGTGGCTCGAAGGAGGCTGGCGGTGGATAACCAGCAGCAACTGGAGCGATATCTCCAGGGTCTTGAGTTCAACGCCTCCAGACGGTAGAGTGGGGTTCGTTAGGACCGCGGTGTGGTGAGACACTGGTGGCAGCGAATCCGAGTATGGCCTCATCTGCTGCTAGTCGCTCGCTATTCTCACCGTCGCCTACGGTCGTTGCTTCGAAATCCATCGATGACGCGGGGTCTAGAGTCGAGGTAGATAAGTCAGTGAGTTTGCTGTTTGTTTAGTCTCGTGCGTGAAATAACTCACGTCAGATTAGAATCCTGGGTGATTGACGAAGCGGGAGACGTAGCCGTCCGTGCGAGGAAATGCGTGAACGACATATTCTGGTGGAAGACGAAATCTTCGTCCCTCCGTTCCCCCATTCCCATTCCCACTCCCTTCCCCGTCCCTCATTCATTCCCCTCCTCTCCCTCGTCCGTTCCCGCTAACCCACCTATCCGTCCACCCATCCGCAGCGCCAAACAGCCCGACTCGCACGCGCCGACTTGACGGTGTGCTCGACAGCGTGCTGGACGTGTGGACGTGCAGTTGCCAGCGCTGTAGAACGGGGAAGTGCGGGGTTGCCATTGCGGGTGTGTGGTTGGAGTGGTTGGGAGTGTGGTTGGGCGTGTGGTGGTTGGGAGGATGGGGACGGGGTCAGCGAGTGCGAGCACGATGCGTTTGTCGTGGAGGGTTGGTATGTACCTGTCTTAGACTCTTACTCTACGTTGACCTCGCTGACCTCGTTTTCAGGTACGATTGATGGCTGGCGATGGCGGGGTGTTCGAGCCCATTCTCGTCGTTGTCGTTCTCGTGGTTCGCGATGAAGTCGATACGACAATACATCGAGTTGGCGAAATGGAGGCGGGGTTGGCGTTGGTGTTGGGATGGTGAACACGTTGGTGAGTCTTCGCTTTCCTTGCTTTGGTTCGTTCCCATTCCCCTTCGTTTGCCATCTTCGTACCCTTCCTATCCACCCGTTCGCTTCGTCGTCTTCCCCGTTTTGGTTCGTTTTGTCACTTCCTTCGTGTACCTCTGCTGATCTCCTTCCTCTCGTTGCGCAGACTTCTCAGATGAAGACGGCGCAGGAATCGAAACACCGAGTCGACGGCGACAGGGTGATGACAAAGTTCGACGATCTCCGTTGCTATTCGACGTCTCGGGACCCGTATGAAGGATATGAGAGGCACAGAAATGCAGTGCGTGGCGAGGAGCGTATGTGATTTGCGGAGGGTTGTGGGGGCTGGTGGAGGTGGAGGCGGTGAGTGCTGTTGGCAAACGGTCGTGGAGGGAGACGATGTACGCGATATACATCAGTTGGGCTGGTGGCCGTCGAAATAGCTGGGTGAGTTTGTCATTTCTCCCCGTAGCGCTTGTGGATAACGTACCCAGTGCTGTACCTCATCCGATACGCCCCTAGTCTTCTCCACGGTCTCCGTTCTCGTTCGACGTGTCGAGATCCGTGTGGAGAACGTGCTACTGGAGGGACAGCGTGCAGAGGGCGGGACAGCGTTGTGGGGGATGGGTGTCGTCGCCGTTGTTGGGTGCTGGGTGCGACACTGCGTGGGCCTTGGGACGATGTGGCTGACACTGAGGCCTGAGGGCCGCGGATGGAGGAGATTTCGAGGGGTGATTGACGCGTGACACGTTGGCGAATTCCGTGAGGCGCACAGGACCGGTCGCCGGCTTAGAAACTCCGTCCCGTTCCGTCGTTGGGACTCCGGAACTCGGACTTCAACACGACGAGCGCCGTCGACTTTGGCGCAGCGACACGGTGCCCCCCTCCACCACACTCCCTCTCGTCACAAAGCAGAAACGCTACGTTCTCCCGCATAACGACCTACGGGAGAAAGTGCCTGTGTCCCGTATCGCATTCAACACGACTCGTTTCCAAGAGCAATGCCCATCGAGCGGGCTTATGGAGAGCAGGGAAGACGGGGAAACGACCGGGAATGAGTCACCGTGACCGAAGAGTACGACGGAGTGCCCAGGTGAGTACATGCATATTCCAGCTCTGCGCGTGCACTCACCTGCGTGGCTCGTCCGTAGATTGCAGCCAAAAACCGCCAATATCATCTCCTCCGCCCCGCACCAATTCTCCACCATTGCACCCGTCTGCCGACCACCCAGCTGCGTGCGAGTACCCCTCCACCACGAGCTGCCAACGCAGGGGCCTCGAGATGACACGATCCCGTTGATTCACGTCCTCGATGGCCACGGTGACGAGGATAGAAGGCAGCTGGTGGCAGAACGTCAGCTCGGTGATCAGGGCATGGAGGACGATGCAGGGCACCCACCAAGCAGAGGCAGGGAGCAAGTGTCGGGCTCTACATCCCGAGCCTTCTCTGCACGCGGTCATCGATTTGCGGGAGAATGCAGGCGTCCAACTCGAAATCGAGGGCGGGAGATGGAGAGGACGCTAGCGGCTCTCCCAGTTGGTGTACCCCTGCTCCATTGCATGATGCACGGTACGTCCCAGGGCCGGGATATACGCGATACATCATACGTTGGGCATTTTGTATGACTAGTTTTATCCCAGTCGTGCTGTAGTGTCCAGGGTTAACGTTGCCTCACTCGGCTTCCTTGATGTTTGACGTGGCGTAGGGTCACCCATTTCGCCATTCGCATTCCCCACTTTGCGCAGCCCTAGCGCACCCCTCGTGTGCGCACTTTTCTGCGTTCGTCGTTTGCCATTCCCCATCCCGTTTCCCAGTTCCACTACTTGCACGCCGTTTGCATACTACCCCGCGTCATCATATTGTGTCGCTTTCGTTCTCGCTGCCCCGTTCTACCCGCGCTCTCCCTTTCTATCTGGGTTCTGGGTTCTGCGCGTTGGATTCGTTCCGTGCTTGGGGTTTCGGGCTCGGCGTCGCAGGTTCTCTGTCACGGGATTGGGTTATATGTTGCGGGTTTGAAATTCTCCGTTTGGGGAGGATTTGGAAGGCTGGCCATTGGCCGTTGACCGTTGAAGAGTGGGGTCTGGTGGTTGGAGTTTGGAGTTTGTGGGCTGGCAGTTGGGATTAGCGGTTAAAGTTTGACCTTGTCGTCTTCGTTTCGCCGCCACTGCTGCCGTGAACACTAGGGCCACTCTTGGCGTGCGCAGCTCGTTCCCAAGGGCTGTGTCCACATGTCATGTCGTCGTCATCGACTGTACACTCCCCCTTCGTATGCTCCGTCAGTGCACGCTCGCGTGTTCGACGACGTCGACGCACCTCTGTATTCTCTTTCTCGTCGCCGTTTCTCTAGGTCCCACCTCCACTGCCCTCTCCATCGTGCTTGCTCTCCTGTCCGTTCCGCGCGTTCGCCGCTCTCTCGTGCGCAGTCTATCTCTTCCTCTTCCGCTATCGTTTGCTGCCGCTGCGTTCTTCGTTTCTCGTTTCGCGACCCGCGACCCGCGACCCGCGATCCGCTGTTTCTCGAGTTTGAGTTTGCGCGAGTTTGAGGTTGCGTTCGAGTTCCTTTGTTTCCCTGGTCGTCCCCATTTGCGCAAGCGTCATTCGCGCGCGACGAACCTGTCTGTACCGTAGAAGATGAATGTGCAGGCTAGCGAATGTGATACAACTCACCTCGAGCCGTTTCCCGATCCACGTAGCTATTTCTCCACTTTTCGCGCCTTTATCGTTTACGCTTCGCCCATTTGTGTCGGTTCGTCGCCTTCCCTTCGATTCCCTCGGTTCCCGCGCCGTTTCGTGTTGAGGAGCATTTTCTGGGGCTTGGGTGTCGAGTTTGGGGATCAAAGAGCGTGTAAGCGCGGGCTTGAGCGTCAGGGCGCGTTGGAGGGCTGTGCGCCGTGTTCGCGGTGTGCGTGGGAGTTGTTTGGGAGTTGGCGCGTGGTGGAAGACCGTGGGGCCGAGTTCGCGGTGTGTTTGGGTGCGAGGGCTGTGGAGAACGTTCGCGAAGTGGGTATGAGTGTGTAATAGGCCGACTGAATGAATAAACACGTGAGTAAGGAGCGAGAACGAGAAAATGGGGGTACGTACAGAGTTAAACCAAGCAAGACCTATCTGAAGGCGCAGATTCGTTGCCCTCAGCTCCGGAGACGGCGGTGAAGGTGGCGTAGAGGTGGTGCATGCGTTGATTACGGCTGGAAGACGGTTGGAGCGGCGATCAAGACGCTGACGCTCGACGGATGAGCCAAGGTCGAAATATACACGACCCGATCAACGGCTGATAGGTGGGGGAACGTAGCATCCATTGGGTATGCGAGCGGTTGCCTGAGGCTGAAGAGAGGATATGGCGTGGCGTGGCGTTGTTTGGGGCTCGGGTGAGGCAACGTGAGTGGCGCGCGGCACCACGGGGATGTTGGCAGAGCGGAGAGGCAGGATGAAGAACTAGAGCTAGACGCGATGGGATCGAGTAAGTAACAGTCTTCCCTAACGCGAGAGCAGAGAGATACGTACTCATGAGTATCTAATTTAACTCGCGGGGGACGTTGCCTGACGCACAGCGGAGGCTTCTTGATGGCGGACTAACCTTCGTCCGTTCGTCTGTCTCCGTGGACTCGTCGCCTGGTGTATCGGGCCCCGTCGTGTCGCAGTACGAAGCAAACTACCTGCACTGTACGCAAAAGGTCCGCCAGCTTGCATTTAACCCATTTAACTTTGGACCTGAACTGACTTCGCTCGAATTCCATAGCCTCCGAGCCCCGCGGCCTCGCAACCCGCGATTCGTACCGTCTCGACGATGGAGGCGGCGGATGGAGGCGGCACCCTCGCGCGCGCGACGCTCGACTGAGGGGGCATCCCCGTATATCTCCTTCGTATTCGTGTTCGTGTCCATGTTCGTGACTCAGCGCCACTAACAACCCTTGTCTGGCAGCTCCCCACGTTCCTTGTAGTCGCTGCCGCGTTTGACGGCGAGCTTGCGTCTTATCCTAGAGGTACCCTAACCGCTTGCTCCTCCGACATCCGTACCTGATTGAACTTCTTCCTCCAAGCAACCCCTCGCAACCCCGGCCCTCCTCCCGTCCTGAAACCCAAGCACCCCCGCTCGATCCGCTTCATCGGCGTCAGCCACAGATGTGGCAGGCTGCGTTACTCAATGCAGATGGTACGTCCCATCCTCCTTCTCCTCCAACACGCGTACCTGATCCAACTTCGTCCTCTTGTCCCCAGACGCCGCCATCTGCCTCTACCTCCATCGTTCGCGTCGAGCCCCATTCCCTCCTCACCTTCGCAGCTGCACTGTTCGCTGTGCACTGTCCCCGCCGCACCGACTCCCACCCTTCCGCCGTACGCTCGTGGACCCGGAACACAAGCTCGGCGGCCTTGACGATGAAGGTGGCGCGTCGACGCGAGAAGAAAAGAGACTGGATGGGGGATTGGGTCGCATGTGGAGCAGTCTCGCGCGCGCGAAGCTCCATGCTCGATTCGAGCTGCGTTCCATGGTTGGTCACCGTTGTCAGCCTCTGTTTGCTTCTTCGCGTATCGTCTTTCGTGTCTCGCCTCGACCAACCACCCTTTGTCTTCCATCCAGGCCCTCTCTTCTCTCCATCCCGCTGTCAATGCTCGGCGTTCCGCGGCGTCGACAACGTCATCATCTCGTTTCATCTCCATGGTACGTCTGCACATCCTCCTCCGACATTCGTAACTGATTCAACTTCTTCTCCTCATTTCCTTCCTTCCCTTTCGTCGACGTTAGCGTTGGCAGAGGTGTTTCGAAGCTGGGTCGAACTCTGGACGAAGGCGGGGTGGGGGAACGCTGCAGGTACGGGACGGGACGAGGCGAAGCCGAAACGCCACGCTTCGCTCTTGCTCTCTCACGCGCACGTACGCGAGTGCAAGGCTGCAGTCGTCGCCTGTAATCTATGGGTGAGTCCACTCTTCTGCTTCGTGATTATTACTTACCTTACCTTCCCCCTTCCATCCCTCTCAGTGTCGGCCTCTTCGTCTACCGGGGCCATGAGGTACATCGATGTCGACGTTGACGTGGTACGCAGCGCTTGCAGCAGCGCCGTCCGTGGCCCCATCCCCTCGTCCCACTGTCCTTGCCCATTGTCCCCATTGTCCACCCCTTCCCCCTCTTCTCTCTGTTGTCGTCGTACCGCTTGCTAACGTCTTTATCTCTTGAGGTTATCCGAGACGCCCTCTGTCTCTCAGTACGCGGCGTCGATCGTCCCATCTCCCGCCCATCTGGTATGTCCACCCTTCCCAATCCCTCCCCACCCTTCCCCATCGTCGCCCTCGAGTCGTCCTGGCGCTTGCTAACGCATCCCGTGTCCAGATCGTCTGCGACTCACACGCAATCGCAATCGCCGGCGCTGTCGTCGTCAGGATTGGAGGGGCGCCGCGAGCGCAGCGCTTTGGCGTCTCGGCGATGTTCGTGCGTCGGGGGCATACCCGTGGTTCGTGGTGCGTTCACTTCCTTCCATTAGTTCGTCTCCTTCCCGCCTCGTTTGCGTTCATTCCCCCTCATCCGTGTGTTCCCACTGCGTTCCCTCCGTGACCCTTGCTTCTCGTCCACGTCGTCCTCGTTCGTATTCCCTTTCCCCTCGTTCGTATCCCCCGTCTCCTTCTCGTTCTCTTAGTACACTTTCCCCACGCTGACTATCCACCATGTCCAGATCCAACGTCGCTGCTCAACCCGCACGCACTCGTCGTCCTGTTCACGATCGAACGCCAGCGCCGCAAGAGCTGGCGTATGTCTCCGTGTGTGTGTGCGTCTGTCCTGGACACTCGGTGCTGCCGACGTCCATGTGAAGGGCATACTGCGCGCTCGGGGAATCGGCGGGGAACTCGCAGGGAATTGGGGTGGTATTGGTGCAGAATCGGGGTACGTCGTCTCCCTCGTCTGCCCCGCCTCGCGCGTACTCACACCTTTGTTTGATTCGTCAGCGCGGGCGTACAGATGCAGACGCAGGCACTTGTGCTGTCGGCCGTCTCCGCCTGCGCGCCCGTCTTTCGTCTTTTCGTCGTCTGGGCGTAGTGTGGGCGTAGTGTGGGCGTAGTGTGCATAGCGTGGTTGCGGTGGACGTGCCAGGGCGGCGTGGAGAGCGGTTCGACGTGCTGACTCAGGTCAGGGTGAGCTCCGTAGTGGACGCTGTGGGTGGCTGGGAATCGTTTAAGTAGCCATGTGGAAGCCGGCGATTTCGTCGTGCTGACAGCTAGCCAGGGTGCTCTGGCATCGTTCTTCACGGCGGTATCGAGGGAGGACAATCGATGGCGGGGGTACCCCGCATTGTGGCGTTCGAACCAGCGCCACGTGCGCGATCGAACTCCGCTCCGTTCCGTCAGCGGAAGTTCGACTTCAGCCCACCACCGTCTCAAGCACGACCCACGACAACGACGAGCGCGACGAGCGCGACATGGACCGCAACAAGCGGCGAGGGATATTCTCTTCATTCCCCCACACGCTCTCTCTGCACATCGACGTTCAATTCCAGATGCTACGACATCACAGTGACGCGTATCTAAGTTAGCTTGCCCCCAGCCAGACGATAATCGAGCCAGCGAAACGGTCGCAGGAATGCTGGGGCGCCAGGGGATATCCAAACGGCGAGGATAGGCCTCACATAGCGCACTCAGGTACGTCTCCAACCCCCCCCCCGGAGGTCACCAGTTCATGGAGGCATTCGCAGACTTGCGCAACGACACCTGAAATGACGATGGTACTGAAAACCAGCCCTTCGCTATCTGTGACAGCTGTTGTGGCCGGGTAATCCCCGAATCTCCTGCGTCGAGACGCATTGGCGGTCGTTAGGTGTCCCCTCGCCTGCCCTCACTAAATCGTTCCACAATACCTGGGCAACGCTCAGCGTTGTCGGGGTGACGCGCGCGAGGTATGTGGCGTTCTATGCTAGCACATTTTGATCACTTACGTTGAATCATTCAGCTCTTTCTCCGCCTCCTCCTTGGGCATGATCCCTCCCTTTCAACCACGGCTGCGGTTTGAAGCAGGGTCTCAACGGAAACCACGCGCGCGCATACACGGACGCCAGACGCAACGACGGGATCGTGAGGGTACTGAGTAGCGAGGCTGCAGTAGAGGACGAGCATGGTCCGAAGGAGGATACTCGACGGCAAAGGCATGGGAAGCGGATGTGTCAACGACACGATGAGTAGCCAGGTGCGTGCTACTGATTTCATGCGCATACAAGCACTCATATGGGACTTCGTCGTCAATAGCTGACAGCGCCAGACCCGCGAGACGCTACTGAGTCCCGCCACCCGCCTTGCGCGCTCGTGGACGTCGTCAAGCCCAGGCTCCACGAGCATATATCGACCCCGACGTCCCTCGGAGGTCTTCGGAGATCCATACCGTTAGAACAGATGGCGACGGTTAGGGTCGCCGGCAGACGAAGATGAAGGGGCCGCGTCGTGGGTGTCCCAAGTGTCTTCCGCAGCAAATCGAGCGTGCGTGCGAGGGGAGAACGGGACAGAACGGCGGGAGCTACGGATGGACGGCAGAGGGTGGATAAGGGATGGATAGACGGGGGCGTTTACGGGAACCGTCGATGGGGGATGAGACAGATGGGGGCGGACAGGTTACGGCTCTGCCTCAAGCAGGAGTGGACGGCGTTGACGATGGGCGCTAAAAGCACGAACGGTAACCGTTCGTACGTCCTATGCTTACGATGCTCAGGGCTCACTAACGGTCAGATTGGCAGACTCACCAACATGCTCACGGATGGATCCCATCCGCGAGATACGTAACGTGTGGACGGGCAGCGATCGACAGGATGCTGGGAGGGATCGAGGGTAGGCAGACATGTCAAGAACGTCACGGATGGATTCCATCCGCGAGCCCATCGACAGCGTAGCTTCACGGATGGATCCCATCCGTGAGCTTGTTGTCAAGAACGGATCCCGTTCGCGAGATTTGTCATCCGGGGACGATATCGATCGGCGAACGACGGCGCCACAAAAAATCTGACGAACGGATCCCGTTCGTGAGGAATATCGACGGACGAGAAACTATCTGACGAACGGTTCCCGTTCGCCAGGGGAGTGTTCAACCTGCGACGACCATCGACATCGTCACGGATGGATCCCATCCGTGAGACCTGCGACAGCCATCGACGTCGTCACGGATGTAACCCATCCGCGAGATCGTCGACGTCAGGATAGTAATGTGAGTGGACTTGGCTATAGGCTGCCCATTCTCATACACCCCCACGCAGGTTCTGCAGCCTTTCGCTGTCCTCGCTGTCCCCCTCCCCTGGATGCGATCCGCCCTCGTAAGGCGCGGCGTCAACGTCAACGCCAACACCTGAACAGGTCGACGACGACCCTCTGCGCATAGGGTTTCCCATCTACATCGTCACGGATGGAACCCATCCGCGGGGCCGTCGACAGCCAGTCATGACTTCATCACAGACATGCGAGAGGCGGCACGAGTAGGCGGGGGGTCGGAGAGTTATGGTGGCAGGGACGTCGGGACGTCGCGGATCAATCCTCTTCGGGAGGGTGTGTAGGCTGACCTAGGTGGGTTAGACCAGGCTTGAGGATGCCTGCTTCCAGGCTAACCGTTTGTTTTAGGTTCATAAATATACCTAAGCAGCTACTAGTAGGTAATAATAAGTGTCATTATGGTATAATACATCAGTTTTTGTAGGTTTTTGAGGTTCGGCAGTGCGGATCGACACTGCCTGTCGATACCGCATCCCGAAAAAATGTAAGGATTTCGCAGGGTTTTGGGTCTACCCCCCGCTATCAAAGCCCAGCCAATGCAAGCATTGGCTGAGGCTTTGATAGCTAGGGCTATGAAGAAGGGGAATACCAACCTCAGACGCCCTCCAATCATTGGTATGTCAAGATAGATTCATATTATACTGAAAATGCTCGCTGACTTGTAACTCTACAGAGCATGCAGAATACTTCATGGGCGGCGACGGATCGCCACAATGCAAAAGCGTGCCCAATTACCCGCATCTGATCGTCGTCCCACTCTCCCTCATCAGTCAGTGGATAGCCGAACTCCACCGCTTCTTCCGCAAGGGATCGATTGATATATTCGTGCTTCCCAACACCATCGACGCTGTCGAGCTTTTCTTTCATGGGAGGGAAAGTGCGTGGACTAAGTCTTCGCACAAATACATGAACCGTATCGTTCTCTGCGCACATCCCGTAAGCAACGTTGTCATCGGCGAACGCAAAACTGACCTCACTTTCAGACTTTTACATCTTTGACGGCGAGGACCTTTCGCTGCGGCCAGGAGTCGGGCCTGAAAAGCGTGGATGAGAAGTGTCCGATGATCACTAACCCGGTTCCCCCCAGTACGATTTTCGACATGCACTGGTGCAGTACGTGGATCGACGAGGCGCACGTGTTCCGTGGCCTCTCTCGCGGATTCTTCGGCTCCATTGCCATGGATTCACGATCCTACGTTGTCAACTGCATTACCGCGACGCCCCTGTACACTCAAATACGAGATATCTTCAACATGGCTAGGATCATCAACATCCAACGTTTCTGCGGTCCCCAGGGCCAGCTATGGGAGAAGCAGCTGAACAGTCGGATCGCAAAGGAGAAACGGGCGAATTCAAAGACAGACAAAGAGGCCACGAGCAAGCGAACGCTAGCAGCGATGGCAGGCGAGGAAATTGAAAACCACGCTCCTGGCATAGCCGTTCGCGCCACGCAGTACTCGGTCATCCGAGAAATACAGCGTAGCTTCCGCCCTCATCTTATCAGGCGAACTATGACCTCGAAGCAGCCCGACGGCCGCCCAATCAACGACAAGATGCCATCCATCACTAGCCATGTCATATCAATCACCCTCACCGACCGTGAACTCGATAATCTCAACATCTTGACCAAGGGCCTCGAGAAGGGCGGGCGGAGTGTTCCCACTGACCTGAACTTGAGGGTAAGTCGGTTACGGGCTTCCAGGTAGCCCGCGCTGACGCTCCTGTAGAATTTCTGGCTCGTCTATCGCACTGGGGTCATATACTATAAGGAGCCCGAGGAGGTTTGGCCGATATTCAACGAATATGGTCGATCGCGTACTCGTGGCCAATACAGAAAGTTCCCAAGCACGAAGCTCGATACGCTGGCTCGAATCCTCCTGCACCTCCTCTCCCATGACGACATCGGGCATCCGACGCAAGATGAGGACGGGAATTTCATCTGGCCCGCTCCGCCGCCTGTTCCTGAAGGTGAAGCCCCCCCCGTCGACGTCGTATACTTGTATACCACGAGTTTACTATGATGGTCTCGACCATCAGCTCCGTAAGTAATTGTCGTCATCTTCAATCAACGGCTACTAACTTTGCGCAGATCCTCGCCTATAGAGGAGTCAAGACGCACGTCTTAAACGGGACGCTCAAGCGCGAAGAACGAGACCAAGTCATCGACGATTTCGTCAACGGCGACGACCCCGAAAAACGGGTACTGCTCTTCTCATCGGTGGGGTCTGTGGGGTTGAATCTGACATGCGCGGATGTTGTAATCATGCTAGTAAGTAAAGGTCATCATTACCATGGACTACAGTAACATATATCGGACTAGGACACTATCTGGTCGCAAGTGGGCGTCGAGCAAATCATCGGGCGGAGCGCCCGGTTGACGCAAGACAAGCCCGTCCACGTTTACTACCTTATCGCGCTACAAACGACCGACGTGCTGATGTCCACGTTAGCTCAAGAGAAGGGAGAAATGTTGCAAACCCTGCTCACGAAAGGAACGAACCCGACACTGCAGAGGATCCTCGACGGCGAAGACGACGACGACGATATTGAGCTTGGAGTGGATGAGGTGTCGGCGTCTAAGGCTCGGTCGGCGAAAGTGTCAGGCGGCGGGAAGACGAAGAGGAAGCCTATGCCCGCAACTACGAAGTCGACGACAACACGGGCTGCCCAATCGCCCGCAGCGCCAGCGAAGAGGAAAGGAAAGACGACGGCGAAGTCGAGTGAGTTTGTTGAATCGTCCAGTTCGGAGGAATCCACGGACGAAGAAATTGCGAAGGGAAAGGGGAAGGGGAAGTCGTCGACGAAACGGGGTGCCCAACCGCCCGCAGCGCAGGAGCCAGCGACGCCGAAAGCGAAGGCGAAAGCAACGAAGAAACAGGCCTCCAAGGAGCCCGAGACCAACATGAAGAAGCGGTCGCAGCACCGTGCTGCAGCACGGGATGCCAAGAAGGGGACGAGCAACGACGACGAACAAAGCGAAGTGGACTTGGTCCCACGTCCTGTCCAGAGGTCCACCGGTTCGAGCAGCGATGAAGACGTTGGACAGCAGTCGCCGCCCGTACGGGCTTCTCAGCAGGCGACATCAGACCACGCTAGCCAAGGAGATGACGAGGCGGCGATGGACGTCGATAGTCGCATTCCCCTCACCCCGCCACCGTGTGGCCAGCGTATGAGGGCCGCCCTCCCCACCCCCACAGGCACGCAGGCCTTCACGCAGACTACTGGAGCTACGCAAGGGTCCTTATTTGACGATCCGATCTCGGACTGGGTGGCTACTCAAGACCTCAACATCCGTACGCCGTATGCCATCGATATACGCGATGGTAGTATTCACCCGCCTTTCCCACCTGACGGAAACCGCAAGCACACGCGTTCACCGAACCAGCAGAGTCCCCGAAAGGATAGCCGCCCGAGAAAACGCACGGCGCGCTCGCAGGCAGAATCCGACGGTGAGGATTTCACCATGCAAATGGCGGACATCCGGGTTAGCTCCCCCACGCCCACTCCCTTCCACTTAGCGACTGGGGCCACCTCGCAGGTCGACGAACCAGTTCCCTCGCTCGCCCTCAAGCCCATTCGGTCTAAAAAGAAGGACGCTTTACGCCCCAAGCCAGCTGGGTCTTTGAAAAAGAAGGACGCTTTACGCGGCAAGGCGGCTGGGTCTTCGAGAACAAACGGTTCCGGTTCCACTCGACGCGCGTAGATGATGCCATTCTGCCGCTAGCTCTCATGTACAACTCGTGTAAAGTATTGTCGTGCCTCTGTTTTTCATACGCGGACGTTTTGTACCTATGCTGCTCTCCCACTTTTTCATACTGATTTACTCATGATGCTTTTTGTATTTACTATGCGTGTACTTATCTATGATGTACAATATATCTAACTGGGATGCCCGTTAAGATGATGCGGTGCATGCCGCCCGTTGAGAGCCCCTGAGCCACGGGCGCTAAGGACTTAGCGTTCGTTTTCAACCACCACGACTCCAACTCGCGACGGTCATCGAGGCGGAAGCACGGGGCTGGACTGGAGGGATCGATCACGATCGCAGTCGCCTACAGCCACCAACGACACCAGCGCATCATCATACGACGGCATGTCGGATTCCTGCTGCGCCAACGGCGTTGTCTCACCCGACTTCGAGGCCGACCAAACGCTGCGCCATGCGAAAGACATGGGTATCTCCCGAGTTCGTCGCTCATGACGGTTTATCGTAGACGATGCAGTGACTGCCTCGCGAGTTGCACGGGAACGAGGGGCCCAAATTCAATGTATTCATAAAGTATGTCCTGCGTTATCGCCCCTCCATCTTAAACTCATATATAGCCACGGGCATCCCAGTCGCCCGCGCCGACTCCTGCCACTACCCAGCCACTCCCTTCGCCTCAGCGTCGCACCCAGTCACCCCTTCGTTCAACGGGCATCCCAGTCGCCCGCGGCCACTTCTGCACGTACCCAGCCACTCCCTTCATCTTAACGTCGCACCCAGCGACTCCCTTCGTGTCAACGGGCATCCACGTCGCCCGCACTGACTCCTGCCACTACCCAGGCACTCCCTTCGTCTCAACGTCGCACCCAGTCACCCCCTTCGTCTCAACGTCGCACCCAGTCACCCCTTCGTTCAACGGGCATCCCAGTCGCCCGCGGCCACTTCTGCACGTACTCAGCCACTCCCTTCGTCTTAACGTCGCACCCAGTCACCCCCTTCGTTCAACGGGCATCCACGTCGCCCGCGCTGACTCCTGCACGTACCCAGGCACCCCCTTCGTCTTAACGGGCATCCACGTCGCCCGCGCCGACTCCTGCCACTACCCAGGCACTCCCTTCGTCTCAACGTCGCACCCAGTCACCCCTTCGTTCAACGGGCATCCCAGTCGCCCGCGGCCACTTCTGCACGTACCCAGCCACTCCCTTCATCTTAACGTCGCACCCAGTCACCCCCTTCGTCTCAACGGGCATCCACGTCGCCCGCGCTGACTCCTGCACGTACCCAGTCACCCCTTCGTTCAACGGGCATCCCAGTCGCCCGCGCCGACTCCTGCGCGTACCCAGGCCCTCCCTTCGTCTCAACGGGCACCCCCGTCGCCCACGCTGACTCCTGCACGTACCCAGTCACCCCTTCGTTCAACGGGCATCCCAGTCGCCCGCGCCGACTCCTGCGACTACCCAGGCACTCCCTTCGCCTCAGCGTCGCACCCAGTCACCCCCTTCCTCTCAACGGGCATCCACGTCGCCCGCGCTGACTCCTGCACGTACCCAGGCACCCCCTTCGTCTTAACGGGCATCCACGTCGCCCGCAGCGACATCTGCGCGTACCCAGGCACTCCCAGTCACTCCCTTCCTCTCAACGGGCATCCACGTCGCCCGTGGCCACTTCTGCGCGTTCCCAGCTATTCCCATCGTCTCAGCATCGCCATCGGTGACTCCCAGGCACTCCCTTCGTCTCAATGGACACCCAGGTAGCCCATGAGCATCGGATTTTTCGCCGAGTGTTCGATATAATGCACGTATTATACATATGTAGCGTAGGTACATCATATGACATATAGCACAACCGTAATGAATGGAAAACATTTGTATCAGTATGAGACGCGAGCGGTAGAGAATCAGGAGACTGATGGACTACGCATAAGGGCTTGCCCGACCACCTCCCAAACACCCAGCATTCTCCTTCGTGAACGTTTGGCGCACTATCGACGACACGCCATCGAGCTGCTGCCTGAGGAGTGTTTGCTCTTCAGGCCCTTCTTCTCTCGACAAAGTCGTGGGCTGCCTGGAAGCCTCTGTCGCGGGCTGCTGGAGAGCATCGGCGTCACGATTATCGGCCTTGCTCGCTGCCTCACTGTCTTCATCCTCCGTGCGTCTGTCCACAAACACGAGTAGGTCCTCGTTCGTATCAGTCCTCATGCTTTCGACTCCCATATCGATGGGTCCCATCGCGTTAAGGGAGGGGTCGTGTTCGCCCAAACATGTCTCCGAGTGCGAGTCAACGTCTGGTAATTGTACGGTTGTCGCGACTTCATTCCTTTCTGCCTCCAGCTGGTGTTCAGGGAGCCGGTTTTTCATCGTGAAGATGTTTGGACCTGATCTGAAGGCCATCCAGAAGGCCATCATTTCAGCGTGGCGGTCGGCTTCAAGGGTGCCTTCGAGTGGAAGGTTAGGCGTCACGCAAATAGTCAGGTACGGTCTATCTAATTGACTTACGTTGTTCTCGCATCCTGATTGTCCGTTCGTCGATGTACTGAGAAGACGGGCTTATGAGAACTGGGAGAAAGCAACGCACTGAGCATTCGAGGAAAACGAGCACCCCGCATGTCGATTATCTGCTTCGGGCGTTGATTATCTTATCGCGGGTCAATCGCCAGAGTTCCGAATGTGGGCGCTTACCACACCTGTTCCGTTCTTTCAACCGCCGCCATGACACGGAACTCCAATGTAGGACGACGAGGGATCAGGCGACTAACCCGGGGTTCCAGGGAGCACACATGCGGCATAGGTATGTGTTCCACTGCATCGATAACGCCTTGAATGCTCACATAAGTTGGATCTGGCGTTGGATACAACCTCGCCATTGCCGCTCTTCAACTCGCTTACGCAGCTGGTATACCTTACATCGACTTCTCCCAGAATACGAGAAATCATGACCATGGACGGTGGACTCGAGCGCCTAGTACGCATCCTCCATGACTTCTGCATATGCCCGCCGCCGCCAGAGAATCCCGCCATGCTGTATGGCCTTTCCCCGCCCACCGCCCGCCCGAACAAACTCGTACCCACTCTCAATCCGCCATCCTTCGATAAACACTCTGCGTACAGATTCTCGCTCGGTCAACATTGGGGTGAGAGGCAGCGAGCCGATCAGAAGTCGTGTCGTTCAAGCCGGGACATTGGACGTTGTGGGGTGTATATTAGAGGCGTGGCTTGCGAACAAGGGATTTGCGGTTGGGCCCAGCGCGAGTGCTACTGGTATGCCCAGGGAGACGAGGGAGCAGCGTCAGGCAAGGCGGATGTTGCAGAATGAGCAGAGACAGCGTCAAGATGTTGACGAGCTGTATAGGGCTCTCATTCGGCAGCAAATGGAGCAGCAGGCGGAGGGACGATCAGCAGAACCGGAGGTATGTTCCGCTTTGATATCGTTCGTGTGACCCTTAACATTCGCGACTTCTGCGCGTACCCAGACACCCCCTTCGTCTCAACGTCGCCCGCGGCCACCCCCGCGCGTACCAAAGGCACTCCCAGTCACCCCCTTCGTCTCAACGGGCAGCCCGGTCGCCCGCGCCGACTCCTGCGCGTACCCAGGCCCTCCCTTCGTCTCAACGGTCACCCCCATCGCCCTCGGCCACTTCTGCGCGTTCCCAGCTATTCCCATCGTCTCAGCGTCGCCATCGGCGACTTCTGCGTGTACCCAGCCACTCCCAGTCACTCCCATCGTCGTCTTGACGTCTCCCTCAGCGTCGCAGCGACTCCTGCACGTACCCAGCCACCCCCTTCGTTCAACGGGCACCCCCGTCGCCCGCGGCCACTTCTGCACGTACCCAGCCACTCCCTTCGTCTTAACGTCGCACCCAGCCACCCCCTTCGTCTCAACGGGAACCCCCGTCGCCCGCGCCGACTGCTGCGCGTACCAAGGCTCGTACCCTGCCATCGTCATCGTGATACCGACTGGGGACGAAGACGTCGTTCTCAGCCTGCAATTACTCGCATACCTCAGCAAGTACCCTCATGTCAGGCAGGCTTTATACAAGCCTCGACTCTCCTTTCACCCAGCAAGCGCACAGCTACCTGGCCGAAGCTACCCCGGAGGTGTACAAGCGAGCGAGCCCGACACCTCTCGAGCTACGGGTAAAGCTCCCACCGCTACAATGAAAGACACTCTGCTGCGTACATTCGGAAGAGGAAAGGAGAAGGAACGCGCAAACGCCTCTATCTATGGATCCTCGATTGCGGGGCCGTCATCATCAACAACACCATCAACCAACCCCACCCCAACATCTACGAACGGACCTTCTCCGTCGTCTTCGGCCTACAAGGCGTTCGCATCATCTCCCAACCCCCAACCCGTGCGCCAAACCAACGTCTTCTCCTTGGTCGAGCGCTTTACGTTCCGACGCCAGCGAGTCGGATTTGCCGAACGCGCCACCGAAACTGCCCCAAGAGATACAATACAGGGCCGGAGTGATTATGCGAAACGCGTGTAGGAAGGATGAAAGTCGCGGTGGGATCAGGCAATGTGCCAACAGTGCGTACAGTACTTTCTCTAGCATTGCGCGTACTCATGTTTTCGTAGTGCTCTGCGGTCGCTGGGAGTCGTATCCACGGGAGTTTGCAAAGTGTCGGCGCTGTCGAAAGGCAAAATACTGCGGAAAAGAATGCCAGAGCACTGCGTGGAGCGAGGGGCACCGATTTTGTGCAGTGCTAAGGACGGCGACGACGAAACAGTGCACGCGCACGACTCGGGTTCACGTAGCACAGTGGCGGCGGCAGCAGCAGTCGCTTCAGCAGCACCTGGGATAACGCCGACACCCGACACTGAGGGTGTTGGTGCGGTTCGCGTCACAATTATCGGCGACGCGGCTGACACGGCTAGCGAAGACATTGGGACGACTGGGGAAGGTCTCGCCGTTATGGCGGGAGGAACGATTCGAGCTGGGACACGCCAACGACCAAGCTGACCAGGACATGGTCATGGGGATGATGCCCCTTGCATATTCTTTCCGAGCAATTTCTCATCACTTAGTATAATTCCTTACCTGCAGACTGTCCGCCTTCGTACACCATCATCTGTCACCGATTTATGCATATATTTCTGTTTCTCCCAGTCACTACTACTACCACCGTCATTTATGATTCTGCAGTCGTCCTTTCTCAATGTATCATATCATAGCTAGAATGCAACTGCCTCGTTAGTTATCGGCGAGTGTATGGGCTACGGGGACGCCTGTGCGTAAGACGGCGCTGCGTCTTCAGCTGTATGTGCACGGGCTGCTTGGTGGCGCGAGCGCGGGCGACGTGGATGTCCGTTGAGACGAAGGGGGTGACTGGGTGCGACGTTAAGATGATGGGAGTGCCTGGGTACGCGCAGAAGTGGCCACGGGCGACGTGGATGCCCGTTGAGAGGAAGGGGGTGACTGGGAGTGCCTTTGGTACGCGCAGGGGTGGCCGCGGGCGACGTTAAGATGAAGGGTGTGGCTGGGTACGTGCAGGATTCGCTGCGGGCGACTGGGATGCCCGTTGAGACGAAGGGAATGGCTGGGTACATGCAGAAGTGGCCGCGGGCGACGGGGGTGCCCGTTGAGAGGAAGGGGCGACATTGAGACGAAGGGAGTGGCTGGGTACGTGCAGAAGTGGCCACGGGCGACGTGGATGCCCGTTGAGACGAAGGGAGTGACTGGGAGTGCCTGGGTACGCGCAGATGTCGCTGCGGGCGACGCTGAGACGAACGGAGTGGCTGGGAGTCGTTGAGGGCGACGTTGAGACGATGGGAGTGCCTGGGTACGCGCAGCAGTCGGCGCGGGCGACGTGGATGCCCGTTGACACGAAGGGAGTCGCTGGGTGCGACTTTGAGACGAAGGGAGGGCCTGGGTGCGACGTTGAGACGAAGGGAGTGGCTGGGTACGCGCAGGAGTCAGTGCGGGCGACTGGGATGCCCGTTGAACGAAGGGGGTGACTGGGTGCGACTTTGAGACGAAGGAAGGGCCTGGGTGCGACGTTAAGACGAACAGAGTGGCTGGGAGTCGTTGAGGGCGACGTTGAGACGATGGGAGTGCCTGGGTACGCGCAGCAGTCGGCGCGGGCGACTGGGATGCCCGTTGAACGAAGGGGGTGACTGGGTGCGACTTTGAGACGAAGGAAGGGCCTGGGTGCGACGTTAAGACGAACAGAGTGGCTGGGAGTCGTTGAGGGCGACGTTGAGACGATGGGAGTGCCTGGGTACGCGCAGCAGTCGGCGCGGGCGACGTGGATGCCCGTTGAGATGAAGGGAGTGACTGGGAGTGCCTGGGTATGCGCGGCTACGCCCGTAGGCATCCCAGCAGCCCAGACTGTCGTGAGTGCACCGTATCGACCTCGTCTGCACGCCTGGTCATCCTCACTGGTCGTGGTGAGGGGAAACGGGGCAGAGAGTGGTGGGTCGGGATAGAACAAGTCCGTAAGCGCCCAACGTTGAGTCACACTTGTGACACAAAAACAGGGGTGACTGACCTGGGCAAGGGGTTATCGAACTTGCCTCTATTCCACCAACCACCTCGTTCGCCACCTCGTTCGCCTTCGACATGCCGTGGGCAACTCCCGAGCAGCTCGCCTACATGAATACGATGGTTCTACAGTACCACGGCACGGTGAAGGGGACTCCTGAGCGTAGGAAGTTCAACGCAGAGCTTCGTGAGGGTTGGTCGCGGCAGTGGCCTTTGCTAGAGCAGCATACCAATGTGCGTGGCCGTGGAACTCTCAGATACTCTACTAACGAATCAAATAGATGTTCTCCTCGTATTTCCGTGAGGAACTGATGAGACGGGGCCTCATCCCTAGGCGCACCCGCAAGCCAACACCCAAGAAGCCCAAGAAGCCCAAGTCTGCAATGCCGAATCCCCCAGATTCCCCTGCTCGTTCTCCTGTTGCTTCAACAGAGTCCATCACGATTTTTCGCCGCCGCCCAACGCCAGTCCCATCCCCCAGCCGACCTTCTTCACAACACTCGCCAACGCCAGGCCCATCTCGCGCCCGCCGCCATTCGCCAACGCCAGTTCCATCCCCCCTCCCACCTTCTTCACATGACTCGCCAACGCCAGGCCTGTCTCATCCTTTTGACCACACACCAACACCTGCTCAATCCCGCCTCCGACTTCAATCACCAACCCCACCCGTTCCATACACTCTGCCATCTCCCGCAGCCTCACACCACTCGACATCGCCATCTCCTTTTCGCGTCTGGACAGAGCACGTTCCATCGTCTCAATCCCCGTCCCCATGCCCCCTGCCCATGCCCCCAAGAGTAGGCAATGTTTCTGTTCCCCCGCCCGTGTACGTTCTTCGGTTTCGTTTTCGTTTATTGACCTCGTATTGATCTTTGCAGCAGAATCCTTCAAAAAGAGCTGAGCAAGCGCCTAGCATTCCATCTGGAGTTGCCGGGCGTCACTCGCAACGACATCGACCTCATTATTCAAGGCGAACGGATTTCGGTATTCGCGAAAACTAACGAGGTCTCGTACAAGTGGTCGACGGACGTGGGGGGCCAAGTAATCGTAAGTCCCCAAGTCCTTCAACCAGCCGGATTACTCACTACAGTAGCCCGAAAGCGTTAGCTCTGGGTTCGCCGACGGCGTTCTGCGCATCAACATGAACGTCACTGGCGACGTGAAGGTCACCAACGTGTGGCGCAGCTTCCACGTCTCCGGTAAGTTCATTTGCCTCCTTATTGCTCTAGCCATGCCTGACTCCACCGTAGATACATGTCCATCATGGTAGACGCGCCCCATCTCTTTCATTCGACGCAATCACCGCGCGTCTGCTGCCGCAATATCGTCTCTCCTTGCATGCCTAGAACCCATCTTGTATACTCACAACCGCATTTCCACCTCGTAGCTATTCATTTTGTACAATCTTGTTGTATTTACGCCCCGCTTACTTGTATTGATAGCACCCCACTACCTATCTTGTATTTATACTAGGCCGCTATCATTTTGAATGCACGCAATCACTGCACGATGGACTCACAAGAAGAGCTGTCCGCTGCACGGGCTACCAGGATGCCCGTGCGTGAGAGTGCGGCGTAAGGAACACTGTCCGCTGCACGGGCTACCAGGATGCCCGTGCGTGAGAGTGCAGCATAAGGAAAGCTGTCCGCTGCACGGGCTACCAGGATGCCCGTGCGTGAGAGTGCGGCGTAAGGAACACTGTCAGCTGCACGGGCTACCAGGATGCCCGTGCGTGAGAGTGCAGCATAAGGAAAGCTGTCCGCTGCACGGGCTACCAGGATGCCCGTGCGTGAGAGTGCGGCGTAAGGAACACTGTCAGCTGCACGGGCTACCAGGATGCCCGTGCGTGAGAGTGTGGCGTAAGGAACACTGTCAGCTGCACGGGCTACTAGGGTGCCCGTGGTGTGAGAGGCCTGTATTGGCCGTGTTCACGCTATGGGCCACCACGATGCCCGTGCAGCGGTGAGTGGTATGTGAGGCTGTGTGCGGTGTGTGGGCACCCTAGTGGCCCATGGAGTGGAGCCCACCATTATGGCCCACTCTCACTGCGGGCACCTGAGCAGCCCGTGGAGCAGAGAGGGTCACTGTAGTCCCACTCTCACTGCGGGCATCTGAGCAGCCCGTGGAGCAGAGAGGGTCATTGTGGTCCCACTCTCACTGCGGGCTACGAGAGTGCCCGCGAAGAGCGGGACTACACCAGTCCCACTCTCGCTGTGGGCTGCCCAGGTGCCCGTGTGATCTTCGGGCGACTTATGTGGTGAGTGTGGGAAAGTTATGGCCGTGGGAGAAATATTTTGAACCCTAATTTAGGGGTTGGAAACCCTATGGTAGGGTTCAAATAGTCGGTAGGGGATCCCTATGATCTCTTTTTTTCATCTATAACCCTGGGTTGCAAGTTGCTAGTGAATACTCGTAATCTGATCAAAGAAGTCGATGTCAGTAACCTGATCGACGGCGAGGAAGGGATAGACCTTAAGGAGATTGAAGCCGATATAACGTTTTTGGAGAAGGTAACGACCACCGAGATCGCGACGCTTCGAACGTTGCAGCGAAAGCAGCAAGGGAATTGCGAGTACGAAGTCGAAGAGGATTCCTGGGGTGCGTACTTATATGTATGCGCATACAGGTACTAATCGTAATACAGAGGACATAGCGGACGAAGTACATGTGGTACTGGACAACGAGATCATCACCTGGCCACCTACGCAAGTGAGTACGAACCCCACATCCAGCAAACGACCACTCGAACGCGACGAAACGGATGGCGCTAACCCTAAGGACGACGGCGCCGACAAGCCACCGAGTAAAAAGTCCAAGCGAAACGGAGGCAAGCGGTCTGGACGTAAGAAGGGTTCCAAGGACGACAACCCCGACGAATCGGGCTCCACAAACGACGGCCCTCCGCCTACTCAGCTTACAAAGGAAGAAGACAAAGTCAAGGCACATGCAGTGAGTGTATCCTATTCGTTTCATCGCCGATTGTAGTCTTAACGGATACCGTTCGTCAGATGCAACTAGATTTTATTATTCGGTCGGTTAATATGAAGCATAAAGCGGGTATCCATTCTCTATGGAGGCGTACGATTGACCACGAGAATGGGGATCATAGAGACGAAGAAATCGCGTCGTTCGCTCGGTTATTACAAGGGTACATGAAGATTACCACTAGGGACATGGTGAGTAGATAAACGTTATATTGCCAACAGATCTATTTAACGGTATATAGGATAAATGGTTCGGGGAAGTGGTCAGAAAAGAGGGGAAGTTCAAGATTCAAGTCGAGGAGTATGCGCGGGTGAACGAGACGGTAGACTCTATAGAGCGTATGGAAAACTGGACCAAGGCGAGTCGAATCGTTAGTTTGGCGACGATCGTGCTGACAAGGATAATAGTCGTTGACCGCCTTCGAATCCAAGTCAAAGGTCCACGACCTCGTCCAGAACGTTCTATCCATTATCGTGCAGATCCAAATGGCCGAGGACTGGGGAAGCCGCGACCGCGCATGGAAAACGAAGTACATTACCGACTCGTTCGAAGTTCTGAAACATCAAGAGATCCAGCACGCGAGGAACGGGCTGACATCGAAAGAGTTTCAGGGCTGGTTCGAGAAGAATCGCGACAAGTATAGAGGTATCGAACAGAAGGCTATTACTGCGCGTAACTGGACGTTAGCTGTATACAAGGAGGTGAGTGTCAGTAGTGCTTATGCGTGCGTTTACCCTCTGATGATGTTATTAGTTTGGTTCAATTGTCTTGTTAGACCGTCGCTGGAACGCGAATCGATACAGTAAGGACCATCGAAGCGCGGGATTCGGAGCGTTCTTTCAGTATTTCTTCGCCAACATGCCTCATCGATACGCTATAGGGGACGAAGCTGCGAACTATCCCGAGGAATTACGCTACGACGTCGAAGCCCCAATGGTCAAATACCATTACGGTAATGAAGACAATAACGACCACCTCGTAATCGAGATCGTTAGGTTCATAGCAGGCGACGATTCGGTAGCAGATTACGTTTCGGACTTTATCAAGAAACGGCGCACTAGGCTCGATAAGCGTGCAGTCGGAGGGAGTAGAGAGGCTACGGAGAATAACGAGAACGACGAGAACACTAGGAATGGCGAGACCCACGGGAGCGATGAGGTCAACACGAGTAACGAAGACGACGATGGTAACGAGGGCGATTCATCAGTATGATTAAACGAATACAATTTGCAGAGAGAATACACGCTTGTACGGAATAACTATTCTAAGGGGGCGGCCACCGACCAGTTTTATACATCTGAGTCCAACGAATACATAACAGCAGTATGTTCGTGATATCAAGGCCGTCTGGGTCGGGCGTTGTCGACAACCATCCTTCAAACGCAGGACGAGCCAATGGAGGCGAGGGTTCAAACGTAGAGAGTAATATTTTTCTCCATCTGCGACCTTCTTCTCGACCTTCAGAGCAAGCGGCCGGTAAACAGTATACTGCCCACGCAAAATTCTTGATCACGTCCGTGAACTGAGCACAGGACCTGCCTGTCGTTGTGTGAGGGTGCGCGTCGATATCGGTCTGACGCATGCAATGATAACAGACGTGTTGACTCTCTTCGAAACGTAATTCGGTACGAAATGTGTTGAATTCGTTCGCTGCCAATACAGTATCGGACAAGTTGACCCATGCTCGCCAAGGGTTGAATAGTCCGGATTCGCATGACATGTAAAGATTACTCTGGCACCCAGTGTGCGTCTTGCCGAGTAAAGCACATATAACACATGTTTTTGGACGAATAGAGAAGAACTTATCTACCATCGCGAAATGGCCCCGACGGATACTCGATGTTTCTTCACGTTCGTCGACAGCTTGCTGTCTTATGTTACTGATGGAGCGTATACTACGGGCCGGCGTGGGTTCGTTAAGATGCGATGCTGCATATATAGAGGGTGAAAGAGTAGAGCCGTCCGTGTTGTGTCGAGGGGTAGAAGACGATTGTATGCGGGCTGTATGGGCTTGAAGAGGCATGGCACGGGTGGTAGGCGGCGGCGTCTCTGATGCGGGCCGTTCATTCGACGGGATAGGTGGCAGCGTGAACTGGTGACGATGAGACGAAGGCGTTGAAACTTGTCCACGTGTCTGCACAGCGTTACTGTAGACACTCGGAGGGTACGCGCTGAATACATCATCTTGTGATGTAGCGGATGACCGTACAATTGCTACACTCGGCGATTGGGCCAGAGAAGGGGGGGGCATGGTGGCTCGATGTGCCGCATTCGCGCGAGCTCTTGCTTTCTGTAGAGGCGTCAGTATCATAGTTGTGGATATCTAGAAAGATAGTCAGTATACGGAACGACGGAGAATGTATGTGTATACGAACCTCTGGTGCTTTGTTGGCTGACGGTCTCGTCTTGGATTTTTTAGGGACTCGGCGTTGGTCGAGTGCGTACGGTGGACTGGCAGGTGTTGGGTATACCGCTGTATGAGCTATTGACACAGCATGTGGCATCGTAGGTGTGTCGGATGGATAGTCAACAGTCATGTCGTCTGATATATCGTCGATAGAGCTGGTCGAGAATGGGAGTGGTTGTGGAGGCTTATCGACAGACAAAGGAACATATTGACGTTTGCTTCTTGACGACTTGGGAGCCTTGTCGATGTAAGGAGGTATGATACGAGACGGGACGACGGCTGTATTAGCTGAGTGGATTCGATAGTTGCGAGGCCCTGGTTGGGCAGGTATTAGGGAAACAGGCTTGCAGAACTATGTGAGTGTCAGAAAACATATACACGTCGAAATCTATTGAACTTACCGATAACCCCTTGCAGCGTGCACATAAAACCCCCTGGTTTCTACCATGAGATACGCAACTATAAGACTCGTTATCGAATTCGCCTAAGCAGATGCGTATACAGTCGCTTCTCGCATAGAGCATATTCATGATGCCGACGCCCGCAAAGTCTGGATCAGGAATTGCAGACGTCAGCAGCAGCATAGATCCAAGAATGTAAGCGTGCACTTGCTGCCCATCGCGACCAGCTCGGCCTGTCTGCTGCACTGCATCACTCCCGTTACGAGCGTTGACGGAAATAACGACTCTGACGTGCGCGTAGTCGATACCGTTGCCAAATCCAGTGGTGGCAATCAAGACTTTGGGTCGCCCGGTCCTCCAGTCATGCGCAACTGCTTGTCTCTTCTTAGCGTCGTCTTCGTCGTCGTCACCAGTAGATCCTTTGGCGCGATGAATGGGGTAACGAGTTCGTTCAAAGACTGCGTCGCATTCCTTGTACGAGCTGCAATATATGAGCATTCTACCGTCTTCGTCCAAGCGATCTACGTGTTCAGTACACAACTCTTCGACTCTGTTCATCATTTGGTCGTACGCCCTCTCGTCGGATGTATTAGAAAAGTGTTGAGCATCGTAGCATATATTGGGTCTGAATGTAGGGGCTCGGATGACATACACGGCGTCGACGGGTATACAAGAGATCCGGATGATCTCGTCGATACTACATTGGAGCAGCGTGGCGCTAAGAAAATGTATTTGTACCCCGGTTCGAGTCAACAATGGGAGACTGTCGTAACAGTCTCTGTATTGCGCAGAGAGTATTATTTGATGGGCCTCGTCAAAGATGATCCGTCGAATTAGACCTAGCTCGGCGGATGCCCGTACAAACCGAACGAAATCGTTCGTGCCTGCAGCGTGAGCAGATACGACGAGAAGACGAGTAGAAGAAAGGTCCGCAGCAGAAGAGGGCCAGCGACTGACGGGTATTCCTAATTGCTGTGCCGTTTCAAACTGTTCGTCTGCCAATGCGACAAACGGTGATACGACAATGGTGACGCCGTCCTTTTCTACTAACGACGGTCCGTAAAACATGAGGGACTTGCCCTCGCCGGTTGGAAGTATACCAACGACTGTATATGTGTTTTGCAGTATATACTCGAACATTGCGGCTTGTTGAGGGGATTGGAAGCTGTCGGAGCCGTATAACCTCTTCACGACATCGAGACGAGATGGATGGACATTTACGGCAGACGAAGACGGCAGGTATGGGGGCGTATGATGAGGTAGTTCGTTATATAGAGCTCGCGCTACCATGGACGTGAGTTGGTCGCCTACTACTGGTAAAAGGCGATCAAGAGCCCGTTCCAGCAACTCGGCAGGGTCTCGAGAGTTACTAGAGATCGTGGTCGAGTCACGGGTACACTATGTAACAGTGTCAATCGAGGCGAAGTACGGATCGTAAACGAAACACTTACTGTAGCAATTTCCTTGTGCTCTTCATCGTTTACGACGTCTGTATTCGCTAAATCTGGCCATAATCCCAAGTATCTTTGATAGCCAACGCCATACTTCTGCGCACGAGTAACGTCTACGGCAGATATCGGTTCTAGCGCGGAACTCTCGATAGCGTATACATGGTCTCCGATGCGACCAGTGTGGCCGAACAATGAGTTCAATGGATCTTTGTTTTGTTCCTCGTCGTCTTCGGGTTCGAGCGCGATACCTGCTTTGTGTCGTAATACAAACTTCATGACGTGGCGCCAATCCCGTATACCGAATTCTATATGAAACGCTGGCAAAGTATGCTCTCGAAGAACGTGAGTCATACGTTCTGCGTTCATCGGAACTCCGTGATATACGAACACGTATCGAGTATAGGCAATAGCCTGTTCGTGCTGCTTTAATTGGGCCGATATCACAGACGCGGCGTAATACACAAAGTTTATAGTGACGATAAACACTCTCGCGAGACGCGGGTCGACGCCACGGGGGATTAATGGGGCGCGTCCAGTTATCTGCTGGGTCTTGATGTACGATGTCACGAACGTAAGGATGTTGTTGATAAAGAAAACATGGTGTTTTCCGTGATCATTGCGATACGTCAAATGGTCGAGTTCGGAGCCTCTCCCCGCGCCTGGCCAAGTGGTGACAGTCGCCGCGTATAACGTGCTGACTAGAGAGTCGACTTCGTCTAGCCAAAGACGGCAATTTACTTGACACGTGTAAGCTAACGGGTCAGACAGAACGACGACAGAGCCCTACCTGGTTTGAATATCTCCGATGGCACCGCGCCAGGTACACTCGTGGCGAATTCGTCGTTACCTTCTCGAAGGAAATGCATCAGCAGAAGGTTACGTTCGTTTTTGAGATGGTTGCGAGGATCAGAAAAGAACGAATACCCCACGCCCATGTCGTGCAACCTGTCTAAGTATGTGTTCTGATGATCGCCTATCTGTAAAGCAGTCTTGATTTTCGTGTCGATGTCGTCAAATTGCCAACCGCGGAGTACCGTGTCGAGCTTGGATTCTGCGCTCGATATCAGACCGATGGCGTATTCTTTAAACTTGGTGAACGGGATGGGGTGCCCATCTACGCTGAAGTATGTCTTGTCCATCGCCATTACGAACCTAGGTAGAGAATATTCCGACTTGGCGATCGAAGTGTTGACGTGTATAATTGTACGGAGTGTCGTGAACGGAGTACGTTCCAGTTCTTGAAGATACGGCTTGACTCTGTCTCGATATGCCCTTTACATCGGATGTAAGTCTTCTATCGACTACAATAATATGAAAGCTTACCCAAACGCATCGTCGGGATATTCGTCGGCGTGACGGAGACACTCGGTATATCCTATGGCCTGCCAGCACCATTGGATCGCGCTCAGCGTATGGGAGAGCGTCTGTGCCTTCTTGAAATTGCCGTCGCCGTCTGGCACGAGATGATGCGCGATGAGGAAGCGAAGTATTGGAGTGTTGATCTCGTTCTTCGCCTGTTCGGTTGGATGACTCGATAATAGAGCCCACGACAGTTCATGGATGTGAGAATGCAGGTCGTCGTTGGACATCGTGTCGTCGTTAGAGGACGTATACAGCCTAGAACTGAGTCTTGTTTGCTCCGTGGTCATATGAATGGGGTACCCTGGAATGGGATGTTTGACGCTGCGAACCAGCATCGTCAGATAACAAGAATATATATGGGCGTAGCTGTCCAACGTGGACTTTTGTTTAGGATATCGGAGCGGTGAATGGTGGAGCTTGGTCCTTTGGCATTGAGTCAGAACAGAGTAATTCGGTCAAAAAACGACTTACAAATCAGGAGAATGCACCTGCTGTAATAACTGACGGTGTCCGCCGTGCTTTACAGCCTCTGCAATAGTGGTGATGTATCGGACTACCATGTCTGGAAGAGTATCGAATTCTGGGGCATCTGCGTAGGGCGGATGAGGGTACAACTTGAGATATTTGATGTCGACGCCAACCAATGCCGTGTCCCAATGTAATATCGACTCGAATACGGTTGGCTGCGTTATGAGAGAGACCGTATCTGACTTGGGCAAGGGCTCGTTACCCGGAATGGAAGCTACGAATGCGCCGTAACGAGGAGGCTCGATGCGAATGGGTGGAACATTAACACGGATGCATTGCTGGATACCTCGATACTTGTATATCCTCTGGATCTCCACAGAGGCGTAATGGTCGCTACGATCGTCAATGTCTTTATGCTTATCGAAAAAATGACGATCACGCGCTCTCCCTGACGCAAAACATTCGTTATAGCATTGCAACAACGGGTCGACGGTGCATAGCCAGCCTTTCGTAATGGGTATTATAGGGATTGGGGGTACAGAGGACTCCCGTGGAGGGATTTGGATAGGCTCGAACACATCGCATGTTCGTAAACATCGTTCGATGTAATCTGCATCCAGCGTACGCCATATAGAGCTCCTACAGCCCGACGAAGCCTTCGAAATATGAGCAGTCGCGTTTTCAGCGGATACGGCGCTTTCACATTGTACGCAAATGAGGATATTGGTCGGTTTGTGGACGAAGAGGCCGAGTGAGCGAATATATGCGTGGGCCGTTTGAAGATCTATGTCATGGTCAGACGAGGCGAGCTGCATACAGTCAGATTCTTTGCTGAATTGGAGGTCCAATGACGTTATTGACGAGATGCTGTTGTACTTAGACGGTGAACGAGACAAGGACGCTTGCGGGGATTGAAGAAGACGGTTCGGTGGACGAATTTGATAGGACGAGGTCGACGACAACATGTCGTTATCATCGTCGAGTTCGATGTATTTCGGCGAAAAGACCGTTCGTATAATGCTTGTTGGTATCGAGAGTATTGGCGTGGAGAATAATGATCTGATAGACGATGTCCGTGATATTTCGCGAGTTGCTAAACGGGGTGTAGAGGTATACTCGAGCTCGAGACGTCTACATTTACTAGGTGTCTCGTATTCTACCGAGGGGATGTGTTTGCTTCGAATCGTTGGAGTCGACATCACAGAGGTGATGTAGCTAAATGTTCGAGACACGTTCTCAAGCAGCCCCCCCGACGGCTCGTTCGAATGGCATTCACGGTAGTGCGCCCGGAACGTGGATTCGTTCGACGTCTTGAACTCGCAAGAACAAACGAAAAAACCGTCTTGGCGTTGGAAAGTAACGATAACGCCAGCTGTTCGTATATGAGTATCGTGAACAGGCGGGAGTACGTCTACTCACGTTTAATAGATATACTTATACCATCTTCTTGGCTCTCTGTATGCGGACTCGACATCGTGAACAAGAGCTGCAGGACGTTCCTAGCAGGCCAAGTAGTCAAATACACGTCAGCTGCAGGAAGTTCCTCGCAGGTGAAACAATCAAGCGTGGTACGCGAACATTGTGTCGGGAAACGAACGACGCGAGGAGAAGGGAAGAGTGGGGAACGTCAAGGCGTCCACATAGACGTCCACTTTAAACATCGACAGGCCTTTCGGTTCCGCGCGACAGAGAAGCTCCCGTCGGTGATTGATGGATGGAAGCGTATACGATCGTCGTTGGAGTCCTTGCTTCTAAACTTAGACAGGACACGGATGGGAACCATCCGTGTCGATCTATCACAGAAAGACGCAAGTAGATCGACGGTACTTTCTGATACATGCGTACGCGCGGTGGATTGGTATGCTAAACGATGAGAATGAGCTCAGATCCTACTTAGGTTGGCGAGAGCGTATTTGGACCAGGGTGGAGCGGTGTACGTCGGTACTGCGCGAATCGACGGCATTCGGTGGTGGTTCTACTGGAGTGAGAATATGGGAATGACAAGGATCAACGCGTACTCGTACGCGTTGACATCGAAGGCGGTGGATTAAGCGTTGACATCGAAGGCGGTGGATTAAGCGTGGGTACGTGAAGTCTTCTTGTTATGACGGACATTGAACTTAGTAGAGCTCTGAATGTCGACGTCAAGCATGTCTTCGCAGACTCCCATGACAACGATGTCGACGAACGCTTCTGGAGGGATCGGAATCGATAACGCGGTCGAATCGGCGTGTAAACTGTTCCTGAACATGAGGAGGACGTTCGAAGTCGCGTCAGAATCCAATTCGAACAGCGGGGTACCCGGGGGTTACGAATCCGATGGGTTTGGCAGGCAGATTGACTTCATCGAGGCTATCGCGGATGCTACACTGAAGATGATTCAGGACTTGCGGGCTACGCAGAGCGGCAGACCCGTAGACGCCACCCAAGACCAGTTGTATGGTGAGTGTCTATGATATATGCGCAATACTTAGGATTCTTACATGCTTACTATCAGACGATATATCTACGAAAGCGAAGACGAGGTTGGCGAGGTCCGGCCTCGTTTCTGCAAGTAGGCAAAACGTACAACGCGAGCCTTACTCTATGCATGGTATCGAATTGGATATCGACACAGAGTCATACGTCGCGCCTTCAAGGGGTTTGAAACGCAGACAGACCATAGGATGGATCCCGAACGGAGGTAAGTCAAAGCGGGTTCGCAGTGAGATGCAGGGTATACGGGATAAGGGACGGCCTATGGTCGAGGACGACGTGGAGACCCGGTTGGCGGGCGATACCGTCAACGATGATGAAGAGGATACGCGGCTTGGTGGCGAGACGAACAGCGGGGATGGGGTGGACACGCAGGACGCCATCGAGAAGGGTAATGAGGGTTCAGTGGCGTCTGAAACCCTCAACGGTGAGGGTATTAACGAGGTGCGTGTACAAACGTCGTATGTTCGCCGGTATTGAGTGTTGGACCAGGAACGACTAGACCGTATATCGGGGCTGCTGTCAGACGGGAAGAAATGCACCGTTGAAACGCTGTGGCGCAGCGTATCCAAGAAACGATTCGCTGAGCATAAGCTCGAGGAGGACGCTGCGTTTGCGAGGCTGCTGTCTGGGTACGACACGCCTCAGGTCGGGGAGATTGTGAGTGGTATATCTATCCACTCTGTATTCGGTTTAATCGATAGGCGCAGGAGGACTGTTTCGAAGATTTCGTCGGCAGTAAGGCGACGTTTAAAGAGCAGATAGACTGGGACAAGGAGATAGATACGTTGGATCTGGACAAACGTATCGAGCGGCGCGAGAATGTAAGTACGAATAACATTGGAGGGCCTTCGCTGATAAGACTACTTTTAGTTGATTGTCCGTGTAAGAGGAACGCATGTGACTCAGGATTTCGTGCACTCTATACTCAATACAGTGCTTCAACTGAAGCTGGCTATCGATTGGAATAGCAAACCGACAGAGTGGAAGACTACCTACACAGATACGCGGTTCGAAGAGGCGTATAGCGACAAATTGGAGACGATGAAACTGGGACGTTCGAATAGGGACTATGAGAAGTGGTACGCTGGGGAAAGAAAGAAATTCAAGGACCGTCAGCAGAAAGGGATAACCGCGCGTAACTGGACGCTCGCGCTTTACAAGGAGGTAGGACTCTATGTGCTTGTATCGATATCTGCTTGACATGTACGTCTAGTTTGGAACGGCAGTGCTATTGGATCCAAGATGGAACCCCTCGAGATTTGGGAAGAGTAACCGAAGCCCGTCGTTTGCGACATTCCTCCCGTACCTCATGGCCAACTTACCGATGCGACGGGCTACCTCTGACGAGCTCGTGAGCGGTAAAGCAATGGTTACGTTCAAAGAGGGAAGGGGGATGATAAAGTACAACGCGGGGACACATCCCGACAACGACATGCTGTTACTCACCCTAGTCAAGTTTATCAGCAAGAGGAACGACATCGTTAAATACGTCGAGACGTTTATCACGAAGATGCGGAGAGACTGCAGTGACGCGTAGATTAGTGGTAGTTTAGTCCGTAACACTTGTTTGTATGGAAATGCTATGTATCAAGTACATGAATGACATGTACTGTTCACGACGATTCCCATCCATCCGTTTGAACAATTGCAGGGTTGGTATGTCGTTATCCTATTTGACTCTCAATGATATATGTACTACAAACACGAATGCCATAGATAGAGTGCTGACAGTACGTCTGCTACGTCCTCCATCTGCTCCTCCCTCCTCCTTGTCTTCCACCTCCCCTTCCTCGCCCTCGTTCTTTCTCGTTCCCGCTCTCGCTCTCGTCCTCGCTCTCTCCTCCTCCTCCCTCTGTTTCGCAGACCGAACGCCTGGCGTGGCATCGGCGCCCATCGCGCTCGCATCGTCCTCGTCTGGCGGCGTCCTCCATATCCCCACCTCGAACGCAGACTCACAACCCTCCAACGCCGCTAGGCCGCTCCTTCGCAGATCCCATCCCGCCGCCGCCTCGTCTCGCTGCTAACGAGAACGCCACCGCCGACGCGAACGCCAATGCGAAAGCAAGCTCACTCGTACTCGGGATGCGAGCATGCTGGCGCTGGGACTGAGGGAGCGTGGATGCGGTGGATGTGGACGCGGTGGACATGGATGTGGGACGTGGACATGGGTTCGGGGTGGAGGTAAGTCCCCGTCGTCCTTTGGCCTGTCGCAGTTCGTTCATGCATCCCCCTCCTTCCCTCCTTCGTTCCCATTCCCGTTCTCGCCTTCGTCCCCGTTCCCGCTCTCGCTTTCCGTCCCTGCTCCCGTTCCTATTCCCCTCGTTTTCTCTGCTTCCGTCACGACCCCACTAACCAACCAACTCCCCATCCCCCATCTTCCGTCGCAGCTCGCAGCCTGCATGTGCAGACACGCGCAACGCCGTCGACAGTGCCCGCCACTAGATCAAACTCGTGGAGCGAGTAAATCGAGGCAGATGGCACACGACAAACGGGGTCGTTCGTGTTCGTGTCGACGGTGAGTGTCTTTCACCACTTCTTCCTCCGTTTCGTGTTCGTTTGTGTCCCCACTCGTTCGTTCTCTCCCTCTCCCACTTTGTCTCTCCCTCTCCAACTCTTCGCTCGTCTCCCTCCTTTTCCCCTTCCCCGTCTCATCCCTCCGCTCGTCCCTCGTGCTAACCCGCGTATTTGTTCGCAGTGACCTCGCTACGTACACCAAACGGGATTCGACGCGGCGAACCGGCCGCGACGTGGCGGACGTGGTCGCAAGCAGTTGGTAGACGAGGACTGGGGGCGATGGCGATCACGGAAGCGCAGAGGTGGTCGTGGTGGGACAGTGACGGCAGGGTTAGCGACGGTAAGCATTTCCCTCCGCGCGCGTTTCGTTCGTATCCCCTCCGTTTGCCATTTCCCGTTCTCCTCGTCGCCTTCCCCATTATTCGCTGACACGCTCGCCACTCTCTTCCCCTTCGCATTCCTCTGCTAACGATTTCCCCGCGTGCAGGCTTTCAGACGATGACGACGCGAACATGGTGGTATGAATGGGGTGGAAGCGTCGTTGACGCTGGTGTTGGGCCGTCGACGGAGCTTCGCGGTATTAGGTAAGAGGCCGTCGTCTTGCGCGCACCTGAGCGGGTAGCAGATACGGCGGGGAGCGTCGAGTCCAGTTGGGCGGGACGAATGGGGGAGGGATGATGGCGGTTAAGTGGTAAGTCGGCGTCTTCGTGACTTGTATGCGCGCGCTAAGTCGGTTACTCGAGATCCCCAGAGCCAAACTAGGGGCGGCGGGTGATTGAGTGAAGACGGCGGCGACGGGAGGGCATTGACCGTGGTTGGGGCCCTGAGGACGGTTGGGGATGGACTGGGCGTTGACGTTGAAGGGGGAACCTGGCATGAAGGATTGCACGTTGACGCAAGGACTTCTCTCGGTACTCAAGCTCAAGGCTGAGTATCTGCGATCCAGCGATGCGGGTGAGTAAGAAGAGAGTGAGAAGGAATATGTGGAACACGTACCAGAGGGTGGGTTTGCGCAGCAGGAACTGCCCCAATGGACGTCGAATTTCCGCCCTCGTTCGCCCTCATTGTTCCGAGCAAGTCCAGCAAACCGTGCGGTGTTGATGCGGAGAGAGAGGGGGTGAGGGAGAGGAAAAGTGGGAGCGGACAACGGCACTCGCTACGGTGTGTATCCAACAAACTTGCAGACGCTCGCGCCCATTGCTGTCCAAGGTCGGCCGTCGTCAGCCTTCAAGGAACCCGCTGGCGACGATCGAGGGCGAGTCGAGGGCGGGACTGCCCCGCATTGTGGCGCTCGAACAAGCGCCACGTGCTCGATCGAACTCCGCTCCGTTCCGTCAGCGGAAGTTGGACTTCAGCCCACCACTGACTCAAACACGACCCACGACAACGACAAGCGCGATGAGCGCGGCGTGGGCGGCAACGGCGGCGAGGGAAATATTCTTTATCCTCCTCCCCTCTATCTCTGCACGTCTCCGTTCAATACCAGGTGCTGCGACATCGCAACGACGCAAACCCAGTCTAGTTCGCTCCCAATCCAGACGATGATCGAGCCGGTGAAATGATGGCAGGAATGCTGGGACAGGAGAGGATATACAGACGGCGGGCAGGCACATCGCAGAACACAATCAGGTATGTCTCCAACCCTCCGAAGGTTATCACTTCACGTAGGCATTCGCAGACGTGCACAACGACACCAGAATTGTCAACTGTGCTGCCTGTGCCAGCTGTCGTGGTCGAACAACCCCCCAAAGCTCCTGCGTCGAGTCGAATCTGCGGTCGTTAGGTCTCCCCCTCGCCTGCCCTCGCTCAATCCTTCCAGTATTCCTGAGGGATGCCGTGCGTCGTCGAGGTGACCCGTGCTAGGTACGTGGTGTTCTACGGTAGCACATTGTTTTCGCTTAAATTGAATCATCTAGCCGCTCGCTATCATCCCCCCATTGCGCCCACGGCTGCGACTTGAAGAGAAGGGTCTGAGGGGAAACGACGCGCTCGCATACACGGACGCCAGACACCAGACGTAACCCCGGGATCGTGAGGGTATTGAGTAGCGACGATGAGCATGGTCCAGAGGAGGATGCTCAACGGCGAAGGCCTTGGAAGCGGATGTGTCAACGACACGATGAGTAGCCAGGTACGTGCTACTGATTTCATGCACTTACATGCACTCATTTGGGACTTCATCGTCAATAGCTGACAGCCGCAGACCCCAAGACACTACTGATACCCGCCACCCACCTTGCGCAGCCTTGGATGCTGTGCACACCGGATTCTAGGCGCATATATCGACGTCAAGGTGGTTCGGATGTGCAAGCCGTTATCGCAGATGGCGACGGGCACAGTCGCTGGCAGACGAAGATGCGGGGGCCGCGTCGTGGGCGGGGTAAGCATCTTCTGCTGCAAATCGAGCGTCCACGAAAGGGGAGAATGGGGCAGGACGGCGGGCGTGACGGGGGGATGGCAGGTACGAAGCTCACGAACAGTTCTCAGATTGGCGGACGCATCAACATCCTCACGGATGGTTCCCATCCGCGAGATCGCATTGGACGGGCGTGGATGGACGGGATGGATCCACTGAGACGACTACATGCTCACGGATGGATCCCATCCGCGAGACTGATGACGTGGCGAAGGGCGTCGATGGACGGCATAACTCTGCGTGGGCGGACGCGTCAACGTCCTCACGGATGGATCCCGTCCGCGAACTATGTCACGTGTGGACGGGCAGCGGATCGGAGTAGACAGCCATGCCGTCATCCTCACGGATGGATCCCATCCGCAAGACCTTCGACAGCCATCGACATCGTCACGGATGGATCCCATCCGCGAGACCTTCGACAGCCGTCGACATCGTCACGGATGGATCCCATCCGCGAGACCTTCGACAGCCCATCCGCGAGACCTTCGACAGCCGTCGACATCGTCACGGATGGGTCCCATCCGCGAGAGGTGGCAGGAGTAGGGTGGAAGAGGGGAGAGTCGGATGGGGTTATAGTGGCAGGTAGGTCGGGACGTCGCGGATGGTTCCTGTTCGCGAGGGGCGTACGGGCAGACGTAGCAAGGTAAGTCCAGGCTTGAGTATGCAACTTTCTGGGCTAACATGGCTTCTTAGGTTCATAAATATATTAATTCATCTACTGGTAGGTAATGATTAGTGTAATATAAGGGTGTTTGTGGTTTTATTGGGTTCGGCAGTGGGTATCGACACTGCGTGTCGATACCGCACCCCGAAAGGATGTAAGGATTTCGCAGTTTTTTGGGTCTGCCCCCGCTATCAAAGCTCAGCCAATGCAAGCATTGGCTGAGGCTTTGATAGCTAGGTAAACGCCATCTGTTTCGAGACAAACTGCTCACTCACTACTGTGTGACAGCAGCTTGGACATCTCTGGATCGTCGAAAGCGTCTTCTGTGTTACTTCGACGTCGTGTACGATTGCGCGACGACTTCGAGACTGGCGTTCGCGCAAACAAGACCGACGTTTCGCTCGAAGGGGCTATTAAGTTAGATTGAACGCTGCTAAGCGTTTTCGTCAGCGCAGAACGTCGTCGGGATGCGATGTGATACTTACTAGGGATCGAGGGTCGGGATAACTCGGCAAGTCGCGCCCAGTGGGAGCTGGCGCAAGTCGAATTAGTAGCCGGATGACGAACGAGACGGTCTACTCACCGTTTATTGCAGAATCATTCGGCACTCTTCGCAGCTAGGGCGCGTGAGCCGAATATGCGACCCGATATGAGTCGAATCGCCGCTCGGACCCGTGTTGGATGTCCTACGAGACCAAATAAGTAGATGGTCAACTCATTATCCAAGGCGGACTGACCGTGAGCAAGGAGCTTATCCAGTGGCAGCTCGGTAGAACAGCGCAATGGATAGACTGCGACGGGGGTAGGGTGAGCTGCAAATGTAGCACACTCGTGAAGGGGCCCGACCGGTGTCCTGGCCCAGTGGGTGAACCTTCCGTCGGTCGGTGCCTCACTGGGCTTGTTCCCGACAGCCTCTGCGGTACAAGAATTAAGAACGCCGACTTTAATGAAGGGGACTCTAGCGCACCAACTGTACCAAAACTCCGTTTGTTCGATATTCTCGTACTGGAACGTGCCACTGGCCTCGCCCGTAGCCTCATCCCTCCCTATTTATTGGATCATGGGGCGCGTCTACGCACCTCTGGATACATGACTCGTTGACGGCTTGAGACGTGTCAAGAGCGTGAGGGGGAATACGGTACTTCCCAGTCGACCATGCTTGCTTTAACCTCCATCTCGGCATGGTTAACCCTTTGTCTTGACGCTCGGACAATTTCGACGTCGTCCTACCTATCACGAAAGGTCTTTGAGACTTTGATTAATTCGAAATAGATTCGTCATTCGTCTCCCTTAGTATAGTAACCGGGGCACGCGTGCGTTGTCGTCGTCTTTCGTTGATTGAGAGGAGCTTTATGACTGAGCGCTGCTGAGCGTTGATCAAGCTCAAGAGCCGACTTGAACTTAGAGGTCAGTCATACGGCACAGATCAACGTCGCCGCTTGCCACCCGGAACTACTCCTCAACGGCCCCACTCCTCAGCGGCCCCACCACCCTGTCATAAACGGGTACAGCAGGTAGCTTTTTCCTGGCGGCTTTCTCCCACAGGGTTTTGCCAACAGGTTTTTTAACGTACCCTTGCTGCCAACGCTTGGATGGGCTGGGCCCCCAAGCAGGGAATGTAGTTACTTGTTTATACCCAACATACACCGCGTCTTAGTAGCGTAGCATACTCGTTGCGGTATATAAATGCAGATTTTAAACAACCAAAAAGGATCAGTCATACGGCGTCAATCTCTCACGTGATAAACGTCACGTATGTCACACCCCACCAGGTCGTCCTTGCTGCGCTCCTCAACGTGTATCCTTGCGGCGCTGTGGCGAACTCCGATGAGTTCAAGACGTTCGTCGACATCCCAGTCGGTCAGATCAACAAAATCGGTCCCCCCTGCAACTTGGCGCTCGCTTTCATCGCGTACAAAACAATCAACTCCACCAGCATTAGCACTGGTTTTCGCGCAGCCAGAGCAGGGAGCCCCTTTAGCATCTGCAGCATCAAAACTTCCAGACTTGAGCCAAACATCTACACCGTCGCTGACGCCGTCGCCGTCAATTCAATCGATGAACCAGGACTCTTCGTCATCAAGCGGTGGGGGCAATGAGTGGAGTAGTGGTACTGGTACGTCCTGGTTATCTCTTTATAATGCCGGTAATCGAATGAAGTATAGATGGGAGGTCGAGCGAGGCGGTAGCGAGCGTGTCTGCTGCATCAACTCCGTCTCGTCGCAGACCTCCTCGACCCGCTTGGTTTGGTTCGCTGTCTAGGGCGAAGGGTCGGGCAACGGCGCCCAAGCTGGAGAGGATGGAAGTGCGCACGGCCACGGTCCCAGACGACGTAACTCCGACCCTCACCGTCGACCTCACGGAGGAGGTACGACAACCGACGGATATGTCGCCACCAAGTCAATCCGATATGCCGTCAAGCTCGGAACCGTCACCTACAGCACCCCCGCCCATCCTTGAGTCAGCTCCCTTCCAGTCATCTGTACCCTTCCCCATTCCAGGCTCAAGCAGCCCTACCAAATTCAGTTCTAGTACGCGCGCATCGATATCCTCCTCGTCACCGTTAGTTTCAAGCCCCCTTCGCTCCACTCACAGCTCTTCTGTGACCTCAGTAGATGATGAGGTGCCCATCAATGGCGCTCAGACACCTCCCCCGCCAAGCCCACCATCCGTTGTCCCTTCGCCGCCGGACGTGCGCGACGACGGCACCATTCGTCCGAGGACGTTATCATCCCTCGGCCCGGCAAGTTCCAGGTTTACGCTCAGCATCCCGCTGTTCGGACGGAAGGCCCCCGCGAGTAATGAGGTCAAGACAACGGAGGCACCGGAGGAAATTGAGAGGAGCGCAAGCGGTTCATCTACTAGTACGTCTCGCGCCTATCTTATCTATTGCGTAACTCACGAACCCCCAAAGACTCGGAGACCCCAACCATTCGTGGTGATCCAAGACCAGCCGAACCTCAGCAGCCAATCGCTGAGTCACCTACCCCCATGGGCGAGGCAAATGCGGCTGAGCCGTCGGCTAGCTCCTCAGACCCCATCCTCGAAACAACTACCACAACTACGACGACAATTACGACCACCACGTCTACAAGTACGACCTGGTGGGATTATCTGACGTGGAAGGCCTCTCAGCCCGACGATACACCGACGAACCCCGGTACCTCAGCGGCTAATGCCAGCGACTTACAGCACGTAACTCCGGACGAAATTGACTCTGCGTCTTCCTCAGCTTCCGCACCTGCGAATCCCATAGCAAATGCGCATACTGATTCCGTTCCGCCCCGGATCTCCGTGACTGACCCTGACAATCGCAACCCCAATTCTACGCCGATCTCCAGTTCACCGGCTACGGCCACGTCACTCCCGAGCGATACAGCATCGCGGCCGGATGTGGAGCCTGCAACGTCTGATAATAAAGTAGAACAGGCGGAGGATGTGATGAGCGTGCGGTCGACGGAGTCTCAGGGAACGTTGGCATGGTTTTCGCCTTGGGCGTGGTATGGGAATGGCTCGGTGGCGCCAACAATAGCCGAGGAAGCAGGTCAAACGAGGGTGGAAGAAAGTGGTGGGAGCATGAAGACAGAATCGGAGATAGTGAGAGAAGAGGCTCTGACCCGTTCAGACGAGCCGGCGGGGGGAGAGAAGCTAGAAGGGAAGTCGGATGCCTCCCCCGACCCCGATCCAACCCCTGCCGGTCCCGAGATGTCGGCGAATCCCATTGAGGACACGATTACGAGTAACCGAGTAGGATGGGCGTCGTTCTTCGCTGCGCGCGGCCTGTTGACGAAGAGAATCGAGATGAAAGAGGAGGGCGAGATGGAAGTGATGGATATCGACGAGGAAGATGCAGAGGTCGCGCAGACAGGCGATGCGACGAAAAAGGACGAAGTGGTGAAACCCTCGAGGCAGACCGTCCCTGCTCTTGACACTCCGTCGCCACAGAAATCAACTACGTCGAGCAAACCAGCTATGGTAGAAAAGAGTAAGCGAGGTCGAGATAAGGAACCACGTTCGAAGCCTCCAGCGCCTCCTCTCACAATCTCGGATAGCGTAAAGCGTGACGTTGCCAATAACACTACAAACTCAAGCTCAACCACCGCCAACAAGGCTCTTCGTCGCAAGTCTGCTTCCCCCGCTCCTTCTATCACATCAACTAGCTCCAAGGCTAAGCCAACGAAGCAGAAATCTGGAACGTCCACCCCAGCTAGTCGGACACCAAACTTAGTCCTACCCACTTGGGAGGACACGTTCCACGCGCAGCCTCGGAATCAGGTTCCGCCGCCTCCCCCTTCAACCTTGGCTCGTACGATGAAATTTGTCAGTGGTGTGCTATTTGCGAAAGAAACGACTGAAGGAGAAAGCTCCGGGGTAGGGCGAGAAGCTTCTGGCGTGAGCGCTACGAAAGGTTCCAGCCTGAAACGGAAAGGGAAGTCGAAAGAGATAGAGAAGGAGATGATACACTTCGGAAAGTCACTTCCCCGAGCGTGGGACGTGATGAAGAAACACTCATCCACGGGCTCGGGCTCGGGTTCGGGTCTTGCACCAGAAGATGTACTGAGAGGATGCCGCAAGGTTGTCGTTATTGGAATCCATGGTTGGTTCCCAGGTCAGTGCCTTTCCGAGCCCTTGATTGATTCCGTACGTCCATCCGAGATGGCGATGGCACTGTTCCATGGAGCGGATGGTTCAATGATTTCATCTCCCTTTCGAGTCTTTGTCGTTTGTCCTAATCGAGTTGCCTACTCTCACAGGTGCGGTCATGCGAACAATGTTGGGCGAGGTTTGTATTCGCGTCTTCGATCTCTTCGTCTTCTGATGCTCCTATTCATAGCCAACGGGTACGAGTAGCAAGTTCGTCAATATGATGCTGCAAGCGCTGGACGAGTTTCAATCGCAGAACGACGTTACCCTCGAGAAGGTCACCAAGATCCCATTAGAAGGTGAAGGTACTATTGATCGCAGAGTCGAGAAGTGCGTTTCAGCCTTTGATTTCATTGTCGATTTCATTGTCCAAATTATCTGATGGAATACTCACTGACCTGCTTCCGCAGACTCTACACGACCTTGATGGCTAACGAGGAATGGCTGTCAGATATCCATGCTGCCGACGCCATCTTTATCGCCACGCACTCCCAGGGCTCGATAGTATCTACCCATCTACTCGACCGGCTCCTGAAGGGTGGCCACATCATAACCGTCAATTCGACGACCACTGCGGGCGTAGTGGTTGATGGCGTCTCTCTAGCTGAAGGCGGTATGCCGTTCAGGAAACCGCAGAAAGTCTGTTGTTTAGCGCTTTGCGGGATTCATCTAGGCCCCTTGAGGTACTTGAGCACGAGTTCACTGCTACAGCCGTACATCCAGGTACGTGAAGTATGCCGTACGTCATGAACAAGATTTGATCTACCCACCAGTATTTCGAATCGACGGCCGCTAGGGAACTGTTCGATTTTCAGGTGAGGCTGCTCCCGGCCACGTCGCGATGTCCGTTCATAACTTACGTTCACAGAATACCGAGAGCCCTGTTTCCAAATCTTACATTGCAGCTCTCAGTAACGTCCTCCATCATCAGGTACGCCCAAGATACGGGAGTTCAGTGCGTCCGTCTGATCATACTTGCGCATACTAGGTCAAAATGGTTTACGTTGCTTCTCTGAACGATCAAGTCGTCCCAATATACTCTGGCTTGTTCACGTCAGCGTCCCACCCCCTTATACTTCGCGCTCTATACATTGATGGCGACGCATACCAGTGCGTATACCAAATGCTTGCGGAATTAGTTGCTGAGATACCTCTTAGTTCCTCCGATTTTCTTTCGAACCTCCTTGTCTTGTTACTAAGGATTATGAACTCCGGGCTGTCTGACAGCGGTCTGCTCACCCATCTTTCGGAGGCGACCGCTGGATCACTGAACGGCGTTGGACACTCGACTGCGTACGAGGAGCAGGCGGTGTTTTCGTACGTCAGCCACCGTATGAAAGCGAATCTACCTAATGCGATTCCATTCTGATCTCAGACTCGCCGTCAAATATCTGTTCCTGACGAACGATGGTTTGGAAGAGCCGCCCGAGCTCGTGATTGAGCCTTTCAACGTCAACAACGAGCTGAACGACTACGAGGTGCGCGTCCTACACTGCTACACCCCTTCGTTGTAGCTGACCACATGATGCAGATACCATGGGCGCTGCGAGACCTTATTGCAGACGAGCGAGTATATCACCTTTTTGAATCTGAGTTTGGTCGGTTGCGAGATACGTTTCGTGATTGGCAACCCCGAACGACCGTCCTGCGCGATATCAAGCGAAAGCTTCAACCCATTCAACGCCTACCATCATCATTATCATCGACGATTTCCAACTCCAACTCCGTTAGCAAGCTGTAATTTCATGGACTCCTGTATCTATCCACTCGCATCGCTTTTACCAACCATTGTCGCATCTAATCATATTATAACGTTGTACACATAGACGAACTCAGACACTGATTTGATAGCACTAGCCATCATAGAAAGTAGGAAATAGAAAAGATCACGAACGCCCATCGACATCAAGATCGAAATCAGGATCAAGTTCAACTCAACGATACTCTGCCCCACAGTCACCGATGGTAGTAATGAGACGATGCCCATACGAGCGCGCTAACACAGCATCGATTGCTGCATTGTCCTCGGCGGCCAAGGCAAAGGTGAAGACCTTTTGGTTATCACCAGGGTGTTCCGACAGCCCTAGCCGCGCACCTGTGTGCGCCGCCCATGACGGATAGTCAGAGGGGGACCACCATCGTTTAGTGTAAGCTTACCAATGATTACCGCTCCGACCCAAGAGTGATCAAGGACCCAGCGCGTAGCAACGTTGGCGATGCTTACATTGCCATGTCGATCTCCAATGAGTCGCAACACATGCAGTAAATCCTGGAACAAGTCCCAATTGCCCCATGCCCTTGCGATCATGTCGAGGTACTGCAGCATTTCGGTAACCACGTCATGCAAAATCTGGACAAGCGGAGAGGGCACACCTTTCGTTGTGACGGCGTCAGTTGGCCCGAATACAAATCTGGCTGCGGTTGATCAAGCCATTTGTCCGCTAAAAATCCTCCACACTAAAGTGGTATGAGTTTCATCCGTCGCGCTCAACGTTGAGTACTAAACGCACCAGTGTCCCGTATGCAAGTATCTTGACATCATGCTTATCACAAACGTCCGCCATGCCGTGAAGCGGGCGCGTGTCTATCAAGGAAAACTAGGTTCCGGCCCATGAATGAGTTGACCACTGTAAGGATGCAACCCGTACGAACCTGAACTTGATTAGTTGCGATGAACCCAGGTCCCAGTTGAGTACAAATTTCATCCGTTCTCTTCGTATCGAAATTGCAGAGCCCTAGCGGTCGGTCAGTAATTAATCACCAAAGCAGTGGGAGTACTACCGATCGCAGAGAGCCTTCCTTCTATTTGGAGGTCGCAGAGATATTGCAAGGCGATGAGATACCCCTTGTCGGAGTAATCCTGCCAGTGGAACTGAGGGGTCGCAATCAGCAACGAACGTGTGGAGAGATGATCATCGTTTACTTGGAGAAGATCAAGACGGTCCGTAGACATCCTTTCCAGTCGTTCTTGGACCGCAGCTTCGACGACCGCCCGCGACGGTTCTAAGCTTTTGAACACACACCACTTGGTTGCGCCAACAACACGCGGTCCATTTGTTGTTGATAAATGATTCTTCTTGAATTGCCCCTGTTTTCGGAGGTGAGGTACAGAAAAGAAGCGGATGAATGCTACGAACGAAGATGATCTCTGAGCTGCCATAATGGTCGGCTGTGAAGAAAGCGGTCAGCATTCATTCAAGAGGTAACTCGGATCGTAATATACCCTAGGTTCCGCAAGTCAGGGTTGAGCGATCATTAATTCTGCACCACCAAGGGGGCTACTCACCATGTCTAAGCAATCATCAATCAGCTGTAATGTGATGATAAATGATTGTTGACTCACCAAACGCGGTGTATCCTAGCTCAACATGCCGGGACATGCCACTTCTGATCTTGGATACTGGTGCGGAGCCCCAAGCGTTGCTAGAAAGCTGCCAGAGGCCCGTCCATACGCGAGGGGCTTGGAATGGACCGCAGTTGAAGGTCTCCATCACAGGAAAGTGAGAGGAAGTCGTCATGATTGTATGTAGTGCGTGAAAAGGATCTGCTCTATATGATGGGGGATGGGAAGGACGAAATTTCGTTGCTGAACATCAAGATATATCGGTGAATACCCCGCTGTTCCAATATCAAGCCGGGATTAGTGAGTGTCGACTCAACGTTGCCAGCGAATCAAGCGTGGATTCGCGCCCTAACGAGTTGGTTCAAATCATCAGAAAAGAAGCTTTTGCACTCGAAACTATAGAGTCCGGATATCATCAAATTGCCGAATGTTCGAAAGGGACAGCTGAGCGTTTGCCCGAAATCCTACCGCAAGAAAGTCAGATCTGGATATCCATCCCCTAACGTTGGGTCCCTGAAATTATAAAATTCAATGGAAGCCGGTCGACTATATAATTGGGCAACTAACGGGGTGCTTTCCATCAAACGCGTTTAAACGATGCCAGCCCCCGAAGCTTTCCCTCGTAACCAAGATGGTAGACCAGCCCTTGGCCATGTGTTCGTCGTCCAAGTCGTTATCTCCGTCGCATGGGTGCTAACTAGCACCACAGGAACTTAATGCTCGACACCTTTCTGTGTAACGCCAGCATCGAAGAGCAAGTTTCTCTGTCTTGGACCCTACGTTCCAATCTAATGTTCTATTTTGACAGTCTCCGAGCGGCTGTCCGTGGCCTCCTATCCTCCGGTTCACCGGGTATTGCGTCTGCGTTCACCGCCGCCGCGCGAACGCAGCTTCAGAAGACGAACAACACGTCCGTGTTGCAGAGCCCTATACCCATATTCGCGATATCATCGCAAACAGCATCATGGCAACCCACGAAACGGCTCGCAGATATGCTAATGCGGGCAAGATCTCTTTACGGCGTCGGAATGGCGTTTTCAAGTTTAGACATTCTTGCAGCGATCGTTCGGGCAACGAGTGAATTGCGGTGGCCATCTGATGGGGAGATGGCTGATACGCTGGCCATGATAGATGCGGATATCGCGCAAGCACTCCAGGTAAGCCGAACATTTGCATGCAACCGAATTCCTTACTGAAGCAGCCGCCCAGAGTTGTAAAGAGGAGATCGAGGCTGGTAGGGTCGAGGACATCAGACTGGCGCGTGAAAGCATAGCCAAACTAAGGACTGCTGTCGAGGAATGCCATAAGCAAGTCGAGGCGTGGGGAGGAGAGATTCCTTTCGAGCGTTCTTCCTCAAGCTTAGAGCTTATGAAATTGTAATTTATCAGTTGTATAGTTTGGCGACTTTCCTTCGAATACCCTAATTATATTGTCACATTTCAAGAAGCAAATGGCTACACACGAGTGGATAAGGGTGCTGAGTCATACTTAGTCTTGGATTAGACTTGTCGTTATTCTTAAGCTCGCGGGATTATGGCGGCTTTGAGAACAATATCCCTGAACGCAGAAAGTCTAAGTAAAGAAACGCCCAAATGAATCGATAGTTCCGAAATTGATTATCAAGCGCACCATTGTCGTGATCAGATTCCAAAATTAGTACATGAACGTGCTGCGGGGCTTGACTCAGTGGAGACCAGAATCCCGACTTCGTCGTAGCGTCGCGGCGGGATTGACAGAGGGAAATCCCGATGAAACAGCCCCGAAGGCATCGACACGTATGAAAATTCAAACGACATGTATTGCAGGCCCTGGGGAAATACACACCCATGGATGTAGATTTGACATAGCCTGCGAAGTTCAGTATCGTGCTGGAAGGTTTACTATAGGAAGAACAGGGGTCGCCTAAGATGCTTACGTGGAGCCATGGAAGTAGAGGGGTAAAACATGCGTCATGGTCGAAGAAGATAAAGATATGTGGCAGAATTCGGTTCGTTCCTTCTACTGGGCGTTAGGTGATAGTAGGGCCTCCCATAGAAATGGCGGTCGCTCACTTACAGTCGAACCATATATTGCCGCATCTATCTCTCCGCCCTCACTTGAGCTAGCCGCTCCTCGCTCTGACGTCCTCCGTGTTTCATCACCAAGGACGTTCCGCATGGCTCCTTCACCGGTAGCATAGCGAAACAGAAACGTCTGACAGGCACCCACCATTTGCGATAGATAAGAGGGGAAATACGCTGATTTGAATGAACGCCGTGTGGGATCGGTGCAATGTGAACTTGATCCATGGGTCGATCGTGGACAAACATGTTGGATTCGATGGTGCAGGTGTCACGGAGTCTGAACCACGGCGACTATTGTGGACGTAACTGTCGTACACCGTGTCGGTGCTGTGGGCGCCTGGGACAAACCTGGTGTCATGGAGGCGACTGGGTGATGGGAGGGAGAAAATAGCTCCATTGCTACGATCTACAAGTGCGGTCGAACGCGTTAAAAGATCGGATCCCCATACAGCGTGGACGAAACCGTGACAAACAAGTTCAGATAGATCAAAGGCCACTTGCAACGTCTGGCATACCTTTAGAGTGTCCGGCAAACGTCCAGACTGACGCTGCTTGCCGACCTCAGTCCCTGCTGAACACGGCGGCCGAAGGAGTTGGGGTCTGTCATCGAGCACTCGGAAGTACGATTGGCCGCGAGCTGCATTCACTCTTATGTCCCTTGATAAGAACGCATAAAGTCAACAGCCAGAATATAAGCATGGATTAGGGGATTTGTTACCTACGGTTGTATCACTGACTGGTCATATGTCTTTGGACGGTTTCTATTGTGGGCTAAATGAATGATGGTCCCCACGACATGTAGATATCGTTCATCGGAGTCGAGAGCTTGGACATCGGCTCTGCAAATGAACGCCGAGGATGGCTTTGGGGTCGGTTCGTCCTGGTAGCGTGACAGCCTCACCTGGTGTCTCTGCTCGAAGGGGTAGAAGAACTGCCAGAGAAATGCTATTACACGCCTTTTGTATATCGTTCTAAAGTCTGCCCAACTCGGATGCAGCTATTTCCGTGCAACGATAAGAACCGATCCTGCGGGCGAGTTTTTGCCTAATTCGATGGGAGTAGACTCTCCTGTTCATTTTGAACGGTGAGTTGAGTGGAGATAATTGCTTGAATGGCTGAATGCCCCGTCTCGCCCCGAAATGTGGTGAATGTTTAGTATGGTGGCGAACGGCTGAGAAATAGAGGCCGCTATCTGTTGTAGAACGTAAGATACGTGGCGCTACAGTCTATTTCATACCCACCTTGCTAACATCCCTCCGCCTTTTAATTGGGGTCATTGTAACGTTCTTGCTCGGATGAATTGGCGACCAAGTTTACGCAGCCAATCAACCGTGTCTGATCAGAGCACGATGAGAAGCCACATTTCTGATCCGTGGAGTGGGCCTACATTATTTCTTGAGGACCACACCGAGTTTCGACGTTTGCCTCACATAGTGACCTTTGACTGAACTTTGACGTTGGTCTTGGAGGCATTATGCTTTGTCATTTTCTCCCACGGTCAACTGGGTCGTCGCGATCTTCCGCCGGCGACTTCGGCAGAAGCGCCTCTTTCCATCAGCAGAGTCGCTCGGACAAGAATAGTGGGTTCGACATGCACTCACGCTCGACCAACAGCCGCGATATCGTGTTGTCTGCTCTTCGTACCACCCCACGATTCCCCAAAATCGCCACCTAAATCCTTTCATGTCGAATAGATCTACGTCTACGGCGTCCATTACAATTCCTGTTCAGATTGATCAAACCGAGAAGAATGTATCAAAAGAAATTGGGCAAGACCCTGCTTCTGCCCCCGACCCTTTTCAGGTGTTCCTCGAGCCAACAGAACATCCTCAAAATCTGTCTTCTTTTAGGAAATGGTTAGCGGTCATCGTTATCAGTTCGTCGGCTCTTTGCGCCACTTCGGCGTCTTCAATCGTGCGTAATTCACTGGCACTTTGTGACCAGTTAGCTTCATCCGCGCAGGCTTCATTTACAGAGATCGCGGTGGCTGAGGAGTTTCACGTATCTCATGTTGTCACGATTCTCTCGATCTCCCTCTTCGTGGAGGGCCTTGGTGTGGGGCCCTTGCTAGTTGGTCCATTGTCCGAAGTGTACGGCCGGAATATCGTGTATCAGGTGTCTTATACGCTCTTCTTTGCGTTTTCCTGGCCAGTTGCGTTTGCACCAAACATAGGTAAGCTCTTTTGTAGCTTCTCCCCCTACTGAGGTAACGAAGGTTGACCCTTCAGCGGTGTACTTAATATTCCGATTCATTACGGGTCTTTGCGGCTCTGCCTTCCTCAGCGTCGCTGGAGGTAGCGTAAGTGATTTGTTTTCTGACGCGACTGTCGCAAGGTACGGATCAACATGTGATGACACTATTCTCTGACGCTTATCGCTTCTAAATAGCCCGATGGCGCTTTATACCATCTCCCCCTTCATCGGCCCTGTTCTAGGACCTCTAATCAGTGGGTAAGTCCTCGAACTTTCGTTCGTTTTCTACAAACGACCACTGTTGATCGCCGTGGAATCGCCATTTCGTTCCCAGATTTATCAATCAAGTTCGTGAGGGGTCGTTTAGCACCTTGGGCGCCCGCCTTACGATAACCATTGTACACTCAGAATTTGTATTGGCGCTGGACATATCGCGTTCAACTGATGTGGATATCCGCTCAATATTTGGCCCTATTTCTGGTAAGCACTCCAATGGACTTGCATGCGACTTGCTAATGAATATAAGCAGTTCGTTCCAGAAACATACGTCCCTGTCCTCCGAAAAAGGAAAGCAGAAAGGTAAACTATGGATTCCGACATCGAGTGCTTGACTTTCATTTCGATGGTTCTGCAGACTGCGTAAGTCGACCGGAGAGTTGAGATATTACGCTCCGCTAGAGAAGTCAGATCGTAGCCTTTTCATGGCAATTCTAGTAAGCTGTTATAAACCGTTCCGTATGCACTAGCTTTGCTATTCCTTGCGCCAACTGACACATTTGGGATATAGAGCTGATCCTCTTCGATCAAATGGCGTTGCTCTTGGATGTTTGGTGAGTCATCACTGCCATAACGAAGACCCCGGTCTCTTACACTGGCGCAGGTCGGCTCTTATCCTTGGGATTTTGTACCTCACGTTCCAAGCATTTCCCATCATATTCGAAAGCGGCCATGGCTTCAATATGCAATCTGCCGGATTGACCTTCCTTGGTATCGGCTTCGGGATGATGCTCGCGATCTCAACTCAACCCTTGTGGAATAGGTACGTAATCTATACAGTTCTAACTCCGTTAGATGGCTCATCGCGGATTATAGGCATTTTCTCCGACAGCGCCAGAAGTTTGAAGGCTCCCCTCCTCCGGAAACGCGCCTCATCATGGGGCAGGTAGGCGCTATCCTTGTTCCTGTTGGTAAGACTCTGATTCTCTTTGACGCTCAATACCATGCTAATAATACGGATGGATACGTTTGACGCCGTTTTTCATCTCACGCTCAGGTTTGTATTGGCTGGCTTTTACGACGTACCCACACGTCCATTGGATGGTACCCATCATCGCATCAGTCCCTTTTGGCTCCGGCATTTACTTCGTCTTCACATCTACATTCACGTATCTGGTCACAGCTTACCGCCCTATCGCCGCGTCGGCCATGGCAAGCAATAGCGCACTACGTTCGATTTTCGCAGCTGTTTTCCCACTGTTCGCTGGCGCCATGTATTCAAAGTTGGGAACGGTGGGTGCGACAGCGCTTCTCGCCGGCCTAACCACCATAATGGCGCCTTTGCCGTGCGTTTAGACTCCTCAGACGACTCATACTTGCTACTGACAGCTCCATCATGCTTCTAGATTCGTTTTCTATCGTATTGGACATCGTTTGCGACAATCGTCACGTTTCGCAGTCCACTAGCACCTAGTCGATTGCATCAGAGCGTTCCACGTTCATCTTTTTGTATAGATTTCGCCGTTGTGTACTAGGGCAACCTCGTCAACATATCATGTAAGCTGTGTGATAGGCACTCTCTGTTTGGGACAAAACTGTTAGACTGGTTTCCGCGACTGTAGCCTCCTGCAAGAATCGAAGCTAAGCAGTATATCATCCTGGATGAAACGATAAGTAGTCTTCGTCGTGTTAGGATAATTTTGGCCCGAAGCAAAGCGTCAACTTCGCTATCCTCCGCGCTCTGCGATACCGGCATTGATCAGGAGAGAAGGGCTCAGTTCGACCTCAGCTATGTCGGAACTTTTGGCCTTCTGCTCCGGAATACTTGATGGCGTGTCGAGCTCCGAATAAATGGAGGCTTAGGCACTGGATACGAACTGCTGACGGAAGCATGACAATGTTTGAGATTGCTAATACGTCCCTGCTCTTACCCGCAGTCAACCATGCCAAAATCATTCCGTGGAATATCAGAAGGGTACCAACAGCACCGAAATACTCATAATGCACGACGAGAAATAATATCCGGATTTGTGCAACTCAGGTGAGCTATTGCAAGAAATTCGTCCCCAGCAATGCGCCCACAATACAAACGGTGATACTGCAGTGGCGCCCAGATGTAGAAGCGAACGGTTCGGTCGTCTGGAGAAGGTCGACTACATGCGTTGAATCGGGCGAATGTGGAGTCGGTTATGTGGGCAAAGGAAGCGTGCCCACTGAGATTTCAAACAGGAGAATATCAATAACTAACCAGGGAACTATTCGTAGCATAAGTCCGTAGCCCACGGCTAGATGCACCGTCGCACACATATACGCCTGTGAATGATCAGCAAGAAGGCCGAGGGATTCAACGAGTGGAGCACGCGACTCCCAGCAGACAACCCCCATACGCGGACACCACAAAACCGAATGTTTCGACCGCAGCTTGCTTGGAAAGTACGAAACGAGCTTGGCTTCATGATATATCATCACGCCCACCTTCTACTTCGCAGCGGGCGCGATAGTACATTAAACAGGTGGTACAGCATCGGTTGGCACTAGAGAATCGGTTGGCACCAGAGACTGAATGCCACATGTATACGATCGCCATTCGGCGTTATCAACGGAAGTAGCTCAAGATCTGTTGGGAACAGAGGTGAAGCCTCGATCGTCGCGTTGGTAGTATACGATCACTGACATTGAAGCGGCTGTGGAGGGGAGACCGATCGATGCGCCCGTACCCATACACAAAGCGAAGAGTAGATCATAACCATCAGGATTGCTCCCATGACAGGGCGGGGACGATTGATATGCACAGCCCGGCTCCGTTCTGATGTGTCGATGGGATAAGCACCGTGCTCTCCGTGCGCGTCGAGATACTCATTACTAAGGAGGTAGTGGAAATTCTGCCCATTTGCCATACCAGGATCATCACAAGTGCTATTCCGAGGCGCGGAGGACGCGCCATCCAGGTGAGAACATCGTGGAAGTGTTGACTTGGGCTTCCAGGGTGGGGCGACTTCAACATGGCTTCTCTCGTGACTGGATGCCATTGATGGTCATACTTAACGCCAAGACGGTGCTTCCCCGTTCTGCGTCACGAATTTCCCTACAGCGAGGTCAACGTCACGACGGAAGCATATGGGCGTTTAATTATAATGCCCGATAACCAGGGATACACCAATACCTAGCGACCGCAGGCAGCTCTACTTTGACTGCTATGCCAGCCTTGTAAGCGTAAGCACAAGATATCCAACGAAATTGGAATTTCATGGAGACTGATGACGCCCAAGTTCTTAGTGTGTGATATATTTCCTGTGAGGACGGGATATGACATCGCAATAGAAAGCTGTCTCATGAATGGGGAATCAGCAATTCAAGTATGATAGAGACTATACAGCTTGCACGAGAACTTTTTTCTTTTGGTAACTCCCTGCGCTGGCATTAGCATCCGCGTGGTGGAAGAATTTGACGACGTACATGGGCTATCGCCTTTCAGTGTACGCCGTTCGGGGAGCCACTCATCCAATCCAATGCCCTCCAAAACGTTCTAGATCGATACTGAGATGCAGGGGAAGTCTCGCGAGCCGCCGCGTCTTTGTAAGCGCCAGCGGTCTCCCGTCGTCCTAGTAGACGAGCCATCCCCATAGTAAGAGCAGAACTGCGCGAATAGAGTCTCGGAGTTCTGTTCGCAGTACTTCGAGAAACCATTCCGGCAAGAGACATCTGCCTTGCTGTTAGTTACTAGTGGGTGGAGAGACTTTAGACGAGCCTGTCAAAATGGAAAGCCCTCATACCTCAGGGCGTATCGCTACTACACATTCGCCTGTAAAAGCTTCGAACACCGTGCGCTTACCAGGAGACTGCAGCAGATTGGCTTCTCCGAGGCTCCGTGACCTGACGAGTGTGGGCTGAAGGTTGTTAAGGATGAGGGGGGGACTTACATTCAGCTTGTTCAAAATGAGCGCATTTCCGTGGAAGACACTTGCAGGAATACATAGTGCCACCAAGTAGCTCCTCGTTAACACCCGTTTAGACTAAACAGTAACATCGGATGACTTCGAGCCGCCAGAACTTTAGGGCGATGAGGAATTGTCCGAAGTAGGAATACGCGCGTAGCTCTCTAGCAGGGCACGTGGCTTCCCAGAGTTCCGCAAATGTCAACATCAGCGTGTCACTCGAAGCGTCAACTTGGTGGAGGCGGGTGCACGGTGGCGGATGAGAAGATCCTTTACAAATCTTAGAAAGAAACTCTGTCCCTCATAAGATAAATACGTACTAGAAGTACGCCTCGTTGAAGGACTCGAATACCTGCTCGTACCAGGCCTGACTCAAGACTCGGGACACGAGACCGGAGAAGCGAGGGTGATTCGGAGATGGTTAGCATTGATCTGTCGTTGATACAATCTGGTGAGTTGCTGAGATCACATACTTCAGAGCACAGCGACCTGATGGGAACAAACTCACGTATATCAACCATGTGGCAGACGTCCGAAAATGTTCGATGTTGCACATGCGAAACTTGCGCGATTTCTCCAGCAAACGATGCCAAAGTTTCTTGAATACAAAGGCGTGGTGGGTGTCCAAATTTCCGAAAGTTCGAGAAAAGTACGTAGAGAGCGCCGCTGGTCAGTCGACTGGTCGTCGATGATCGTAGCAACGGAACCGAGAGACAGTGATCGGCTTCACAACAGTGCGCTGAGTCTGAATATTACATCTTCCGAATCATCACGCACAGACCATCCAACGATGTTGCGGTAGGAAGACAGTGAAGGCACTAGGGCCCCTTACTGTTCCGTACATCAGTCCTCAAATTCTAATTGGTATTATCGCTCATTGTATTTGGTACACCATTTATGTGATTCACGAAGCCGGACTGAATCAATACTGAATTCAAGATATTGCGATCTTTTGGTCAAGTGCTTTGTTTCTGATGAGTAGAGCAGAACATCGCCGAGGGCGATTTAGTTGGTGAATATATCCTGATAGAACTTATGACTTACGCGATCTACGCAGCATTTGAAGAGCTCTGCCCGAGTGCAAAGGCGAGTTGCGCGAGCGCGTTGAACACCTTACGGTAGATCGTCGGCGACGCCGTGATTGAGGAATTTACCCATCGAGGACTTACTTGGAGGGGTATAGTGCACTGCTCTGACTTCTCTATGTCCATCACATCATCCCTACTCTCAGATACCTGGAAGGAATCCACGATGTTCAGCCATCTGGATAGCTTGGGGAGGACAGGACGCCGATTTACCATCTCTTCGTAGTCACTATCAACGGCCAGCTTTACAGTCCTACGCAACAGTCTACTACGACGACACTCTAAGCCTTGGCGATACGGATGGAAACGATGTCCTTTTGAACGGTTGGACGGAGTCCTGTGGACTGCCATTGTCGAAGAAAAGAGATAGGTTTGCGGTAATTACGAGCAGTGGTAGAAAAATGAGAGCTACTTAACGGACAGAAAGTGGAGGTACAGTTCTCATTTGCGAATCCGACGCAGTGAAGAAGCAAAATTTCTAATCATAACGTTAGGGTTTTACTGTTTTGGGAGCCGGTTGTGTGGTTTTGGAAGGCGGCACTCCTTCGAGATACATTCTAGGTTCCATCAAAGGGCGTGCCTGATTTTAGGCGGGTTATATCAAAGCAATCGTATGAAATATACGGTAATCCCCATAGCTATCCCGCGGTACAACAGACCGACATGGTGTTCTAGTGAGGACTCAAGAAATGCAGACGAAACCTGATAGTGTACAGTGTTGCGGTCTCAAAGGTAAAGTATAGTAAGTCGTAGCACAGATACGCAGTCCCGCATGTAGTAAATGGGTTGGAAGAACAATTCTTTCACAGAGCGTAAAGAGGAATCACAAAGAAAAACTACGTGAAGCAGACTCGGCCATCCTAGCCAAGCTACTACAAGAGGCAAACGAGAAGCGGCGACTGCCCATTCCCTCTGCGCAAGGCCGCCTCCTCACGGCTAAGCTAACACACACGGGCACCTATGCGTAACTATGAGGACTTTGTCGAAGTCAGCGACCTCTCAAAGTTCGTTGAGGGACTCACATATCTGTCACAGTGCAGCGCTTCGTGGCCTGACTTTCCGAAATATCGTCTGAGCTGCTGAGCCGGCGTCGTCTGCTGGCCGAGTTGGAGACCAATCAGATCGTTGGGATCGCGGAGTGTCTAGTGAGCACCCCGCGTTCGGAGCTACTTAAAGCTACAAACAAGTCGAAAGTTAGCAAGTTTCAGTCATACCGGTTAGAGGAAACCTACACGGAATACCTCTACTGTTAACTTTCAAACCGTATTCGAACTTGTGGCTGAACTACGTCGAGCTTCGTCCAGGTTTGCATATTGAAGCCTGTATCGGTAGGGATCTAAGGGTCAGAGATCAAGAATCAGGTTGGCGGAATGACAAATAAGTCGCACCGAATCACACAACCCACGCCGCCAGGGAGTATCCCTTATCATCCCAATGTAATCAAGGTCAGCGAACTTGGACGATTGAGGCAGGAAAACTTACGGGACATCCGTTTTGAGCAGAAATTGCGTTCTTGTGCACCCTTTACGAAGCCGTTTATCCTTCAAGGAGGTAATCGAACTTATCGCTCAGCTCGGTCTAAGCCACGTCCAGCGAAGTTCGAGAGTCGTTACAGCCCCGCTACCTGTGGCGATTTTCATTGGACTCGTTCAGTATCAATGTTGTAGGCGTGAAGCATACGGATCGCTAAACGAATCATGTCCCTATGAATATTCATCAACTACGTTAGAGTTAAACATCTGTATTATATCACCAACGTCAGTGTACGCCACCTGCGATTTTTGCACTGTGAAGCCTACCGGGTTTCGCGATCTCAAGGGCGTTCGAGTGTGTGTGTTCGAGGGATTTGTGGCGCCGTTGAACAAGTTTGTTGGGGATGGTCCGTGCGTATGCAATTTGAGATGTGAATTCAACAGCGTCTGGCGCCTAACAATATCTCGATTTCATGTTCATGTTCTCGCGGTCTTAGCTATGCGCCTCATCTATCAAGATGAGTCCTGTATCAGCGGCATGTCGCTATATCGCGATGTCTACGACGCTACTCCATTGCGATCGCGGGCTAGAGGGTTGACTCGGGAGTTATCTTCGGTGAGCGTTGTGATCAAACCTCCGCGTACAATACTAACAATGATAAAGGCATCAATGCCCATATGTGGTCGGGCTTGCATGAGTTCTTCCTTATGTCCACATGTCACGACTAGCTTCCAGAGCATGTGGCATCCCAAGAACTGGCGCAAATGTCGACAGATTGGTGCCGTGCATGCCATGCAACACCGTTCGCCAAGTATTGCCTTTCGGGTACCAGTCAGAATTTGGCAATCTAGAATCGCTCTCAGCCGTGTTATCAATCACCTACGCTGGAGGTAGGTATGTTGACTTTATCGCGGCCTCAATAGGGCGAGGTGTGTTCACGAGTGTCCCTTCCAAGTGAGTGATACTCGATGTTTCCATGGCTGATCGTTCTGATGATGAGCGTCCCTTTACCGTCTACATCAGCCTCCGAAGCACATACCTGTCGCGGATATTGCTGATCTAGCCGTCTTCACTTATTCGCAAACGTCGCACTAATATCCGGCTTCGAGCCCTCGATCTTGATCGATTCCCTCGCGATGGAACGGAACCATGTAGTAGACGCCCTGGGTTCAAAACGATGGTCTTCATAGCCACCGATCTCCGTCTTCTGCGATTCCAATGGCCAGAAGATGCGCTGTTGTACAAGTTCTATTTCCCTCTTGAAGCTTTCCACATGCGCGCAGGAAGCATACGTCCGCTTGGACCTCGTGGTTCTCAGCACCTCACTATATGTCGCGCGACCATAGGGCTCGAGCACTCTACCAACGTAGCATGCATGCATCATGTGGGAGGCTTCGCTCAAGGCATTTAGTCAGCCCATCAATCTTTCTCCTTCCCCAGCTCGGCTCATTCACATTCAGCCGTGATCGTTTACGAGAGCACGCTTCTCGTTTTCTTAGAGTCGTCATGAAGCAAGCAAGTGCAAGAGGTTGTCAATCTCTATATCCCCGACGAGGGTCCATATCCTTTTCCAGTCTCGGATAAGGAGTACAACTTATTCCTTTATAACTCTCCGTCTTGAGAGTACATTGCGGCAAGGAAGTTAGCATTCCTCTAAACCCGCTCCCTTCCACTCGAAGACCATTGGTCTGCTCTTCCTTTGGGACATCATGGTCGCCTTCAACAGATTCTTTACCACGGTCTTCCTCGCCGTTGCCTACGCGTCGGTGTCCCAGGCCGTCCCCTTTGAACAAGATGTGAAGCATGCCACTCACCGTATTCGCGAAATCGGTCGGGGCCTCAAGGTCGAAGTTTTCCACCCGCCAACTTCATACTCGGTATGTCGTCTGTGCTCTTAATCCGTATTCCCGATATTTTTTCTGATTATTTATATCTCTATCCTTGACAGACTTTCGGAGACGGCATTTCTGGACCTTTACTCAAGGGAGGCGATCTTAAATCACGAACAATCGCGACTGTTCGCCAACATCTCGGCGTAGACGAAGCCTCCGTCACTTTCAAGTCTGGATACGCGCAGTCGTCAGAGTCTTTCGGCTATGTTAAGCAGCAGCATGTACGTCTTGAACACCCCTTCCTACTACCCTGTGTGTTTCTCATCTCCGTGCAGAACGATGTTCCGTTTGCCAACGCTGTCGCGAATGTTGCCTTCAAGGACAATAAACTCGTCGCGTTCGGTTCCTCGTTTGTCAAGCCAAGTAAGCCTAATATACTCTTCTTCCGCCTGCATCCTGATGATATCCACGTAACACAGAGAAAATAGCCTCGTCCACCCCCAGCATCTCGCTAGAAAAGGCCGTTTCCATAGCAGAGAATGCGCTCGAAGGTAAACGCAACGAACACCCTGCTGGCCTGGAGTACTACGTCACGCCCGGTGGTTCTGTTGTCCTCACCCATGTGGTGCAAGTACAGAACGAGGCTACGGACGCGTGGTACGAAGCATTTGTCGATGCCCATTCTGGGGATGTGGTCTCCGTCACGGACTTTGTGGCCGATGCATCCGTAAGCTTTGAGCAAGATCTTGTAACAAAGGCAGACGCTGACGGCGAGATACAGTACCATGTTCTTCCTATCAATAAAATGGTCATCCCGGAGGGGCTCGAGACTATTGTCGACCCACAAATTACCACTGCGTCTCCCAATGGATGGCATAACGACGGCTCTTCTGAGTCTGATAGTACCACGTGCGTCTCCTCATCTACACGATATCCATCTTTCAGCAAGTAGTTGACTGCGCTATTCACAGCGGCAACAACGTCGTAGCCTATAAAGGCTCTCAATCATCACTCACCAAGGAATCCTCTGAAGGACATGTCTACACCTACGTCGTTGATCCCGACACGGAGCCCAACACCACTAACAACCTCGACGCCGCGCGCACCAATGCCTTCTATGTCTCCAATATGATTCACGATATCACCTATCTGTATGGCTTCACCGAGGCTGCGTATAACTTCCAGAATACGAACTTTGACAAGGGAGGGAAGGCAGAGGATAAGGTGTTAATGTCGGTCCAGGATTCGTCTGGGACCAATAATGCCAATTTTGCTACACCGCCTGAGTGAGTTTCATGCCCTTTTCTCCGTCCGGCTCTGGCTGATCTTGTTCGTCTAGTGGGCAGTCGGGACGCTGCCGCATGTATTTGTGGACCATGACTACAGTTCGTGCTTAAGTTATATCTTTGCACTCGTATTTTCACCGAACACCGAATGTCTATCTAGCCTCGACGAGATGGATCGTTTGAGAACGACATTATCGCGCATGAACTCACTCATGGACTCACGAACCGCATGACCGGCGGTGGGACCGGTAGATGCTTGCAGACGACTGAGGCTGGCGGTATGGGTGAAGGATGGAGCGACGCTTTTGCCGAGTATGTTTCATACTTTCTCATCCACCCATATCTCGTAACCATAGACTGAGACGTTCTCTAGTTGGCTTTGGCAAAAGAATGGCACGATCCAAGATTACAAGCTTGGCTGGTATGTCTACAAGCCCGAGGGTATACGCGCGTATCCATACTCCACTGACCCGTACGTCGTCCTTTCTTTGTCTCCGCCACTTCTACTTACGGAAGTTTCAACTTTCTAGTGCCGTCAACCCCTTGAAGTACTCCAACGTCAAAGGCAACTATGCGGTCCACAGCATCGGGACAGTCTGGGCTAACATGCTGCACAATGTGCACGCTGCCCTCCTCGCCGCCCATGGGTACTCTGAAACGGCATTTACGAACCCAGACGCACATGCAGACGCCGGCAACGTTGTCTTCATGAGGCTCTTTATTGATGCGTTGGCGATTCAGCCATGTAATCCGACATGTACGTATATTGACGTTGTCAAGTGGGATCTTGATTTACCTTCCTTTTCGCAGTCGTTAACGCTCGCGATGCTTGGATTCAAGCAGATGCGAATCGCTACGAAGGAACCCATAAGTGCCTAATCTGGAAGGTGTTCGCTTCCAAGGGTCTTGGGGCTAACGCCGACAAGTTCGTTGATAATTTCGATGTCCCGACTGAGTGTAAGGACTCGGCGGAGGAGGGAGGAGCCTGAGGTTCCAGAAGTTCCAGAGCAGGAAGAGACCATCAGCCCGGGCGAGGGGTGGCTGTAAATTACGGTGATAGCATGCATCCGTCGAGCCTCTCCGCGCCTTGATTGTATTTTTAGACGAATATTATGTTCTGAGATCAAGGTACACTGCGCCTTTGATCTTTCTCGTCCACGTGTGTGAGGGTGCATCCCGGCAGATCCACCGAACCCTTGAGAATCCCGAGGTTGAGGGTACGCCCGACGCACTTTCAAATTTGAACTGAAACAAAGGCAGAGTAGACAGGCACTTCCTTCGGGGTCGGTGGGATCCGGCTAACGCTTATCTGCGATATTGGTGATATACCTACGTCCGGAGAAGAGTGCATATTGATGATGACGGTGCCTTGACTGCTTGCCAGTTCCGGTGGCCTTTTTGGAGCAAATTGAACGTAGTTGCTTCTTTGGATCCACGGGGCAAACGAGCGGGGCCGTCGGTTGTTTCATTCAGAGTCATGACACTAACATATAGACTGATCGACGTTAGACATATCCCGTGCTTGGGATGAGGAATCCCGAGCTGCTCGCACCGTTCGCTGCGGCCTTCACTACGAGACGCTGACAGATTGGCAGCTTGTACCTTAGCGCTTGTACCTTGGCCGAAGGGGAGTCGACGGGCGGCTTTGTGACGAACGCGATCTGGCGCTGAGGAGGGACGCTGTAACGACACGGTCAGCGCTACGTCTACTAATCTCGCAGTCCCGTATCTGACGATCCGCCAACTTTCAAGAATCGCGCCGAACCGTCCTTCCTGCCCTCCCTCCAACTTCGCAGCCGACACTCAAAGGGCTCGCCCGTGCATCAACTACTTGCTATTTCCTCTGTCGCTATCCGAGCTGACAAGTACATCAAAGTGCATGATAAGTGGAAGGTACCCGAGTCTGGCACACAATGCCTGTTGCGTATGACGGGCGTGGTTCTCGAATCAACGGCCGCCTGGTAGCCATCTTTGCTGGGCCTTGATATGCACCGACTTAGTGCAGCCCTATCGTTGGCTGAGGTTCATCGTAGATGCCTATCAGTGTGAAGATGACTTTGTTCAACGGCTTCCATCTTCATGATGACAACTTACACGGCGTAACGGAATACTGTCTCATTGCCTTCATCTTCTGACTTCCAGCACCCTCATGCACTCGCTGCGGCCAAACAATCTAATAAGATCGATGTCTTCCCCGGTGATGTATGAAGACGACGAGATATATGAAGACTCGGATAGCCGTGCAGTAAGTACGGGATCAATGCTTTGATGTCTGATATCTAACCACCGAACTTCAAGATCTTTTCAGCGATAGTTGCGATCGGAGGCAGCTGTCATCTCTGTGCTGATCAGGGTGTTGAATTGACCTTTCGTGTGCTCTGGCTATTCCTGTTGCCTTCAATCGTAACTTGAGCCCGGGGTGCACCATGACTTGTCGAATGCTCGAAATATACCGCCGTGTAAGCACCGACGCGTTTATCTATTCTATTACATACATGGCTCACTAGATCGACACGCAGGGGGATGCAGGATGCCACACGCCGACTCCGTGATGAGTACGAAAGTTGGAATCTGGCAGCTGGAAAGAAAGCGGCATCGCCAAAGCCAGGATCCCGTCAAGATCGAGCAGACGCTCAGCTGTGGGACACGCATTGCGTGGGTCGCGGTGCGCGAGGTCGGTCCGTGCTGCCATTACCCCTCCCCCTCCGTACGGAGCTTACGAACCAGTGGCTCATCAACGAAATTATATCCATCACGCGCGTTGCACGGCTCGTTGCGTATAGGTGATTGCATAACTTCCTCTACCATCATCTGATCTGATTTTCAGTGCGGATTAGGCACAGAAGCCTCGACGCGACCACATACATGGGTCCGTCACCAACTAGTACCCTTGGTGAGACATCTGCGTGTGGAACGGGGGTATAGATACGGTGAGACGCTGCTACGCATACGTGCTCGGTGAGCTAATCTCCCCATTCTTCCAACAAAGTCAACAATTGACCTTCTAGCCTACCGTATACCAGAAATCCAGAAATCTCAAATGTTAAACGGCGAAAACGAAGGTATCTGAGTACCGGGGGCAAAAGCCTATGAACCTGAGCACTAGGAGGTCCGACGTCCACGCCCGATCTGACCGACTCTACGAAGTGTTCGAAGGGATTCCCCTCATCTCCTGCTATACCACGTCGCCCAATAGTCCCCATCACCTGCTGGTCTCTGAGATGACGACAACAACGGTCTCTGAGGTTACGACGGTAACGGACGACGATCACATAGAACAAAGGTCCAACCACCATGCGATATCAATACCAACCTACCACGAGGACGAGCGCGACCACGGGCACGGACACGGACACGAGGATCGGCGGCTTGGACTTCCACCCTCTCGTCGCAGGAGGTAGGAGGCTCCGCGTGAGGCCGTGAGCAGAGGAGGATCGACCAACATCAACCAAGGTCTAACGCTGCGCTGCGTTACCTTCTCCTGCACCTTCTCCTGCACCCTCGGTCCGGATAATCAAATCACCGAATCGCCAGTCACCAGAATCACCTGGTCGACGCTCTCCTTCAAGGTCGGGGTTGGACTCGACTACGACACGCCGACGCATCCTGGGACAATACTTCTGGGCATGGGACGCGGACTCGAGACTCGGGATACGGGACACAGAGTGCTATGCTATCATGAATCATGAAACATGGCAGAGAACGCATATTCGCCGCCTCCATTGGCCTTTCGGGGCGTTAGTTGGGGAAGGAAGGACTCAAGGTCATGCATCATGACTTGGCTTGGACGCGGGAGACGTATATAGACACACACGACCAGGCCGGTGCCGTAACCCGGGTGACTTGTGGTGATGTGGCCGCAGAGCAGGTGATGATTGGCGCTGGGGTACGAGGGTACGGTGGTATGAGCTTCCGTTTACCGACGGTGTCCGCGAGGTGTCCGCGAGGAGGAGCCAGTCAGCCAAACTTCAAGAGGAACGCCCTTTACACCCGATCTCCGCCTCTCTCGACCCCAGCCCATGGATGCTCTGGGTGCTCCACAGCCTCAACATTCAACATTCAATGCCTACGCATATGCCTTGAAGCCTCGCGTCGCGTCGCGCCGTCCATATCCCATCCTGCGTGCTCTCTGGATGTAGAACTCGCACTCTGAATACCGATATCACAGAGCTTAAGCAGTTCACAGAGTGTACTAGTACTCGAGCAGACATATGTAGCATATTCGACGATATTCTACTATAGGCTACGCGGTCTCGAATTATAAAAACAATTTTCGTAACGGCGGGCTGCAGGCGGGCTTACAGCGTATACATAGCGCACACAAATAAATAAATACGCAAATAAGCAAATGTAAGGTGTCAGATGTACCGGCAGCGCACTGCGTTGCTGTACTCTGTACTGTGCAGTCTACAGTCTATGAGTATGCATATGGACAGCGGATAGCGAAGGTCGGTGCTGTGATACAACGCGGAAACGAGGGCGAATGCGAGTGCGAATGCGAGTGCGACGAGGAGAGATCGATGAGATGTGCGATGAGACGCGGGTGGGAGAGGAAGGGGAGGGGAGACGCATAATACATAACGCAGCGTCCCACAAACCGCCAATCGTCCATCGACAATCGGGCCACCCCGACGTTCGTGTTCGCTTATTCGCCTGCTTCCTTAGACCTTAGTCCTTAGACCGTAGACCACGGCCGCTCCTTAGACCGGGGCCAGATCGCTGGACATGTACAGAGAGCGACGAAGTTCCGGCCTCGGGAGTGTTGGAGTGCAAGAGTGCAAGAACGGAAGAACGGTGGGGTTACGGGGTGAGTTGGGGGGGGGGCTTCCTGTTAGGTGTTTAGCGTCATCATGGACCGGGCAGGATTTGAGTTGGGTATGCCTTGCGTATGCCTTGACTTGCGTATGGCTTAGGTATGCGACAAAGTGGGTATGGCTTGAGTATGACTTGGCCGTGACTTGAGAGTATACGACAAAGCGCCGCCAAAAGTGCGAGGTGCCCGTGCGTCAGACTTTCAAGCTTCAAGCTTCAAGCTTCAAGCCTTCAAGCCTTCAAAGGTTTCAGGCCCGAGGCCCGAGGATAGGACCCAACGCATTCTCCCGTTGGGTGGACAGAGCGGATACTACATGAGGAAGGCATCTGAGCGGTGTTCGATGTTCGTCGTGCGCGTTTCTACATGTTTTGGGGGACTGGTGTGCGTGGGCTTTCGGGGCGTGGGATGTGAGGAGATTATCTCGGTGATTATGGATATTTGTGCGAGCGTCGTACGAGGTATGCGAGTACGAGAGTATGAGAGAAGGAAATCCGAAAGCGATCGGCATGATATATTGATAAGGGATGGGACGAGGTCTACGCTCAAGCCCGAGCGTCCCTGCACGCTTCAAGCATCGGACCCAGGGAAAACATGTGACACAGCCGTGCTCCTCCTCTCTTTCTCTCTTCCCCTCGTTTCCCATCCTTCGTTTCCTACTCTTCCTTTCGTTTTCTTCCCATCGTTTTCTTCCCTTCCCTCCCTTCCCTTTCCTTCGCCCCTCCCTCCTCCTTGCTCCTTGCTCCCTCTCTCGCTCCCTCGACGCATCGCCCTAACTGCTAGTCAGCCAGCCCGATAGCCGCCACCCCATATCGCATGAGATTCGCACAATGCACCAGCGTCCTCCGCCCGGCGTAACGCGTTACGGACGTCCGCCAAATTGAAATTCCCAATTCCCAATTCCCAATCCCCGATTCCCACTTGAACATCGAAGATTGACAATTTCGCGTTCGCGTTGGCACCCTCCCCTTACTGCTCGTACATTTCCTCCCCGTCAACTCATTCTCGTAGGCATGTGTATGGGTATGGGTATGGGTATGGGTATGGGTATGGACCAGGTGGGTAGGTATTCCCTTTCTCCTCTGCCCCTCTGCCCCTCTGCCCCTCTCCTGCCTACTCATAGCGCCCCTCTTCCCTCTCCCCCCTCTCATCCCCTCTCATCTTGCGTCCCTCCTCCCCAAATCCCAAATCCCAAATCCCAAACACGGGGGTACGCATACACATGTGCATATGCAGTCCTATCCGACTCCCCCCACCCCCCTGCACGGTATACGGTATACGGTGTATGTCTTTGCGTCTTTGTTATTGAGTGAGTTGCAGAGTGGTTATATTAGGTGAGGGTTATCAGGTGAGACACGTGTGGTTGTATCAGATGAGGGTGAGGGTGAGTCGTGGCGCGTCTCCTCCCCGTCTCGCGCATACCCCGTCTCCCTCATCCAGCCTCCCGTATACCCACTCACTCTCTGAGTCTGCGGCTTTGCGAGTAAGAGGATCGTTGACACCGAGATACCGAGAGGCCGAGATACCGAGACGCTGTCGTAGGTACGCCCCCCTCCTCCGCCTCTTCCTCCTGCGTTTCGTGTTTCTTCGTGGTAGCATAGGTGTAAGCTCGGGCTTCGCATGCATCGAGTCTGGCGAAGAACGGAGGACGAGCGGTCCAGGCGGCATGGACGTGGAATCGTGCGCGAGGAATCCTGTTGGGTGGTCATACCTCGTTTCGGAACCAATGCTGTACTGGCGGTACCACTTGGCAGAGATAGCACATGTCATTTGTGAAGAAAGTATTGAATAGTACAAGTGAGTGTACTCTACTCGGCATGACAGTGCTTATCATGGCCGGAGGAATCGATGACGCGGACGGGTTGAGGTACGTCATCTACGTGATCGGGTGATGCGCCGTCCCATGTCTCTCCTAGTCTGCCAGCACTGAGTACTGATTACTGGTCTACCATCCCTGGTCTACCATCCCTGGTCTACCATCCCTTCATTCTTTTCTCCTTCTCTCATCGCACTGATCGCATCACATCTTCCCTCTTCTCCCCTCATCTTCTCCTTCTCTACCCCGCCCCGCCTCATCCAATCGAGCACTTCATCGACGGCTTCGATCTTCTATCTTCGCAGTGTCCCTCTCCCCCCAATCTCGGTCGGACGACGATACATCATTAAACGTAGCTATGCTCAGGATCTATCATCCAGATATCCAATACCGGTACCGAGCTTTGGAACCCGTGAAGCGGGAGTGCGGGGGGATTCTAGGGTGGTTGTGGTTTGGAGTGTCTGGCGCTGGGTGTGGGGTATGCGAGTGTGGGGTATGCGAGTGTCTTGTGTGGGTGCGGGATCGAAAGTGGCAGGGACGGGTTGCTGGATGGGTTGTCTAGTTGCTTGATTGCTGGGGTTGGAGGGCAGCGGTCGGGATGGGGCTAGTGGATAGCGAGTTCAGGGGATTCCAGGATGGTTGTGGTTTGGAGATGCTATGGAGTTCCAGCAGAAATAGGGCTCGGTTGGCATGCACGAACGCCTCCACGTTTACGAGCTGGCGCCGGAGCTACGAACGATTGGAGAGTGGTGAACCGATGGCCTTATCGAGCTCGTTGGTCACGGTACGCCTTCCACCGTCCTATGCCCCCTTCACTGTCTTCTTCTTCGCCTCTTGTCATTCGTCCTCCTCCTCTTCCAGTGTCAAGGAGCGCGCGACCTAGAGATCCTGAGCTTTGGATCTTATGATTGAGATCTGAGACCCTGGTATAGATGCCTTGAAAATCGAACCATTAGTGTCTGAGACGGGTAGGCGCGGCTTCCTTCGTCTCGACTCCCCGCCTCCCACCATCCCATCCTCCTACTACCTTGCCCCTCGTCGGGGAGCATGACGTTCGGTTCGCTTTGTTAAGTTTGTTATTTGGGTTAGCTTGATTAATTGGTTCTTGAAGCTTGAAGGTCGAGCGTGGGTGTCTGGAGCTTGGAACCCACCGTCAAATTCATGGCTTCAACGTGTAGCTGAGTACTGTTCTTCGCGTAGAACAAGAATCGACGGGTGGGGTGACGAGTCCATCGAAAATTGAAAGACGGGTTAGAGTATAGATAGCGGACGTGAGTAGTATGCTCGATATAACGTTGATGTTATGAATCTGACTGTGGGAAGACGGCAACCAAAGCAAGCAGCCTGCATAGCTGGAGGAGTAGAGTTCGAAGAGTATGGGTCGGTGAAAGGGGGTGCGTGGCGTGTAGTTCTTATAGACGGCTTTCACGTCCTGTGATTTTGCAGACATTTGGATACAGGTTTCCCGCTAGCAACGGCTCGTACTACAGACTCTGAGAGAAGTAGATCGAGGAGACAAAGAAGGTAGCAGCAAGGCAGGTGTTCCACGCAAAGTCGCCGCCGTGAGAATGCATGCAGGGAACGTGGTCGATATTAGAGTTCCTGCAGCTATCACTCTTCGCTCGCGCTCGCGACTATCCCCTCACCACTCGATACCCCCATGACTGTACGCACCTCGTAGAATGATCACTTCCTTCACCACCGTTGATCTTGTGTCCACAGTACATCGGCGACTGCATCTTCATCAAGAACCTGTCGCCCTACAAGTTCCACTGGCAAGCATTCGTCTCGCGCGATAACGGGGGCAGCGACCACTGGCACACCTTAACCGACTCCTTCAAGGCCGGCAGATGGGGGCGTTCGCGGTGGGACGTAATCGTGTTTCGTGACGAGAAGGATACGTGGCGCAGGGGCGTGTACATGCATATCAAGGACGTCACCGTCTACATCACCATCCACGCGTTTCACGACATCCGCGTCGAGTATGGGCGGGGGAGCGCTGCGCTGCACTCGGCGCCATAAGCATTCACATGTCCCTGTTCCCGGAATTCGGTCTACTCGACGAGCCCGGGCATACAGACTCGCGCCGCCGCCGGACGTATTCCCAGCCCTACATCGGCGACTGCGTCCTCATCAGGAACGCGTCCAGCAAGCGGTTCCAGGCGTTCGTGTCGGGCTATCAAGGGGGCGGCAACGGCTGGTTCACGCTGACGAAGTCGTTCAAGGACGGGCGGTGGAGTCGCGCGGGGAGGTCGTTGTGTGCCGGGACGCGGAGGATACGTGGCGCAAGGGCGTGTACATCCACGTCAAGGATGTTACGGTGTACGTTACGGTCAGGGGCGAGGGGGAGGTGGAGATTGAGTACGGGGGAGATGAAGTCGGGATTAACTCTGGGAGGGACGGTGACGATGGTGCTCTTGGGGGTGAGGGAGGGAGTCGGAGGGAGATCACGGAGGCGAGGCTGGCATCGCTGGGGGGTACCTATAAGAAGAGAGACGACGAGTCGGACACTCTGTTCGACGAATACCAGGCGTGCGCTAAGGAACTCGGGGAGCGAGATATACCGAGATTCGACGAGTGGGCCTAGGTACTGGCACTCATTGGGTCCTTATGTATATGTACTATTAGTATGCGTATATCAATGTAGGGTTGGCACCCTGTTCGAGCCCGGATACATGATTTATTGTACGTATATTACCATTTCGTTTACTTCCTCGTTCGGTCCGAGCACTCGAACACGAGCTGCTGCGGCACATTGTGTTTTAGGTATTATCTTTACTTACTTGTCCATGCATATTCTGCGTGCTTCCTTACATATACTACAAGTATATATAGTACTTAGATATCTACCTACAATAACAAGAAGAAGTTTAGTCTCCCCCTCAGTTGCGTTGCGAGAGTTAGTCGAGTCCAGCAGTCGCACGCGGCGCTGCTTGGTCGCGTTCTCCGTTCCGTTCGTCACGTGGCGTTCGGATTGCGTTCATTCCTACTTCGCTTTTGGTGGGAACACACCATTCCCTGTCCTCGCTCACACACGGCGAATTCCTCTTCGCGCCTACATCAATAACAGGGCTTTGAATGTGCGAATGGGGGGATGAAATCGCAAAAGGATTGATCGTAAGTAGCGCCACATTCATACTCTGAATCCCCCGAGTCTCAAATCGATTGCCCAGTCAACCAGCACCTAGTTAGTAACCTACTAACCGTGTAACTTGATAAGGACTACGAAAACCACTATATGTACATATACCCCCTTCGGTCTCCTTATCCCATCTAAGCACGCACGGCAGTGACTTGATTCAATCCGTTCATATATCACCCTCTTGACCATCCTCTCATCTCCTGATATTGCTTCTTGGCTCGTTGTCGCCGACACGTCGCGCACTGTGTTTTCAAATTCATCGGGCTTGCAAATTTCGGAGGTGTAATGGCTCGATGAAGTGACGGAACGTAACGAGCCTTTACAAATGCTCCCTGTTCCCCCAAACACACACCAAAAACCAAAAACCAAAAACCAAAAACCAAAAACCAAAAACCAAAAACCAAAAACCAAAAACCAAGCACAGCAAGCACGATGCTAGGAGTCCGCTGGGGCGCTGACTCAGATCCCGCATGACACAGGTTGAATCGAATGAGATGGCGGTGGTTAGGCCGGGACCGGGATTTCAATCGAGAGTAAGTATTATTCGAGTTCGACATGCCGGCCACAGGCACTGTAGGCGCGCGGAAGCATCGAGGCTTCTCGGGTAGGGACTGCGGCCGATCCTAACGAGGGGAGACAGCCATTACGTCGGGTCAAAAGCTCGACGAGAAGATGATAAAACGTGTTCACTGTTATCGAATGCGACGGCCTCGTTGATGATCGGGTCACGGTACGCAGGCAGTGTTTCTCCCCAATATCCGAGGCTGTGAAAAGTTGAGACGTTGACGGAGAACACTCCAGAAAATTTTCGCGGCTACATTCCAACCGGCCCAGATTCCGAACGAAGACTGATACTGAAGGAAACATGAGGATCTTAGGAGTTCGACGGAGGGCTTGTCTTCGTAAAAAAAGCTTACAGACATACAGGTTCATGGCACACGGAATATAGTATGCGACGAGCGCTCAGAAATATCGCATCAACGCCTCATGCTGTAAATTTCTGGATATGATGGCGCTGGAGAAAACATGGTTGAACATGCCACGTGGCCGTTCGCCGTTTTGCTCCTGTTCCTCCTCTTTTTCAGTTTTTTTGCTGCATCCTTCAAAGTCCCCCCTGCTTACGCGACCAACTCCCCGCCTGACATCCGCGACCGTATCAATGTTAACGTTGATTCTCGATGACATCTGCGCTCAGCGCTCAGAAAGGTATATCCGTACAAGACTTCCGCATCCCGCATCCCCGCATCCCGCATGTGCTGTCTTCAACTTCAATAACTGGGAGTCCATGACCTGCTCAGAAGAAGTCTGATTTCTGGCGCGGTGTCTCTGCTATGCGAACAGACGTTCAGTTTGTTGATTGATCTGTCGGCGATAAGTGTTCAGAGGATATGTACCATCGTGCGACGTGGCGGATTGTCTGTGTTAATGTTGAATTGGCGCGGGGATGCAGAGTTGGCAGATTAGTGTGGGAGGTACAGATTCAGCGCCGCCATCCTTTCTCGTCGGTCAGAGGCTCATCGGCGCTCTCGCCACCTGGAGAATGCAGTTGTTCGTAGGTTTTCTGGCGCGCGTTCCGTAGGTACGCCTCCTTTCGCCTTCTTCGTCTCGTCGGTCCTCCTCTGTCGACCCGGATGGAGCCGCTACGAAGTCCATATCCCCAACAACGAGCTTGAGTTCTTGACATGAGGGACTCCCGGTATGACCATCTTGAAAGTTCAGAGCTTGGTCGTGTCGGAGACAGCACAACGGCACGTTCGACGAGCTGCGCGTATGTGCACCCAGGATGGATCATGGATCGTGGATCGGCTATCTGGGCGGGCCCTTTGACACTGCCAATACTAGCCTCCGGGGCTGAGTGTGGAAATTCCGACCTTCCATAAACTCTCTGTCAGAGCGGGCCTCAGGACGCCTGACCACGGTTTTACAGACGATTAGCTCGAATACCCGGCAGTCTCGCGCGAGCACGAAGAAGCTCATGTTCCCAGCTGCATGAGTGCGTACGCGCGCAAGACGACGTGATGCTGTGGGATACAACACGATGATAAATAGTGAGTATCATCATGCACATTGCATGCTCACTCGTCCTCGCACCCCTCCACTCCCTCCGTATCATTCTCCAACTTTGATGATGGAAATAGTTACCTTTTCACATCGATACTGCCTCGCCGCCTCAAATCATAAATGCACACGACACCAGATAGAGGGGCTAATACGTAGGAGAATGCGGAGGAAACCAGCTCAGAGGCACTTGAGCTGAAGATCTAAACTGGCATCATGCGTCCAACGACGGAACCTTCAAGGTCTCTTCCATTCCAAAAGCGAGCCATCTAACGTTATTCATCTCCCTCGAATCGAACAGGAATTCTTCTGTCAAATTACAGACAACTACCCCTGTAGAAGATGGGCTGGACAGAGGGCGTTTGGAGCTAGCAAGCGGTGACTAGTGCGGGCATGTCCATAACTACAAGGCGCGATTGGACGTCCTACGCCTCTCTAGCGTTCGATGTCGAGTAGGCTCTTGACTTCTGTTTTGGGGAGAGCGTAGAGCGTGTACGATGATGGAGGGATGGCATGTATTACTATCATTCACGACTCTTGGACAGCAGCTGTGAAGTCCACTCACCCTCACCCTTGACCCTGTTCCTCAAATCGACGACGCAGCTATTTACGGGAGCCGCATCCTCAAGTTCATCGCGCGGGCCCTTAGTACTCATGGCCTGTCGCTTTGAGGCTATTCGCGGAGATTTTCAATCCTGCGCGCACGCATTGCTGACGGCGGTCAGCTGGCCGCCTTCTCGTTCTCCTCCAACTAAGACGTCCGTCTATGTTCTGCATCCTGCATCCCTTCCACCGCTACCTTGCTGTCGCTGAGGCTCGGGGTATCCACACCACTGCGCCCCTTAGGAACAGCATCAAGTTGACCGACATCGAGTGTCGAGTGCAGCTGTAGAAGTGGGTGCTTAAGTAGCAGTCGACAGTAGGCGAATTCTGGACGATGGTGCCCCGGCCGCTCCTCCCTCTTCCTCCCCGAAACACTTCATCGCTTGCCGTCACCACGAAAGCGCAAATTTGCCATCCTTCCGCATCCTGTTCGCGAATTTGCTCAGCTTCCCGATATTCACAATATGCACGGGGACACCAAGAACGTACATCGCTCAGCGGCGTAGTGGAGGTGCATGAGCGTATGTAACTAGTACGGTGGGTCCCTTCCTCCCGTGCCTTCGTCCATGAGCTTGATGACCGAAAATGAATCCACTCTGAAGACCACGCGTACCAAATATATCCATTCACAGCGTCGTGCGGCGAGCTTGTCGAGCTTGTCGTCTTTATCTGCGGATTCATGGTTCAAATATTTTTGTGCAGTAGTTGGGACATCCATCGTAACATTTTTCACTTTTTTGACTAACTACAGCTTGGCATTTCGTTTTACCCTACTCCGACTGTGAGGTGCGAAGTCGAACTGGTGTGAATGTCTACTTTCAATGAATGTAGGTCCAGAGCCCCCCGACTGGATCAATTCTTATGGGATCAACATATCGCCGCTCTCATCGCACTGTGCTTGGTGCCTGAGGTTCCTGGCTAGTATCTTCTGCTAAATGTTAGTTTTTCTTCTTCAAGTAAATACTGCCACTTCGCTCCCTCTTGTAAACGGATTACATCAATGCCCATCACGAGTGGTCCCCTCAATGCAGAGCCTCCCGCACCTTATGGGGTCATCATACCGCTCTCTTCGAAATGTGCTCTTCTTGACACTTGTCCCTGGCGTTTGATTTCACGGCGCTACCTGCTGTGTCTTTGTATTACTGAGGTATGACGGTAACGCCTTGCGTGAGACTCGAAGCGACTGATTGACGCGCGATACAGCGCTATTGTACTAACGCACCTGTCCCTTGTGAACCTTGCTCCCGCACGAATCTACAATACCACCTCTACTAAGGCAGGATATGGTTGAAGGTCAGTATCCGGCAATCTTTAGTTCCAGTAACTTGATTTTCATCTGTTAGGCCTTCCGTCGAGCGCCAGCCAACACGGCACTGGCGATAACACCGTACACATGAAGAATAGTACCGGCGCCATCACCCACAACAATTACAACTGCGGTCCCGGTGTATTCAATGATGTTCGGCGTGACCAGCACGTCCGAGGCGACCAGCATTTTCGAGGCGATCAGCATGTGCACGGCGATCAGCATGCAACGACATTGAACTTCACTTTCAACAGCAAAGGCGCTGCCTCGGGGAAGGAAGCACACGAGGACAGCGGGCTACATGCTTGGGAACAAGAACCTTATCGGACCATCATCAACATGCTTTCTCGTATACGCCAGCACCTCCTATGGTGCGTAGAGCGTTTCGAACTCGACAACACCGCCGCTGGCGTCGGCAATGAACTAGACGAATTGGTACCTCTCGTAGAATCCACGGCAATGTCGGTCGAGCAGATAGGGAAGGAGTTCCCCCTCATGTTCAAGTCCCTCTTTATTACTCGCGCGCAGCAGAGTGCGTTCACATGGACTGCCCGTTTGAAGGCATTGGAGAAAGATGTCGAAGAATTCAACCAACGCGTATTTTCCCCGACGGCAGCGGAAGTGACTGCCCCGCAGTGGTCTTCCCTGTCTCAACGTCTTCGCGCATGCATCCACGGCCCTCGGGTGGAAATGACGCTATTTTTGCGTATCATCTCAGCGTGAGCTACAACGTACTTCGTCTTGATTTTCTGTCTCATTTTTTAGTTCGTATTTCTTCCGCAAGCTTGATATGCGACATGGGAGAGTGGAGGAGCTCATAATGAAACTCTCGTTGAAATGGAACCTGCACAACCCCAGCGTGGATACGATCTGGGTACGAGAGCCAACGGGACTCAATTGGTTCAGTATTCCTCTGAATTTCTGCGAAACATGGCAGGTAGGATCACCCCCGATATGGATGTGCATCACACTAAGCCTGGCATAGGAATTTTCCACCGTCATATACGAGTACTGCAGGAACGGTCCAGAGATAGAGTATATTCGCCAAGGAAACTGGGCGATCGTTCGCGATAGTGACAACATCATCATCGACCAGACGCAATTCACTAGTGTGCTCAAGCCCGAGATGCGCTTCGATATCGGCGTTATCATCCAACTTCTATCTGGGATGGCGGACACATGCCCGCAGTGTGAGCACCGCAGCAACAAGAGTGCATCTGTCGATGGCTGGATTCAATGGTAACCCTCAGATACTCAGTATTCTCCGCTTCTAAATGCTAGTTACGACCAGCTCTAACGCGGATTGCGGGAATTGGTTTCACATCTCCTTCCATACAAGTCCACCGCCCAATGTTCCCAATATCAAGTCAAACAAGCCGGTAGCGCGCAAGGGTAGACAAACCAGTCCGTCGACCGCCATCCCGAAATTCGCAAGAGCTTCAGTCTGGAACTCGAAGCCTCCAACCCCCAAATTTCAACGTCTATCCACCAAATTCCGTCGCATTTTAGGGACAATTCCACGTTCCCCACTTGCAGAGGCTGAAGCCAAGAAATCTCGGGGTGCAGCTGATAAGAAGGCGAAGGAGGATTCAGGCGGTGAAGCGGGCACCAAGACGGCAGCCAAAGTGTGCTCTCAAGGATACGAGTGGTTGAAAAGCGAGCACGGTTATGTTTGTGCTGGAGGAGTCCATAAGGTGACTTGGGAGCAGCTTGGTATTTCGAATCCAAACGCCGCTGACGAAGCTGAGGGAGCTGGGGAGGGGATGACCGTCACCAGAGAGAGACACCATGTCGCCGACGAGGCTATGCTAGATCTGATCCAAGCTTCAGCGAGGGAGCACGACGCGGTATGCCCTCAGGGCTATGGATGGGTGAAAAGCGAGCATGGTCATGTCTGTGGTTGAGGAGCTCACAAACGTACTTGGGAGCACCTCCGAGTCGGGATATCGCATGCCAATGTTACTGATGCCAGGATGACCGTCACGGTGGAGAGCGCACCCATATCGCCGACAAGGCTATGCAAGATCGAATTCAAGCTGCGGGGAAGCACAACACAGTGTGCCCTCGAGGTCACAAGCTGACATGGGAGCAACGGGGGATGTAAAGCGAAGGACGATTGTTGCATATCCTTCTTCAACGGATATACTATTTCTGTATTACACCAGTCGCCACCCTCAGGTAATGAATGCCATGCTTGTCTCGTGAGCGACAATAGCACCGCAAGAATAGCGGCAACGAAGAGCACAAGAAATGGGTATGTCTCTGTCTGTCACCTCTCGCTGGAGAAGAAAGTAACCAGCGTCGCCTATGCTCGCTCCTACATCCGTGCAAACACTGCGTACTGAACGAAATTCTTCGGTGGTCCCTCCTCTACAGACCGAGGCCGACCATGCAAAGTCATACAAATTGGGCCCTTGTACCATGGACAACAGGCATTGCGCACTAACGGACGCGAGACAAGATAAGGCAGAGACTGGGAATATGCATGACAATGCAAAAGGGTAAATAAATGCACGAGATATCCGTATTCTGTGTAGTCCAAGCGCTACTAAAATGTCTATGTCCATTATAAAAATGTAACGGCTACGTAAAATAGCGACCGTGTTGCGAGATCAAGTAGTGGACGTGGAAGGTATGAACGGATAATAGGTATGTGGGCATCACGAGTCGTATGCACGGTCATATCCTAAGCATTCACGACAAGAACAACGCAGAGAAGACAACACCTATCACCGAGACCAGGCCCGACATAACGACAATGCTGCCGTCGTTCGTCGTCTGGTTGGCATTTTGCGCGGTGCCCGTGCCCGTGCCCGAGCGTGTACCGGTGGCGCTGCTCCCAGAGGCCGAGCCAGTCTGCGAGCCAGAAACGGCCGCGCTACCCGAAGGCGTCACAGTCGCGAGAGCAGCGAACAACGCGGTGCTCTGGAACGGCACGCAGTTGCTCGACGCGGGGACGCGGGGCTGGTATGGCATCGTGGCGATGGCACCAAGGGACTCAGGGGGTTGCGTGTACGTCACGACGGCACCGTTGGTGGTGTACACCCCCGGGAAGTCCTGGTTCTCGCCCTGGCACGACTCAAAGGTCCCATTCTGCGCGTTGTTAGGCGCGTTGTATGCGCAGCCGATGCGGTCGTAGATGTGCTGGCAGAAGTTGGCCGCGTTCGGGCCGGCGGGGTCGCAGACTTTGAAGCAGAACGCGTCGCCGCCCATGAAGCTGAAAGATATGAGACCAGTGAGCGCGATACAAATATAGGGACTTACTTGTGCCATTCAATCACCTGAGTGAAAGAGTTGTTGTTGCCTGACCAGGCGTTGGAGTAGACGAGGCCACCGAGAGGGTTGCCACGCTATCAATACGGCCTTAGCGACCCGTCACAAACCGCAGCGTGGCGAGCAACTCACCAAGTCAGCACCATGCGGATCGAGTTCTCCGCCAAAATCACCCGTTTGGATGTTGATAAGGCTTTGGTCGATGAAGCCGACGACTTGCACGTAGTCGGGCGTGCGCATGAACTGTACACCTTTGAGGGCACCGGCGGGGATGAGACGAGTACCACGGCCGGGCTTCGTGCACCACGCGACCTCCTCGCCTTCAGTGTCGGCAATCAACGAGTTGGGTTTTATTGGGGCCCATAAGCAGAAATCTACACAAGGCGGTGTCAGGGGGCCGAGCTGCATCCGCAGTCGCGCAGAAAACTCACCATCGAGAGCATTGAGGAACGACGTCTGGCAGAGCGAGTCCTGGTTTTCAGTCGTCGAATTGCAGATGTTGTAACCCGTCTGCGTTCCTCGAATAAGGTGTTCTGAGTCGGCTTGGTAGGGCTGGGAGTTTCCTCTTACGTTGAATGAAGTTTTCTTGGCATTACAGGGACGATTTACTTACAAGACCTGTGGGGTAAGCAAAGTGCTTTGAAGCGAGCGGGGTGGCGGGGAAAGTAGCTTGAGGGTTGTCCTGGGCGTTGACGAGTGCGTTCGGGAGGACGGCCGCAACGGCGAAGAGAGCTAAAAGAGCGACGCGAGACATAGTCTCAAACGAGATATAACGGGGATAGAAGAAAGGGATTAGGTGCTCGAAGAAGATGTGGAGGAGGGCGCTGTGGATACTGCCCACGTCGACGATGAGAAAGACTGGTGGTGAAAACAAACGAAGTAACGGACGACGTGCCCGCGCTAAGTATCCATTTTCAATCGCCGCTCAAAGTCTATACATAGCTGGCCTATCTTTAGCTGCGCACGGGCCTGCCCCTTCTCGACGCGTTAAAAGCTGAAGATCGTCGACATGTCCACGAATCCATCTTCCCTCTTTCCCTCCATCTCGCACATAACTGTAACTGTACCCGTCCAACGTCAAGATGCCGAAAATTCAAGCAGGAGGTAAGTTCCCTGTAGTCGATCAATCGATATCTCATGATCTCATGTCTTGGCGCGCCTACCAGCTTCCAAGGCCAAGTCCGCCACGAAGGCGACGACCACCAAGCCTGCCAAGCAAGGTTCGTCATCATTCATCGTTCCTTCCGACGCGACCTCGCTTCTAAGCCGTCATAGTGAAAGAAGTGAAGGAGAAACGCGAACCAAGCGCATACAACGTTTTCATCAAGACTGAGATGGCTACATGGCGCCAGGCTAATCCGGGGAAGAAGGTCACCGAAGCCATGAAGGAGGTAAGTCGTTTTACGATTTCAAACCTGCAACCCCAAATCCCATGTTCGAACGCTCTCTATTGCCCGATGTGCTGCTAGCTGTACTCGCCGTCTCCATTCTTTTCAACGTCCACATATGCATATACGTACCTTTGGCTGACTACTATCTATTAGCTCGGCGCCATGTGGCGCGATCACCCCAGCAATCCCAACCGCGGCAAGGCACCCAAGTCAAAGTCGAGACCGAGTGCCACGAAGGAAAAGGAGAATATTCTCCCCGGCTTTCTTCCGGACAGCGACGATACCGTACTATCATGACGACTGAGGTCGTTGGCGAGTTACTCCATTCCGTTCACCGCTTTAAATGAACCGCTTCCAGCATGTTATGTTGTTGAACTAGCTACCTCACTTGTGAGACCCGTACCACCGATTATTCTTATCCTTACTTCATCTTCGTCTAACTCTTTCGGCCCTTGGGACTGTGCTGGACTTCGTTATGACTCATGCTTCTGCCTATTGTATGCTACTCGTTGTACTTCGACCGGACATTTTTGCCTGCATAATGCTATATAATTCAACGGACTCGGATTTTTACCCCACATCTGCACTCATTCACTACATTGCACGCCTCACAGTTTCAAGAACTTCTGGGAAGATATTGGTAACATGTTGTTTAGGGAGTAATGTGGAAGACAAGGATGCTGAGTAGAATGGAAGCATGAACCAGGTGACGGAGGACGGGAACGAGATGTCTGAGAGGGAAGAAGTGGTTGCACGAGGAAGATGTGATATGAGGAGACGGGACTTACCATAATACCGTCGTCCTATCGAGCGATCGTGGATAGCTCAGACACTCCTCGATCCCGGTCGACCTTGACGCAGTATTGGGGCCAGGCTGTCCAAAGCTGGCAGAAACGAAATGCACGCTAGCCAATATTCAGATTTCCTTCACCTGTCACGACGTTCTCGATTGGGGTTGGTGAGTTTGAAACTCCAGCTACTGCCAGGTGTTCCTTCGTTTGTTTCCACTGTCATGCATCAAGGTTCAGCGCTATCGTGGTCACTGATGAATACATCAGGAACGGCGGTACACTGCTGAGGCAATTTATACGGGGCTCTATACTGATATTGACAGCACTTCCGCCCAAGAGTGCTGGTCGTCCGGGCATTGGGCTCGGAACAGTGTAATAAAGTCACGAAATGCGACCCAGGGTAGACGTTTCTCAGATCTTGAGCCTCCATGTTCTCAAGACAGAGGACGTTCGAGTTGAGAGACAGCTCGTAGTGAGAGCAAGAGACGTAGAGGTGATAAAAGACAATCTCTGGCCTTCAAGGCTCGGGCTCACCTACTTGTATCCGTATGCCAGACAACATTACATAAACTTGAACAATAAACATTGGGAGCGGGCGTGTTGAAACAGAGAAAGTATAAACTGTAAGTAACATCAGGAAAGCGGAATCTATACAACTATTCGGAGAAGAAAAATTAAATGTTACGAATGACATTGTTGTTGTTTCTCCCGCCTATATTTCCACCGTGAATAGGTCCAAAGAAAGCGTCACCGGCGATGTAGTTGATAATCACGGTGCGATGCTCGCTGTCAACCGTGAAAGAATTACTGGAAGATACAGAATTGGTCCCCGACAGGAACGAAATTTGGCGCGCCGAAATGTTGACGGTGAGAGACTCTCGATCACGAGGAGAGGTGCTATGGCTGCGATCGTCAGACGCAGGGGAGAAACTGAGGCTGATATCATTCAGGGATCTGAAAGAGCTAGAAGGCGATGGAAACGCGGAGAGGTTTGGCATGAGCGTCATCCCAACGCGGTTTATGAATGAATTAATGACCCCGAGGTCGTCGACCCAGGTTTCAATATTGAGATCAATGGCGAGAATGCATGGATTCGAGGGCCCTCGAGGAGAGGCGATCGCTCTATGCGGTACGATTTTGGCCTCAAGTTTGAGATCAGGCGATTGCTCTATGAAGTCGAAGTATAAGAGTTGACGAGCAACAGCATCTTTCCACGCTGTATGAGAATGTGAGAAGGGGGCTCGGCAGTGATTTTGGGATCATACCGCAGGCGCGATTGTAAGCGAAAGGGATGCGTTCATATATGGCATGCCGAATGTCATCAATGACCGTGGATCCATTCTCGTACGGCGATCTGGCCATGTTGACGTTCACAGTTTCCTTGTCTCTCCGTGCAGAGCGGATTCTGGAGGTGATAATTTCTTTGTGTTTCCGTTCGAGTTCGTGCTTAGAGCGAAATAAAAGTTAATGATTGAAGAGGTCGTATGGCATGTACGCACCACGCCGTCATGGATGAAGCGAACACAGTCCTCGCTGCTGGCGAATCCGACAGTAGCACGCAGTGTCCACGGTGTTTGCATGCTTGGCTTGGATCAAAGCACCAGCATATGTGCCCAAGTTTCACGTACATTATAGTCACTGGTGCTTACCATGCGTATCTCAACCCAGGCAGTGATTGTCCCAAAACAGACCTTCTGCTTGACCTCAACATAACAGTCTCCCCGTCGATACTTTGCCAACCGCCAGATATCATCCCAAGTCACAAGATAGTCGGCCTGATGGCATCCTCTATTCGTATATTCCGCACGGAGAGCATCAGTCTCTGCTATCGTTCTAGCCAATTTTCAATGAATAGAATCAGTATTGAGGTATCTGAACGATGTGGGTTGATACTTACACAGATGGAAGTGGAGTCCATTCTACTGATTTAGGACAGTCGTAGATCTTATGGATTCTCCCCATATGACCATAAAACATCAAATCCGATCCCGGAAACCAATTGTCCAATTCGACATGGATGTCTACGGTACGAATCAGTGCTCCTGTAGCCTAATTGAATCCAGATGAAACAATCACATGTGATGTCGAAGTCGCTGCGAGGGAGGCTTGAACGTTTGAACGTTGAACCATGGTGTACTTCAGTACTCTCTTCATCCCCATCGTAGTCAAGGTTCGTCATGAAGAAGGAGGTGGTCGATCTTGTTGATTGTCCTTGGGAAGGAAGATGGAGGGTTGAGTGTGTGCGTTGCACTGGCGCTGGTTACCAGCGCCATAGCTTCCCCGCATATGGGAGCCCTCCATCAAATGATTGAAATCTCACACTCCGTCACGAGCGCCTCCAATGAAACTGACATTGCTAGTAAAGAAGCTTGAGAAAGTGTGCTGGAGGTGAACTATTTCGTATACGGTTATAGTTGAAGCGGACGTCTATGTGGTATTCTTTTCTAGGCCCCGACTCAAGTACTGTTCACCGGCACCTCTACTTCGTCCCCAATTTCTCCCCAATTTGATCGCCAGTCCCCCTCCCCTTGAACAGTGCTTAGCCCTGATCCCCCGCGGCGAAGCCATATATATATGCACTTGGTCGCAGGCACAACGTTGTGTACTCGAAGATATATTCGCAGTATTCCGATATTCTGGGTTCGCGGGGGAGTGTGTCTGCTAGGCGCGGCATGTACCGTTGGGAGGTTACGCGTCAGTGGTCCCTATCATGAATCCCGATCTCGAGACGGCGGCGATCAAGGTGAGGTGTTACGTTATGCCACTGGATATCCCACCCTTCCGCCTCTTGCTCCTCTGCTTCTCACTCCAAACAGGTCGACTGTAGTCTCAAGAGCGCTGGTCATCGAGATGCCCTCAGAGTGCGTATATATGCGCCCATAATGTACACCGGGACAAGGCTGTGAGTGCTGCGGGCCTGAGGTAGATGGAGACACCGGGGACGAAGTCATCGAGTGTTGGCAATGTGATGGTTGGCTCGTGTGCATGGGGCGTGTACCCGGGTAACCAGTCCAGTAAGTGGTGAATGTTTCTTCTCTGCATCCATCCTGCCCGTCCCTCGCCACCAACCTCCCTATTCGCCTCCCAACCTCCATCCTCCGAACGCAGCTCGTGTCACCGCCTCTTGACTCGAATAAGGTGCGTTGAATCGTCAGATCGTGGGTTTGGGAGACGCCGACGTAAACTCGTCGCCTTATCTTCCCCCCGTCCCATGTAAGAGAGGCGTGTGGCGCGAGGTGTAGGAGAAGGCGGATTATTAGACCGCATGTTGGCGCGAGACATTGGCTAGTAGGTGCTCATCCGTCGACGTTCGCTCGTTCAACTGGAGTCTGGCATGACTGTGTACTTCGGTGTGATCCTGGGGCCTGAGACTGAGAGACTTGAGTTCTTGAGAGTCCGCGGAGGGAAGGAAGGGTGCCTCTCGTCTTCCACCTCCCTTCTTCTTCATCTCTCTTTCTCCGTCTGTCCTTTCTGACCATCAAGCCCCACCCATACTTGAGAATTGTTATCGAAGTTGATATCTTCTTCCAGCACATAGCAGTTGCGTCCTGGGGTCAGCGTGCTGAAAGCCGCTGAGGATCCTCATCTTAGGTTTGCATCACGCATGTGAGCACCTGAGAAGCTGTTTTGCCTATACATAGAGAGAGAGCTCGACGTCGATCGCTGCTGGACGCTGAAGACGAATCAATATCGATCGCACAAGTTGCAATAGAAAATCGTAGAGACGTACCCAGTCGAGCTCTCTCTTTTAACTCTGTTCCAGTGAACATACGTTGGTATTCGCGTGTGATGAAGGTCGTATAGCTATGAGAATGGTGCTGACGCGCAGTAGCAAGGTTGAGGGCGAGTTGGGAGAGAGTGCGGAGGAAGCGCCGCCAGGAAGTCCGGCCCGAGTCGTGCTCGAGGCACTGGGTTCAAGTAACCGGTGCAAGATTCTGCGAGCGGCGCTCTTCACTAGCGCATGTCCAGGTCTTCGTTGAACTGGACCTGGGATGGTCAGTCGACTTTGTGGAGACATGCCTAGAGTTTGAGAGTCCGAAGGCAAATTTGTATGTCTACAATAGTACTACGTACGTTCACGCTGCGCTGTCCTTCACTAGCGGTACTCATATATGTTCACCGTCCGTAGGGCAGCCAGATCGTTACTATGCTCCGGTCTCCACTCAAACTGTAAGAATCAGCCTAGCTTTAGCTTCAGTGTTGACGCTCAGAAAAGGACCTTATCATCGTAGTCTGTATATCTACCCGACTGAAATTCAAGATATCCCACACTGCACTCTAAGTAGAATCAGCGACGGGTTACAATAGCCCCCCAAGCCCGAGCCACATCGTCCCATGTTACTTTTATCTCCTTCCAACCATCCTCTTCTGCCACCAGTTCCTCCACTTCCTCCTCTGAAATAACTGCCAGGCGATCCCCAGCCCACTCTCCCTTTCGCTTAACTAAGTTCTCGTACCCCTCATCGCCGGCCCAGACCGTAAGCACTGCGGTAGCCATCCCAAGCATCGACTCGCCTTCCTGATCCTTACCCTTCAGAAACTCGCGCTTTGTAGTGTTGATCAGCACCGGATAGTCCAGGTCCCAGCAGGGCTTGGACCACAATAGTGCGAATCGCAGTCGTTTGAGGCGCAATCCGTCCGAGCCACCACTCCTGTCCATAAGATCATTTGAAGGCGTAGGCACCCACCTGCGCACGCGCGCCATGCCGTCCAACGTCGGCATCTGGCACCCATACTGGTACAGATGGAAGCTCTGATCGGGGTACGCATCGACCTCGGCGGCGCTCTCCAGCTCTTGAGAGTCGCGTTCTTCTGAGGGCGAGTTCTTACCATCGACAGCGCCGCCTTCGCTCCCGTCGATGTCGTCCAACGGAACATCCCCGCCGAGAATCGCTTTATGCTTGGTGCCCCACTTCATCAACCTGTGTTTCTCAGCCGTCGAGAGGAAGCCCCGGGGCAGCGTCCGCGCGTTGTCTGCGATGCATATGATGCGATCGTACGCCCAGTTGTTGTAAAAAGCCATGGCTTTGACTTTCACAAGCATGCTTGCATATCCGATGGCAAAGAGCTGCGGATGGGTTGCGACAAGCATCACGGCGCCGTCGAGGTCCGTGGCTTCGAAGACGTAGGTTATAAGTTCAACGGGGAGCTTTCCTAGGCGGCCAAGCCTGGCTCTATCGCACGACTTCGCCTTCGATAAGTCTTTTCCGCTGTTTGCGCGTCCGTTATCGTTAGTCACGCATACCGCAAGGTGGCAGCGACCCTCACCTACAAATGCGCTCAAACGCAGTGTCGAAGTCGGGATATGGTTGGGGTGGCAGGAGAAGCCTCATGAGGTCGTTGCCAGTAAACACCAAGGGTGTACCCAGCCCATGGTGAGCCTGACGTTTGTCAAAGTTCATGCTACAATCAAAGAGTCAGTAGAAGCCCGAGATGGCTCGAGAAAGGCGTACAATGTGTTTTGTCCCATCGTGCAAAGGGGAATATGAACGATGAAGGGGGGATTGTGTCGCCTTAATATACAGTTGGGGCCACCCAAGTGAGCAGCTGAGTTCGAACCCATCCATTATTCAGAACATAGTGGCCAAAACTCTCGCGTGGACAATGAGGCCACCGACCCCTTCCTGCATCAAAGTTAATATCTAGTTTGTGCAGCCATCTATCGGCGACATGAACACACAAACCAACCGGGTTTATGCTGTGTGCTTCGGCATCGTGCAACCTGGTAGCGACAACGGGCTCGTTGCGAAGATTGGTTCGGCCGCGGCCTGCCGTAAAGTATGCACATCCATGTCGATGAGTGGCCAAGGTAGTAGTCAGCGTCCCGTTTGCGCGCCTGCCATCTATACTGCACATTGCGACCCCAATTGACTGCGCCGACATCCTTCTTCGCCCGTTCCGAGAATTCCTGGATGTCAGAAAGGGCGAGACTTGGCGTTCTTCTAGGATTCCCATCCTTCACTCGAGACAAGTTATTTCGCTTACGTTCGCCATGCCAAGAAACGAGACCCGAAGCTGCGTGCATGGGCTCTCGACTACCATAGTACTGGATTTGGTTGGGATTTGGATCCTTGATTAATGCGACGCTGGGGAGTTGGTGTGAGCCGGGCCCACTGGAAAGATGGCCGTATGGGGTCGTCATAGAGTCGTGAGCTCTCGTGATGGTAAGAGGATGGAGATTCCTGCAAAAACGCTGGAAGAGTACCCAAGCTGTAAGGGGGAAGACCGCGTCAATACACTAACAGGTCAATAATGCAGATTCATCAATCTTGCTCCTCTCCATGTCGAATATTACTTGTATTTGGTCCTGGATGCATGAACGGACCAATTTGACATAAAAAGCTGAACAGCAAGATACGAGGACTGCTTCAATCCCCTACTTAGCTGACTGGCACTAATAACTTAGCTTTACGCGGCATAAACAACCGGCGGCGATTTACAGCGTATTGGATCAGCTCCAGCTCCGACTGCGTTTCCTTTATCACGTCCCATCTCTTCGTCCCATTCGCGATCTTCCACGCCCTCAACATCCGCCCATAAAATCCGGATGCTCCGAAGTCGTCCAACACGAAATATATGTACCACAGACGTCTCAACACTCGGGCGTAATACTCGGTCCCCTCCAACCCTTCGTCCTCAATCAGTTTCAGCTGCTCCAAGGAGGGTACGAGGAGGAGATCGTCCGGGAGGGCAGGTGTGAGGGCCCATTGGATGACTGGAGCCAAAATTTCCCGGATATTTTGAATACGGGCCCGGTTTGCATCGGACTCGCTGTTGGTGCAGGCGGGGCAAGTGCAGGCGATCTTGTATGTGTTAAGAAGGAGGGCTCGGCGTTCGCGCAAGGGTAAGAAGGGATCGCAGTATGCTGTGACGATTTGGGACCCCTTCTGGATGGAGCGAGCCGCGTATACGTACATCGAGCGCGAAGCCATGCACCAGTAGCGTACCACGTTTGGGCAACAACTGTATGACGAGGTGAGGTAAATGACAATTAGCAAATGGAGCAATGTAAGAATGACTTACCTGTGGTTCATGCGCGAGATAGCCTTGAAAACTGCGGCAAAAGGCTTGGTACGATCGGCAGAGGCAGCTTCTAGTCACGAGGTGCGTTGGGCACGCGAGTTTCTTGAAGTTAGGAAATGTCCACGCACCAGCATCATCGGTACTAAAAACTTCGAACTTGTTGGACATGAAAATCCCAAGAACCGACTCAAATTCATTGGTAGCGTAAACATTAGCCAATCCCATATAGTCGGCCCTCTTAGCATCGTCAAGGGCGTTTAAGGCGCGCTGAAGTGAAAGCCGAAGCTGTCGAGTTTCATCTTCAATTACTGGACCCAAGAAGGTATTCCGAGTAGACGACTCACATCCGACTTTGCCGGTAAGGCAACCTCCAAAGGGAAGAGAACAAGTGGCCGCTCTTGTAGGATGAGATCGCCGCACTCGAAGTCCATGTTGGCAATCATCCTCATGCCGCCGGTTGGATTTTCTTCAATGACATACGCGGTTCCGTTAGAGCTAGTACCATCTTCATCTTCACCCGTCTCTGTTGGGGTTCGATTCGCCATGGTATAAGCGCGAAGATCGTCCTGGCGGTCTCTGAGCATGCTGTGAAAGTTAGGGAGTGAGGGGCAACAAATGATAGGAATAGATGGGGGAAAGTACAAGAGATTAAAGGTCACTGGAGTGGCGAGTCACAAAGCGGGAAGTGCAGGCGAACAAAGGAATAGGAAGAACATCGATTGAAAGAGACTTTATTCCACAAGGGCACCCGCGATTCCTTTATAAAGAAAGTCGGCTACTATGAGGCCCAAGCATCGTCAGTGGCATGAATGAGCCTCTGGGGGGCAAGGAGGGGCTCGCTCGGAGCACGCGGTACTGCGAGCTAGGAGACATCTTCAAGCGCCTGGGCCGCGCGATCACACTCTCGAGGTAACGGGTGGAAGCGAGGGTGACACCATGCGAATTCTTCCAAAGTCTATCGGAGGCGTCCCGCCTTGACCTCTCGTCTCGAAGCCCTAAGCACGCAAAATATTGTGCATACGGTAGGTTGCCACGAACCCCGCATTTTCTCGCCGTTCGTGGAGGGAGAATAAAAATTACAGAAATCTATTAGTGCGTATATCCATCCCTCGCGCCATGCGCAATAAAATTATGTTAGCAGATAGACTTGAGAACTGTTTCAGAGTGTCAGCATGGCGAACGAGGGTTATCAGAAAGAAGCATACTCACCCCATTACCAACGAACACCTCTGCCCTCTCCGCTATCGCCATATCCACAGCCATCCCCACGTACTTTTGCTCGCGATCTAGATTCCCCTCCACATTGAATGACGACACTACGTCCTCCCATCCATCGGCCTTCAGCCCGTCGAACAGCTGCGAGAGCCAAAACGACCATCCGTTGGTGAGGACATATACTTTCGATAATGGTGGTAATGCAAGCGTCGTATTTGTATCTTGGTTTTGTTGTTGTAGATTGTGTTCCCTGCGGACAACAGAGAGGCGATTGACGATTTGGGAAACAGAGGGGAGGCAGTGGGCGAGGTAGTATTCTTCGCGCGTATGTGGCGTATCTTCCGGGTCTGTGTTGCCATCCCTCTCGTTGCCTGCCCCATCATCTGTTGATGAAGCTGCGATTCCCTCGTCATGATCAAATGATGATGGGTCGAAACGATCAGGGAGACCGGGAAGCTGTGCGATTCCCATGTAGTTAGAGTGCCACTGTGCCAAGCGCGGGCAGTGTCGCTTGTAGTCGCCTCGGCGGATGTGTACCGCGAGCATGCCTTCAAACATTGGGGGGTACGTAGATGAGTCGCTCGTAGAAGACGACGACGACGACGAGCTTGTAGAAATAGATGTATGAGATTCTGATGTAGATGAAGAGTCGTCGGTCGACGCTGATTGTTTCAATGAAGACGAAGCTGAGAAAACACGTGAGCCAGCATGGGGAGAGTAGAGCAACACGTCAAGATTTTGCGGACGCAGTACGGCAAAGTTCCGCGTTATCGCGGAGAGGACCAGCGGGGACCATGAGAACCGGGAGAGAATGGGCGACGAGAACATGCCGGGGAGTATAGACAAGATCCTTGGCCCGCCAAACAGGCTGTCGACATCTGTTAGCCTCCGTATCTCAGCCCAGAAGTCAGGACTCACAAGCGATCAAAGACGACCTTTTCTGATGAATCAACTTCCACGCATCTATCGGGCACCGTCTCCAGCTTGTCCACCCACCACTTGATGAGCATGCTCCCCTCCGCGTCCGTCGGCGCGTCCCTGGAGCTGATGACCTTGCGCGACGCCTTGGGACACACTTTCTCGAAGAAAGAAGAGCTCACAGCCGCCGCAACATCGGGCATGGGTCCCCCAGCTGTCGGTCCTGAAATGAAGGCATTGAGGGGTATGCGCGCTGGGCGCAATGCGAAGTCGTAGAGCGTGTAGGAGAATGGGGTGTGAGACCATACATAGTCTTCGAAGACGTATGATCTATTCGCTTCGTACGCCAGATAGGACATGAGAAGACTGCGGGCCGCTGATGTAGTCAATTGTAGGGCATGTAGCGGTGAACACGTACGCTTCTTGAAGGACATTATTGAGGCCATGACCCCATAGATGCCCTGGAAATCGCAAATATCTGTCCCCCCGCGCCATGGCATCATTGCCGTTGTGTTGTGGTAATCGGCGCTCATATTCCCTCACGTCCTTGAAGTCCGGCGGGATACCCGACCATAGCACTGCTGCTACAAGTAGAATGGGGACGAGCGCAAGAGCGAAAAGAAGTCGTCTAAGAGTACAAAAGTGCTTGATGTACTTGATGAGCTTCGTGCGCCTGCGCCGAGAAGCGTACGGAGACGATGCTATTGAGCCATTGGACGGTTGAGAAACGTGGCCATTTGCGTCGGAGGACGAGGGGAGGAGGAGTTCATAGTCATCAGAGTCTTCAGGACTGTGGTCTGCATGTAAGACGCCTCGTAGCCTAGCAAACATGAAGCTGGGTTACGGTACGAGCGGAAAGGGAGAATAAATAGACGCTCGAGTAATCATCCTAAACTGCACCGAAGTCAGGTGATCCTTAGGAGGGACAGGGACTAGGGGGTGCCGTTAACCGCTAGCAAAATATCATGATGTACCATTGACTGAAGATCTATTTTCTCATTTTACGCTTCTTTCCTAGCCTCCCACATTTTCCTGGCAATGTGCTCAGATCTTCTCTGATTATAGACGCACCCATTGCTGCGCGTTCATACTCCTCGCACTTCTTCCAGAGAACCTCTTCTCTTCGCGCGCTGATGTCAGCCCATACCGCTGGATCCAATCGCGCCGCTTCTTCAGCAGATATCGGCGCCCACCTAGAGCAAAGTTGGTAGTAGACTTCGGCCGCCCACGGAGTCTGCAGCGGTATATTAAAGCGATGAATAGATTGGACCTTTTCGACGAGATCCATCGTGTTGCCCGCTCGCCTCGTCACGAATGCGCCAACTTTGTCCATCTGGTACTGTTCCGCGAGCGCTCGGATGGCCACGCACTGAGTAGGCGATAATTCTAGGAAGAGGCCCCTTAGCAGGGGGTGAGGAAACTCGTTGAATCTTGATGGTGAGGAAAACTGAACTCGTTATAAAAAAGGGCCAGTAACCACGAAACATGTAGGCCGTCAGCATCCAGTGTTATGCTGTCTTCGACTATACCCCACTCCCCTGGGGAAATAGGGCGCATCATTTGACGCATCAGAGGGGAATGCGTCTCCAAGAAATGACGATGGACTCGGAATTCTTTATCTCTTGTCTAACCGTGTGTCAGATTGGGAAAGCGTCCGTGATGCGACCTACATGGACCACGACACTTGCGCCCTCTACACCACATTCGAAAGTTTCTGATTCGTCCAGCACGGCCGGTACTGGAGGGTCGGATTTAGGGGGAATGTCTTGGCTGATAACGCGCTCTACGATAGTGGCTGGCTTTTCAACGAGAATGCCGCCCACAGGAACTCGGGCCACCTGTTCTCGAATCTCAGCAATCATGATCGTCGCAGGCAACCCGATCCTCGATCCCTCGTCTAGTGTGAGAGGTTTCGGGCGTGTGCAAACCTCAAGGTACGCATCTAGCGCCCATTGAGGACGAATCGAATGCCGTTGCTGGACAGCGATCTTCTCTAGCGGATCCGTGGCGATGGTGAGTTCTTTGAGCTTGCTGGATGCGAGTAGCTGGACACGCGGCATTTGCATCTTCTCCGCAGTAAGGAGGATGCCGAACCACTCTTCCCCCGACGCCTGCCGCTCAAGCGTCCTACCACTTTTGAGTTAGCCTTCTGGGAGTACCCTGCCAGTAACTCACTCGTCGTAGAACACCCATAAAACATTGGCAAAGTCATTTGCATTGATGCCCTCGCAAAGGACCAAAGGCCTATCCTCTTCGCGCCCGGCTAAGCGAGGCTGGGTCTGCATCCACATAGAATGCTTTCGAAGAAAATGTGCATGAATGCGGAAAATCGTATTATCCGAAGGGGCCTGTCAAAACGAAAACGATTCAGCACGAGGGCATCCTTGAGTGAAGACGATCAGGTCTACCACAACATATAAGTCACCGTCGCTAAGATAGTAACGCTGGTGCTGTGTCAATGGAACCGGGACAGCACTCTCTTCCTTTGGATCGAGTGATTCGAGTGCGACAAGCTGATCTGAAGGGGGCATGATATCAAGATTGTATATTAGTAGTTTGGTTGGCCTTTTATACACGAAGGATCGCAAGTATTGTAATAGAAATATAGAAGCTTCTTGATTCTAGGTTGTGGGTCCGCACATTAAGCTCGAGCGTTTAGGCAACCTCTGATCGAAGTCCCTATACATCTAGAAAGTGGTCCCTGTATCTAGAAAGTGCATGTGCCAGTCCCACGTACTTCGACTTTCAGCATGATATGAGCGTGCACCGGTGTCCAGCCTGGGAGTCGGGATTATGTCAGCGTCGGGCCCGGCAATGACAAACAAGGCCACATCATCTCTTTGGCGGATAATGATCGAAAGTCGATCGCATTGTAAAACATAAAACATACTCAACAGCCATCTCATCACCCGAATACGCTGAAGAGCTCGTTGCAAACTCGTCGGTCTCTGGAGCCTGGAACTTAGCGCAATGAGCTAAGACTTCTGGGGAGGCCACTCAAAGGCCACTAGTCAACACACTAACGACACTTAAATCAGTTCTTCATGGATCCCCTCGCTTCAATTTATCGTGCTAGATGTCGTGATGGGAGACTAGTGTGCTGAGTCTCCCACTGATAAGTGGTCAATGGCCGACTTCTTGCACCCCTTCCTCCCTCCTCCCTTCAACGTCTCCTCACAGAGTCATCTCTTGCGTACAGTCGTCGTTACACAATGCCCTCGCAGAAGCCAGCGAACTCCGGTCCTCATACCTACTCTCCCCAGCCGCCCCCTTTCAGCGCTTTGGACTTCTACAATCAATTCCATCGTAACCATTCTCATTCAGCCTCGCAACTCTCTCTCCCGATTTATAAATCCAGCCCGCATTCGTCCCCGAATCCTGCAGCAGCGGCAGGGTATGGGTATGTTAGCCGGGGTGCATCCATCATGAGGAAGGTACCGGAAGATGGAGAGGGAGTCGTACACGAGAAGGTCGGCGATACGACGGATATGAAGGAAATCCCTCTCAACTCGCCGTCTATCCCTGCGCTTCCGCCCCATTACAGGCATAATGACTACGAATGTCAACATGGTCAGCACGGCGGCCCTTGCCCTTACTCGTATCCCTCCAACGGCATGCATCTGCGTCCCCAACCTGGAGGTGAAGGCCATGACTCTGAAGACAACCCTGCCCACAAACGATGCCACAACTCAAGACTTCGAAAATACCTTCTCCCAATCATCGTCATACTGATCATCGTCGCAGGGATATTCATCCTGAACGCTTGCTTGGTTGCTTCTGGCGTCATCGCTTCATGGAGAAACTGGGATCCCGACTGGAAGGGCGTTGGAGAATGGAAGGGCATCGTCGGCGAGCACTCTCCGAGCGTATCCCCAGTGCCATCAGCCCACTCCAGCTTGACTAACGGCGGCACCAACTTCGCCCCCGTCACAGCAACTCCCATTCCTCAGGCAGCCGGGACCTCCCCTGTCGCCCTTCCTGCAGGAGCGGCCCTGTCTGGGCTGGGTACGGCGGTCACCCACGCGTTACCTCCCACCGCGCACCCTATAGTGTCGCACGCAGAACCAGCCGCGCACCCCCTCCATGCCAAACGGGAGGAAAGTGCGTTTACGAAACACAAACTGTATCTCATCGTCGTCTTCGTCGGCCTTTTCGTCGTGCTCATCCTGGGGATCCTTCTCTCAGTCTGGTGTTGCGAAAGTGCGTAGTTTTTTTGTTGATTCTCTTTCGTCAGTGTCCTTCTTGACAAGGACATGTTCCCTCGTCTAGGCGCGTTCGAGAACCCATGTTGTTGCCCCTGCTACTTCTGCGCGTGTTGCGGTGGTCTCGGTATGTTCTCCTTCAACGCCCCTCATCCACATATTAAGCCAAACCATTCAAGCCTGCCTCGAGTGTATCGGCTGCGGTCTCTGCTGCGAGGGAATACAGGAACTCGGCAACAGCGACGATTAGGTGCAGATAAGTATAGTACGCTAACAGTAGCGAATTATCCTTTCCCCTATGACTGATCGACATGATTCCCCATTCCGTTCCTCAATTTACGCTCTTCTCGTAGTAATGATTCGTACGATCATACAGACATACAGATACCACCGCCTCTTGTTGTATTATAGAATGCTAACATGATACATGAACAAGTATAAGTATCACTTCGATGCGTTTACCGCGCACTAATAGGAGCAAGTACGCCACCCTGTCAAGACGATAGCAAGATGCAGGATCGATCTATGGGTATAAATGCAGGATGATATAACAACCGTCGGCTTGTACAAGATCCTATGAAACTGTCCACCTAGAACGACCCCGTCAATCGGATATCCTTGACTGAGGCTCCGATATACACTTTGAATTCGCCTAAAGGCACTATCCATTGCTGGGTCGTAACATCCCAAATGCTAGACACCAAGTTTATAAGCTGAAGCCCGAAGGATCGAATGGAACCACATACCTCATATCCTGCTCAGTCAGCGTCATGGTGACGTTCTTGCTCTCGTCGACTCTGACAGTCACATCACTGAAGCCTCTCAATACCTTCTTCGGCTCTCCTGAACCTTCGGGGAATCCCAAGTATAACTGAGGAATCTCCGTGCCGTCCACGCCACCTGTATTGCGAATACTAAAGGTGACGCTCTTTGAGGAACCGTTGGAGCGGATGTCGAGGCTGTCGTAGGCGAAGGTGGTGTACGAAAGGCCGAAGCCGTACTCGAAACGGGGGGAGATGCCGTGTTCTTCCATGTATCGGTAGTCCAGGAACAAGCCTTCGGTGTAGTTGAGCTGATGTGAGCTTGGTGAGTGAATAAGATTTCGAAGGTAAAGTATATCCCTACAGTCAATGGGCCGATCGTACGATCGTACACGATTTGCGTGCCATACGCTTCTTCGGTCTGAAAGAAATCAGCATCAATGGGGCTGAAATCGATGGTAGTTGATAACTTACGTCGGCGATGCTAAAGGGCAATCGTCCACTAGGGTTATAGTTGCCGTACAAGACATCTACAATCGACGGCCCAGATTGCTCGCCAGGTACCCCAGCATAGACGATAGCGGAAATATTCGGATGTGTGCTCCAAGGCATGAACACGGGGCCCACGGAATGTACAACTACAACAGTGTTGCTACATACAGCGGCAACGCGTTCGATCTAAGTCAATGGACATGTTAGTTCGTAGACTTATAAGGAAATTCGGACGTGGAGCATAGGATAACTGACCAGTTGTCTGCCCTCATAGAATAATTCCAAATCATTCCTATCACCGCCTTGATCGTGGACAATATTCTGAATCCATTCGCCACTCCGCCTGTGGTAGTCAAGTTGATAATAATCAATGACAGCTCAGAGTTCGCGTGAGGAGCGCGGTGACACTTACGCGTTAACGAAGACGAACGCTACATCCTTATTGGCCGCAGCGGCGGCACCTGCAGTGGCATCGTTCGACAGCGAAGTAGCGATCGTAGCAGAATCGCCGACGTATGACGTTATGGCGTCTGCTGGCGCGATTAAGAATTCCAGCGAGTTGCCGCCTGATCCCCATCTAGCATAACATACCCCGAATTGAGCACGTGGAAGGGGGCCTCAACGCGAAGGACGTACCCAACAGCCAATGTCCCGTTCGTACACTCAACAAGCTCGTTACAAAGGCTGAGATCTGGTTGTTTGGCGTCTTCGCCTATGACGGCCATTTCCTTGATTTCAGATTTGAGGATAGGGAGGCCGAAGTGACGCCCCGAAGTTAGTGAAGATGAGTTAGAGTTACGAGGAGCATTTTTGAGGAGTACGGCGGATGCCGACGCGATCTCTTTGGCGAGGGCCGTGTGTTCATCTGAACGCACATTTGCGGCATGGTCGATTGGAGGGTAATCCTACGCGAGGACATATTAGACATTAGTCCCTTCTAAATGGAAGGTAAATTATTAGGTTTCACGCACCACGTCTTGTCGTAGACGATACCATGGAGCCAGGACGCGGACGGCCATCTCATCAAGGCGCTAAATTCACGACGAACGGAGGAATTCCGTCAGCATATTGCAGCATATCTAAGTGGGACGCGTGACGTACTTCATTAGACACAGTGCCGTTGAGGACCGAGTTCTTAAGACCACCTTCCGTGAACACGCCCCCACCATTTACTACAAAACATAGTCAAACGCCGAGATGAAATATTCCTAATTCTTAAACTCACCAAGTGGATCGAACTCTCCAGGTTGCTCCATTTCCATCCCGGCGTTGGCAATTTCAGCTGCAGTACCGTGGGTGGCGCCATAATCGCTAACAACGAAACCTTTGAAACCGTTTGACCGCAAGAAACCGTCATCGGCCAGGAGCTTTGGGTGCGAGCAAGTGAAGGTTCCGTTGATGCGGTTGAAGGAACACATCACGGATGACAAGTCGGCCTACACCAACAAAAAGGTCGCGTTAATGAAGACTCCAATCAATCACATCCAGCTGCCTTGCTCACCTCCTTGATACTCCGAATATACGGATACCCGTAAACCTCCCACATCGCCCGATCATCCAGTGTCACACTGAGGTTATATCGATTATGTTCCTGATTATTGGCAGCGAGGTGCTTCGCGCATGCTTGGACGCCTACTCCTTGTACACCCATGATAGTTTCGTAGCCCCCTTCGCTGTTGAGGTACGGGTCTGGACCAAAGGCCTCCCAACCACGTCCGCCTTTCGGGTTACGCATCTACAAGTTGCAAGTCACAAGAGGAAAGGGTGGTAAGCGACGCGTAATGGTCTCAAATGGCGGAGGTGGAGAAGGGAGAGACAACTCACAATGTCGATGGAGGGTCCGTACCAGGTACTGATGAGGATGCCTTTAGCATTCCTATTTATCATGTAACAGAAGATTAAACCCACTTGACACCTTTACCCTTCAACTCCCTGCCAATAGCCTCCCCCCTTTTCCTCATTAACGTCCTACTGAACGTGGAAGCAGCGTTGATGCCTGCGGGGAATCCTGTCACGCTTTTGGAAGGTTGGATGCCCGCGGGGCCGTCTTTGAAACAGAGAGCGGGGATGCCCAGACGGGGGACTGGGTGTGTATCGCCGTTACATTTGCCTGATTCGACATCAATCAGTCAGATCGTTGATCATCGGGGGAGTGAACATGCGATGGTGATGGACAGCATAGGGCGACAGAGAATGAGGAATGGAATGGAGGCAAGGGCTAGGACGAAGAGGAAAAAAAGACGCACTCTTAGCAAAAGTAACACCTGTAAGTACCCCGACCTTCTCGTCGACCGTCATTTGGGAGACAACCTTATGAGCAAGCGCGTATGATTCGTCCCATGATCCTAGAACCATGGTGTTCATCAGTATATTTGCACTGGTAGTCGATCCCATAATTATAAAGACGTACTCGTCTCCACCGCATTCGCCGAGCTATACCCGAGTGGGAGGAAGTAGGGGAGAAGGAGGACCGCCCAGCGAAGTTTCCCGAATCCCATGTTCAGATGCTACGCTGAATATCTTCAATATTGCTATTGAGTTGGAGAAGTCTTGCGAGATATCGACGTCCAGCAGCGAAGACGACAATGGGAGTATTCGGCGCGCACTGGCAATGCATACGCTCGATACCTTTAAATGAATGTCAACCCAACACTGTACTCGCGCGCGTGATTCCTGGCAGTGCTGGCAAGCTCGTTGCACTACCGACCTGGTGATTCGAAGTCAATCGTCGACCCCAGGCGACTGCGGGAGTAGGCGCATCGATTGGCACGTTCGGAATCAAATTTCAGACTGGTGCCATAGGGATGGCTGGAAGTCTGATAAAATATGATTTTGGGTACAGCCTGAGTACGGCGACCCTGTGCTAAGCACGCAGGATGCAACTAACCCAACCCTTCTGAAAAGAAGTGAAAGTGGCATATTGATTAGAAAAGAATCTAAAAAGACAATGTTATAGCATGATATTGGAACGCACCAGTCTTTTTGCAATGTGAAAGCGAAAGTCAAACGCAACTTCAGCGCTTCAGCCTTGACTCTTCTTTAGCCGTAGAGTACGCTGCCAGTGGCATTATACGAATCCAGCGTCGCGACTGAGTCTCTTTGAACGTTCCTCCGCCCTGTGAATCGATTGTTTCTACAATTCGCAGCAGACCCACACCAAAGCGTTCACGTTCCATCGCTTGTGGTTTAGCTGAATATTAACCGAAGTTGTAACCCGTGTGCGGGTTGGAACGATGCCCAGGTCTTTCGTTGGGGCGAAGCTGAGGATGAAGCAGATGCGGTTTGGGTTGTAGCACGATGAGCACAAAATCAAATAAAATCCTTGGACTTCGGATCTGCCCTAGTCTAAGAATACTCTACCGGAGCAATCAAGGATCCATCAGCAACATGACATCGCCTCGGTGGCTCAGTGGTAAAGCGTCGCACTCGTAATGCGAAGATCCCTCGTTCGATCCGGGGTCGAGGCAGCCGACTTGTGCGTAACAATGTTGTTTTGTTAGCGTCTGGTGTCACATATGGCACATCCATTTCCTTCAACTTCTTTTCGTTATGATGAATAGTAAAGTTATACGGATACACTACTTTTACTTATTGTGTAGAAAATCGATCGCTTTCCAGTAACAGTTATAGAGGGCGTTAGCGTAGATGTGTACAGTGTTATACAAAGTCACGGTCGTTCATCAAGGGAAGGAAGGCGGATTGTTACGCGCTTGCTTTCTTCTCAGCATCAATGACGCCCCCAAGGGCACGTTGAGTCTCCGTCGATTCAAGAGGGACATCCGACCTGGGGCCCGTCCCGTGAGTCTTGTCGTGTTCTACCGCCTTCCACATGATGATCGTGCTAAAACTCGCGTCAATGGGAATCTTGCAAGTCGCGCTAAAGCTTAGACTAACCTCGCAACGGTGGCTACCCATCCAATCCAAATCAAGACTACCCACGCGATGTTAACGGCCCAACGCTTGTACACAAACGGCGGCCGGTAGAAGAACTCTTCATACCGTCGACTCTCGGCCTCCGTTACGGCGGTGCCGTTTATGTACTGCTCCTGCGTCGCCACGACCACGGTACTGAACAAAGCTCCAGCTAGTACACCGGCCGTGATGAACAATGAGAGGAACTTCTTCGTCACATTATACCAGGTGGGATAGACTCTCCTCGGGAATTGTAAGAGGAAGAAGAAATCTGCGCCGAAGAGGGTGGCGACCAGCACGGCGAAAACGATTGTAACGCAAGCAGCCGCTATAACCGGGTTATTATGGACGGCGATATCCCCGAACTGGGCATCTGGGTGTTCGCGAGCGTAGAGGCGCTCAATGTTGGTCTGCTGGGCTTCGTACTTGGAGAGCGAGTACGTCGCAGAGCATTCCGCAGCCAGGCAGATAGACATGGCCAGCTGGTAAAGGACTAGCAATAGAAAGTACGCGATTAGGGGAAGTCGGACATGGGGGAGAAGTAGTACGCACTAACACGCTCTTTGCGCAACGGCCAACGTTTATCGAACAAGTTCTTCGACCCGAAGGCGCTGAACGACATTTCCGAGAGCTCGAAACCCCAGATGTTCACCATATCGGCTGCGGTGGGCGTGGAGAGGAGCAGAGGAGAGTGGAGAGGAGGAGAACGGCTCCCGTGTCGTTCGATCACGCGTTATTAATGCATTAGTCAGGGGCCTGGGGCGGGCCGACACTCGGAGCTTTCTTGTCATCCACATCGCCAAGCTGCTCCTTCCAAGTTGCTGGACTAGGTGGGTCTAGACACGCTGGCAGTGCTGGTCGACCCATGAGCTACATATCAGTCGCGGTGAGTAATTTGAGTGAGGAAATATCAGTTTGATTGCTGACCTGACCGCGGACCACCCGTCACTGGACATCGTCGCCATCGCCATACCCACATCTTCGTGCCATTCCTACTCTTTTCTACGAGTTAATTACGAAAAGCGTTCATTACTGTGTATATATATACCGAGCAATAGTCATCCATGGTCCGTTCATCTATAAATATTATATAAATCAAGGCCTACTCAAATTCTCCAGGCATCTCGAAGTGCGATATTGTCAACATGCTCGCCAGAGGACGTAGCTTGGCATTAAAGATCGAAAGGACTACATCCGCCGAGATGCCAGGATCGACGAGGAGCGTTATCCTGCGAAGATTCCGGAAGTGAGTGAAGGCGTTCCAATCAAACTCCTGCAGGCTCTTCTCGAAAGGGCCAGTTGTTGGGATGTGAAGTTCCAAAGCAATACACTCTAGGAGGTGAGGATATGGGATGTTTGCAAGGATGCTTGATATTCGGCACTGGAGAAGCCGCGAGACTGTCGTGCCCGGGACCAGCAAAACTTGTTTCATGCATAAGGACCGGAGGTTGACACAGTCGCTCGTATCACCGTAGTCGTCAATCACTTCTATTAGTCGCGCGTTATGGCCTTGTATGTGAAAGAGATAGATAGTCTTACCTGCGAAACGAGTCTTCTTCAAGCATAAGGGAAAGGACACCGTCAAGTGCCGTAGAGTCGAAGCGCAGCACGACAACAAATCATTCAGGTCGGACCTCGCCTTGGTCGTCTCTGCGTGGTAGTACATGCTATCGACAGGCGCCGGCGGACATTGGGATTTCAGCCAATCGAACAAATCTTGGTAGCGGATCCCAGCGTCATGGATCTGCCAGCTCGCAGACACAGCTTGCAGCGACTGCTTCAGGAGGAGCCTATCCGTGGCCGGACTGGGATGTGCCCATAAGACGCAGTTCACCGACACGTGGCGCAGAAGCTTGAACCCCGTCACCAGATTCGCCAGGTCCACGAAGCGATGGAAGTGCACGGCTTCGAGGTGTAAGGTCCCCTGGAAGTTGCGGAAGTGATGAAAGAGTTGGAGGAAGAGGTCTTCCGGGAGGCGTGTGAGGTCTGAGTGGCATAGCTTGAGAGAGGATGCGTGCGGGAGGAGGGCGAGGATGTGGGGGATGATTCGGATAGCGCGAACGACATCTGATCTGCCATGGGTTCTGAGGAACGCAGGGACGTTGAAGAGGACGATTCTTTGGACAAACGGAGCAATGCGGTTTACGGGAGACCTTAAGAGGCCGAGCAAGGAGAAGAGATCGGTGGCAGAGAGCTTCATTATCATGTCGCGAAAGAGATGATATCGGCTCACTCTGAGCAAGTTCCTCGAACACAGCCCGCAACTCAGCAGCGATGCGCCATCGCTATGCAGGTAATCAACGATATGATCTAGTATCTCAGGCGGAAGGTGGGGTTCGGTAGGTGGCTTTGAGTCGGTCATGCTGTTACTGCTTCCAACGAGTCGACGATTAGCAATCACATAGGATGAAGGTAATCAGCACGACGCACTGGTGAACGCGACTCGCAAGGTACGGAATCTTCACACCAGCGTCCCAGACACAAGTGGGCATGCTTGAGCTGAAGTGTGCCCTGTAGCGCTGCCGCAGTCGCAGTCACTTGTGGGCCAGACTTAATATGAACCCCTTTGTATGACGTGAGCTCAGCCGGGGGCGACCTTCCTCCACGATGGACAGTCGTGACAGATGGGGATGTACTAGAAGTGCGGTGACCGGTAGCTCAGAGCCTCGATTCGCCGCATTGGCTCGCCCACTAAGCTTTTTAAAAGACGTCTGGACGAATGAAAAGCTAGTAACACCCTGCATACGACGAAACCAGGTTATAATGTAGGGGTTGTAAGCGAGTGAGAATTACCTATCAGTTGGGTCAGCCGATCTAGCCACGCGCCGTTGATCGCACAAATTTAGCCACGAGCAGGCAATGCGAGATAAAATCAAAGTTTGGTGATTGAGACTCTGCTGGTTCATTGGTGCTGGAAGACGGATCCTAGGGAAATGTCAACGTCAGGAACGTAGTCGCCGCCACCTGCTTTATGATCAGGTTACTGAGGAAATTTTGAGGGATCATCTGGGTGAACTATTTCTGTCAATATGTTTGGAGTGGGTGTCTTCTAGCAATGGGCGCAATATAATTGAAGGGTAAGAACGTCGGCGCGAGCGAAGCGAAGATCCGGAGGCCTGACGTCTGGCGCGCAGATAGGATGCTATGATATATAGCCACCACGATTCCAAGACCAAGGTTACTGGTAGCGCCTTTGTACTATGAGGTATAGCATCCTGCTGGGGAATGTAAAGGAACCCAACAACCAATCAGCGTTCGGTCATAGGGCGAACACCATTGGACGTTGGAAGAATTGCGTGGAACGTTACTCCGATGGTGGTTCCAATCAGGGTTGAACAGCAAGGTGAAAGAAACAATCAAACGCGAAGCATGATGGTTCTCGGAGCGAAGGACGAGAGAAGAAGGGACAGAGCTATGGTCTGAACACCGAAACCCCATTCCTTCTTTCAGCGTAGAGAAGCTTCGAGCATCCATCTTCATTCTGAGCAGGGTCGATCAACGAGACAACAGAATCGATAATGAAGGAACGAGAGTATAAAAACAAAACTGAGATGTCGATTTTGACATTATTGACATCCCCGCCTTCCCTGAAGCCGTCTTGATCTGCTTCGTGACTCATGAGCTTGTTCTACTTCCTCCTTCGGGGTGCCACAGGTTCAATACAGATTTCCATAGGTGGAATCGGCCGTCGTTGCGCACCGAAGGTAAGATGAATATGTAGCACTGTATTCTTTATGCGCAGAGTTAATTCGAACGTTTCGCCTAATTCTCGGAAAAAGTTACCCAGCATTGTTCCATTTCCACGCTAATCTCGAACGCCTACAGCCCAACAGTGGTAACTATACCAAGGCAGTTTATCGTGGACGGGGGATGTGCTTGCAGTTGTCGAAGCCGTCCCGACAGCCGGCTGTTAGGTGATGATCGATGGAGTCCAAACAGGTGATGGCCTACGAAACCGGGGGATGAGAGTCGACTCCTGCGGCGCTATCTGCGGAGCTAGTGAAGGGTTGCATGGTCGAAGCAGCGTGGGCGGGGGGAAGGAGTGTGTGAAGGGTCGTTGGACGTGACTTGGATGATGGGGATATCTTCGGCATGTCTGAGCACAGGATACCCTATGACCAACACTCGTCAGACGGGCGTTAACGCAAAGTATGAATGATCACGCGCACCTCGCACGTTGTCGGTTCCTCCAAGACCAGTGTCCTATACTCGCCAAGTAAAACTCATCCTCCGTCTGCGTCGCTAATCGCGATTGCCCAACGTTGCAATGATGAACGTCCTGAGAGACTAGAACCAGTGGGCCAGCTCTATCGGTCCTTGTTGCAGATACCAGGGCCTGGGCTCCCAGAAGTGCCGAATCTCCTGGGACTGAACGTCGGCAGCGAAACCCGTCTAGATGGCCTGGGCACATACAAGATAAGAAAGGCGCTATCGTCGAGAGACTGCGAACGTGTGTCCTCAGAGGCTGTTTGAGGCTGTCATGATTTTAGATAGTTGTCTGATGAGCAGAGTAGAGCCTAGTTCTGCTGAACTCAGCAAGGCGGGCCGACATGAACCTCGGGATTATGCAGGGGCGCGACCACAACTTTTGCCATCTATTGCTGTTGCCGACACGGATGAGTGGGACTTCCAGTGACCCATCATTTGACACGCTGACGATCCACACAGCCTCCTGGAGGGTCCAATACCTTCGCAATGATATCAAGCAACTAATCTGGAGGCACGATGATTGACAAAACATGATATGCGCCCACAGCTACGTCCAAGCCAAATAGGCCTGAACCAAGTCAGCGATATGAATCTCTACTAGAAGATGCGAGAAACTCGCCTTTCTTGATCCTACAGATTTCCCGAGTTTATTATACAGCAGTCTTCGGCCTACTGTATGCGTCTCGCGTCGGGTTCGTTGCGAGCACGTCTCGACGCGTATACTTGTCCTCCTTTTGCGCGTGGTTGGAAAGTTCTAAGACTATATGAAGGAGTCCACGGGACGCGTACGAGGGGTACAAAAGGGCGACATTTCAAGGCTGAAAGAACTTCAAGCGAACGTAGGTCTTCCTCGTCGACTCTACAATGCCAAACTCCCTGAGTCTGAGAGACGTGTCGCGTTGGAAAAGAGGTTTGGACTCCGACGGCGTTGTCGCTTTCGGAGGATGGAAGTTTGAACCCCAGCGCAGTCGCGCTCATCGGCATCAACGACCTCCGTTCCACATCCTCAACATCATGAATCTCGGCAAGGCGCTGCGAATTTACAGGGCATCGAGCTAAAGTACCTCGAAATCGTGTCGTCTGCTGGTCCCGATATCTAGACTCGCAATCCCGAGGTTATGCGCGTATCTCAAACTCCTCGGCTCGCAGGATACGAAGGCGCTGCTACTGAGCACGCTCAGGATGGGCATTTCCTGCGAAATGGAGAGGGGGTCTAAATTGAAGCTGGGAGATGCGAAGAGTGATGGACACCAAGCTCTCGAGCTCGCGGGTTTCGGGACGATCTCAAGAGGCGAGAAGTTACACTCCTCCGCGCACCACGTATTTTATCCATTACCGTCGGTTTCTTGGCATTAGCGAAGCCTATGGTCGGGATCAAGAGAGCAGTGAGGTGGTGACAATAAAGGAGATTGAGGAGTGAAGAACAGTGGACAGTCAGTCCTTCAGTACGGTTGCTGGTAGGCAAAATCGAAGTGCCCGCTTACCTCACTGCGAACCGTTTCTGAAGGTTTTCGGGAGAATGGATGAAGATCGGGAGGCTTGGGATGTGAACTATATCGCCTTGATCCACGAACTATTCCGCGAGGGAGAGGGAGAGGGTAAAGGACGCTCTGGCACGAAGGCGTTCGGATATGAAGAAAGCTGGGAGACGTGCTCTCTGTATATGATCTCTGGATTTCCGCCCGGCTGCAACTCGCCAGAGATTGGACTTAGGGTGGCGTAGGGACAACTGGAGTCTCTGTTACCCGGCCGCCAGGAGGTTGCGAGACTCGAGTGTCTCGAGTGAGATCTACGGGGGGCACCGTATGTTGTCCCTTGTTGTTTTACGACTTCTCGTCTCCGTCGATCCCATGCATCATCTGAACGCCTGAGCGCAAATTTTCCTCACGGAAGGTGTACTGTACGGCTTTGCTGTATTCCCGCTCTTCGCTGCTGTGTGCTGACTGTTCCGACCAAGGTGCGGGACGGTTGACGTCTTTCAACTGGTTGCCTGGAGGGCTGAAAATTGAAACTCGAAATTAAGGACGAGGGATGCTAGCTTGGTATACGGCGCGACTTACCTTTCATTCACTGCGTTGAGGTAGGGAGAGTGCGCCGATTCATCCAGAATCCCTCATTTACTGTACAATCTCAGATGGAGGCGTCTTCCGCATACAATGACGACCCGCATCGATACTCCCCTCGCGGCCTGCTTTAAGGGGACGATGGATCCAGAAGTCAAGCACCCTCTGTTATCACGCAGGAGAGGGCTGAGTTACGTGTACTCGATACTATTATGGCCACCGCCACCGTTTCTATGCCCCCGCTCGCGAACGGTGCACGATATGTGTCGCGATTATCCCATCGAGCGACTGTCGACTGTTTCCAAATCGTGGCTTCGGAGTGGCCTTTGGACGCTGATATCTGCGAGTGCGCAGTGGTGTTGATCGGCTGTCTGGTTCTACCGTTGCAAGTGCCCTCGCAATCGTAGTCAGCCTGAGCCACTATGGGTGTCGTGCACGGATAGATGGAGGGGGTGTACCGGAATGGTGGCCTTCACAGTGCGAAGTTTACGATTTATTGGGTAAGGCTCGGAGCCTCGCTAATGCGTCGGAGACCGAGGTGCATCTTGAAAGGTGTGGATTTGTAACTATAATCTGAATCGCAAGTAAACCATTGTTAACTCGAAATTTCTTGTCCCAGATTACCTTAACCTCGTGAAAGCCGACAGCTATCTATTTTCTATAGTATTGGCACAGTTTCCGTACCAGCGTCGCTGTCACTGCTGGTGTAAGCATGGTGTACGAAGCGCTGAGGGCAATATAATGGGTCGTACATTTTCCTGCGTTGGCTTTTTCCCTTCCCGTTTTCTGAATCGCTACTAGTCGTGGAGATCGCTGCGGTGCGTGTGCTTGAACCTCCCTCTTTTCGTGCTGACAGTGAGTGGCATAGATAGGTGACTCCTACTAACTGTTGATATTTGGTGGGACACATTGAAGCAGAGACGCGAGCGGACGAGGCTAGGACTTGATTAGCCCGTCAAAAATGGTTTAATTCACAGCACCCGTGTTCCTAAACCGACAAGAGTCTTCGCATGGTTCCGTCCTTTGTTCTTGCTTTCCATCTCCGCGAACGTAGTGCGAGCGCTAATGGTCCGACCTCGAAGGACTGCCACTGGTTCAACCACAATTCTTTCTCTTTCTCCCATAACAAACAGACAAACCTTCGTTGACAATGATGGTGCGTCGCAGTGCTCGCCACTTGCCGACCAACAAAGGCTTTAAGCGCAGTCGCCTCTCTTCTCCTTCACCCCAATCTACACCTTCCTCTTCCTCGTCCTTCAAAGCCAACACCGACGAAGAAGACGACGGGGAGGGCGAGAAAGATATCCACCGCTACAAAGCGAAAATGGCCAAAAAGTCAGGAAAGAGAAAGTCGAGGGGCGCGCTAATCCTCAAGCTTCCCGTCGAGATAATAGACGATCTCGTCGGTCGGATGGATAAAAGCGAGCAGATTGCGTTTTCTTCGGCTTGTTTGGCTATCAGGAGAATCGCATTACGCCATATATTCCGTTCGATTTGCTTGCGTAGCCCGCTGATGGCGATGAAGTTTTGCAAGGCGGTGGAGAGGGACCGAGATTGGGTACCGTTGATACGTTCCCTCACGCTATCCATCATGCCCGACACCATGTCGCCATCAAAGAAGGAACAAACGGCACTCAAGCGGCTTGGACCCAAGCTTGTTAGAGCCGTCACCCACCTCTCAAACCTGCGCAGCCTCGATATCCGCGATTCCATATTATGTCAGATGACGGATATCCTAGCGCAAGCTACCTTACCTCTTCTACGGGCGTTTTCATACACCTCGTTGGAGGCGATAACGGACGTCGATGCGTTGGCGCACCATTTTGTTGCAAGGCACCAAGATCTCGAGGAGCTAGCACTCAAAATCTCCGCCCATAACAGGATGTTCTCGTCAGCACCCTCAAACACATCGGATATCGCAACTCCGCACGAGTTGCCCGACAAAATCCGTCATCTCTCAAAATTGCGATCATTTGTGGGGCCATGTTCCTTCATCGCTGACCACATCGATGGCTTAATGCCCTTAGCGACCGCAAGCTTAGAATGGACGGCTCCATCCTACCCTGACATCCCCTTCGCAGTCGGCCGACCAATTCGCTCGCTCGCGCAAGCGTCCGCTCAAAAGCTGACTACCCTCGAGTGTAATGTTTTCCGGTGGATCCCAAGACTTCTCGATTTCGTCGTGGAACATCTCCCAGTACTAGAAAGTCTTACAATTTTGGAAGGTATGCCAACGTTGGACCCAGTATGTGTTTTGATTACCTGTTCCGAGCTGTCCAACTGAAATCCGGCCTGGATAGGATATCAAGCCTGAGATGTGTGCGATGCTGCCCAAATTCAAGGCATTAACTTCGTTTCGACTCGACCCTCAATTCATGGCGGGCGAGCAATTTATGGAAGAATACCAGAGATTCTACGAAGAAGCTGTGGTGGAGCTACAAGCGACCTGTCCGCGCCTGTCTTGTAGTCTTTGTGAGTACATTCTAATCATCTATCCCCTTCGTGAGCTCATTAGCATGCTATGACGTCGCATTCTTGAAATACAGATGCTGTTTCTGACAAGGACTCTTGTTTCATGCAACGAATTTATGAATTCGCACCGGGCGCAGATCTTAGCGCTCTGGCTGAACATTTCCTGAGTGACAATGTGATCCCGACGATACTCTAGCCGAGGGTACGGATGCCAGTGTATAGATTTATCAACTCCGCAACAAGGGATATCGTATGATGATAGAAGCATGAATCGTCTCTGCTACTTGCTCACGTCCTCGCGTATCGCTTCCAGTGCTATATATCATACAGACGAATGTTAAAAACGTGTAAATCTGTAAAGGGAATGTACGATTTGGACGCTCTCAATCTCTTCCCGCTCGTAACCCACCAGGCGGTTGGCCAGAAAGGACTAGCAAGCGACACGCAGGTTGAACTCAGGGTCGGGTTGGAGCGCAGCGTACAGCGCAAATATATGTAACGTGTACGGCTGGAAAGCCGGCGAACGATGCAAGCCAAGGGGATTAAGAGCACATTAAGTTCTTTGAGACATTACATTTGGTCATTTGGCATATATACAAGTGTTTCAAGTCCGTCTGTTTGTTGCGTGCAAGTTGTGGCAAAGTATAGAGCGAATGCGATATGAAATAGACGACGGGAAATAAATAATCAGGTAATCGCGCGGCTGTTGAACCGGCATGAGTAGACAGTGTGTGGCAGTGACCTCGGAATGCCAGGAGGAGCGAAGGGCTAGTGGACTGCGAACCGAGACTGTTGGCGCAGTCTGTAACCAATCTTATAGAAGATGAACCTGCGATTTCGACGTCATAAGTAACACGAGCCACACGAATAGTGCTTGACATACGGTAGAGGGGCCATAATAGTCGTTAGCCCGGCCAGAAGTGCGGTCGCTCCAACTGTTCCCAACCGGTTGTACATTGCACCCGCGAATAACGGGAAGACCGCAGCGAACATGGAACGCATAGAACTATTACTTGCCATAGCCGATGCGGCGATAGGGCGGTAAGCTGTGACAAGGTAGGTGAATGTCGACATGAAGACAAAGTAGATCCCGGATCCGAATGGCACGGAGGCGATGATGGGCGCTATCCAGTGGACGTGGGAGTAGGTGGTGAAGGCAAGCCAGTACAGGGCTATTGCGCAGAAGCATTAGTGACTACGGAGTGAAATAGGAGGGGACGGACTTACAGATGGGTACAAGGATTGCGCCAACTTGGCCCATAATGAGTCGCGCTTCAGGAGGAGGATTGCCATCGTAGATAAGGCTCTGTCGAGCAAATCGCCTACGAAACAGTTAGTCTCCTCGACAAAATCGAATCGTAAGAGCAGTCTCGCCTATTCCAAAATGGCTGCGTAAAGATAGCGATCAACATGCCCAACCCAATGCCCAAGAAGGATAGCCCCGTTTCCTGCATATTGAAACCATGGCCGCGTTCGAAGACGATAGGGAACGCTTGGAAGGTTAGGTACAATATACCAAGAATGAGGGCATTCCTAGACTCAATATTAGAACCCGAGTTCTAGTGCAAACTCGTGTCTGAATACGCACCAAACATCCAGCAATAGGGCCATTCGATCATACAGAATGAGTTCTACATGGATAGCGTCAGGTGCGGCTGTAATAGCAAGGGTGAAGCAATACGCACGAAACGGCCGATAACAACTGACAAGGATCTTGCCGAAGATGCTGCTGTTGACCTTCTCCAGTGGAGCGTAATACTTCGTATTTCCTGTGGATTTTCGAACTCTATTCAATAATGACAGACGTCAATACACGCTAGCGCCGAACGGAAACATAGATAGTCGGACCTTTGGGCTTTTCGCTTTAACAACACTGGGACGTATGTTTCCGGGACGAACTAGAGGCCGAAAGTCAGCGAGGTCACAATAGAAGTGTGTGCTTTACATACCAACAGCAAAGCAATCCATTGCGCAAAGACCCATATCAGGGCGATACGCCATGTCCAGCGCCAATTCAGATTCTGTATCAGGGCGTCAAGAATAATCTCCATCGAAGTTTGATGGAGGGCTACTGACCTGGTTGATAAATCTGAATAACGTGGTCGAAGTTCAGCGCTGAGGTATGCTTTACATGAGAAGACCGACTCACCCACTAATCAGAGGGCCCAACACTGGCCCAATGAACGGAGATATAGTGTAGAAGGCCATGGGGCTGGGTTGAAGTCGGATGAGAGAATGCCTGTAGCAAACGAACGGTGTACTTACTTTGCGACAGTGGCATCCGTGAACATATCACTCACGCTGCCTCCGGCAACGCTGAGAAAGGCAGCGCCACATAGACCAGTAAAGAATCGGAAAATTAGATATACGGCTATTTAGAACCGCCACGCGGGTTAGAACGATGTCAAGAAATATCCGAAACTGCCCACCTATATTTGGAGCGAAGGCAACGGGCCACGAGAAGGCAAAGAAAAGGGTATAAGAGACTTGGTATATGATATTCCGGCCATAAACTTCGGAAAGCGGGCCTACAAACAGTGGCCCGATACCGACACCTTCAACGAAGAGTGAGATAGACAGGATCGCCACTTCGTGTGGGGCGTGGAATTCTTTGGCTACAGCGTCTTCCGTGAAGGCCGCCTAAGTTTTGAACGTAGACCATAAGGATAGATATCGAAAGCCAGAAATGAGGGATACATACGATTGACGAAGCACAAGCCACACAGAGAGCTGAGGTGCTGATAATTATGACGGCGAGCCATTTACGGAATATGGATAGGCCGCTTTGGGGGTGTTCTGAGGCGTCTAGGGTAACTTGGTAGGGATCGTCGAGCGTAGAGTTTGAGGCATTGGAAGTAGAAGAATGGTCGGCGTCTTTCGGGGTATTCTTCTCGGCTTCACCAAGAACTGACGAAACATCTAAGGCTTCGGAACTGTTATGTCTAGTGCTCGACGGGTCACCCTTTTCGGATAGCTCAGGAGAGGTGATGGACGTTGACTCTGTCGAGGGTCTTTGCGACATGTCGCAGAACAGGAAGGGGGGAAGGTCTTTCGGAGAGAGGCTAGAAGAGACGAAATTGACAGTCCAATACAAGATTCCTGTGGGTTATAAGACGATGGGCGTGTTGACACCAAAGTTGCAGCTGTTGTCCTCAGGCATAGTGTTTGGCTCGCGAAAAGATTGAACGGAGAACCGTCGAGGAAGTGATACTCTGCTTGATCCGGTCGACACGCTTAGTGGAATGGTCGAGGTAGTGTATTCGAATGGACGGGACTAATCGCTGTCATGCAAGCGAGGCTAAATTTATCGGCTGAGGTAGTTACTAAACAGTGTCGTGACCTGAGCCATTAGCGAAATAATCGTAAGCACGCCGACGAATCATTCCAGAAGGAACACAACCTCCAAGGCTTTGTTCAGAATACACCTATGGGAGTGAATGTCGGGTTGGTATGGAGGCTGATTTCAAAAGAAAGCATACCATGTATGTGCTATCCATAACCCTCGCAGCCACATGCGTATTCGGAGACCTAGCTTAGCCATAACACGGCGAATTTGGGCCCACGCAATATCTATCAACCAAACCCCAGCAACCGAAGTCAAGATCTATCTGCGAATATATATTAGAGTCAATCGTCAGATTCAGACTGCGACCTTACGATGTCCTCGGCCAGCAACTGTGATGATTCATCACGACAATGCAATGCTACACATACCATACTTCTGGTGGACTACAACATGCGTCAAGGGTAGTCTGGCAGCCCATGGCCGGTTCCAACGGATTCGACTCGTCAATTGCCTCATCTCCTCATTGATTTTCCTTTCCATTCCCATGGAATAGGTCTGCTGCGTTACTGGTTTATACGCGGGCCATAGGATTGATGCCCCAGTTCATCGAGGCTTGGTCACTGGTGCGGCGCAAAATGAGAATCTTCCTGATCACAACGCGGGGATCATTTCAGAGTCTTTAGCCTTGAAGCCGCTAACAGTGCCCTTGGCAGCGTAGAAATCCCTGCGACTCCGAGGCTTGAGGAAAGTTGAGGCAGCAGTGGCGGTTGTCGTGCGGTCGGGTCGAGAAAGAGTGATATTACGTAAGTGCAGGCCAATGATCACAACAGGAGCTCGAGTGTCGTAGTCTTGATGTTGCCTACCGACCCACATTCAAAAGTAATTCATGTACGTGAATCATCGCTTGCAAGAAAGTCGAAATGAAGTTCCAGCCATAGTGAGCGGCATATCATCCCATATCTTGCCATGGACCATGTTGATCCCGGCCATGCCGCCATCCCGAAACATCCCGCCGCGAATGTTGGGTGGGATGCAACGAATTCGCAAATAATTTTTTGATCGTGGTGTTATTAATAGATACAAGACCATGCTGAAGGCGTGAACATCGAGGCGCAGCTTCTGAGAATCAGAACCGCCGACTCGGAAGCTCTACCAAAGTTTCACGATGCTTTCAAGTAGCCGATATCGAAGAAACCACTCACGAGTAGGTTCAAATTCGGAAACTCGGCGTGGGTATTCTATACGGAGCTGAAGAAGGTCGAGGTTCCCCACAACTTGGAAGGAATCAACTGGACTCGCTACTTGTCCTCGCCAATCAATTATACGCCCCAACGAGCGAACATCGACACTCGGGAGAGAATCAGGAGGTACGTACGCATGCTGACCATATCTTGGGCATATTGATGTTTGATGAGGTATGGAAATTTCGACAGGTTTCCGTTAGGCTTACATCTATACGCACGAAGGTAGCGCAAGCCATCAACATATCATCCACTTCAAGTCATGTGTGCACCGACGGTCGGCCAATCTGTGACCCACCTTGCTACGCCCCTCTCAAATCGCGCCACTGGCCATGCGCTCGAAGACACGACTCCGGGCCCCGACGTTTCACTGGAACAGTACTAATGTGTTTTAGTGAGAGTAGGTCCAACAGTGATCCACTCGCTGCTCCGCTCATCGTAAAGCGTCTGTTGAAATTGATACGGAATAACAGACCTGTTTGTACGGTTCCGATATTCATTCGCAAGTTCTCCGCGGAGAGGGTGCGCGTGCACCATTCTGAACCAGTGCCGTGGTTCTGGAGGAGGCGTTGTTGGAGAGACCTGGGTAACGTTGCGAGGCCTTGTGCCCGGTTACATGTCTACGCACAGCTGGAGATGCAAAGAGAACATGTCCCATCGGTACCTACGTTTTTTAGTAAACCAAAGGCCCGATATCTTATTTCTTGCGGATCATCATTACGTGTCGCTGTGTTCAGACAGTATCAACATGGTCATAGAGTTTCTCGCTACGTTCAAGCGACGTTAGAATTAACCAAGTGTCAACGTGGCCCCGCTGGCTCATGATGCATCAAAATTGTTTCAACGATTAGAGTGGGAGGCGAGGAACTCAGTCTTGGGCAAGTGTTGAAGCGAACCGGGAAGTAAGTTCAGCAAAATGCCAAGTCAGTGCCAAACCCCTCTGGTCTGTAGAATGTCACCACAGCGACCGCAGCCAAGTAGTTCCTGCTTGGGTATTGGTTATCATTCATAAGTATGTACAAAAAGGCTACAAATGTTTCTTCAGCCACACACGCATCCTTAAGAAGCTCCTTCGGCTCCATTCGATCCCGCGGGTCCCATCGCAACATCTTGCCCGTGAATTGCAGAAACAGCTCCTTGTCCTCGCCATTTAGGTTTGTCTCCAACTGCTCAATTGGATAACTCCAGGGGGGCTTGAGGATAACTTCCGGCGATCGATAGACATCGGGTTGCACAAAATCTTCGTTCTGCTCTTCGCCCCGAGCCGCCGAACCAAAGTGACAGAGGACAGGTGCACCAATAGTCTTGGGCTTCTCTAACCTACGAGACAGGTAGATAACCCTACCATCGACTTCTTTGCGCGGCGTGGGATGGTCGAGCTCGGCTTGTTTAATCTTCTCGAAGACGGTCGATGTTGTGCCGAAGCCGACCTTGCCTACGACCTGGTACCGTGAAGCATATAGTTCGCCGATGCGCACAGGATAATACCAGGACGCAACGTAATCTGAGTAGTTTTCCTCTTCGACAAGTTGGTTCGCACTAATTCTTTCGAAATGCGGGTTGGAAAAGTTCGAGGGCCCAAGGTTGGTGGGCGCCTAACGCTTTGGCAGCCCAACCTCTGAAGGTCGACGGTGCCATCGGTGGTTTCAAGATAAAGGAGATGTGTATGTGCATCCGATGTTTGGTGCAAGACTGAAAGTATGAGGAAGTTCAAAAACCTGGGTACGTACATTACAGGTCACGTGTTATAAATGCCCGAGGGCGTTGTTCAATGTTCAATATCAATGCTCCATGCATAGGATCCTTGTCTGGCAACGCGCGATTTCAGGCAGACGCCAAAGTCCTCGGCCGTTGTGGACTCACACTCACAAAAAACGGAGCGAAGAGTGGGTCTGATATCAGGCATTGTCACGGTGGTTCTACTCGCGTGAGACTTTGCGTTAACCAGCGGGAGGTAGATCGATACGAGCACCTCCATGTCGATAATCTATCCTCAAATTTGATTGACCAAGATGATAAGAGCAGGGAACACGACCGGACCACCGTCCGCGAAGCACGGGCCACTGAACACGGGCCACTGAAGTAATACCTCTGTCCTTTGCAAATAGAATTACACACAAAGGCGGCCGTTTGATGCGACTTACTGAGGTTCTCATGCGCAGTCCATGCTCAGATTGCTGAAAATGTCTTTAGGCTTCGACGATTCTCGATTAGGCTTCGACGTCTCGGTTGAGTGTGGGGTCTGATCTGATGAAGCTAGATAAAAAAAGGTTTAGTATTTTTGAGCAAGACCGCGTAGTAAATACAGTCGCCTCTGTCATAACCCATGACCCTCCGTGGATGTGCCAAGCTATGGGTTATGAGAGAGTATGGGTTACCTCAGAGCGCCTATTTGGGCGTCTACGGAAAATCATCAACAAATTAGTTGGGGGAGATTATTTACAGGACTACGAGTGTAAATACCTTAAGAAAAGATTAAACACGACTAAAGATTAGTGTAGAGTTATATAAAATCATATCAAAACGTCAAATGCGAGCAAAGTGATCAGAAATCTTCGTTGGTTTCAGGGTGCGAGAAACCTCATATCGAGTTTGGATACCAAACGACGCAAGGGATTCCTCTAGTCTACGACAAAGCGGAGAATCAATGTTGCTGATATAGCCATGAAGAACCGATGCAGCCACGAGCGCATCCTTTCGGGAGGGCTTTCCGCTTCCTGGTGGCGTGTTGGAGGATTTCCAGCCCCCTTTTAAGCATGGAAAGCTCTGTCATGTCGAGTGCAGGTCCTAAAGTGTTCAAATAATGGGTTTTTAGGGTAATAATACATCCGTTGGCAACGAATTGATTGAGTTTTTTTGAAAGATTTTAATATAATTATGGGTTTTGACATTCCCGAAAAGTATGGATTATTAAGTATAAGAGAGTTATGGGGTTTTCCTGCGAACCAAGTCGGTGGATGGGAAAATGTATGGGTTACTACAGAGTATGGGTTATCACAGTCATGGGTTATGACAGAGGCGACTGTATAACGCGCCTAGTGCACTGTGTTTGTTGTAAAATTATCTGCAGACAGAAACTGCAATGTGCATGCCGCCAGCCCTACTAGATCTTGGATAAATCACGCTAGTAACGCATCCTGTGGCTGCAGTGGTGGTCTTTGACGTGGGGTTATCGCTCTGAGTCCATCGATTCGACCTTCTAGATAGTAGAACAAGCATTCAGAGACTTGAGCTTGAACGGTCCTGGGGATAGCTGTGGCGGCCAAGTTACGGCAGCACACCGTGACTGCTGGGATGTGGGGCGCCTAATTACTGTAAGTTTAGGGCCGGCGCGAGAACGGGCCCACCTGAGCAATTATCATCAAGTGCCTGAGTGCCTTGTCGCGAACTGTAGACGAGAAATGTTTAGACGCGATGGACGGCATTTGGACGAAGCGCGACCTTTGAAGATATCGCTTGATGGCCTTGCTCGAGTAGATGCGTCAGCTCGATTCTCATTTGGTGCGTATTCTCAACAGGAATGCTACACCGAAACCATGACAGTCGCCTTCCCGCAGGTACATCGACGGCTGCGCTGGCTTCAGTCTCGGGACCTATTGAAGTTCGTTTGGCTTCTGAAAACCCGTCGCAGGCAACATTCGATGTCTCAATTCGCCCACTATCATCCATTCCAGGCATCGAGTCGAAATCGCTCGCATCCATGATCAGAGCAGCACTGCTACCTTCTTTGATTCTTACGACGAACCCACGGACACTTATCCAGCTCGTTATCCAGGCCCTGACGCCGTCGTATGATGCTCATTCGAAGTGGGACAACGGTCTTGTCACGGCCATGATCAACGCGAGCACGATGGCGCTTCTGAACGCCGGGTCAATTCCTATGAGGGGAGTAGTGTGCGCAGTTGCCGTCGCACGCGTCGACAATACGTTCTTCGTGGACCCGTCACCGGAGGAATCGGCCAAGGTGGCTGGAAGCGGCAGTGGATGTTTCGCGTTCATGTTCGGGCATGGCGTAGGCCGGACGCCCAACGAAGCAGATTTCACTTGCGTGTGGTCGAATTGGCGGGGTAGTAGTGGGGATGAAGACGATGTGATTACTGCGAGGGATCTGGCGATAGGAAGTGCGAAGAGGGTGTGGGAAGCGATGAAGGCGTGTGTTGGGGGAGAGTTCAAGACAAACCCAGGCGAGGGGGGTGATCAGGAAATGGGGGCATCCTGATACTGGAAGCGTATCCTTCGCCTCATCTTCGAAGATCACGGGCAGACAACATGCTACTTGTCTCAACCGACAACAGAGGACTCCGTGTTCTACGTCGCGATTATAGCACTTCTGCGGAACTAGCCAACATGCAAAGTCATTACGGCATGTACGAATACACATAGTCGTTCCCACCGAACGATCCTCTTTGAAGCGATGTTCTGAAAGTCTTGGTCGGCGTCTACACCAATGGCACAGCGCTTGGTGACTCACTCAATGGTAAGCCGCTATGCATTAGTGCGAACGCTTCATTAGCCAATTAATTAAAACTCCACAGACTCTCCTAGCCTTTTTGTAAAGAAAGCGAATACAAAAGAGTGAAAGTTCAACGCTCAACGCTCAGCAGGCGAGTCTTCAATGTCTCAGCGTAGTTCACTAGACTAGCTATTCCCTCCGACTCCACTGCAGCTATTTCTAACGACCTCAGAGATAAGCACCATTGAACTGTCACGATATGACTCCATTGCGGCATAGTCCCTCCGACGTCAGGTGTGATGGATTTCGCCGCACACAGAGTGGTCTGCGTCGCGTACGACTACCCGTTCGTTGTAGACGCCAACCAAAATCGGAGGAATGCGCTGATTGCCTCCGCGGCATGCATTAAATAACTGAGAGCCGTAGTATCGATAGGCTAGAGGCACCCTTGCCTCCTTTTCCTTCGCAGCGGCATGCTCTCGAGAGGACTCTTGGTGTTTCTTAGCGTCTGTATCACCGTCATTGGTGTCAACGCCGCCAATGACTGGTCGAAGCCGTGCTTCGATGGCGAGTGCGCCTACGATATGCTTCCCAGTACGGGAGGGTCTGGCATCATCAAATTGGTGCGTGAATCTCTCATCCATCGTTTCATAATGGCAGAGCTCTACTGAATGTGATCTGTAGTTTGGATCCTCGAAGTCCATCACCGATATTACCCCTGCTGCTGGGTGGGTTATCCTGGACTGCGACCCCAATGTGGTCGATCAAGAGATCCGGCTCGTTTGCGAAAGTGATGACGAGGAGTCAGGATGTCAACACATCTTTGACCACCACGGACCCATCGACAAGATTGTCCGACTTCCAGAGAGTGTATGTAGTCCTCTAGACGGGACTGCCATGATGATACTAATCGCTTGCATCATTAGTGTAGCAATAGTCCATTCGCCAGGATCGCAAGCATGATGGTAGCGGAGGATCAATCACTCCCGACTCACGCGCAATCCAAGATCCGCCGTAGAGATGGTGCTGCTGCCGAAGTTCACGTCGTCCGAATTGACAGTAACTTTGCTTCTGTGGATCCCGAAAAGTGAGTCCACCCTCGCCTCGCCGTACCACCGAAAACACCGAATCGTTCTAACCGTACAATGTAACAAGGATGGGTGAGGTTAAGTTTGCTTTCGTCGGTGTACGTTGGCTGTCACCTAAAGATATGTGAATCTCACTAACGCGATGCCTACGAAGGCTACGGTTCCCGGATTGGACCTGAATGCGGCATTTGATGATGGGTTCTTTGACATCTTCAAGTCGATTGGTGCCTGGGTATCGCATGCCGCTACAACCGTCGCCACTGCTGTGTCTAATGCTGCGAACACTGTCGCCACCGCCGTCTCTACTGCTGCCAAGTCTGTCGCCAGCTGGGCAGGCAAGGCCTATAAAGACGTTTCAGATCTTGTTGGGAGTAAGATCCTGACATCACCCCGCAAAATCCTTTGCGCTGACACTCGTCTTGAATAGAACTGAACCATTTTGAAATCACTCCGCAAGTGGAGAGCTCGGTCATATCCCTAAATACGAATGGTCCGCTTACGTTCGAAACGCCTCCTCCCACCTGCCCCAGCGGTGCGCATACCTCGGTGTCTGTAAAAGTGGAAAGCACGGGATCGATTCAGGTGAAGGCCGGGATCGTCATCGTAGGGAACATCATTCCTCCCAGCATCGAGCAATTCGCAGCCTTTGGGGGTGAGCCTTCGTTCGAACCTCGCTTCTATGTTCTGGAGTCTTACGAGGTAGGCAGGTATCAACGGGAGTGTAGATGCTAAACTTGAGGTTGATCTTGAGTTCTCGGTGCGTCTTGCGCTACTTGCATACCATCCTCCCGCTTAATTTCATCCAGGGAGGGTTTATGTACCAGAAGAAGCTCATCACTGACATGGGCCTTCCCGGACTGAGCATTCCTGCGTGCGTACCAGTCATTTGGTTTGCGTGAAATTACTTGACAACCGTCGGTTAGATTGATCACTATTGGTCCATATGTAACTCTGGATGCCATTGCGCAAGGCCATCTCGAGCTTGCCGTGAAAGCGGACGTCCACCTCGCTTACGAATTCAAGGATCTTGAGATGTGGTACCCAAAAGAGCATAAAAGCCTAGCGGTCGAGAAGGGTATCAAGAGCAAGGATTCCGGTAGGACATTGATATATTGTATCATTACCCCTCTCATTTTCTGCGGTATAGACCTCAGCCTTCAAGCATCCGCTCATATGGATGCCAAAGGATTCGTTCAGGGAACACTTGCGCCTCAAATCCATCTCGGTATTTCTGCTATCGGAGGCGCCGTTTCTGCAAGTCTCTGGGTCGGTGCCGACGCCTGGGTGCGAGCTTCCGTCGTCGCAAAGGCTGATGCGTCCCTCAGTGCTGGCGCAGCTCCGGGCAAGAAGCCAGGGAACGCAGTTGCCCCCGCAAAGGCGGCTGCCCCCAGAAAAGCGGCAGCTCCGGGCAAGCAGGGTGGAAAGAAGCACGCACGCAGCACACTTCAATATGTTCCACCCTACTCTCGCCAACAAAGACAGCTTGTCGGGAGGGGCTCGATCGGGTTCAGCGGTTGCCTGTGGATCGACGCGGGTTTACACTTGAAGGGGGGTGCGACAGGTAATATTTTGACTTGGAAGGCTGGCGCGGAGCTCTCAATTTGGGAAAGTCCTACGTGGGAACTATTCCATGTACGTTGACGTCAAGGTTCTCTCTCATTTCTGACGTGGTATGCCACAGAAATGCTGGGCTGTCGGCTCCGTGGACAAGGATCTCAAACTTAGCAAACCCACGTACACCCTAAAAGAGGTTGACAGCCTGTCGAAAAACAAGCAGACATGCACGGCACATGTCGACATGTCCACCGCCATTTCAGACAAGGTGGTTAGTCAAACGTCAGTGCTGTCCTCTTAGAATCGCCGTCCATTCCTAACGGTTTGTTTAGTCTGCAGAAATAGATCGGGCGTGTTATGGACAGTATCGTATCGACATGATGATTGTGTTGTTGTTGATACGCTCAACTATAAATATACTCACCCCTTCGAAGAGCCCCAAGTCTTTAATCAACGCCTAAGAGTGACAATAAAACACCTCCGGATACATCTATCTTCTCACAGGAGGAGGAGGAGTCAAGGGCCATTAATATCAACCTAGCGGAGCGCACGCTCTCTTACCCTGCGACAGGTAAACAATCATCGAGGTCGACGATTCGAAACTTAATTCAATCGCATCGGTCGGACACAACGTGGGCCACGTCATAATAGCTATCCAATTCTCACCACTACTCCGGTGTTCCTCATTCCCCTCAACTATGAACTGTGTTCCAGTCGTAGGTCAAATTCCTTAGGGAAGCACGTACGTACCTTGAAACTGCCGATGGCGCAGACGACATTTGCATGTAAGTCTAAGTTTCGTAGCATCAACTTCAAGCTCTCCAATTGCACGGCACATACCGAAGTAAGCTGGTAACCCTTTGGGATTTGCCGTGTGGAAGATGCTTACGCCAGCGAGTTTGAGATATTCGTCTGACTGAAAGAAAGGCGTAAGGACGGTCACAACGGTGAACAAACACGACTCACTTTCATAAGCGTTCTTACACCCAACTCGCAACCATTCGGAACTACCCTCGAAATCTGCTCGCTATTCCGGCGACTGAAATCCTCTTTATACCTCGCATAGAAGTCGAAGACACCATTGCCACCATTGTTGAACATCGATAATCGCTCTTCGTACGATATCGTATCTATACGACGTATTCAACGATGTTCCTCATCAATTAGGCATTTGGCTGGCGGGACGTACAATTCAATGTCCTCCTACCAGCAGGTACGCCGCTATCTTGTGGAGGAAGTTGTGCTTGTGGAATGATAGTAGACCCTGCAAGGCATTCGACCCGTAAGGTACTTTCGCAAGTACCAGGACCTGCATTCCCAACCATTCCAGAATGTACGAAGACGACCAAGATCGACCCATTTTTCTCCGAGAAGAGAGGATCGTTTGGCATTGCGTTTGAAACATAAGTATATACGTCCGCACGCCAAGTCAGCATAGCAAGTAGCATCCTAAGTGAAGGGTTCTCGCTGTAGATCCACTCTTGATCTAGTATCGTGTGAGTTTCTCTGCCAATGAATGCCACCGGATTAGCATGGAGTGGTTCTCGTCGAGATATACTACAAAAAACCCGACCGTTTGAAGAACATCGTTCCAGTAGGAGGCGTTAACTCGTTGATGTATTCCCCCCCTAGTCCCGACCTAGGAGAACGTGGAATCTGAGGGGTATTGACAGCCTGCGCGGCATCCCGTTCTTCGAGTTTGTCCTGCAACCTCTGAAGCAAGTCTCCGATCTCAATATCGAGGTTTGTTGACATTGCTGTAAAATGCGAGGGACGAGGCAAGGGGCTGGGTGACGAAATGAGCCTAGCCATTAGGCGCCCGGCCACAATTGCAAAATACGGTCTCAAAACGGTTAGGCTGCCAACAAAAACAACTTGAAAATGGTTCTCTACAGCGAGAAAGCGCCCTTAAATCTGACTTCCGGGATTCGAGTACTCTGACCATGCCAAACGACTGTGGATTGGCTGTTACGCCGCGAATGAGAGAAATCCTCGCTCAACCCGGGTTCTTGTCAAGCGATGGCGGCGGTCAGGAGCTTCGCGAGCTCTATTCTAACGGTAATTAATGTCTCAGCTTCACCTCCTGTCGATAAATCGATAATGAGTGCGTTTTTATTCTGATATTGTCGGTGTGTCAGGCTCCGGGGAGTTTGATATGACTCGCCTTTCACCATTCGGGTGGGCATGCTGCGCAGGGCTCTTGAAAGCAGTCCAAAAGGTAGTTCGTCACTTTTTCTGGAGGCCAGAGTTCTGCTCTAAATACGGGTTTAGGCCGTTCAGACTGGCACGGCACCTCCCCTCAATGGAACGGAGACGCCTTATGAATTCAGCTATGCGACGCTTATCGTTAGCGGTGCCCAACGAGTTTCCGGGAATGGAGGGAATCCCGACGGTCTTAAACACGATCAGGTATTGGAATACCTCATCACGCAAGGCATGCCTGTAGATATACCCGACGTTGTTGGACAAACGGCGTTATACCATTCTATCGTATCTCCAGAAGCACGTGTCGACCTTGCGCGTATCCTCATAATCTCAGGCAAAGCGAATATCAACCACCAGTCGAAATACGGCGAAGTTGCGCTTCTCGGCGTGTTCCAGCTAAATCGAGTCGAGGCGGCGGATTTGCTGATGGAGTACGGAGCTGATATAGATATTGCGGACGGGGACGGCTTGACGGCTCGGGAATTCTGCTCGAGGGTTGGACCTGAGATAACGGCCTGTATTGGGAAGTGGATTGGGCGGCGAGAAGGCACGGACGGAGAGGTCAGCGGGGAAACTACTACGTGCGTTTGTGGTAAACGAAAGGACCTCAAAGTGTGTGACAAGTGTAAAGTATCGAAGTACTGTTCGTCTCATTGCCAGCGTGAGAGCATTCGTTGCATTCTTTTGCTCCTGTACTCACCGTCTATCAGGGAATGACTGGGACAGTCATAAAAGGATATGTATACCCTTCTCACCAAGCAACACAGTCGCCGTCAAACCGTTCTATAATTCACGCCATATGACCGTACACTCGACGGCCACCAAGACTCGCCAGATTTTTGGGTTGCCTACAGGCCCCCAGAACCCTAAACAACTTCGAGCGTCCCACGTTCCAAAGTTGTCCAAAGGAGGGGAAGGCAAGGACATGATCATCAAGATACAGATTTCGTTGGCCCGCGACAATACCGATATGTTGGTGTACGATAAAAAGAGGGAGTTCGTATGCGCCGTGAGGCGAGAGGATGGAGAGGACGTGTACGACAGGATGTCAGCAGTGATCAACGCCCAGGGCGTTGGCGGGAAGGCATACTTTGCTGCGACTTTGAAGAGCGAAGAGGAATTGATTGTGAAAATTGGGGATGTACTTGCTGAGCAGCCTTTTTGAAGACTGAATACCACGGTCCTGGATCATAATTATGGCTATTTGGAAGGACAACGGGATACTGGGGCCCTCAGCGGAGGGACGAACACCTGTACATTACGAGCTTTTTTTCAGTAGCGCCATCTTATTTACGTTGAGAACTTAGCCGACGATCCTTTTGAAGTCCCTTACGCACAGAGTCTAAGGAATCCAGTGAAATATGATGCGTCGCAACGCCAATATAAAGTAACTATGATACATTCCGAAAGGTGGTAGTCCCAGAGCGAGGAGGGGAAAGCAAAACGCAGCAAAATATCCACAAAGAAAATAATAAAATACATCCAACATACACAAAGAAAGTCGAAATTTGACAACGGGGGTCCCGGCGGGGGATAATAAAGAATGAAGATTGAGAAGAGCGGAACACAAAACAAGTGTGCCTACTCCCCGTCGCTCTCGTCGCCGCTAGCTATACGCAGATTGAGGCTCATGATATCCATGTCCTTCAGATGAAGCTCGTCCTCAGGTCGCAGGTTGAGGCTGCCAGGTGACCCAGTCATCGAGAAATTAGCCGTTGTCGGTGAGACATTCCCCACAGACGACTGTGACCGCTTATGATGGCTTTGAGCACGAGCATTCTTGGAACCAATAGGCCTAGGATTCGAAGACGCAAACGACGGAGGCCGTGAAGGTGTCATGGAGAACGAAGCAAGAGCTGCAAAATCAGGATCGTCGGACTGCGGGTCCAGCGTCAACATCGCCATGCCTGGCGGCGGATTGGGAAATACGGATGAGGTGGTGCTTGACCGTCTACGGTGTTGCGGCTTCCCCTTCATTGAAGGAGGTGGCGGAGGTGGCATGGCCTTGCGGCTCCCGGAGTCACTGGCGCTGCCCTGTCCGTGATCAACACCCCGACTAAATGGCCGTTGAGTTTGAAAGTCGAGATCGTCTTGTCCGTTACTGGCCTGGGGTAATGAAACAGACGCAGATGCTGCTCGACCTCTGGGAGTATAGGTCCTCCGTTGGTGTGCAGTGCTAAAGCCAGGTTCGAGCCGTTCCCGATGACGCTGCAGCACTGACGGAAGACCGAGACCCAAACCTCTCGCGCGTCCCCCAATAGACGCACTGCCCTCGACGTCTCGGCCTCCAGCTTCACTACCCCATCCACGAAGACTCCTCCATCGTGTAGGGGTAGAGTTCCGGCCATCAGCAACACTCCCGCCACCGAACACACTCTCGTTTCCTGCATGACCGCTATTCCCTCGCAGCATCTCGACCTCCCACTTCCGTTCTTCGCACTGGGTCCTCAGCATATGCACCTCTTCTAGCGCGCTATCCAGTCGATCCCGCAGCGACGTATTCTCCTCCCTCAATACCTTGGTCGTTCGTTGCGAATCTGAAAGCGCGGATAGCAGGGCCCCCATTTCCAGAGAGTGCTTGTCTCGCATTCGCTCCATCTCAGCTTCCAGTCGCTCCCTCTCCTTATCCCGCTCCCTGTCGCCGACAAAGCCTCTCCCTCGTTCGGATGCGCCACTCAATATAGACGTAGGCGCCGTCGACACGCTCATCGGGGTGCCTCGGCCCCTCATGCTCTCGCTAAACGTCGGACTATCCATCAACGGGCTCACTGCACTCCCAGCCACACTAACACTAACACTTCCTCCGCGCTCTCTAGTATACCGCGTTCCCGTCGTCGCAGACCCATAGCTCGAGGAATTCCCGTAGCTTGAAGGGGTGTTGTTGTGCGAGTTAGCAGCCGAATACGAGCCACTCCCCTTCCTACTGCCTGCTATGCTGGGCCCAGCACTCTCCGAGAACGCCATACGTGACTGCGCTCGGAATTCTGAAGTACCACCTCGTTGAGATCCGTAGCGGCTCAATCCCTGGGCCGTCGAACCGCCAAAGTTGTTCGGTGTGACAGCTCGGGAGTTCGTCCGTTCCAAGGTGGGGGTAACAGAACGAATACCCGCCAAATCCAACCGCCTATCACGTTCCCGTTCCCGCTCTCTGTCCATGTCCTGTTCAAACTCCCGATCCCTGTCCCTGTCCAAAGGTAGAAGCCCCGCAGCCGCGAATGCCCTAGTGGCAGCACGTGGACCCATCCAGTCAAGCGTCCTCTGGGACCCACTACTGCCGCCTTCACGGCGATTCGAGAGCGAACTCGAGGATCGCAGCGTCGTATCGTCGTCTCTTGGAACTGACAACATCCCGAATTCACTTGGCGAACCATGGTTAGCACCACTGGCAATGCTGAGCCCTGGGCTACCATTCTCGACGCTCATGCTTCGCTTCCTCATGCGCGTCTTCATCTGGATGTGCGTGAGGCCACGACGTCCTGTTGACGTCCTCGATGACCCCATCATCTCCAAACGCGACTCGTCGAGGCTCGGTCTAGGACGCGAGGAAGGTGTATCATCCATAATCATGGAGGTTGTCGCAGGTGACGCGTTGACAGTGCCATCGCCTACGACTGATGATGCAGGTGAAGGGCGATTGGACAAGCTTCTCGCGGAACGAGGAATCTGGAGCGCAGGAGACGGCGTAGTGAATGTGCGACGGGATGGCAGACGAGCCTCGTAACCTTCAGGCATAGCGTCTGTATCTTTGGTAGGTGACGATGGGCTGCTCGGCTGGCGAGATGGAGTGATAAGGCGGGGCAACAGCGCCGAGGGTTTGGTTCGCGCTTGGTAGTCGCGCTGTATACGCTGCGATTCGGTGCTCTCCTTCATCGCCTCTTTGACCTCGTCACCTTCAGCACTCGCCAGGACGGGCTCCTGGTTCTCAAGATCCCCCGAGGCTCCGGAGGTCTCGCCTCTCAGCGGAGAAGGTGGAGCCGGCTGATAGGAGTGTTGCAATCGTCGCTCGGGGGACGACTGCCGAGACGACCGACTAGGGAATATGGTGGTTGCAAGTGGGGAAGGACGGGGGCTACTGGATACAGGCAGTGGTACAAATGGAGAATGGGGAGGCGAGGCAGAAATGGGCGGCGAAGCGAGGGGCGAGGGTGATGGCAAAGAAGACGAAGGAAGGACGAGTGGTGAGCGTGAAGGAATAGAGACGGGAGAGCGAAGACGAGGAAGAGATGACGGCGGATTCTCAGCGCCTTGACCTTGGATACCATCAGCATGGATTCCGAGAAGCAGCAGGAACCAAACTAACCTGAGTTAAAGGGCGTCGATAAAGAGTTTCGCTGCGAAGATGTCCGTGACGAAAGCTGTACAGAACTGCGACGGGAAGAGAGGGATTGTCGTTTAGGCGACGAAGACCCTGACAGCCGATTTGGAGAGAGAAGAGCTGTTAGCTCGGGATCCAGAGGTCCGAGTTCTAGGGAAACACGGCTGTCTGGCGGTGGCGAGGCTTTGCGTAGTGGTTGTGTCTGCGTTAGATCCTCGTCATCGTCAACAACGACAGCATCCCCAGAATCAAGCCATTCCCTAGCGGCGGCGTAATCCTTTACGAGAAGCGCGTCGAGCACTTGGCCTTGGACGTTCGACACGGACAGTTCTAGTTCGTTGTCTGTTGGCGAGGGTTGCGTTGAAGCAGAGTATCGCGAACTGGAAGACCCAGATGCGAGGAACGTAGAAACCGGCCGAAGTAAAGAGTCAGATTGGGTCCGAGTGAGAGGCGAGTTTCGGGAAGGCGGCGACCGTGAAGGTGAAGAAGTCTGGGACATGTTGAGGTCTGGGAGGTACCGTGATAGCCCTGAAGTATCCGCTTCGATGATAGTAGACAAGTCGCCTAGCAGAAAGTCAATGATACGGAAGTGTTCAGACCGAAGCAAGTACATACGGCTGTCCTGCTCTACGATGTCCTTGTCCAACCGTGGATACGACACCGACCGCCGCAAAGGCGTGTTTGACCCGGATTCTTCGGTAACATCTGCAGACACGTCTATCGCTGACGAGGAAGGCTCCGGACCAATGGCGATCACATCATCGAATGTTTCTTCGGCGGGGTTGTCTTTCGTTGGCGGGCGCAAAAACGAGCCAGACGGTCTACTCCCGTCCTCGCCCTTGCCTCTCTCTTTTGTCATTGACCGTCTCACAGTCCCGAACGCGGTGAATGACCTCCCGGCACCAAACGAACTATTGCCTTGGGTCTGTGATACCGACATGCTGTAGCCATGACCAGCGGCTTTAGATAACGACTTCGAATTTGAATTTGGTGTTTTTGGTGCAGTTGCAGATGGCGAACTTGCAGAAGAAAAAGAGGTCGACGGTGCAGCCTTTGCTGGGGTCGACGAAGAAGATTTTCCGGGTCCAAAAGGTAGAAGAGAACGAAGAGAACGAAATGCAGGTATCCCAGTACCTGAACTAGAACTGAAACTTCTTGAGGGGGTCGGAATGTTCGTGCTCATACTCCGTGGGTGGTGGGTACTCGTTTTCGGCGTATCCGTCGTGGGTGTCATTTTGGCGGAGCTTAGTTAGGCCGTCGAGTGGCCTGGCTGGTGCTATTGTCGTCGGGCGTGGTCGTTGCCTAGCATGCGCATTTCCTGATTGACGTGCAGAACGAAAAAGAGAAGAGTTGAGCCAAATCTCAATTTTGGGTTTAGGGCGCTTAACTGCTACACGTGACTCAGTCCATGGACCTTCTCGATCATGATCGGATCTTTTTTGGTCGCGTTCGTTTTCTGAAAACGTGGCCTTCGCACTACCCAACTGCAGAAGTGGGCGTGCAATTTTTTCAATCGCAGCCACGACGAACATCGGTGATCCCAGATTTGGCATGGGTGCGGAATCGTCTGCTTGGTTGAAATCTGCTCCCCCCTCCGCGTTGACCTTCTTTGTCTAATCATTGGGCCGTGGTTTTGACAGGAAGAAGTTCTCGAGCGCATTTGGGCCGTTCAAGCTCAAGCTTCAGAGTCAATCTTAGCGTTTATGTTGATAATCGATGACCATGATGGCCTACCCTAATGTCAAGGTGCAGTATATCACCCGCCTTTAGAACGTCGTCTGCTCTCATCCTCCATCGTGTACATGGTATGTTGACGTTACCTTACACCCTTACATTGCTAACCTCGCGTAGGCGGGTGCCCGGTTCGCTCGAGGCTTTCAAACTTCGTTCTATTATACTACTGTTGCTACCGTTGGCCGGAAGGCTACAATGTCAGCCCATGATTGTGCTACACTTTACTCGCCGACACCGACTCGTTCTTATCATGAATACTACCACAAGACTTGAGGTGCCTATTGATACGCAGAAGTCAGGGGAGTCCGAGTCGAGATTGTCGCTCTGGCCTCCACCTGATACCCTCTGCTCCTCCAAACCTTGTCCGCGTTCGGGCAATTCGTTGAAGTGGCCGACGGGTCCTTTATGGTTGAACGTTATTAGTTCGATCACACTGACCTTGTAAGTCGATGACTGATTGCTGATCGTTGCGGCCAAAGTTCCTAAACGCCCTCTCTCATCATGTAGCTTCCATATATCATACCACAAGAACACCCTGACATATACGGCCGGGGAATTTCATCGTCGTGTTCCAACCGAACTCATTGACCGCTCAGCGCAAGCTAAGTAGTATAGTGACAGCTGGGTGGTGTCAGTGATTCCACCCAGCCGCATCCCCCGGGATGATATCGACATGTAACAATTACTCCAGGCCATGGTCGTAGTGTTACCGTGTTGTTCTTAGCCAAGACGAACCACTCGAATATCAGTAATGTTTATCGACCTACCATCGTGTCCGATCCCAATCAACCCCAAGGACCTCGCCTCATTTATGGTAACCCATGGACAAAGAGCTGGGGAGGTGGGCCGCTTGCCACTTTGTCTTTGTCTTCGCGCAGGCCCAGCTTTGACGCCGCCTAAGCTTCGCAGCTTTCTGATGAATGATATCGGGAAAGCCTCATTGCAACAGACGGTGATGCTCTTCGAAAAACATCGCTCGTTCAGCCTCTGGTCCGCAATATTTGATTTCGATTTTACGGTATCGTTCGACCAGAACGGGCAAGCGGCTTCAACAGAACAGAATATATGAGGACGACGATACGAAGGACGCACTAGATCGGAATCAGGAATGGACTGGGGAGTTGACGCGCAGAAGGATAATCAATCAGAATACAGAGTTGACACCAACATGAAGTATGTGTGATCTACGTGAGTCGAAGACAGTAATCAGGGTTTCCTGCAGGATTCTAAAGAGAAGCGGTCAATTAATATACATGTCCTCGTGTTTGTAGACTTTACTCACCAGAGCCCATCTGGGGAAATCGACAACGTTACCACTTCCGCCTCCAACTGCAAAGGTATAAACAAAGACCATGACTTGTGTTCCACCATCCAGAGCGGCTGACATCAAAAAGTTGTACTTTCGGAACCAACCAGGACGGTATCGGCGGAGATAGTATTGCGAGAAGACAGCGAGGCAGAACGTCGTAAAGACCGACGAGTTGATTCCTACACTGAGGTATCCGAGTGTCCCTGAAAGGCCGTAGCATATTCAATGATCGTTCTCTGATCGGTAGCAAATACGTACAGCATAGAATTGGCGTGACGACTTTGTCTGCATTGAGCTTGGGGAAGAACTTATGGACAACCCAGAATGGAATGGGCACAGCGAGCCCCATGAGTACGGCGAATGGAACCATCTGAGGACAAGGTGTCAGCATTTCGTCATCCCAAGGGAAGGAAATCCTATTCAATATACCCAGTAGCGACCACCAGGGGCGTACAGCTCAGCGCCAAGGGCACCCCAAGAAATAGCATCAGAATTAAATGATTGAACTTGTTGACCAGACCACTACATCATAAATCAACACTCAGCAATCCGTCGTCATCGAAAGTATGTTATAGAGTGGCACGTACAACGTTGGAACCCTGGACGTCAAGTAGGATCTCTCGGCGGGATGATATGATAGATTTCATGATGACGTAGTTCAAGAGACCACCCTGCGAGTCACTGTGTCAGATGAGCATCAAGAACAAGACAGCTTTGAGCGTACAACTACAGAGCCAAGACACTGAACGGTGAAGGTCGCACGAGGAGGAAGCTTCGTGTACTGCCCCATCTTCAGATCCCGAGTAAGGCCACGGGCTTGTTCGAGGGTGTTATAACCGTAGAGAGTGAAGTACATGTTGGCTTGGGGATTGCCGGGAATCATAGCCGCTCCAAGCATCTGCACGAGATTCTGGATGTTCGGAGAGAATCCTGAATGGTGGAAAACAACAGTCATATAATGCGGACATGGTTTGAACGTTTGAACGAACCAGTGATTGCATAAACGGTGAGGACGAATGGAAGGAAGGCGGCAGAAATGATGATACCAACAATCAATCCCCACCATGGGAGACCTGAGTGACCGGTGTACATGGTAGCCATAGCCATAGCGAAGCTACCAAGGAATACCACGAGGTACCACCACATAGGCACTTCACTGTACATCTGTCGTACATATTGCTCAGTCGAGCGCAACAGAAATGAGTCAAGGGGTCGGGTCCTACCTTCATCTTCTCGTAGTGAGGATCAGCGTTGTCACCGTCCTGTAATGGTAAGCCCGTGAGCGATGACACGTGTGTAGTAGACGGCCCTTACTCTATAGTTCTTGATAACCTTAATGATATCCTTTCCGTACCAAAGAACGACGTGAGTGATAGTCGCACCAATTGCAAGGTTGGAACCGATTTTTGTCAGGACTTGGGAACTGGCGAACCATGGGAGGCCCTGCAGAGAGATTGGTCTGCTTTCACATCAATGAGACAAGCTCTTTGTACGCACTACTTCATCCAACTTTGCACGATCAAGTACGAATTGATCATTCAAAATAGCGAGCTGGTTGAATTGGGAGCCATTGGGGAAGAAGAGCTGCTGTGATAGGAAAGGGTAGCTTTGTCCATTCCATACGTTGTTTGCGTAGCAGGCACAGAAGGCAATACTGTCAGTGGCATGTAAGCAGTGGTATTGAGGAGGAAGTTCGGCATATGGTGCGAGAGATATGACGCACATGCAAATAGCTGTGCCGAAGTACAGCGAAAGCTGAGTTGACAGCGGAGTGAACAGAGCACCCATAGAACCCCCGCCTGAGCCAACATAGTTCCAATCTAAACAAAAAGCGAACATTCCCAGGCCTTCGTTACCAGCAGCACCACCTAATCCACACGGGAGGCGTCAGTGCCGTACACACGTCAGTGGCTGAGATTTGACACTCACCAAAGATACGAGTGAACCATGCGCTGTCTTGGTTCGCAAGGCAGAAAATACTGATACCAGTGAGTGTTGGCGCTACGTAGGAGAAGATAAAGACCGTATCAGAGCCCTATCTCCCGCTGTGGCATGTGCAGACGTGCGTACCGATATATTCTGGGAACCATTCCCAGACAAAGATCCCGATAAAGACACTCCAGAAAAATCGAACACGCTTCTTCTGAAGGAACAACTTCTTCCCTCTGTGGAGCGCATCGAATAGTTGAACGGTAGGAATCAAGTTGGGGAAGACCATATAGGTAGGATAGACGAGAAACGAGCGCATGACCCCTAACAAGGGTACGAAGGTAAGCGAGATTGATTGAGGTCCTCAGTAAACAACCGTACCACCAAGGCCGTATCCCAGTAACTGACTCCCAATCAAAGTAAATATGCCCACACCCGCATTCGGCTAAGAAAAAGACCGGTTTCGCCAGCGGGAGGAGGGAAGATAAGGAGATAACGAAAATACCTGAATTCGGTAGAACAGATCATCTGCAGCGAAGATACTAATGGCTAGTGCAGAATCCGCTGCGGTTGAGGCGAAGATGGTGACAGCAACATGCTCTTTGAGATCTACGACGAGAAAGGGCATCAGAACGCCGTAAGACAAGTTTTCGAACTGAGACTAAAGACGCACTGAAAGGGCCCGGATTGCAGAACCTCCAGAAAGCAGTGTCCTTCGTCCGGAGTTTGGGGCGAGTGTTACCAGGCCCGGGGACGATCTCCTCCATTATAACGCCGAGAATGTAGGCGATGATTTGGATGAATAGTTGGCTGACAAAGACGGTCTGTGGCCTGAAGTACTGACAGAGTATTCGTGGTCAGCACACTACGAAAACAACGACGAGCAAGGGGTGATACATACAAAGATCTGTCCAAGCACGGCGCCGAAACAGGAGAGACCCAAGCCAAGGAACCACATGCGGAGGGTAAATACCGGGAGTGTTGGATCATCCTCGAGCGAGATTAGTCGTGTCGCCACGTCCATATCCGTGACTACACACAGTAATAATATGACAAAGGTCATCGACGGCCTAAATAGAATAGCTTACCGATAGGCTTCTCCTTCCCATTCTCATCTATGTCGATGATTCTGAGGTCGTCGAAGTCGGCGTCTTCGAGCGACCTGGCCACTTCCACCGAACGTCTGTGGCCTTTTTCATTGGTGGCTTTCTCGTCCTCCGAAGAACCGCTTCGCCGGGAGTCGAGCAGAGTGGGGAGAGCCTCGACCGACGCCATTGATTGTTGTGAGCACGATGGGAGAGGGAAACCCGCGGGAAGGACGAGTTGCTCTTCTCGTGTGCCATTTTATGGAGACTGCAAGGATGTGTCCACATTGTACTCCCGCAGGCTCCAGGAATGCGTCAGGTACGACAGGAATGCGTCAGGTACGAAACAAGATAGACGAGAAGGTTGTCGGAGCACATGGAAATTTCGAAGCAGTGTCGCCAGCCATAGCGGTAATCCCCCCCCCCCCGATTAGCCTGACACCGTGTTCTTTTTGTCAGGAAGGTGGGAAGTAGCAAGCTGGCCGTGACTCCAAGTCTCCAAAGGCGAATATGCGGGAGAGAAGTTTGAAGATGAGCTCCTTCTGACGTAGAGAGTGACAGGTCGGAGATTCTCAATGAAGCGGCATGCTCCCCATACTTCGAACAACGTCTACGTGAATCGCTCCAGTACGCCTCTTCGTTCCTTGAGTTCCAGCACTTCAGGGTTCAAGTACGCGATGCCGCCCTCCCGGACGAAGTCGGTCGACACCAGGATAATGGTCATCTTCGTTGGAGTATTGAGTATCGCAGAAAATCAGACGACCGTGATAGGGATGGATGCACCACCGGTAAGAAAATGGTTCCGCCGAAGCCTTGGATTGACGAGTCTCACTGAAAAGAGAGCAAACCCAATTATGCGACCTGGCGGAGCGTTTTCTGCTGTCTCTACGCCTAGGTTCAGCCTGTTGCATGACACAATCACCCTCCGGATCCCAGAGAGCGTGCGACCCAGCCCACATGTGCTCTTCAAAGTTGATGCCGCTTCCAGAACGTCTTTTGCCCTCCTACCCTTCCCCTTCCCCTCCCATAGAAGCGACACAGATCACCTCGTCCTGTGCCACCACTTTCCATGCTGCTACGACGTCCGCTCTCCCCTCAACTTCCAAGAGGCGGCACAGCTTGAACCAGCAGAGACACCGAAACCGGCGTAGGCAGATTGTGGTAATACTTAAGTTGAAGAGAGGTTAGGACTCCGATCTTGGAGGTTTAATTTGGAGCCCCGCGCGGCCGTTGAACTACGTTCTCCTTCATCGGCCCCGTCGCTTTCGCGCCCAATGACTGGTGACTAGATGTCAGGATTGGCTCTTGCCAAGGGCGTCTGTCTCATTGCTAACATCCCTCTAGGTGTAAAGGTCTATCCGTACAAAACACGGCGCTACGGCGCTATGGGAACGTCAAAGCAGAAGCGATTGCATAAAGTCTTGCGATACATATCATAGATGAAGAGTATGTGGGTACTGAACATGTCCTACCATGCGACTGCCGTGCCCTCGACCGAGCCACGCGCACTCCTCCAAGTCTCACTAACATCAAACCAACCTGGTATTGACTGCCAAGCCTTCTCCCTCGCCCTCCCAACACATTTCTCGAATTCCTCTCTACACGCTCCACACATTCTCAACCCACACAACTTTCCATCCTCACTCCCATCCGAAAAGTCCGTCCTACTCAACATTTCCTTTGTTTGCTTGAGCGTAAACACCGGGTCGGCGTCTCGTCCACTGGCGATCCCCCCAATCGCACGCAGGATGTTCAAGAGGATGTAGTAGAACGATTCGTAGCAATCGTTGATACCTAACCGTCCAGAGTCAGCGTGGCTGACGGCGCCGAGTGTGACGTCTCGATTAGCGCATGCCCTGCTTAGAGGGCGATCTTCAAGCTCTCTAGCGAGGAAGTCGGCGATGTAGCGTTGACCGGATTCACGTCCGCAGAACGTACGAACGAGTAGGTCTTGGGTCGTCGACGATATCCCGAGTTGGGGTTCTTGATCACAGGCCGGCTGGACAGCGTTAATGCCAGTCAAGATCTTCGTCGGCCCGTAGCGGGCGAGGTCATAGAATGCCGCGGGGGCGATGGATGGGATATCCAGCTCCATCGCGAGTTGGATGACAAGGATTGGATGGGGGTAGTATATCCTTGGGGAGTACTGGCCGTTGGCGGTGGTCGCTGCGTCTTCGCGCCGATCCCATTCCACTAGGGTGGCTGGCCAATCGTGGTGAAGGCGCTGTAGGCACTGTTGCCGCAGATGTTCCACGAAATATTTGGTGGACAGACGGAGAACGCCCGCTACCGCTGGAAAATCTCCCGCTTTGGGCCCAGAAAAGTATCTTCAAAGGTACGAGGTCAGGTTAGTCGTACGACGAAATTCTATCAATGGCGTAATGCTTACATTCCGTCGTACAAAGCCTTCAGAAAATGCGCAAGGTCCAGGGGATTATCGTGGAGTTCGACGAAGGGGCAACCGTCAATGAGAGGTTGGTTGGGAGGTTGGGGGACGTCGAACAAGGTGCTGAATACATCTGAGTGGCGTGCCAGTTGCCCTCGATGAACTTTGAAACCCATATGTGGCTTCGAGACGAGGATAACGTTGCCATCGGAGAACCAGAACTGGGTAGATTTGATGAGTTGAAGTGGGGGGGAGAAATTCATGGCCTGTGATGTGTGGTTTGTCACAAAGTTCAGTGCGGGGCTTCACCGTTACGAGGGATTCATATAGGTATGCGTCCCATGAGGCTGACATCCGCTCTTTGCTCCTATGGCTGACGCCGGGACATGAATATGTCCGACCGAGTCCATAGTAACCTAGATGTCATATTTTAGACGATTTTCTGCACTTCCACGAAAGTAGTTTCGCATGCTTAAGACATTCTGTGCGCAGCTACGATGGCAAGTTGAACTTAGGGGCCCCGTCGCGTCGCGTCGTGTCACGTCACGTTCCCCTAAGTCACACATCCCACATCACACCGCGAACTGTTAACCTCCGACTCTTTCTTGCTAATTTCTTAACAACACCTGGTGAACTCTGACTTCTTTCATCGTGTAGACCATGCAATTCGACGGTGGATTGACCGTGACTCCGCAAATGCGGCAACTCATGTCTCAACCTGGGACTTTATCTGGCGACGCTGGCCAGCGCTTCCGGGAGCTCTATTCTGACGGTACGGACCTCCTATTCGCAGGAAACATGTTCTTTAAGATGTATCTATGATAGGGTCTGCCGCGTTTGATATCTCGCGCCTTTCACCGTTTGGATTGGCGTGCTGCGCTGGTGTGTTGAAGGAAGTGGAAAAGGTACGTAGATAGTGACTACAACCTAGTGTTAATGGTTTCACAATTTGTGACCTAGCTTGTGGAAGGACGGACGGCCCCTCCTCTGGACGGAACCGAGACGCCGTATGAGTTTGGCTACGCGACACTTATTGTCAGCGGTACCCAACGAATCACCGGGAGCGATAACCCCGATTCTCTCAAACACGATAGAGTCCTCGAATACCTGATCTCGAAAGGGATGCCTGTCGACGTACCCGACATCGCCGGCCAGACCGCTTTGTACCACTGCACAGCGTCTCCCGCGCCACTCATCGATCTTGCACGCATACTTATCGTCTCAGGGAAGGCGGATGTCAACCACCGGTCGCGTTACGGCGAAGTCGCGCTTTTGGGCGTGTTTCAGCAGAATCGCGTCGATGTGGTGGACTTGTTGATGGAGCATGGCGCAGACCTGGATGTTCTCGATGGGGATGGCTTGTCGGCGAGACAATTCTTTCTGAACTGCGGGCCCCAGATAACGGCGTGCATCAGGAAGTGGGTGCGAAAACGAGAGGGCACGGAGGGCGAGGTTAGCGGGGAGTCGATGGCTTGTATATGTGGTAAAAAGAAGGATCTCAAAGTTTGCGCGAGATGCAAGGTATCGAAATACTGCTCGCCAGCCTGCCAGAGTAAGTGCACGTCGAGCTTACCGAATTTCCAATAACACCATTTGCCTATACAGAAAGCGACTGGAAACGCCACAAACGGATATGCGTCGCTTTCTCATCAACGAACTCTGTCACCATCAAGCCGTTCTACAACACAGCGGTCGGCAAGATGTTCCCCACCGCTGCGGTCACTCGCAACGCCCTCGGCATACCCCAGGATCCCGTGAGCCCCAAACACATGCGCGCGTCCCATGTTCCTGACAACGTCGACAAAAAAGATAAGGACATGATCATCAAGGTCCAAGTACCTTTGGCCGCGCCAACTATGGATCTGCTGGTGTACGACAAGAAGAGAGATTTCGTATGCAGCGTGAGGCGAGGGGACGGCTTCGACGCGTATGATAAGATATACGCGGCCGTCAAGGCACACGGCGTCGGAGGGGCAAAAGCGTACTTTGCGGCGACCTTGAAGAGCGAAAATGAGTTGGTGGTGAAGGTGGGCGACGTGCTGGCAGAGCAACCGTTCTGATCTGGACAGGGGAAGTCGCCATCTTCGCCAATCCGGTATGCTTAGACACGCAATGCTGATGCGAACTGCTGGTATTCTTGCGCTCTACCGCGTGGTGAGAGTGATGATCCACGGCTATGCAGTTCCATATTTCTGAATTTCATGGAAGACCGAATCTTACGAAAGACCGACAATGCCTGTCAGACAGCTAGGAGGTGCCACGTGGTTACTGGTCGCCTTAGACGCCGATTTGACGTGGTCACATAATTATCCATCAACATGACCACATTCTCATCACCGCCTATCAAAATATGCCTTGCAAGTTTCGATATGGTGTCTTGACAAAACAAGAGGCGATGGAGATACGTCGGCGTCCCGCTAGGTGTTGATATGTAGAGCCCAGAGCCATGCGACGACATATCCTCGGCGGCATGGTCCTTGAAACGATATCTCTTGGGAGATGTCTAAAAAAGTGGCCATGTGTAAAAATTGCCTCGCAAGGGTGATAGCCGAAACGCGAGGGCTCATCCTCATGGTCTACTAGTTTCTAACATCTGAACATTACACCCAAGCCATGCCCGGAGTGTCCAGTCTCGCTCGTGGTCGTTGCAACTTGATTGTCGCGCACGTACTCATCGTAACTTGGCACTGCACATAAGGACTGAGGTACGTATTGCACTAAACTCTGATGCATGTCGCCCATGTGATGTACTTCATGGCCAACGTAAATTACAGGTACTTCCTGATTCCGATCGTACCAGATACATGTCTCTGATAGACTTCAATGTATTGGAATTCATTTTAGCGGCGTTCTTCCAGGTGCTTCCCCTTCTGCTCGGTTCTTCTCTCGTTTCCCGTTCATGGACCCATTTTAGATTTGCCAAGGCTTTGCGGAGGCAGTCGCATGCCTTGCATTGTGCCATTGCCCAGATGTTGAGCGTGTGGTGCTTCTAATGTTCCATGTGCTCCACCAACCTTCCCGTCTATCTTACTTCGTACCTGACAAATTGCTGGAGCCTGTGTGGACCTGTCATCCCAGTTTCCATAAAGCGGCACACGAGAGAACCAATCGCTCCTCCAGCGACTTTCTCATTGTCGGCTCCTCCCCCTACCGTACCATCGTACTCGTCACAGTCAATGGCCGCGGTCGAGGCCCTCCCCACTTTGCCCGCTTCCCGGCGTAGTGATTCATTGGATGACGAGAAGAGCCTTAACGAGAAAGGACAGAGGCGTTCGGTGGAAGTTGCTAGGTCTCTCAACGGCGCCGACTTCGACGACCTCGGGATCATCGACATTGACGAGAATGGGAAGGAGAAGCCTATCGGTTAGTTATCATATCTCGAACGTGTACGGTGGCTGGTGGCTGATGACGCTGTGTAGTCACGGATATGGACGTAGCTACGCGACTAATCTCACTCGAGGACGACCCAGCGCTCCCGGTCTTCACCTTCCGCATGTGGTTCCTTGGCTTAGGTCTTTCCTGCTTCGGCGCCGTGCTTGGACAGATCTTTGTACGTTTCAATATATATCTCTTCGCTATACCCTCAGGAACTGACCATGAATGCGCAATCAGTATTTCAGGCCGCAGACCGTCTTCGTCAGCCAGCTCTTCATCCAGATCATTGCCTACATTCTCGGTGTAGTTTTGGAGGAAATCATTCCAGGGCCTGGTAACATTCGCCCTAAACTGCAGACGAAGAACACCGCTTTCTGGAGATTCTGCAATCCTGGTCCTTTCAGTGCGTCCCAACCCCTGTTTCGCGAGCTCGTCTTACAGCGTTCTGATTCACTCCCGTATCATAGATATTAAGGAGCACGTTGCCATCACCATTTTTGCTTCCACCGCGGCGGACTCTGCGCTTGCTATCAGTATCTTCGCTGCCGATGATCTCTTCTACCAAATCCAGGTAAAATGCTCGCTATCCCGCTATCTTCGTCCAGCTCCCTGAAACAACGCTTTTCTCAGCCGAATGCGGGTGTGGGCATATTTACTCTGATTGGCAGTCAGTTACTGGGTTACGGTCTTGGTGGTATGGTCGTTCATTGGGATCCTTGATCCACATTGCTTATCTTCCCATCTCCGTTAGGACTCATGCGCTCGTTCCTCGTCTACCCAACCTACATGGTCTTCCCTAACTTGATTCCCACCGTCCAGCTATTCGACGCCCTTCACAGAGGGAAGAAGCTGTTCCTCCAGAAGAAGCGCGTTCGATTCTTCTGGAGCGTATTTATCGGCATTTTCGTATGGGAATGGTTCCCAGAGTATATCGGTACGTCGCAGCTCTCCATATGTCGAAGCGGAAGACAGGGAATTAAAGCGGCCTTCATCTTCTCCTGCTTAGCCCCGACACTCACTGGTATCAGCATCTTCTGCCTTGCGAATCAAGACAGCGCATGGTTCACTCGTATCTTTGGTGGGCGTCTATGTGCATGTACTCACGACTGTTCTTGCTGACATCTGCTCGTATGACCCAGGCGGTGCTGCTGGTAACGAAGGGTTGGGAATGTTCGCTTTCTGCTTGGATTGGAATTACGTCGGATCTGGCGGAGGTTCCATGGGTGCTCTGTTCACCCCGCTGTCGACTCAGCTTTCGTTGTACTTCGGGACAGCTATTTGCATGTGCGTTATACCCTTGCGACGCTCCCGTGTTCTCCCACACCAAAGACACGGCTTGTTTGACATCTTTACTTACGGGCTACCCACAGGATTGCGTTCTGTGCCTGCTATGCTAACAACATCTGGAATGGACAGAGTTTCCCCTTCCTGTCGCAGCAACTCTTCTTTCCCAACGGCTCGCGCTTTAATCAGCTCTCTATCCTCAATGACCATTTCCTGCTTGATCGTGAAAAGTTAGACGAAGTGGTGAGTACCTATATCCCGTCTCGCTATTGTCGTGAATACAAACGAATTTACTCTTTGTAGGGTCTGCCGTGGTTCGCTAGTTCTCAGGTACTCGCGAAGATCGGCGCCAACCTCGCAATTGGGGCGACGATCACCCACGTTGTTCTCTGGTACGGAAAGGATATCCTCAAAGTCATCAGAAACTACAGGGTAAGAATCGTCTGCTATCCACACGGTTATTGCGCACAAGCTAAACATATCGCATAGGATGGTGAAAATGCTGATCCTCACTACGAAAAGATGAAGGTGCGAAGACCATTTGCTTTCTGACCCTTCACGCAGACTCACCATCTGTTCGACAGGTGTACAATGAAGTGCCTATGTGGTGGTACCTTGCGATCTTCTTCAGCAGTTTCGCCATGGCCATGGCTACGATGTACACTGGTCACTCAGGTCTCCCGTGGTGGGGACTGATTGTCGGTATTATCATTTCCGCTGCCTTCCTCCCTTTCGTTCTTACCGTCTACGCTATCACTGGTATGTCAACCCTCACTCCAAATGCCCACGATACCTGAGTTTCCACTGCTTAGGTTTCTCCCCGAACATCCAGAGTCTCGTGCAGATGCTTGGAGCAGCCATGATCCCCGGCAATCCCCAAGCTAACATGTACTTTACTCTCTACGGTTATAACACTCTTGACCAAGCCCGCGGTCTCATCCGGGATCTGAAGATGGGGCAGTACACGAAGCTTCCTCCTCGAGTGACATTCACCGTTCAGTGCCTTGGCTCCGTTGTTGTACGTTCAGATGTCTAACCAAGGTTTTGCTAGCCTGACACGACAATTCACAGGGTGGTCTCCTCAACTATGTCATCATGAAATCTATCATATCGTCCCGCCGAGAAATTCTGCTCGACGTCCAAGGTTCCAACGTTGTACGTACAGCTTCAGATCAACTTCCCGTTGGATGATGGATTTGCTAAGCATTGATTTATGATATAGTGGTCTGGTCAACAAGTCCAATCGTTCAATTCCAACGCCATTTCATGGGGTGCCCTTGGCGCCGATCTGTACGCTCCTGGTGGCCGCTACTGGGTACATTGAATAAATATTCCCTCCCTTGGGGTGACGAGGCGCTAACGCTTTCTTCCTAGATGGTTCCGTTCGCCGTACTCATGGGACTCGCCGTGCCCATTCCATTCTGGGTCGTCCACAAGTTCTTCCCCAAGCTCAACGCAGACAAAGTCGTCACACCAATTCTCTGCTGTGCGTGTCCCCTCCCGATCAAAGAACAATCACTAATATTCTTCCGCTTTTCAGGGACCCTCGGATATCTCAGCGTTGGAATCAACTCCTCAGTTTTCACAACGTTCTGTCTCGCTGTCTTTTCGCAATACTACCTCCGCCGATACCGTCCTGGTTGGTTCCGCAAGTACAACTTCTTGATGTCAGCCGCCCTGGATGGTGGAACGCAAGTCATGGTATTTGTCTATACATTCGCAGTTGGTGGTGGGAGCGGTAGCGTTGTAGATTTCCCGAGATGGGCCTTGGTGAGTACAAGTCACAACCTTGATGCCGCGTCGACTGACCGTGTCTATGTAGAACCCCGCGGGAAACCCTGATTATTGTCTTCGCCTCACGTAGTTAACGCATATTCATGTTGATGTCTTTTTACTATGTATGTATTCTTATAGGCTATTCTTCGCACCATCAACTCCCCAGCACACGCATAAATATCAGATTCACGTTCCATTAACGCAAGGCCCAGCACGCCCGAGGCTTGATCGCAATCAATGTCGCCTAAGGAAGGCATATACAAGACGTGGTTCACTGTCATAAAGCAAACTCCCATCTATACGAGTTTAAAAGAAAAGGGTGCAAGTGGACCTCTTGAACGTACCGTTTAACTTGTACATGGCTCATGATGATCAGTCCGTGGGAACAAACTACCCCAAAAACAGGACTTCTGCTCAGTGTTTTCCTTGCTCATACCGCTCAATTACTCGCCCGACGGCGATGGAGAGGAGACAGAAGTGACGGGGACTGGAGTATTGGACAACGCAGCGAAACGCGTACAGCTTCAATCCGGCGCCTGCTCTGTGCACCGCTTTACCGATTTACGCAGCACGCTACGGCCTCATGTTCTTGTACTGCGCGTCTGTACATTTCTGTGACTCTGTCTGAACGTCAACAGACATTGAATGCACCCCAATACTCTGACAAAATTCTCACCAATTTCTAACGAAGGCCAACGGTGTGTTGACTACGGAGTCCGTCATGTAGTAAGGCGCTGACTGCTGTTGACGCTTAGAGACGTGGCCAGTTCGGAAGGTCGTTATTTCGCTATCAATTACTTGTATATCGAAGCTGAACGCCGTAGAGCAGAAGGCTTTCACCGGGCACCCTTCTCAAAGCTGAGCGTAAGACTTGCCATATTCTGTCCGCATGTTTCGACAATGACAGTTGGCATCGAAGCTCGTAATCAATAATTATGCACACCCTCGCAGAGCTCCATCTACAAGCCCCGAGCTAGGTATCACTTCGTATTATCATGCTCTACAAAACGCTTCAACACGGGCGATTACAGATACACCCACTGCGCTCCTTCGATCAGCCAATAGACACGCGGCTACTAGGACTCCAATCTACTTAAACAGCCTTGCTCTGGCCTTATTCGCCCGATTCCAACGCAATGGGAATCTCTTAGACCTCCAGGATGCGGTGTCCAAGTTTCGCGAAGCTGCCAGCCTGCCCGGCGCATCGGCTAGCGCACGGCAGAGCACGACGTTCGCAGTGGCTCTTTGCGCTTACTTCTCGGTCTCTCACGACCTCAACGACCTTGAATATGTTTTTACGTGGGAATTCCCACCTAATTCATGCGGGCTTGCCTAATCAGAGTGTTAGTTTGATGCTTTATAAGAATTGATTTATATTTGCTTCATGAATAGGGACATGAGTATAAGACCAGTTGATACCTGGTCGGGTGGGTAGATGTCAAGGTAATCTGAAGGGCACACCCAGTGATGATAATTGATGGTTTCTGACAGGCACAAGCTCAGCAATTCATGTATGATGTCTAGCACAACTATTGCTGATCCATCCTGTACCATTTCCTGAGCTCTAGAGGTACATGTACTCCTGCATAGAAGCCAACTTTGTATCTTCTACATATTTACTTGAAAATCTTTTGATATATAATCAGTAAAACCCCTTACCCCTTAGGGGTATGAGGAGATAGCGTGTTATACTGACTGTCAGATGTTTGAACGCTCTGAAGACAGTGTCAGAATTCGATAGAAACGGTGCAGTGTGCTATTTTGCATACTTATTACCTGTATGGAATGATGATAAGAGGCACAGGGCTCATATGGCACTACACCTGCTCTTATTCTTCAAAAGCTACATCTGTAGCAGATTTACTTCATATACCATATGTACTGCTAGATCCATTCTTATGAATGGTTGGCTAGTTAGTATTGGCTCCAGCTACTTGATCCTAACCGAGACTCAGCAGTAGAAAGAAGAATTTACACTTGTAGGTACGACCCTATAGCCCCTTAGGGGCTCATCAGGAACAGGTTTGGGGCAATCTCTTAACAATTCCTTAACTGGTATCTAATTCTGATTACTCCGAGCAGCACCAATCTATACACTATACTAAGAGTCTTCTTAGTGGCAGGTTCCCATAATCGTGAACTGTGAATGGCAAGGAAATGGTTGGTGAAGTAATTGCTCAATATCTACTCAGGCATGCAAACCTAATTATCACTCTTGTCCATTGATACATTGGCTTGTGTACTTCATCTTTCACAATCCAGAATTCAACTTTCTAGATAAATAACTGATTTCCGGTTGGCTCAGTAACCGCGTTCAAAGCGCTGCAGAAGGTTGAAAGTCAGCTGGCAAGAAGCGCAACGCGCAAGTGTTGCACGCATTCTCCCACGGGGTGACCATTTTGAAAGTCAGCTCGCAGCAAGCGCCTCGCGCGCAAGCCAACAGAGCAACACATATTCTCACGGGGTGACCGTTTTACTCACGGGGTGGTCGTTTCTCACGCACGCGCATGCACAGCCACTACGTATTTTGGACCCCCCACGCAGATAAATAGGGGAGCAAGCTCCCCAATGAAGCCATCTCGAAGTTCAAACAAGCCGTCGCGATGACTCCAGATGGCCACCCGGATCTCCCAGGATATGTCGCTAGCTTGCAGGATGCCTACGCCCTTCAGCGTGGCTGTACTCGCCACGCTTGACTTACTTCTAATATATGTATGTCTCTTATATTTATGGTACCTTATTTCTAGCATCCGAAGGCTATAATACTAATGATAACCAGGGATCACAACCCGTGGTCAGAGTGCCGAACTCTGAGACTTGTGTCGACTCGTGGGCGTTCACTGGTAGGCCACTTGGAGCTCTCTGGGCTCTGCTTGAAGACCCGAATATGAAGAACCGATGCCAACAAGAACACGTTTCTTCGTTCTAACCCGTTGACTTACTGAGTAAACTTCGATGGAAGTTAAATCAATGCCAGCGACATCACAATCATGCAGGGTGCCACAGAGTTGAAAGTACTTCGTGGTTGGGAGACAGCTACCATTCTCTTGGTCGCTTGGCGGTTGCTAGGATCCTTGTAGGTCGCGCTGCCGGGCATGGTCGGAAGGCGCGCGGCGGCGCAAAGTTTGGATCGGAGGGCTGTGACAAACGGCGCCTATCGTTGAGTGTTTGTATCACGATTCACGATTCACGATTCACTGATGCTTCCATCTACTGCATTCCAGGACGTACGAGGAGAGAAACAGCCAAAGTGATCGTGGACCGGTTTCTAGGGTTGGACTCCGGTTCGATGGCTGAACGGTGAATCACCTCAAGACGCGCCGCTTTTTCCCACCTTGCTCGAACTGGACTCTTCAAGATTCGTGCAAACGAGTATCAGGAGCTGCGCGTGTGCCAAGCCCAACTGCGTGCCACATGAGGCAGCGTAGGGCGGCGGCTTTCCTTATCGGGATACTTTTGGCGCACCTCACTTGCTACTTAGCTGTTAACTGTCAACTGATCACCATCATCGCCCCGAAGCTTCTATTCTCGCGTTGATTCCTGGCTTGAATGCGATGCTAGAGAAGGTACATAAGCCTACTAGACTAAGGCAAGGATGCTTACTACTTCACTCACCACTTCGTCAGACACCTTCACCACTTCGTAATCATGAGATGCACTTCCAAATGGGATCAATTCAGCACACGGCATGCTCGCTTCCAAGTGGCGCCGGCCAAGCCAGTAACACCAGTGATTCCGCTTCAGAACGGCTATAATGCTGGTGTACATCTCGCCACTCGTACGTGCTTTCTTCGGCAATGGCTGCCTTGGGCTCATCCTACTGTCCGGATAGCACGCCAACCGAGTACTTTGGCGATGACGCCAATCTATAACAGCAACGTCCTCGTTTCATCGCCCAGACCTGCAACACCGGCCTATTACGCCACGCCAGGCGTCCTCTATACGCCTATGACAACAACAACACACGTCCCGTTGTACCCTTATGTCTGCCGTGCATATACCCCGCACTCCGTCTACGCGTATATGTGGTAACGCGGGCACTGGGCCAAGGGGGCGAGTATCTGTGCCTGACTATTGTATTATTATCAGATTGCTTTTATCTGCGTTTATTTGGGGTGTCGGATGTCGGGTTTGGGTTTTATGTCAGCGACCTTGGGACACTGGACTTTGTATTCTTAGCATAATCGTCATGAACGTGTACTTGCGCTATGGCTCTAAACCTTTTCTTTGGAGACGTCTGAGAGCTGACCACCGGCGGCAAAGGCTTCACTCTAGGCATGCTCAACTCGTCGGCCAGGATTCTCAGCAATTTGAGCAAGGCAAAGGGATGAGAGAAAGCACCGGAGATGGTAGGTGGGTAATAGAGGACAAGAACCTTCCGCGAACCTGGAGCAGTAGAGCGAATCATTGCAAGCGCAGATAGAAGGCGTTAGATAGAAAACGGACATGATTATGGCCGTGAAAGGGAGCGTTGTAGGTGAGGGACGAGTTGACAGTTTCGTGAGCCAGGTCTCGGACATCATTGGGGACTTTGCTGACCCTGACTTTACTTCTAATATGAGTTCGAGCAGGTTCGAGCTAGTGGAGGAGACGATGGCGATGATGAGGGTGGGAATGGGAGGGGTGGACGAGCTCAGGGGAAAGTATTCTGACATTTTAGTACCTGGTCCGCGTTTGATGAGCAGCGAAGTGTACCAAGTCATGAAGTGCACAGCAACTGAATAGTCTTGGTACTGCCGCTTTGGCCGCTGCGCCTGTAAGCGACGCTAGTGAAATAGCATAACAGAACGGGGTCACCAAGCTTGAGAGAGCCAACACCAATATGTTCAGATACAAAATGCGAGTAGGCCGTCTTTGACGTACCATGTAAGTTCATGGTGGTGAGAGGATAAGCCGAGAATGGTGAACGATATATGTACTGCATCTTGACATTAGGGTAGGCGATTAATATGCCCACATCGGCTGTGAGCGGATCACCACGCCCCCGCAAGAATTTTGGAATAGCTTTGAAGGTCTAGTTAAACGGGTGCAGTGCGCTCGTGAAGAAGTTTCTTCTAAATGGAGGAGGAAATGATCTCGTTCCCACCCGGTGTCTCACCGAAAAGGTAGGCTATTAAGTACGCCCAAGCCCGGTGCGAGCGCAACTCACCTATCGCTCAGTCCATATACCACCATCATGTTTCGATTCCACGGTTCCGCCCAACCGTCCATTCCATCCGGGGAGATACACTGAAACCTTGGTGGCGGCACCTCAGCGATCCGCTCGACTTGACATGTCGCAACAGGCCGAGTCCCTTTATAATGACCGCGTACCTTCGGGTAACGAACCTCAAATGTCAGTACCCCCTGGCCCAGAAGCTGGGGAGCCCTACAGCATCGCTTTAAACCGTGCAGGATATCTATTCTCTACCTCGCGCCAGTCTTCCTCCATGACTCTCGGGGGCCCAACCACGGCATCTGAGACGATGAACCACCACGATTCCCAGCCATCTAGCGTGTCGTTGTCGACGTGGGCCTCCCAGGTGTCCTCTTCGCTGGCAACGCTTGGGGAGCAAATATCGACAATCTCCCACGTCATCCCCAGTGACCAAATCATTCTCCGAGACGCGGAGAGTGTTGCTGCTAGGATCGAAGCATTGGAAGCGAGACAGATCCATCTGGAAGAGGAATTAGCCCAAGTTCGAAGGATGATTGAGCAGCTGCTTCCGAACCAGGATGTCGGGGCAGGACACCAGCAGGAGGGGGGCAGTAAGAGGGATGACGACGAGCTGCAGAAGAAAGTAGACGACATTCTGGCCAACATTCAATTAGAGTGAGCAGTATTGGAGTTGAAACGAAACATACTCACTGCTGCTGCCTGATAGACAATCGAGACTATATCCCCGGCTGCTGAATTCAACTGCATCGATGTCAAAGATGTCCATCCAGCCACTACCTACTGCCAGTGGGAAGCCACCTCCAAATTTCCCTGCGACTAAAGGTGAATATGAACATTTGACGAGTGAGTAGCACCAGTCCTCGTGGTGAGTACAATACTGAACCTAAAATCTAGAGGAAAGATATGAGGATATCATGAAGGCGTACGGATTACCTATCAAGGGAGATACGACCGCGAAGAAGGACGCTCTTCGTGCGTTTCTCGGCCTCCCCGCTTGATTTGCTAACGACATTGAATACTTCCGGATTTGATATGGATGATGGATATTGGTGAAGGAAATATGATACACCGTAAAGATACAGTAAGACATATCCCTTAGGGTACCAACCTGAGTACACTATCAGTAAAGGAAGGCGACTGCAACGTCATCAAACTCACACTTTACTCGCGACCTTATCGGTAATGGGTGACGACACCTCAGCATGCGCCGAACATTCTTGCTTGCCCTTCGACAAGCTCTCGACATCCTTGAGAGTATACGTAGGCTTACTTGTCTTCGACTCCTTCGCGGCACCAGCGGCCCAGCATTTCTAGAACACGATCGTGTCAGTGACTATGTCTAGATGGGTTCGAGAAGTAGATGACGAACATGGAATATTTCCCAAGCTGGGCTTTCCCAGATCGAAAGATCGCCAGCGGCCTTCCAACCGACAATCGAGCCCTCTGCACCTCCCTTCAAGTGGAGACCAGCGTCGATCCAGAAGCAACCGCTGAACGCAATAGAGTTCCTCTCAGAAAGCTCTCTCAAGTGGTGCGAGTATGGTGGCACATAGGTGAGCGAGGCTCGTTTCCCCTTCTTACCACCCTTTGCGGGAGCGGCGGCCTTCGCTGCTGGTGCAGCAGCTTTACCTCCTTTAGCTGCGGGAGCGGCTCCAGCGCTGACAGATGCATCAGCCTCGGCAACGACAGTTCCTCGGACCCAGGCGTCGGCGCCGACCCAAAGACTGGCGGAAACGGCGCCTCCGATAGCAGAGATGCCGAGATGGATTTTAGGGGTGATCGTCCCTTGAACGAACCCTTTCGCACTCAAATGAGCGGAAGCTTGGAGGGCGAGATCTGGGGAGGATGCGCGTTAGTCACTATCACGAGCTGAAATGTGAGCGAATGCCTCACCAGTGTCTTTACTCTTAACACCCTTCTCCTTCGTGAGGTTGCTGTGTGCTTTGGGATACCATAGCTCGAGATCATTGAAGTCGTAAGCGAGGTGGATATCTGCCGTCACGGCGAGATCGAGGTGACCTTGGGCAATGGCGTCCAAAGAGACGTAGGGACCGATGGTAATGAGACTATGATCGACAACCTGTTTAACGCGTGTCCCAAAATATGATGAATATGGATTGATACATACGGAGGAACGCTCAATCCAGGGAGGCCCAAGTCCTTGAGCAACGGCTTCTCATAGTGGAATCCGCCCTGCACGAAATTAGAGGACGCAAGTATATACGACGAATGTAAGGCATACCGAAAGCGCAAGGTCGATATGTAACTTAGCATCGACGCCTCCGCTGATACCTAGCACAGATGTAAGACTTCTTAGCGAACAAGTAAAGCCATCACTGACCGCCAAAGGCCGAGAACTCCTTGATGTTGGGGGGAATAACGCTGCCGACGATAACAATCCCAGCTTTAACTTTGATGGAACCCTTGCTGTGGAACTCTACATCAACCTTGGGATGGATGCCACCGGGGCACGCTGGCGGCGCAGAGCCTTCCGAAAGGACAACATCGGCATTCAGAGATATGTCGGAGCTCTCAACCTTGGGAGCAATCTCGAAACTGGTCTTGTCTAACGGAAAGAGGCATCGTCAGTCAGTCGCCTCGGTGGTTCTTCGAAGAAAACGATATTTACTAGCTATCATAGCTGAAACGTCTTGGTAAGCCTTGCCAGCCCAGGTAGCGACGCTCTTGGCAGCAGAGGTGACGGCAGTGGCGACGGTGTTAGCAGCATTGGAGACCCAGTTACCGATGGCGTCAAAGATACCGTCCTCGAATGCAGCGTTCAAATCCAAACCAGGTACTGTCGCCTGCACAGGAACATCTTATTAGCAGAACCCATATATTTGATCAGGAATAGAAACACACCCCGACGAAAGCAAAGTTGACTTCGCCGACTCTTCAGTAGGGGTTAGATCAGAACGAGTTCAGGGGGACAGAGTAGAAGGTGAACGTACTTTGCAGGGTCGACTGCGGCGAAGTTACCATCGAGCCGGACAACATGTACTTCAGCAGCAGCACCATTCCTGCGGCTGATCTTCCCTTGCGCGTGTTCAGGGAGCGATTGGTCCTCCGCAACCATCATGCTCGCAATCCTTGCGAATGGACCGCTACCACACTACGGAAAGATATAAATCAATAACTGTGGGAGGTCAATCACGCCGTGAATACGTACACTCTCAGGAAGTCGGACAATCTTGTCGACCGGGCCATGGTGGTCAAAGACGTGTTGACATCCCGATTCCGCGTCGTCACTCTCGCAGACGAGGCGTATTTCTTGATCGACCACATTGGGGTCGCAATCAAGGACAACCCATCCAGCAGCAGGAGTGAAATCGCTGATAGACTTCGAGGATCCAAACTACACGTCGCGGTCAATATGAATCTAATGCAATAATAGAGCGCGCGTGAACTTACGAGTTTAATGATACCAGACCCTCCCGAGGCCGGAAGAAGATCGTAGGCACATTCGCCGTCGAAGCATGGTTTGGACCAGTCATTGGCAGCGTTAGCACCAATGAAGGTGACAGAGACGCTAATGAACGCCAAGAGTCCTCTCGAGAGCATGTTGCTTTCGAAGAAAAGGAGAAGAGAAGGCCTGGAGACCAGCTTACTCTAGAGTGCCAAGTCCCCGAAACATTGCCTTTATAGATCTCCATAATCGTGCTGCGTTACAGTAGCTTCGCAAGTTAGTGCGATTTTGACGCCGGAATCACTTCTAGGACCTGTTGCATCATGAATTACGACTATTATTCGTGTAAAATCTTTCGTGGAAACTTATAGTACGTTTAAGACTGTGGCCTAATTTAAGTCTGACCATTTTGCGGAGGAGGCGTGTGCCGGTGAGTCTGTCTGTTCACTAGTAGCGTGTTTCTATAAAAAGAACAGAGCTTGAGACAGAAATGGCAGTACTATGAGCGCAACCCTACATATGAGCTGCCGTTCTTGTTGGCTGATACGGTGATGACTTTGAAACAGCTAGCAATGGAGAGGACACGGTGAATGGAAGGTCAGGAAGTGTAGCAAAAGCCATGTTCAATCTAACACGTGACATCTCCTATGCAGGTTGAGGAGCTCCATTATACGCAATGTTCGTAAAAAATGTGGATTTTGGATATAAGTGTACTAGCCCAGTTCTACATATCAAAGTATGAGAACCCCAGCAGCCATCAGCTCTCCACACCCATAGCATGTCATCATCATTTCAGACTACGAAGTACATCAGTGGCAAAACACTGGAATAGAGGGCGGTACTGACATCTGTCCTTTGACATTACCTGTGAGAGACGGAGACATAGCTGGCTCCTTGGAGCACTGCGCACTTGTGTCGACCTTGTTAAGATCAGCCGTTGGCTTGGACAGAGCCACCTTCCCGGAGCGCTCCTTCCCGGCCTCCCAACATTTCTAATTTAAGATGGACATATATCCTCATCATCATCGCAAAGTATATAGCACGGAATACATATAAAGCTTACCTCGAGGACTTGAAGATTCTTCGACCAAATCGGAAGGATTGCATCGGCCTTCAACGGACCAAGCTTACCTGTCGCCCCTCCGCTGAGGTCCACCCCGAGATCCAGCCAAGCGCATCCACTAAAAGCGACGTCGCGTCTGTTGAGTTTCCTTGAGACTACACGCCCTCCATATCCCGGCTTCGCTGGCAGGAATCGTCCGGGAGGAAGTAACTCGCGCTTCCTCGCGCTGACTTCAACATGGACCGACGCTCGCGCGTACGCCGCCGCTTCGAGATAGATGCTAGCATCGACGGTCCCTGCTGCCGCCCAAACGCCGAGATGGAGCTGTGGAGCGAGCGTTGCCTGAAGCCATCCTAGGAGCTTTTTTGCCAACTGGTTTGCATTTTTTGGGAAAAGATCAAATACCTTGGGCATCTAAGTGAGCCGAAGCTTGGAAACCAAAGTCTGCATGGAATGAGTGCTTAACGACTCGCAGGGTAGATCGAGGGTGGTGGCTTACTAGAGTCCTTAGTCTTGACACCACCCTCTTTACTGTGATTCCCATATTCCTTCGGGAACCACATCTCGATATCATTGAACACATAATTTAAATGGATATCGGTCTGCAAGTCAATCGCGATGTGACCTTGTACCCGTCCGGCCAGCTCAAAGTAAGGCCCGATCGTGAATACTCTATAAATATCGGCACAGTGAGGCCAATAGATACCCTACGAGCGGTTGGGGCTCACCCTGGGACAGAAAATCCGGGTAGACCTAAACCTTCAATGATTTTCTTTCGGTACTTGAAGCCGCCATTGATTTGCACCGTCGCCTTCAAGGCTGCGTCGACGGACCCATCCACGCCTACGAGCGGAATAAACGCGATGACGAAACACAGTTTAGTCCGCGAACGCACCTCCGAAGGCAGCCAGCTTGGTTATCGCCGGCGGGACAACGCTCCCCGTAATGACTATGCCCGCTTTCACCTTAAGACTCCCGTCGCTTTTGAAGTGGACGTCGACTTTCGTGTGCGTGCCCCCGGGACATATGGGCGCAAGCGCTTCCTCAGACGAAAACTGAACGTCACTCTTCAGGGAGATATCCTGGCTTTCTACCTTCGGCGCGATTTCGAACGAGGTTCTGTCTGTTATCAAGCGGGAGGTAGGTATTGAATTAGAGTAAGAGGGAAGGCAGAACAGTGAAGACAGACTTTTGACCAAATCCGACACGTCGTGCATTCTATCTCCAACCCAATTCCCCGCTTTGGCCACCCAGTCCTTTGCGGTGGAGATAGCCTGGCCCACCGTATGCACGGCGTCGCCGACCCATTTACCGACGTCGTCCCAGAAGAAGTCAGTGAACGCGGAATTGAGGTCCAAACCGGGACTAGTAGCCTAGAAGGCGGTGACATGCGTAAACCAAAACAAGTTTGGGTCCCAGTAGGGCGAGGATACGTACGCCGACGAACGCGAACTGGACAGTTCCGCACCTACGACATTATAAGGTGTTAATGAAAGTCCGTGTAAAGGATTAGGAGGTTCTTTCACGCACAAATCAGCGTCGACAGCAGCAAAATTATCATCAATCTTCAAAGTGTGGATTCGGGGCGTCGCTCCGTCCCTGCGGCGAATTTTTGACTCTGCATGCGCGGGGATAGTCTGGTCTTCCGCTACAGTCATCTCCACAATACGCGCAAATGGACCATTGCCACACTAGCGACGTGAGATCTCATCGATACACTAAAGAAGAAGAGGCCAGGTCGACTGACGCTTTCAGGCAAACGCACGACCTTATGAGAGGGTCCGTGGTAGTCGAAGATGTGGTTGCATCCCGATGCCAACGATACGTCCTCGTGATCAGTCTCGCAGACGAGCCGGATTTCCTGGTCCATCACATTGGGATTACATTCAAGGATCACCCATCCTGCCGCAGGCGTAATGTCCGTCAGACCCATCGGAGTGGCGTGCTATCAACCATGCCGGATACCCAGCATCAGCGAAATGTTGAATGCAACGGCGAGGGCGGGTGATTAGCTCCCTAGCTACGTACCACTTTGAATATGCCTGATGTCCCGGTGGCTTCGTGCAAATCGTACGCGCACTCGCCGTCAAAGCACGGCTGAGACCAGTCGTTCGCTGCGAGTGCAACCAAAGCCGTCGAGGCAACGACCATTGGGAGAAGGGAGATGAAACGCATGTTCAAGTGTTTTCCGAGTTGTTCCCTGCCAGCTCGGTATGTCTCTTACACAGCCTTTATACCGTTCATCTACCTCTTACATTTAGGAAGGTGAAAGAAAGGATACTAGGTAGAATCCATGCAGACCTTCAGTGCTTGGTGACGGTGTTTACACCTTGATCGATTTCCTCCGCTTCAATGAGTTTGGCATAGCATTCGTCCGTGGATGTCGAAGTGGCCTTCATGGTGGCTCGAGATTGGTACGTTGATGGGAGACCAGTGCGAGTGCGTAACTGGTATACGACAGTCAGCTAGAACCACGCGTATAGAACCGCAAATCGACATACATATCTCCATGGACCACGAAAACTGACATACCGACTTGCCGTCTGTATGAACTGGAGCCGACCAGACCTGGGTAACCTCTTGAGGATAGCAGTAACGTCTGCGTAGGGTGTGAAAAGAGAATACCCACTCGGCTAAAGACAAGCGCTCATGATAACTAGCGAGGCCATAGAAGGCATTGAATTGAATTGAAAGTACACGAGGAACATGTAGACCATCCATCCTGTAAGAGATCCGTACATATGTACCGGATGAGGTAGCACTGAGCTGTAACTAGTTACACAAGTGAAAGAGCACCTTAGCGCGAGTTCACAGTACGACCATATACCGACCAAATAGCGTCTCGCCGACGCCGAGGCCTAGCACGATAGAGAGAATGAACGAGGCTTGATATGTCCTATATAACGAATGCATGCCCGTCAGTTTCCGCGGATCGTAGGGGACTGCTAGTTGGTTAATGGGGCGAAGGTCGATGATGGAGGAAGTGAGGGAATGGTGGGGAGAGGAAGACTCACATCACAATCAACATAAGCACAAAGTCCAACGCCGACTGTGCGACCTGCATGACACCCCTCGCATAGGCGTGCTGTGGCATGATCTTCACGCTTCTCAAAGCCGCGACGGTGGACGACAAAATCGCGGCCAACGGGTGCTGCATCTGCTTCGACGTCGGGCGTTTCTTCGAGACCTCCGATACAGCCTCTGAAACGTCCGCCGACTGCGCAGAGGACAGTCGATCCAAGTCATCGTCTCGTTTGTAATCCACCAGCCTTGCAGCGTCCTCTCCCTTCCATATCCTCTCCCCTCCGACTCGGATAGCGGCAAACCATCTCGTCAATATCCCAAGCAAGAACAGGCCGATACAGGTGCCGACCATTGCCCCGTTGGATTTGGGCACCCAGCCGAGGAAGAGGAGGACGTCGCCCGGGGTGAAGTGGACATACGGAATCATGGAACCGCTGGCCTGAGAAGAGAGTTCATTGAATATTCCGTATTCAACCAGACGGAGGTCGTGGGGGGAAGAAGGGTACGGGAAGGGGAATTGGGAAATGGGAGACGAAAAGAAAAACTCACCAAATCCATCGGCCCATCCATACTCATATCCATCCCGTTTGCATGTTGGGCGCCCGCCAACCACGTAGAAAACGAAAGAAAGAACAATATCGGTCGCAAAACGGAATACGAGTGGTTCTGATGCATAGGCGCTTCCTTAGACTGCTGGATCACGATTGACGTAGTGGGTTCTGGTGATGTGAAGTGCCAACACTGTCGCTTGCGTCGAAACACTAAACAGGGAGCAGCAATAAAGGGAGAGAGGGATGCGTCCAAATGAAAGATACGAGAACCGTCTCAAGAAGGCTGAGCCGGGGTAACGTTCGTTCCGATGGGAACCACAACAATTCATCAAGCACGTGCAAGCACCGATCTGATTCGCTGCACAAAAAAAAAGGATAATATTCAAAAGGTACCTGCTCCCCGTACATGCATGTATACCTCTAAGCTGTCGCTAATTGAGCCAGGTTCAGTGCTGGCTGGGGCGTGAAGACGAGAGGGAATTGCAATATTGACTGGGCGTATATTCGGCTGTCAATAGCCGGGTAGGAACTTGATAAGGATCATGTGGGTCGTTCCCCGAGCCATTCCCCGAGTAACGATGTCCAGGCAACGCTCGAAAAAGGCGATGAAAAAAGAGGCGGTGGCGACCAAAGGAGAAGGCGCGGTTGTCATTGGTTGTGCAGCTGATCTTGACAGGCCAGTGACAAGAAGAGGTAGAACTAGAAGACAAACGACTTCAGCGGCAGCTAGCACAAGCCGAAAGACGCCTGAGTTATTAAGGCTGCAAAGGCTGTTCGATGATGATGTTTATGGTGTCAATCGGCATAAGGAGTCATCGAGAATGATATCGAGGCCTTTGAAGTTCGGTTGGGACACGATGAAGCTCAAGTATGTGCACGATATGGGAGTCGGCAAGAGCAGGGATTGGGATAAAGCAGACAAAAGTGGTCTAGCTTGGTGAGGACTACGCTCTCGCCTTACACTTTTGTCTAGCGTCTCACCTATCCCGCTCATCGCCGCCGGCAGCACTGGAGGGTGGAGGGCATTATCCCAGACGACGACGGGGGTGTTTTGCAGACGATAAGGAAAGGGAGAAGAAGGGAGAAAGGAGGAAAGAAAGAGCTCCTCAAAACATGAGCCATTTGTGCTGTCTTCGTGGGAATTTTGAGCGGTTTCTCCTATTGGCTACTCTGGCTTGCTCATGTTGTCTTCGGAGGGTTGGACCCTCGTCCCGATGCGGAAGGAGACAAAAAGTTTTTCCTGGGTTCCCGTCAATTTCTTATAAGTGTACGACGACCTTACAAAATTCCACAGGCGACGTCTTCTAGGTACATATTGAACGCCTCCTTCCTTTTGGCGGCTTGGATTTCTTGAATCTTCTAATACGGTCAGCCGCGCACTCCAGGGCATAAATATATATGGCCAACACAGGCAAACCACCAGAAATTCCGGCAGAGTTTCAAATATACAAGTTTGTATCTTGCTTCATCTTCATCTTCATGCTCACCCGAGTTCGAATAGCTCATACGTCGAGGATCCCAAATGGCAACGCAAGTTCTCGATTGTCTGGGCTAGTTTCTTGGGCGCGGCGATCTTCATAGCGCTACCGAGCCTGGTCCGACTCATACGCAGGAGGGGCTTCGGCATGGTGTTTGGATCTTGGTTAGGTGGGGTAAGGGAGGTCGGACGGAGAGGCGGGTATAAGCCAGTCGACGACTGCCCGAACGGACAGCGAAACGAGTCAGAAGAGCATCATGCTGCGAGCCCTAGGAGGAGCGCTGTCTTGAACAGAATATGGTCGTTGATGCTGCTAACGCCGCCTGGGATCGAGTTGAACGTCGCGCAACGTGAGTACTCGTTCTCATCTCACGGTTCTATTTATAACAACTTTCGTCGGAACAGTCACCTTGATCGTCGGGTACATAATATTGGTCGTCGTGTGTATTGTCACAGACGCCCAGCTCATCGAGAATTCTAATCGTGCTGGTTCGTACAATGATCTAATACCCATGCGACGTCTTACTTACGACAGGGAAACGGTAGGATTCATCGCCATAGCCCAACTACCCCCAGTATTCCTCTTCGCATCCAAAAACTCCATTCTCTCCCTCCTATTCGGCCCAGGCTACGGATACGAGAAGCTCAACTTCCTCCACAAATGGTCTGCACGCTCGCTGTTCCTAGCGGCAGTCCTCCACGGCGCCCTCTGGATACGCAACCACCTCGAGTGGAATCTCCCTATCCTCGGCGAGCAGAAGGAGACGACAGGCGTTGCTGCGCTGGGCGTGCTCTGCGTTCTGGTGATCTCGTCGCTGCGGCCACTTCGCAGGAGGTGGTATCAGTTCTTTTTCATCATTCAGTGAGTGTCTCTTTCGTCTGCGATTTAGGCGCGCGTATTGATGTGTGTATGGTCAATCAGTGTGCTGGGCTTCGTGTCGTTCTTTGTGACGCTGTGCTACCATACGATATACGCTTCGCCGTGGATATTCCCGCCGCTAGCGTTCTACGGATTCGATATCCTGTTACGGCTGTTCAGATACCGCATCAAAGACGCAGAGCTGATCACCGTAGGCAACCAGATGACCATCGTATGTCTTTCCTCTGTGTCTCCTCCTTACTCCACCCACTCACGTAGCTTGCCTCAGATAAACATACGGGACTGCGCCGATGGGTGGTTACCAGGCCAACACGTCAGGCTCCATATCTTCTTCTCTGGGAGAATATTTGAATCGCATCCACTCACCATTATGAACAATCCGAGTTTAGGCGATGTCTCAGGGAAGAAGAACAGCAGCGGCGCAGAGGAGGAAGATGGGCAGATGATGGGTGGGATGGTCCTCGGCGCGAGGGTCTGTGGTGACTGGAGTCGAGCTGTGAATGAGTACGCCTTGAAAGAGGGAGAGAGGCTCCGGTGTATCTCCTCGGCGAACGAGAAGGACGCATCCCACTCCCCTACTCCTTTATCACCAGCGACACCAATCCCCATTCAGATCATGATTGACGGGCCGTACGGCGGGTGTTCGATCGATCTGGGCGAGTATGAGAGCGTGCTGCTAGTCGCGGGAGGCAGTGGCGCCACGTTCACCATCAGCATGCTGGACGATATCGTCAAACGATGTGCCGGCGTGAGGAAAGGAGGCGAGAAGACGAAGAGGATTGAATTCGTTTGGTGCGTCAAGTCGTTCGGTGAGTATCTCGTCAACTCTCTTCCTCGTTCCCCTAACCAACTGCACCAGGTTCGATCAACTGGTTCGCAGCGCTATTGGCGCCCATAGCTGAGCTCGCAGCCGCCTCACCGGGGCTCGACCTGCACATTACGATCTTCGTAACGTGTCTCTGCGACCCGGAAAGCGTCCCCGACATCCCCAACATGGACGTCATACTTGAACGCCCAGACGTATACAAGCTCTTGGAGGCGTTGATCACTCCCCCCTCTTCCATGTCATCTGATGGTAAGTGCATCGAGGACGGTGAAGTGGACGTCGGTGTTGACGTCGACGTCGAAGCGCGAGCACGCCCGCAATCCCCGCATCATCATCCAAATACAACCGCGAAGAAGCCCGCCACGCTGCATTGGGTAGGGCCCGGCGGCGGGATAGGTATCTGTGCGAGCGGTCCGGAGAGCCTCACGCGGGAGGCTGCGAATGCCGTCGCAAGACTCGGGCTGCGGAAAGGAAAGCAGGTGGGCGGCGTCGGATTGCATACCGAGTTGTTCGCGATGTGAATTTTTGTACTGACTGGAACTGATATTCATGAATCACGAGTCATGTAGAACCCTGCGTGCGTGCCATCAGAGTACGCTTACATGTTAGCCCCAGACGACGCCGCCTTCCGGTTGTGGTTTACCACAAGATATAGTGCCATTCATAAGGCACATGGGATACGGAGGCCGCACGTAACACGGATCTGATGACGGGTGCCATGATTCGGAGAAGTATTACCGCCCTAATATTCCCTCCTCGGTTCACTAAGATACATGGAATGTCTCACAAGCTATCTACTGAATCGATCGCCTCCCTCTCCCAAAGACATCCAATCCAACGTGTCAGTGCCCACTCTCCTATCCCTGGTGTCAATTGCGAGTTAAATGCTCACCCCACGTCCTAATATCGGTACGAACCCATCCCGTATGTTCTTCACCTTACCCATCGTGGTGATATCGCATGGTATATCTACATCGGTGATGTACTGATTCACACTGATCAGGACATCAATCTTGATACTCTTCAATGCCCTAGAATTGCGTAGTCTCGCTAGGGATGTTGACAATGGTTCGAAATCGCTCGCCTGGGGGTAGCTAAAGCTGTGCCAGCCCACATGGTTGTGTATGTTGAGCTCGAGTCGGCCAAGAAGCTCCGGAAAGGGTAATGCGTCGATACAATCCTTGATCCACTCGCTGAAAAGGAGGAGTGCCATAGACCTGTCACGGTCGAGTGCATTTAGATCGATTTGGAGCGCTGAGAGTCGTACAGACTCCGCGGAGTATGGATGGGATGAAAATACCCAACTGTAGAAAAGCAGAGTCAGCGCAACGAAGCACAATGAAGTATCTGAACTACCGAGTAGGTGTAGTTCTTCTAACTCCGAAGGAACATATGGCGGTAACGTCCAGGCGAGTTCCGTGTCACCGAATATATGAGTGGTCAACGACTTCAGGTTTGGGCATTGAACGAGGGCTGCATCTATTGACATATGATTGACGTGACCCAAGGATAGGTTGGACAGGGCTCCAAGAGTTGCAGCCGCTAACCCGGGCATCTCATCAGTATCACCCAGCCGGTAATCGGTCCTGACATTCCTGAGCGTCAGACTTTTCAAAGAGGTCGAGCAGAGAGAAAGCATGTAAAGGAGGGCGTCGGTATCGAGTCCAAAGTCCCAGTCTATCTCCAGCTCTCTGGGATGATATGAGGCCAGGAGAGTTGTGACTCCCGAGCGAAGCGGCGTCGGGAGTCGCCACAACTCCGCGGTCGTGAAGTCACTCAAGGAGCACCACAGGTGTAATTCCTGAATCTGCCAAAACACTCGGGGGTCCACTCTGGAGTTTCGGGGATCTCCTCCCACAATTGAAGCTCGAAGCTGCGTACATACTGGCATAGGTGGGGAGCCGTGAAGTTGCCGTGCAAAGCCGTAAGAGGAAATAGGGATGTTCTCAAAAAGACGAGGGACGCAGATAGTGGACCAGGTTCGACATACGAGAGAGCAAGCTCTAAGGGTTAGGATCCCGTCTTTCGTCCGAGGATCGATATAAGTGAACATATGGCTGACCAACTCGATAGGAAGGTTTCTGCCTATGCGTGGGGGGGCCCAATTGAGTCAACGACTCCCGTATCATTCTGAATGGTACGGGAAATCATACTCAATGGCGATTGGTTCGTGGCCTATTCTAGATGAGCTTCGCTCCATACGATTGAATTGCAGAGAAGCTCACCATCACACGTAGCTAGGAGGAAGAGAAACGTAGAGAACCAAATATTAGGCTCGAAAGCCAGCCTATATACTACGAGGGGATCATGTTCTAGCGCCTTCTGCACGGGCACTTCCGGTCGAATCAATCAGTCCAATAGAGTTGAACATTTGATGCTACATCAGACGGTGGTCAGTACTTGAGATGATAATCATTTCCGACATCGTATCTGCACACGGGCTGGCCATCACGGGCGCATCCATGATGGGTTGCACTGCAAGAGCTCCCAAAGCTTAACCCTACGACCTCGTGACCTTGTCGATGGCCGCCATGCTTGTCGACGTCCCCAGCCAACATCACCGTGGGCACACCGTCATCCGGCGCAGACTCAGCAACTGACTTAGTTTACCTACGCATGTCGTCAATAACTTCGTCGAGAAGAAGCATACACAGCGTAAACTACGTTACATCCGCAAATGCATCCTACCACCACTGAACAAGTTGTTTAGCTCTTGCAAAGTTGAAACGCATTCCCTTGCACGCCTTCGTGCGTCATACATCCACAGAAATTGCCTTTGGCGTCGTACACAATTCGATCAGCCTCTGGCGAACCGCTCGCGCCTCCTTTTTTGAGGAGGGGATACTCCATCAAATTCGTGCCCTTGCAGCCAGGGAATTTCAGAGCCTGCGAATAGCACGAGAATCGATTATACATTCGACCAATACTTTCTATGCCAACGCACCTCGTGGTTGTTGTATGCATGTGGGTAAGCGTTGGTACTGTTGGTATGTTTGACTTTGTGGACTGCTGAGATACTGACGGCACATACCCAAGGGTCTGTTTCTTCTTTGTAAGATCCATTGCCCGCTCTAATGTTTGTTGGACCACCGGTGCAATGTAGGTGTTACCGGTCAATTTTCCGTTTACCATCTAGGGATAACACCCATAGTTAATGTCATAAACCTATGGAAGGGAGGTCAAAGCGGCGTACGACTTTGCAGTCACAGGCCGTAGCCCTCTTGCCGCGTCTGTCCAGAATGTTCCATTCAGCGGATGTGTCCCGAGTTTGATGATGATCAAGCTGGCGGAGCTAAGCATGAATAAGAATAAGTAACTGAACGACTGCGCGACGATCGCAGGAGTGCTCACGGTGAGATCAGCCTGTACCGGCGACGCAACGACGGCCAGGACAGCCATCGACAGCACTGCGGCCAGGGCACTGAGTTTAGAGGCGAACAATTGCATATTTAGGTAATTATTTGTGGGGAGGGGGAAGGGTGAAGATGAATAAAGAGACCTGCTGCTTTTGGCGTAGTGTGTGTAGGAGAGGAGTGACCGGCACTTCTTGGGGTTCTCCTCTGAGGAGACGAGCCTTTTATACTCGATTCCTGTAGAAGATGTTGACTGAGCTGTTACTTGGGAGAAACGAGCAAACTGGGTTGAAGAGAGCGGAACGGCACACCCACATCAAAGGGGCACCTATCACCAGTGCTTGAGCTCCTGTGCGTTATCTACACGCACTGGATGTCACCAAGATTGCGTCGTTTTGGAAGTATATCCCACCGAGGTAAGTACAAAGAAGGAATTTGATATGACGCTGCAACAGAGCGCAATGATCGCATTGATCTTTTAAGCTTTGATAGCATCTGCAACGAGTTACGAATGTCATTGTGGGACTCCTACAACACATTGTAAAACATAGACCTACCAGAGATCGGAAGTCGACGGACCGACTGTATGGCGGGGGTCGCTCGAAAGGCGGTTTGGAACTCTTCGTTCGTTTGCGCCGCATTATCGTGCATGGGACGAGTAGCGCCATCTGATGATCACTGATCAGAATACCATCTGGGTGAACACTTGAAGACCGGTAGACACGCAGTGTACTCGTCGGACCAGGTGGACCGTGGCACGACCTTCTGTTCTCCGAAAGTAAGTGGCTATCAGCTAGGTGGTCAGACGTCACCGTCGATAGGAACAGACACTCACGTCAAGCATCATACAACGAGTGCTTCAGGCCTATGATATGCGTTTGAAACCTAAGCTCGAAGCTTTGACGGTAGTATTGATAATCACTCCAAGAAGTCAGGCAGCGGTAAACTTCGGATGCTAGAAATAAGTTATCATAAATACGAAAGATATAAATATATATCAGAAGTAAGTCAAGTGTGGCAAGTACAGCTACGCTGAAGGGCGTAGGCATCCCGCAAGCTAGCAACATATCCCGGGAGATCCGGGTGGCCATCTGGAGTCATCGCGACGGCTTGTTTGAACTTCGAGATAGCTTCGTCAAGGTCGTTGAGGTCGTGAGAGACGAAGAAGTAAGCGCAGAGAGCCACTGCAAACGTCGTGCTCTGCCGTGCGCTGGCCGATGCGCCGGGTAGGCTGGCAGCTTCGCGAAACTTGGACACCGCATCCTGGAGGTCTAGGAGATCCCCATTGCGTTGAAATCGGGCAAATAAGGCCAGCGCAAGGCTGTTTAAGTAGATCGGAGTCCTGGTAGCCGCGTGTCGATTGCCTGAGCGAAGGAGCGCAATTGGTGTATCTGTAATCGCCCGTGTTGAAGCATTTCGTAGAGCATGAGAGCACAAAGTGATACCTAGCTCGGGGCCGGCGGACAGAACTCTGCGAGGGGATGCGTAATCATCGATTACGAGCTTCGATGTCAACTGTCATTGTCAAAATACGCGGACAGAATATGGCAAGTCTTACGCGCAGCTTTGAGAACGGTGCTCGATGAGGAACCTCTGCTTCTATGTCATTCAGCTTTGGGTTATATGCATTCAACAGTGGCAAGAATAACGACCTTCCAAACTGACCGCGTAACTAAGGGTCGGCGGCAGTCAGCAGATTACTACATGTTGAGCTCCGTAGTCAGCACACACCGTTGGCCTTCGTTATAAATTGGCGGGAATTTTGTCAGAGTATGGGGGTGCATTCAATGGCTGTAGAGGAAATGGCTGTAGAGGAAAAGTCGCGGATATGGACAGACGCTGAGTACAAGAACATGAGGCTGTAGCGTGTAATGCGGTGTGAACAGGCGCCGGCTTGATGTTGTACGTGTTTCGCAGTGTTGTAGACTCCACTCGCATCACTTCCTTCTTTCCTCCTCCCCGACGTCGTCGCCAGTCAAGTACTTGGGTCGAACAAGATAACCGTTCGCCAGCAAGACCTTTGTGGGGTGACTCGTTCCGACGGTCACATGCCGATCCCTACCCCGCGATATTTCCGTCCAAAACGCGCCAGGCTTCGCCAGCGAATCTTTCTCTCTCCTTCATCTTCGTCGCAGGCAGCGAGAAGGTCAGACTCACAGCAGCATTCTGCACCGTCTACGATGCCCTCACTGTGGTCTCCATCATCTCCAATTCCCTGCAAATCATTTCCGCTGAATCCAGTATGATCGTGATCTAGCAACTCAGGAACCTAGCCTTGAATGGAAGCTGCTCAAATCATCGGCCAGGATTCTCAGCAATTTGAGCCAGGCAAAGGGATGAGAGAAAGCACCGGAGATGATGGGTGGGCAATAGAGGACAAGAGACTTCCGCGAGCATGGAGCAGTAGAGCGAATGATTATAAGCGCAGATAGAAAGCGTTGAATAGACAATGGACACGATTGTAGCCGTGAAAGGGAGCGTTGTAGGGGAGAGACGAGAGCCAGTGTGGACAGTTCGCGAGCCAGGTCTTGGGCATGAACTTAACAACGAGTACAGATTGAATGCGTAGCAATGTAGCGCCGAATAGGAGACGTCGGCGTGTTGGGAGAGACGGAGGTTCTAACACGCAACTGAGGCAGGAAGGACGTCAATCTAGTTGAAATAAAGGGTATAGCGATACCGCCGATACGCCACCCGATCGGTAGGCCAGATGCACGCACCTCCTTGTTCACTGGAAAGGGAATTGCTTTGTGCTTTGGGGGTTGGAGTGAGTTTTTAATCTTAGTCCCCGTCCCCGAGGTTGAGGCTGACGCGACAGCAACCCGAGTGCGTTCGCTTCCGCTAGCTGTAGTACGCGTGGCAGTGGATGTGGCTTTCGAACTCCTCCAAACGACGCTGTTCGACTGCACGACCTTGGACGCCGTCGTAGGTTGACGGTTTAGGTCGGCGCAGTGGTTGAAGGCATGCAGTCTTGCACCCGTTTGGGTGGGGCAGGCTGCGCGCAAAAGAGGGCCGAGGACAATGTGGACGCACCAACTTGAACCCATTATCAGAATTAACGATGCATAGCTTCGTCAACGGCTGCCATATTGCCGTCGTCGTTCTTCCTTCCACCGTCCTTGCCCGAGTCTCCTTACCAGCTGTTGGGCACCCTTCTCATTCCCCAAGTTCACTCCTCTCGCCCAAGAAACCGGCGTATCATATCGACCACCTATTCTAAAACACGCGCAGGAACGCGAGACGTGGTTATCTGCAACATACAGCATTGTCAAACACGCACGAGGAAATGAGAGGACTCGACTGGCACATCTGCATATATGCTACCCACCGACGCGACGACTTCGTGCAATGTAGCTGATCGTATCAATCTATCCTTTTCTTGGGGCCCGAATGCGCGGAGCAAGCATGTTAGACTTACTGCTACAACAATACCGCGTTAATGTACAATCTCAGGCGGCAGCGAACTTTTTTCAAGGAAGGGGTAAAGATCTAGCCATATGCATATCGCGGAACTTTGCCAGGCTATCTCCCACCTCACCGCGTCTTGGAGATCGTAGTTCCTGCCTGTTGAGCTAGGCGATTTTGGAATGTGTTGCCTGGGGACCTTGCTGAGCCTTGTTTTTTTTCTTTGACTTTGCTGCTAATACGAGTTCGAGAGACTATGGTGATGGTGATGGTGGGTATAGGAAGGGTGAGACGGGGGGTACATAGTCTAGTAGCTGGTCGGCATTTGATGCGTTCGACGTCTCTTTACTTTGGGCATGGGTGGTGATGTTAGGTCGAACCATGAAACTCCTATTCCCCTAATATGTAGCCCCTAATGCTTGCCTCTGTCTGCAGCCTCGCTCACGAAGTCAATGTTGGGTTGTGATTTCGTCCGACACTCTCACATATACTGAGAGAAATAAACCAATAAATTGAACTGTAAGTTACACGATGTACTAAAACATAAACATATAGCAATATTATCCTGAGAAAGGTGAGAGGAGCTCGGCCGAGTGTATGACTGTAGACTAAACGGATGAGGGAAGACGTCACCAAATAAAAGGTTTAGAGCCATAGCGCAAGTACACGTTCATGATGATTATGCTAAGAATACAAAGTCCAGCGTCCCGAAGTCGATCACATAAAACCCAAACCAGATATCCGACACCCCAAATAAACGCAGATAAAAGCAATCCGATAATGATACAATAGTCAGGCACAAATACTCGCCCCCTTGGCCCAATGCGCGCGTTACCACATATACGCGTAGACGGAGTGCGGGTTATATGTATGGCAGACATAAGGGTACAACGGGACGTGTGTTGTTGTTGTCATAGGCGTGTAGAGGACGCCTGGCGTGGCGTAATAGGCCGGTGTTGCGGGTCCGGGCGATGGAACGAGGACGTTGCTGTTATAGATTGGCGTCATCGCCAAAGTACTCGGTTGGCATGCTATCCACGCAGTAGGATGAGCCCAAGGCAGTCATTGCCGAAGAAAGCACGTACGAGTGGCAAGATGTACACCAGCATTATAGCCGTTCTGAAGCGGAATCACTGGTGTTACTGGCTTGGCCGGCGCCACTTGGAAGCGAGCATGCCGTGTGCTGAATTGATCCCATTTCGAAGTGCATCTCATGATTACGAAGTGGTGAAGGTGTCTGACGAAGTGGTGAGTGAAGTAGTAAGCATCCTCGCCTTAGTCTAGTAGGCTTATGTACCTTCTCTAGCATCGCATTCAAGCCAGGAATCAACGCGAGAACAGAAGCTTCGGGGCGATGATGGTGATCAGTTGACAGTTAACAGCTAAGCAGCAAGTGAGACGCGCCAAAAGTATCCCGATAAGGAAAGCCGCCGCCCTACGCCGCCTCGGTGGCGACATGTGGCACGCAGTTGGGCTTGGCACACGCGCAGCTCCTGATACTCGTTTGCACGAATCTTGAAGAGTCCAGTTCGAGCAAGGTGGGAAAAAGCGGCGCGTCTTGAGGTGATTCACCGTTCAGCCATCGAACCGGAGTCCAACCCTAGAAAGCCGGGAAACGATTGCTTCGGCTGTTTCTCTCTTCGTACGTCCTGGAATGCAGTAGATGGAAGATGCTGAACTTATCAGTGAATCGTGAATCGTGATACAAACACTCAACGATAGGCGCCGTTTGTCACAGCCCTCCGATCCAAACTTTGCGCCGCCGCGCGCCTTCCGACCATGTCCGGCAGCGCGCGACCTACAAGGATCCTAGCAACCGCCAAGCGACCAAGAGAATGGTAGCTGTCTCCCAACCACGAAGTACTTTCGACTCTGTGGCACCCTGCATGATTGTGATGTCGCTGGCATTGATTTAACTTCCATCGAAGTTTACTCAGTAAGTCAACGGGTTAGAACGAAGAAACGTGTTCTTGTTGGCATCGGACCTTCATATTCAGGTCTTCAAGCGGAGCCCAGCGAACTCTAAGTGGCCTAACAGTGACTGCCCACTAGTCGACCCAAGTCTCAGAGTTCGGCACTCTGACCACGGGTTGTGATCCTTAGGATCATAGCCTCGGGAGATACCAGTGTGGCCCAGTCGCATCGAGGCCGAAGGTAGTTTAGTACGTCCTTTGATCTCATTGCATGTTCTCGATACTTAGTATGTCTCCGAAGAGTCCTCAAATTTTCTAGATTAACCGAGGCGTCAAATGTATTCAAATCAAATCACAGCGCGAGATAATATGTTTGAGGTACACCCCATGCCACTTTCTAGCCATCGCCTTCAATGTTTCTTGACCAGTTTTCTCACTCAAAGCTAACCATTGTCGGCACACTTTAATATTTATTTCAAGCGCCTCACGGCCCATAAAATGATGGAGCTAGGTGCGTCTCTTCTCCGCTTAACATTCGCCAACATCTAGTCCTTATCTTCTCTATTCAATCCAAGGGGTTTGCGCTAGGTAACCATCCTTTGGGCATCTCCCTTCCCACGGGAATATGAAACGCCGCCAACGTCAACGTTCACCGGCAACCAGCTGTCCGCGAAATAGTAAGGAAATCCGCCTTTGGGTGTACCCTGTCGTACGCTGACTCTGGCATCTATCACTCCCTCGGTATTATCCGATGGCGGACAACACAAATCTGTCCGCTCGATACCTATGTTCTAGTGCCAGCTCAACGGTTGGTCGGCTGGTGTCGCCGAGTACAACAACTCGTGTATTTATGTTCCCATCGAGCACGAAGAAACGAGCTCGTACGGCCACAAGGCTTCAAACTCAATGGAAGGTTGGATCAGTATTGTCGATCATTGCTTATCAGCTCACGTAGGGATGTATGATTTCAGGAATTAGTCAGTTGTCGGGGGTAGGCACGGTGTGTCGGATATCTATTCATCACGTTTCCGTGTTCTTTCGTTCTGGATCCTTCTGTGCGATGCGCATACTTATTGATCCCTTTTGCTTTTCGCCCTATCTTTGTCTCTAGCTTCATATCTTAGCCAATGAGGCGATGCCAGCGACACTGGAGAAGGACTTCGATGGTTGACGGTGGGTGCGCATTGTGACATGTAACATTCTGGCACTTGCTTCGCTTGTTTAGATTCTCATAGGAGGGCTTCAGATCCAGATATCACAGAACATCCCCATAGTTGGGTCGTACACAGTAGTGACGATCGTGATATTACTGGAGGATTGTTAGCAGAGTTATTTATAAGACGGCTCGCGGTTGGCGATTGGGTTGCTTGTTAACCGGTACGTTGGATTTGACGTCGTATTAAAAGCGATTTGACTTAACTCCTTGGTGTTTAGCAGTGGAGTAACAGTAACGGGTATATAGACTCCCCTCGAACGTCTAAAACCATTGGTACGTAAAAATGATATTATTGTGAATAGAGGTTGATCTTACCTCATCTACGTAACTAGATTCCACGTAGATTCTGGGGTTAATTGTTGCCCCTCGAGGCCTCATGGTCGACGGTCAAATATCAGAAGACGATACTATTTTGAGGGAGCAGACATTCAAATTCAACCAAGTATAGACCCTACGCGATGAACAGAATATCCGATATCGTAGGAGTAGGCCCTTGTTGTACGAAAGGGTCCAACGATAGCAACGGTACGTACCGGCGCGAGGAAGAGAGTGCTCGAAATCCAGACCTCACCCTTTTGAGGCTTCTCGTAAGAGTTGAATCGGTGCGTGCCATCCATCTCTACCGTTCATTGGGTGTGCGAGACAAGCGCGTGATATGTATGCCAGGTGGTGGTCTTGAATGGATTATCGCATTCTGATGAGGAGGAGACCACCCCCTTCCGAGTCTTTGGGACGCCCCTGACCAGCGGCTGTATACACTACCCATGAAAGACCCGGATCCCAGTGCAGCGGTAAACGCTTGTTATCCCTGAGGCCGAAGGGAATATAGCGGGGAGGAAGATTCAAACTTAGTCCGCAGCGTGCCCGCTTATTGTGAACCACACTACCTTGTGCAGTAAAGACACGAGTCTAGTCTAGGCCGAAAGGAACCGTCTTTGAGATTGTCTTATATGCACCTCGGCCTCTCACATCCTAACACCAAGCGATCTTGTACGTTTAACACCACCAATGCGTAGGATGTGAACCAGCCTTGGCATCGGCGAACTGACTGCTGGGCAAGTCGGTTATTCGTACATGGACCAACTTGACAGTGTTGCCACCAAGTCTCCCACGTCAATCAGTCCCAAATAATTCCTAGCCAATACCTATCATCCTATCTAACTTTTTATCCAATTACGCGACTCGCTGGACGTCTAACGCCCGGTATGATTGCCCTCAGTGAGCTAGACCGTCACCGTAATGCCGTCGACGGCCATCTTGAACAAGGAAGACGACCCATCATGATGGATCCACCCCTTCAGACCTACGTGCGAAGCTGCATTGGCCTTTGATTTGAGGTTTCCCTAGGTCCACAGCACAGGGGTCCAATAATAAGGTGATCCGGGTCAGCGGGAGTCCGTTCGATCTGACCTCAAGCTTCTGCTTCGCTGCTTCAGCATTGGTTGTTTAAATTAGATGCTCGCCCCAGGCCATAAGCCACGGGATGGGGCCCCTTGCGTTATCCGATGACTACAAGAAGTTTGGCGGGGAGTACGTTTGTGGTTTATCGATTGTATGAGCTTGAAGATTAAGGCCGAAGTGCCTGTGATAGACTTCTGACGGCGATGGTGTTTGGTGTCTGATGTAATTCCGCTGCCATTTCCAAGCTCTCGGTTACAAGGACCGGTGTGAGGGCACTGTCATCGAGAGAGCCAATACGTTGAACGTGTATCGACGATGCCGTGGCTTGGCAAGCTGCGTTAGTCAGGTTTTGGGCGGGTCTGGGAGATTCGTTCTGTATGCTGTTAGACGAAGGCGGCCATGTTTATCGCTTGGGGGTAATGATGCAAAAGAAGCATTCGGGGACCCGGGAGCATTCGTGGCTTCTAGAATTTAAGTAGCTATTTTGTCCTCGAGTCGGAGTTTCGCTATTTGAGATAATCTTCTCGTCATACGCACGCTGATACAGCGCTACTGGGAGTGTATGGACTGCGGCCGGTGAGAGCGTGTAAACGGGTAGAAGTAGAGCGTGTGTATTCCAATCTAGAATAGGGAATGTACAAATGATCGGAAACGATATACGGAGATCAAAACAGACTATGTTAGAAGGTCCTTATTGAAGCTTGTAGGAGGTGTGGGCGGAAGGCCGGGTTTTGAGTAGTAGGGTCGCTCAGCAGGCTAACTCTTTCCGCTTGACCTCTACTATCATCCTGAGAGGCTTGTGCATGAATCCTTCGGTCGTCTCGAGGTTGTCAGATTCAAGTTTGATGTCGTAGCGCAAGAGCATCGTTGCTATCACCAGTTGCATCTCGATGTAAGCCAAACTAAGAAATAGAGGAAATCGATGGTCAGTCTGAAGGTAAACATGTCAAGACATCTCGGGTTTCTTACTTCCGTCCAAGCTGTGTGGGAAGAGGTAGTTGGCCGTTAGCAAGAATGTGATCGTTGCGCAGTATGTTACTCACGCATTGTCTCGGTCCTTTCCCAAAAGTAAGTAAATAACGTCCCAAGTCCTTTTCCTCGAGCCAGCGTTCAGGTCGGAAGTTTTCTGGGTCGCCCCAGATCGTGCGGTCGTGCTGAATGGTATAGGCCGGAACAGACATTTCCGTCTAAAGAACGAGAAGATATCGACAATTAGACCAATGCCGTGTTGTGGATAACGTAGGTAGATAAAGCGACTCACCCCTTCTGGAAAGAATTTCCCCAAACATAGCACCCCATCGCGAGGAACAGATCTATGTAGACCAATGGCGGTTGTCGCATAATAGCGCAGACTATAATTGGATGGTTACACCCCAACTTCTGATGTCGGTGCGCAGTACGTACCCTTCTTCGATGACCGCCGTAAGATATGGAATGTCTTTCACATCCTCGTGCTTTGGGACTTGACCATCTGGAAGAGCATCCCGGAGGTGTTGGAGCAGCTTCTTGTGTACACGAGGATGTGTGAGCACAAGGTGAATGATTGCGGTAATTGAGTTCGAGGTCGTGTCAGAGCCTGCGATCCTGTAGTTTATTCCATCATTGAGCAGCAGAGACTTAATGAGGAAATGGAGCCACTGACAAAAGTGTAACTGTCTCTGCTATCAGCTCCGTAACCTGCTCTGGGGTTAAAGCGCCGCTCTCTTCAACACGAGTTTCTATCAATTTATTGAGGATATCTTCTCGGTAGGATCCGGATTCTAGGCGCTTGGTGACACGGCGACGCGCGAGGTCTACAAGGCCGGTCGACGATTTATGGCCGCGAATGAAAAATGGATCGGGGATGAACTTGGACAGAGTTTTGAACCATGGATGTATCCCAACAACCGCCGCCAAGTGCTCTCTCTAGACCGATCGATTGAGGTTGAAGGCATACCGTCAAAACAAAGGCGATCAAACCCACCTCGTCTACAAGCGAGATTGCGTTCTCTTCTTTGACTTTGCCGTCTGCGCACATCACAGTTACTACGTCAGATTCCTGGGATATCGGTTATCATCAGAACTCGGGGTTCGAGACATCAGAACATCGTTCGCGTACGTTTGTGACCATTCCAATCGGTTCCCCGAATGCTAGATCGGAGAGAATGTCAAATGCCAGGAAGTTGAACCATTGAAGTACGTCGATGGTGCCCGGGCGCTGGCAGATTTCATCTATCTTCTCTACGAAGTGATAAAGGTTCGAATGCAAGAGCGGTGTCACGCTCATCAGCGACTTGTATGAAAATCCCTGAGAGACTAGGCGTCGCTTTTGGGCATGCTCCTGACGATCGACGGTAGAAAATATAGAGGCTTTGTCCGAAACGAAGGCATGATAGTACGGCGACTTGTCTAAGGCCCGAGAGCCCTGTCCATAAACGACGTTGATGGCATCCTTGTGAGCGACTGAGACATGGTTGGGAGCGATCCGAACGATGGGCCCGTATTTCTGTCAAGTAAACAATTAGGGGATATTTCGGATGGCTTCGTCTCTACTTACTTTGTGTAGCGCGTCAACGACAAGGTACCGACGGCCCATGCGTACTTGATATGCAAGCCAGAGAGACGTCCAACGCGCTAAGAATGGGCCAGGGACTTCGCGCAAGGGATCTCGATAGCGTTCCAGTACTCGATGGATGACAGCGAACACTGAAGACAGTGCCATCAAGATGACACCTATCGAAAACGAAGTGACATTTGGAAGAAGATCAATAGTCGACATTGTGGCGAAGAAGGAATGAGAAGCCCTAGAATGATGGAGAGGATGAATAGATGAAAGCGAAGTGAAGAACTCATCCAGGAATAGCTGACCTTTTAACTCGAGCACTTCTTCACTTTGCTCTCGCTTGCATTTGTCGCAGAAAATCTCCGTGCAGGCATCTGTCGACCCAGACGCCTTGCGCCCCACACGGTCAATGAGGGGGCCTTAGTTCATGTCGGAGGACGCACAGGTAAACGGTTACCCAGGTCAACTTTGTGAAAGGGATCGCTGGTTGATATCCCAAAGCAGATACAACGGTATGCTTCTTGCGCTTAGCTCTTTGTCTGAATGTTGTGATAGACTGGCCTAGTAGGGAGCAAGTGCGAAATCCGGCCCCATCAGTGTGCCATTTATAGCATGGGCGATCGCGTCGCGCAAGGAAGCGTCGGAATGTCCAAGCATTAGTCGATTCCCGAAAGCTTCAAGCGTTGGAATCATCATACAACGCTACGAACTATTACCTAGTGAGTGTGTGGTTCAGGTCTCGATATTAAGAACCCACTTTACTGCGAGGATCCTTCCAAAGCCTTTCGAACCCTGCCGATAAGCGAAGTCGGTTAGTGAGGGACTGTCGCACTTAAGTGACGCACATGAACTTGGATAAATACGAAGGCATAACGGCGCCTTAGTACGTAGACCGCTCACAGTGCGCATGAAGTATGTCAATGGGACAGTTTCAGAGGGTTACGCCATTTTTTGTCATCAGCTAACTCTGAGCGGTTTAGACGCAATGCATCGACTATAAGTAGCCGAGACTCGCATAGATGATGGGCGGTGACCGGTGATCGTGGTAGCGCCGCTGCACCATGTGCATGAGGTTTGTATGGATATAAGCTTGAAGGAAGAACGACCCACCATGGCCTTCCAAGACAAATAACTCGGTGTCCACCAGCTAGCATCCCCTGTTTCGCGGCCGGATTATAGATCAAAAGAGGATACCTTTTAGTGGGTCACCCCCGTCGCCAACCGCTGCGACACGGAAGGGTGCAGGATGTGAGCGATAGTTGTGGCGTGAAATTGAGGGAAAGGCCCCACATTCAACCGTTCCACGTACTATCGTAGTGATCGCATCTGATCTTACGGCAGAAATTTCTTGGACAAGGCTTTGTCCTTAAGAAAAGATTCTCAGAAGTATACAACTGCACCTACCGACCCCAACAATCATGCAATCGTCGACTTTGAAGGATATCATCGTCGTTCTCGTCGTTTCTGGAGTAACGACATTGAATGTACGTTTGTCTCTTTGCTACGCTGGCGAGAAAATTCTAATAAGCGCTCGCATAGGTTTTCCTGTCCGGGGCGCTTACTGTAGCTTTACCAACTATTGGGAAAGACCTAAACTTTAGACAAGTACGTGCCCTTGATTCTCTTCGAGAACAACAATCAAACCATGATTGTTTATTCAGGCCGACTTGCAATGGCCCGTGAATGTCTTCGCGTGAGCATGGCCCTTGAGCCTTTGGCATCTGTAGTTCAACGTGTTATGGAACTGATGCACGCATTAGGCTCTCGTATGGGTGTCTCCTGCTCTTCTTCGGTAGGGTAGGGGATATTGTTGGGGGACGTATCATGTTCATGGCTGGCTCTGCCTGGTTCGCTGCGTGGTGAGCAAGAAGACGAAGCTATTTTGATCACTCGGCTACTGATAATACCTGCTATCTCTTCTAGGAGCATTGCAACAGCATTCGCTCCAAATGATAAAGCCTTTATCATATTTATCGCATTGAAAGGACTTGGTGCAGCTGCCAATACACCTTCCGGCATCGGCCTGCTGTCATCCTACTTTCCCCCGGGGCCGAAGCGCAACAAAGCCTTCGGAGCGCTAGGTGCTGGCCAACCTTTGGGATTTATCGGTGGTCTGATCTTAGGTACGGTCAAATGATTCGTCACCTATTCCCCCACTCACGGCTCTATTCAGGTGGAATACTCACCGACAGCCGAGCTACTTGGCGTGCAATCTTCTTCATTCAGGCCGGCCTTGGTTTCCTTTTCGTAGCCCTAGGATGGTTAGTTCTTCCCAAGACGCAGATCGAGCATAGATATACCAAAGGCCTTGATTGGGGTGGCGCGATATTGAGCACGGCTGGTATTGGGCTTCTGACATACAGCCTTGCGTGAGTCATTTTTCATGGTCAAGCTCGGCATTGACTCACTCTTGGATTAGCGATTCCACCACGGCGAGCAAAGGATGGGCCACACCTCACATCCCCAGCCTTCTATCCGCATCTGCGGTCATACTTGGTGCCTTCATCTTCTACGAGAGGTGGCGTGAAGCTCGAGACAAATCAGTCCTTATGCCCCTTAGCATGTGGCGCCAACCTGGCGCCAAGATGGGAAGTGTTATCGCAGTCGTTTTCTTTGCATGGTATGACCGGCTCTGTCGCACAAATGGACGTTACTTACAACATCACCTTCTAGGTGGAGTTTCAATACATTAAGTTACTTCGCGACTCTATAGTTCGTTCGGTTCTCCATTCACTCCGTGTTACGTCCATCAACTGAACCTGAATTTTCACCGTTTAGTTATCAACAGGTTAATTACCTAAACCCCATACAAACGTCACTGAGATTCATCCCCATGGCCCTCGCCGGGTTTTCCGTAAACTTGATCACGGGCTATGTGGTGAACCGTCTGCCGGGACAAGGCTTAATACTGGCGGGCCTTGTCGGGAGCGTGGTACGTCATAATGCCGTTCCGTGTCTAAACCTTCATCATGAGACATGGTCATAAGGTCGCGCCCATCATTTTCAGTACTATCAATGTTGACGCTTCCTACTGGACGAGCGCCTTCTTGGTCATGGTATTCATTGGTAGGAGCATCGTGTATTCTTTTAGGCAACCCGTTGAGCCTTTCCTGACAGTTGGCGCGGATGCTGTCTACCCTGTCGGAAACCTTCAAATTATCAGTCATTTCAACGAGGATTCCCAGTCTCTGGCTGGTGGTATTTTTAACGTTGCCACTCGTGTGAGTTACATCCCAGATGCGGCCGCCTCTGTCTCCTTACTGCCCATGTCCAGCTCGGTACATCACTTGGCTTAGCGATCACCAGCAGCATCGCGACAGCCACAAGCGAGAGATACAACAAGGCTCATCCAGAATTAGCGTTTGACTCTCCCGAAGTCCTGATGGTGGGCTTCAGGGCGGCCGGATGGACGTGTCTCGCAGCAGCAGCCTTAGGGTTCATCGTGGCTGCGATTGGGCTGAGAGGCATAGGCGTGGTTGGCAGGATTACCAAGAATGACGACTCTCATGGCGACCTATCTTTGGAAAACATCAAAACGAACTCCCAGGTATCCGTGAGAACGATAAAGACTGCCGGAATTGAAAGCTGCCGCACAGCGCCCGACTCGTCCCTAACAATAGACACCACCTGGAGGAACCAATCAGACGTCTAATTGTCTCGAACTTCTTCCATTTGGACTGATTGGGCCCGACCGAAAGTACACGCTGACCAAGGTTTAATCAAGGGGTAATACAGCAAGAAGATGAATGGACCGACGGTCGGTAAACAGGACTTCGTATATGTAGAGATCGTATTTATCTATTCCTCGTCATCAAGACCATCATAATTTAATGTTTCGTCATGATAGTTATCATGTATCGTCCAGAGATCGCCGACCAATTCCTTGAGTTCGTCGAGATCGAGGCCACTGCTTTGCACCACAAGCCCGGGTTTGCGGGTGATTTCATGATGAATCAGGCTGGCATAGGCATCGAACATCGCCGCGGTCTCAGTTGTGGTGGTCATACGTGTGAACAGCCGGCCTGGGCAATTGTCCGCTTGCAAAGGGGTCTGGGACGAAGGTCCCGTCGGTACCTTCACTGACAGCAACCCTTCACTGGACGGGTAGCTTGGGGCATGGAAACTGCGAATAAATAAAGTTCGGATGTCGCTTAACGGCATAGATAACTCAGATAACCAACCTGATACCAGGGGAGAAGGACGGAGGGGCCTGAGAGCGCCACTTGTCGTAAGCTAGCAGCTCTTCTGGAGTAAGTCCCCGCGTCACGTCTGAGATCGCGAATAGCGTGGCACACGGAGACTAGCCCATGAATAAGGCCCAATTCTGTAAAACGACATATCGATCGTCCCTTACCTTGTTCGCTGGCAAAGAGAAATCAGAAACGGACAAAGATCCGTCAAAACGTTCGGTGGTTTTCGAGAGAAAGGCGCCAGAGAGGTGGCTGAATCTATTAATGCCACGCCAGTTCAGCTGCGCCAGCAGGCTGGTCAAGGAGAGTGAAGTCGATCGATTCCTAAGTCTAATCAACGTAAACTTCCGTGTGGACGGTTCGAGTGGGGTAACGATAATGACTAACCGTAGGGGTAAGGTAGAACTTTCGAGATGGCTACATAAGATAGCTGACGCCGAATAAATATCCACCTACCGCAGGGGATGAGTCGTATATACAGACACTCCATAGAGGGGTAAGGTCAATCACGGACCGTGGGTTTGTCCGCTGTCTCTGGGAAAGTCCAAGCAGCCGATGGGCTAATGGGTACCGCCAAAGCAGAATCCATGTCGTTGTATGTTCGAAGAACTAACGCGTCGTTGATCATGAACTTCAGATCTCTGAGCTGTGTCTATTTTGAGAACATAAACACCGGGCCGTGAGACAAGGTCTAAGTGTACATACGCCTTCTGTCCCAGAGCGCGTCGGTATCGATTGAGATAAGAGTGGAAACGAGAGAATTGGCAGCCTGGAAAACTCGTCGCGGAAAGAATTGATGAACGAATCGATAAAAGATCCAAACGTCAAAGTATCTTCGATGATTTGGATACCCTGAGTAAAACCGGGTAGCTTTAGAGGCGGCATCTGAGCATACCAAGGTTGTCCACTGACCTGGGGCGAGTCACATTCTTCAAGGGAGCGCCTGACCGCGCCGTCCATAAGGTCCGTTTCCTGATCAAGCGAAACATTGTAGTCGTGGGTGCTTCTCCCGCTGCATATTGCTCACCTCGTTGTATTGGAAGAATGTTCTGCGCCCCACCTCCCAATTACCATTCAAATGGTCCCAGTCTGGCGACTCTGGAATTTTTTGTATGCTCCTCGGTACGTAGGACACCCTGGCAAAGTCGGACCAGAAGGAGACCTTCGAAAGGGATTCCTTGAGTCCGTCGAGAGCGTCTTCAACCTCGTTATCAATACGGGCCTCGGGAGAACTACGGACTATAGGTGCATCGTGTTTCGTTGGCTGGGTTGAGGAGATAGGCTCTTGTTTATAGGCAAGTATATCGCCGTCCCTGTGCCGTCAATAGGATGAATTGTTAACCCGGATAGCGTTTGAATGATTATCAAAATGCTTTTAACTCACCAGATAGACTCTTCGACCTGTGATGAGTTATCAACGGCTTGATCCTCATAACTGTAGAGAGATTTCGCCGCAGAAAGAGAGCCGAAATTTCCTATTGTGGTCTCTCGATAAAAGACACGTAAAAAGGCTAGAATTAAACTCGCCCCGGATGTCAAACATGAGTAATCGAGGGCAATACGTCTGATTCCCCTACATGATAACAGAATTATTTAACAGCGAACGTAGAGACATTAAGTCTTACACGCTGATCAATGCCTTCTCTAAACGAGGTATCATGGTTCACTAAGGGCTCCGTCTCATCATCGTAAGTGAAATATTCTTCTTGGGTATTCCAGAAATGGGTGCCAGTGTAATTCGCGAAGGAACCAGCTTGGATGTAGAGTATTTCTCTCATAGCTTTCAAGGGCGCAAGATACTCGATCCAGGGTGAGAAGCGTTCGGCGGTAGTTCAATACGATCCACAGCTAGTCGTAGAACTGAGATCAACTACTTGGCAGTAAATTTTGGAAGTCGACGAAAATGCTGTGTGGGGGTTTGTTTGTGTCTCGGCACCTCGGCTCCAACGAACATCGGCGGCTTCAGTGTGGTCGCTGGAGGCTTCGTTCGACGCTTGATCATCATCTTCTACCACCTTGTGGTCGTCGACGATCTATTTTTTTTCATATCTAAGGCATACTTCTGTAGCTGTCACACTCTAGAGAAAATAAGAAAAGTAAGTTCTCTCTCCATTGGCCTGAGTCTAGCGAGATTGTACCCTTTTCTCAAGATTCCTCGCAAACTTCAGGCCATATGAAGTAGGCAAGATATACGGTTGTATGGCGGTTCCTGCGGGCCGCCTAGATCGAAGATAGTGTCAAGACAGGTCAAGACTTGCGAAGGATTGCATCCGCAGCTTTCGAACTTGGGGTGCGGACCACCAGGGCCTCCATCCCATCCTCTGGGCAACGGACCGCGTAGCTCATATTGGTGAGTCTTCATGAAGGATCAGGGACATGGGAAATAAGCTGTATTACCTCCTCAATCGTGGCGGAACGCTCCACCGTTCTCAGACCAGCGGCCCAATGTCGGAGTCCCTGTCTTGGGTGTCAGGCAACGTCTCAACAACAAGTTGGCTTTATACGGCGCATATCCCCTTGTATAATGAACGCTTAAAAGTTATAGTGGAGCGCCAGCTCAATCTACTCTCTATCTGAGGTCACAGGATCAATGTCCTGGAAGATGCTGCCGCACCAAGTCCAACGGGAGCTCCTTCGCCTGGCACAACCTGGCTTCTTGCGTGCTCGAACATCAGGGACACGAAACGGAGTTAGGTTGCCACGCCCCGAAGAAGCAGCGACATACATCCGCCTCGTAAATGCAATAAACACTATTTCTTGCACTCTCAAACGTTCCTGGCAACTCGTTGGTAGGACCAAGCAAGAATCGTAAGTCCAAGTGTATTAGGGTATCGTTTCATTGTCCTATCCTAGATTGTCTGTCATCTACTGATGGGGACATATTTGCACAGGTAGGTTTTTGTTCGATGAGAGAAATAGTCTCAATCGCTATAGAACAATTTTGAAGCTATCTAGAACTCGGCGATCTTCGGGCGATAGAGGCGCATACTTGGATGTTGGAGATCGTTCTGACGGATGCACATAGTGTCCAGCTGGAGTCGTTTGCCGATGGTGCAACCTCGGCCTTGATTCAGGATCACATAGCGATGACAACGGAGGCAATATCACTTTTTCCTGTCGGTCGTGCACTTTCGTTGGCGCCAGCGGTGGCGAAAGATAGCGTGACATCAAGGATGAGGGGGGCGAAGACGAAGACGAAGGTGGCGAGGTGGGATATCCATACGCGTAGTGGCCGGGGTAGGGCTGGAGATGTGCCTTCCCTCGCGGATCTGTGTGCATCTCTCCACTAGGGTGAAGATGTCGTTCTGGGGTTCCATAGTCGTCTATTTCTTCAGGAAATGCCGGCATCTGGTCTAATCGAGCCCCTGCTTTGCTAGAAACGTAAATGCCAGGTGGAACCCTTACATTACGCAAGTACTCGTAGTTCTCGATGACGGGCAATCTCGTATAGTCATTCCCCTGGAGACGCGTCAATTAGTGGCAGAACGGTGGCAATGAACATTCGCCCTCACCGAGAAATATGCGACAACGTGCCACTTTTTAGGAGACGGAGAGCCCGGTAGTTGTACCAACGCGGAGTACGTCTGCTTTGTCAACCCATTGGGTTTCGTCGGTCGGTCCTTTCGCCGCGTTGGCGGGGGGATGATGGCGGTGGGGTCCGATGCTCTTCTCGCCCTGTATGGCATAGTAAGCGTGCTGTCGCCTAATGACGCAGATTGTCTTGCCTTCTGGCGGCTTTAGCGTCCTTTTCGTCTTGCGTAGTCTCGACCTTCTCTTCGTAATAGAGGTAGTCCCCTCTCATTCGACTTTGTGACCTAGTGAAAGGGCCGTCCTTTGAGTGTTCCGAAGAGACACTAATGCTGACGACCTACCATCGTCGGCCATCAGTCCACCGGAGTAAGCCACCGTCGTCTTCCGCTTCCTCCCAAACGAAGACATTGCCTGTTTTCAGTTGTTCGCGTTCCGTGGTGGCCAGTCGACGCTTAATGAGAGGAAGTATGTTGAGTCGTACGGCTTCAAGGATGATGTGCGCGTCGTTGGCGTCCCTAATATCTATATAATAGTTCAGCAGTTAGCGTCAAGTTCGATGCCTCGCGTCTCGCCAACGTACGGAGGGAAGGGTGCGTGACGGAGGTATGGCTACCTAGGGGGTTCTGCATCAGGGGGAAGCGAGCGCAATGGAGTAACACAAAGGGTGGGATAGGGTGGATTGAGAGCTATATCAGCGAAGTTACTTATATACTCTAAGGGATACTTTGGGAGGAAATTGGGAACATGAATGTGACACATAGGCATTGCATGTCGTGTCTTCTCGGAGAGTTAACGGAGCGTATATGAATTATAGCGCACTTCCTAATGTGTGAAAGACTAGTTTGAGACTGGCTGTACCATGAAAATGGTAACGGAGGGGCACCACAATTCAGGTAATCAATCGCCGTTCGATTGAAACCAGTTGGGACTGTTATCAAACGGGCCGGCAATGAGTGGTTTCAAAAGGTACAAGACTCGTGACATACAGGATCGATGGGTCCGCTATTCCTTTCGCAAACAAGCAGGATGGGATTCGTGGGCCGATCATGCGAGGCTTATTTCTACGACTTGCGCCTAAACAGCGGATGGCTAATTTGGTTCGTTTTCAGGGTTTCTTGGGGCCTTTTAGCCAAAACCGCCGCTTATCTCTGGGATGATTATTGATCAGGGGTCTGCATGGTTGTAATTCTCGGCTGCTCACCTATCTGATCGTTTATTTCACACAGGAAATTCGTACAAAACACACGCAGCCAATCTACTTTCCCAGGCAAAACCTCGGAAGGCCGAGGTTTTCCCAATCTTGGTAAAAGTCTCGAGTCTGTTTCTGAAAACAAGGGATCATCCTACAAAGAAGCACTTCAAAGTGCGCGGAGATGCCTGGCGCACATATATATTGGAGTCGTGAATTCTTCCCTAGAACAAGCGCTAGCACAAGGGTCCTGAGGGTGGCGAGGGATATTGCTGGACGGCTGTTAGCCTATCCCCCTGCAACATGTTTATCCCACACAGGATAAATCATCGCCGTAGAGGTCTTTGGCAGTATGGCGGGGGGAATACGGCGGGCCTATGCGGGGAGAAATCTTTGAGATGTTCCTTGCAACATTTTCCATTAGCCGATCCTAATAGAGAATTGAATTCAACTTACCGCATGTAAGGTTCCTGACCATTCCGGCCATACCTAGAAGTATCTACACCCCGGAGTACCCACGATCCACGAGGGAGGTCGTGCGGAAGGCGTCAGCTCCTTGGCGACTGGCGCGCCGATGTACGGACTATGCACCTTAGGGGGCATGAATTTCTTACGCAAGTGACACGTATCGTCATTGCGGGGCAGGTGTTTCTGAGCGTGAGCCACTTTGTAGGCGAGATACTATTGACAAGGGAATTTAGAGTGCGTTTTGGGATTGATGATAATTGATGGGAATAATTGAGGTACGTAGAGAACATGGGAGTCGGCAACGATACTTGTCGGAACCGAACGGCAGCTACCATTTCCAGGAAGATCGATAACAACCGGCGTGGAACGTTCGGCAACGTGCATTCATAATCTAGCTCTTGAAGTTGTGGCGTCACTATGATCTTAATAAAAATTTCAGCCGTTTGAAAGTTGTTTACATGTCTAGGTGAAGGTTTTGCCTGGACCTAAAGGACTATCCGACGGCCTAGAATTCAAGTGGGAAATGCGGCATCATGGGTTCACCTCCATGCGCTCATCAGTGAGATATCCAGGCGAGGGAGAGAAACATCGTGAATCTGATGGAAGTAGGTCGAAAGGAGAACCAAGAAGGTAATGGTTTCCAATATTATACAGCCAAACACCCGGCATTGTCAATATCAACGTCGGCCGTGATGAGCAACGGCAGACGGACAGAGGGTGGCGATTAAACACGGGCCTTCTGTTCAACATCATATGACTGTATGTGACCAAACGATGGCGGCGCGAACGTTCGCGGAAATAGACACTGGCGATTGTGCCCTAAGTAGGTACGTAATGCCATGCAGCGAGAGATGAAGGTCTCACCATCGCGTAGGAAAACCGACGGCGGCCGTATATTTTCACTCTGGCTTCTACGGGGTTCAGATTTGAAAGGCCAATATGAAGTCATGTACTCAATCGGTGCGAAAATATATCCAGATAATCGTCGTACCTTGTCGACCAAGCGATAAAGACGTTCATGTGGCCGCGGTACCGCAAGAAGTGCTTCGAATCCGTTTCCAAACAGAGAAGTCTATTTCGAAGACGGCGTATAAAGGCTCATACCTCTGGCTCGGTCCCGCGATGCCCCGGCTGCCGTTGGGTGGGGTCAAGAGACATGTCCAGCAATATACATCCTTTGGTGAGAAGTGTCAGACGCGCATGGAGTGTGACGCTACGTAATGATCGGGGACAAAAGAGAACCCAAGGCCAACCTGTTAGTGCTTTCTCCGTTACCAGTATCTATTACGAAACGGGAGATAACTCACGCAAGTGTCTGAAACTAGTACTGACAGTCGCATCCGCTTTGGAAAGAAAACGAAGCAATGGCATTGAGGTTCCAGGATCGGATCTAGAATTTGAGGTCAAAATGCTTGCAAACAACCGCTCAGTACCTCGTTGCAAAGGATAAATATAACGAGAACACGAGCCGGAGATACGACTACAGCGAGATTGCAATTCGTAATGGGAACACTTGCAGAATGGGGATGATCAATTTATCCTGAATTCATTATTGGCAAGTAATCTATCTAAATTGGTTAGTACACGACGCTGAGAACCAAGATATCACTTACTTCTACAGTTGTTGATAGTGGCCACGAGAATACACCATTGTCCGCACTTTACTTCGAGAGAAAAAGATTACAAAGAAGTTGGCTCAGAAGCATCCGGTTTGAACCGTAACTTCGCTATGATCAGAGTATCCCAAGGACCCTCTCCGACTATCGATACCTTGCTCGCACACTGAGGTTCAAGGCGATCTTCGTCGGACTCATGATATGACGGTCCGCTATCCTGTGGAAGCTCAGTGTCAGTCGTAAATGCTCCCCATGGTTGTCGGACCCGCTGGGCCCCATATACGTTGAAATGTGCCTGAGGAAGCCATGAGCGATGGGAAGTGGCAAAGAAGGAGGGTCACATGCCTGCCCATTAGGATGGCTATGGCACACGAATAACCCATAGTTGGGCGTGCTCAGTGTACCAATCACTACACGGTTGCGCAATTCAAAAATAGGTCAACCTATTTTTAGCATCGTTCTCACCTAAATATAGGTCCTCTTTTTGTATGTCGTGCTGAGCGCCATATACTCTCAGAATAGTTTCTACATTGGCTTTGAACCACTTTTTCGGGGTGTCCAGATCCTCGAAATACCGATACTGCGTGGTTTCTGAGCACAAATACGCACTCCTATGGCCTGCCCTGAGAGGAAACGAGTATTTTCGGGAACTACAGAGGATTAGCGTGCGGTCGGTCGGAGGTTATCATGGTACGCACGGGATCGAGTTGCTACTGAAAAAGCTTTTCACAGTATCCAGTTTCCTTTGCGCAAAGTTACGTTTGTCTTGTCTTTGCTTCCCCGTAGAGAAGTCTCCATAGCCCTTTAGTGAGGCCATGTCGATTCCAGCTGTTTTAAAGGGGTTGATGGCATTGAATAGAGTGACGAAAGAGCCTTGAGGCTTTCTTAGATATCCCACCGCTCCTAACGCCACAGGCGATGGTGTCCAAAGGGGTAGTGTTACTACGTTAATCTGATGTCAACTCACATGAACACACGAGCCTAGAGAAGTCTCACGGGAAGGGTGGAAGTCGTGAGTCAGCAACATGCGATATCGTCGCTCGTTTCTCATTTGCTTCAATCTTTCATCAATCGGAGGGGGAGTGTCGTATCCGCTGTAGTGCCAGACATCAATGTTTTCGTCGGATGTCGTGGTGGGCGACGCTCCTTCACCATCCGAAGAATCGCGGCTGAGAGTTCGAGTCGATGACACAGTGTTATACAATGTCGGTTCGGGCATCGCCATTGGCCTGCTGACCAGCGCCTCTTCTGATCGGTCGAAATGATAAGGGATAGATGATTGGGGGGAGGACGAGATATCCCTTGCCGTCCGAAATGAACTTCCCGCCTCCGATGACGCTGGTGAGAGGCCGAGAGCGTCCAAAAACTGTGTGCGTGCTAGATGGTAGAATAGATGAGCATATCGTAACGTACATATATTTAGAGTAGGGTGGTTGGATATGAATATGAATGCTTACGAGGGGATGCATACGGCAACGGTATTGGGTGCATATCCGGAGAAGGACGTTGCTTCGGCTCCAGTTCAAGGTGGTCAGACATAGCGGGGGAAATCGCTTCTTCCCCTCCGTTCCCAAAAGCCTTGCGAATCTGCTTGAGGTCTGGCACCAATTTGCTGAATGGGGGCCGCTTCGTTGGATCGTGATGCCAGGCTTCATGAAGAAGGTCTTCTAGGGCAGGCGTAACATATCTCGAAGGAGGTATGGGCGGGCGGCCGTTCTCCTCTATAACTAAGTTAAGCATCTGCCGTCGAATAAGTAGTATACACTCACTCAGCACATAAAACGTCACGGCTTCGTCATTCATGAGGGGCCACGGCAATCTCCCCATGTTCAAAATTTCAATGCAGGTGATCGCAAAGGAATACACGTCCATCTCAGGCGAGAGTTGTGAGGCGCCTTTCATCATCTCCGGCGCTTGCCAGCGTAGTGTTCCTTCTACTCGAAGATAAGTTTGCAGCCCTGAAGATCTACACAAACTTACGCGGTTTCTTGCCACCGCTCATCCTAAAGGCCTCCGACTTCATTTCGCTTTGACCGAAGTCAGTGATGACACAATGGATTTTATCGTTCATCAGGACATTGGCAGCCTGAAGCACCAAAATGAGCACCCATTGCAAGCACAACGAAAGATACCCACCTTTAAGTCTCCATGTACAACCCCGTTACGATGCAAGTATTCCATGCCCTTTGCAATTTCATGCATGAATCTCAACAGTTCGGTCTCCTTCGAATCAATCCCACCAGAACTCCCACTTGTGTACGGTCCCAGACTAAGCATACGCCACCCACCGATTCCAGGACCTCCGCCTGGGCTACCTCTAGCTCGCCTTGAAGGGCTCTGCCTTCCAGGACTCACACTCCTCCTTCCATCCCCGACGTCACCAGCACGGCTCAACCCTGAAGGACCATGGCCGGAAGTTGCTCCTTCCTGCCTCTCTTTCTCCCTGGTCGCAACTCTTCTCAAGAAATCCACCAAGCTCCCGTTCTTTGCGTACGCGCCGACGAAAAAGTAGGGTGGCGCGCTCGGACTGCTTGCACCGAAGAGTTTCAACACGTTTGGGTGGTTGAGTTTCTTCCAAATTTCGACTTCACGAACAAATAGGCTACGAGAGGTACCTTCATGAAGGATTTTGATAGCTACCGCCCGTTTGCGCCAATTACCACGAAATACAGACGAATAGTAACCGACGCCGATGCGCTCTTCAGTGTCGACTTCGAATCTGGAAACGGCGCTGCGTATTAGCGATCCGAGGACGCGGGAAACAGAATCGAACGAACTGTGTGATAGTCCACGACGGCAATGACGTCTCTACCCCCTTGCTCATCCTCCTCAGCGCATCAATACCGCTCTCCATAAATTCCCTATCCAGGGTGTCCTTTGCAGGTACCTCGTCTGTGGCCAGATCGTCCTCGATGCTAACCACTGTCCTTGATCTCGTTAAACGCGGGTCAACAGGTCCACCTCCACTGCCATGTTCACCGGCTAGTCCTTCGATGATATCATCTAATATCACATCTCCTCCCGCGTCCACATCCATCCTCATCGGCAAGGGATGAACGGGAACTTGAGTTATGCTCACCCTCCTGGCAACTTTCGATTTCGATTTTGCGTCCGCGTCCGCCAACGACAGCCCCAGCCCTCCGCCTGCCCCACCCAGTCCGCCGTCACTAAGTCCACTGATGCTGGGCGCCATATCTGGAGGCAAGCTATCCCGCTCTCTCTCCACCTCCCTCTCCAGTTCTCTCTGCAAGGCCTTAATCGCCTCCGGCATGTTCTCCCTGCCAACTTGAAGCACCTGGATCATCTCCGCATCGCTTCCTGCTTTCAACGCCATAGTCATCAGGCTCCTCAAGTCCGCCATATCGTAAGCGAAGCCGACGCCACGCTGTTGGCGGCGGACATCCTGAAGAACGGTCAACGCGTCTGGTTCAGCGCCCGGCAAGGGGGTATATCCCGGCATAGGCGTCGGGGAACCGGTAGGTGAGGGAACGAATATCGTCGGAGAGCCTGTCCCTGAAGGCCGACGCACAGGGAGAGGTATATCCCCTGATAGAACCTGTTTTAAAAGTCTATGCATGTCTTCCGACTGTTTCTGGGCTTCAACATTATACTTGAGGGCTCGGAGCGCGACGGACCTCTGGAAGCAGATACTTTGAGACGATCATCTTGATAGACGATGTCGAGAACTTACATCAAACATGTCCAGCGCCTTGTCCAGCTTCCCATGACATCCCTTAATTTGTCTAGAGATATCGTCCCTCTTGAGATATCCCTTGAGGAACGACATATCCGCAATCTTCTCGACAAGTTTCAGGACCTCTACGAACGCGCTTTTCGACAGAATCCACGGAAGCGAGAGATCAGAAAAGCCAACAGTAAGAAATTTACGAGAGCTAAGAACAAGCGAAAGAACGAACTATTGCTCACCTGTTTAACCCTTCGAATGGCTTCTGTGTCTCAACCTGAAGGCCTGCTTCGTTGATCTCATCCCGAATGGCGAGCACGGTCGACGCGCAATCCTGTACGAGGCCAAGGCAGGACATACGATTTTGCTACATGAAGAAAAATATAAATTTCAGCCGAAGATTCGCAGGCAAGGAGAGTGCGTAAAGAGCAAGAAATGAATGCGAATGCGGATACAGCAGCCCTGATGACAAATTCGAGGCATTTAGACTGCATCGGGCTCTTCGGAAGAGCGCTTTACCCCGCATCCTCATCAAGCTCGCAAGAAAAGAGGAACAGGCAACCGAACGGAATCAAAACCAAGAAAACGTGTCGATCAATCGATTCAGGAACCGGCCCTGGCAAAAACACCGAGCCCCTGTCAAGCTAAGCTTCCGTGCTTATGCATACACATATGGGCATGGCATATGGGAAGAAACAAACATACGAAGAAACGGCGTGCAGAAGTCAAGCCAAGCTTGATAGAGAGGGAGTCTAGCGTACTTCTCGGGCCCCCAAGTCCGCCCGCGCCGCCCATCCGCGGCTCAACTATTCGCTTCATTTGAACGTCATGGGGAACAGCGCGACGAACAAAGTAGGTATCGTGGCGGTGGGATCGCAGCCAAAGCTAGACGCGTAGATCGAGTGCATATAAGCACCGTGCCACAAGAACACCCGAGGATCAGAACATCTCTGCATGCATATAAGCACCGAGCATCGTAGGTCAAGCCCATGGATGTGGGCCGGCGAAACTGAAGTAACATCTATGTCGAGGACCACCTAATTGGATCGATCGATAGTGATATTGAAGCAGTGATGGCGGCGCAGGAAAATGCCAGATCATGCATGTGCGACGACAGACCATAAGAGGGGAGGTCGAAGCATCAAAATGGCCCTGTATCCGACCGGCCGATAGATATCCAACAATCTATGGGGAACATCTGGCTCGCAGCGACACCGCCGAACAATTGTCGGCAGATTGTCAACGTGGGATGTGGGGTGCACGGATGAAATCGCCACCTATCCAACGCTTCGACGGCTTCCGGACAGAAGAGCCCGACGGGGTGCTTTCCCAAGGACGACATCGCTGCCAATAGCCAGCAACAAAGGCAAATTTGGCGGGACAGGACATTGGAGGGAGAGAGAGAAATGGGAAGACTTACATCAACCATCTGTAACACGTCCCATATTTTCAGCAAAGTCTTGACGGCCGTCTGGAGTCCTGGTACGGGTATAAAGTCTCCAACTTCCAGCGTGAATTCAAGCAATTCATGGGTAATATCACCTGCGGTAGATAACACGGATTGCGCGGCCTTCGCAACTTGCTACGGGGAGGCATCGTCTGAGTAAGAGAAGCAACACTCGCCACTCAAGCACTCACATCTCGAGTAGCAACCCACCCTTCTTCTTGTTCCTCAGGAATCGCCTCCTTCTTCTTCTGAGCACCCCTGTTCGCCTGCCACGGCCTAGACACTCGCGCCTCGGCCCATGGGACATTGATGTTTCCCTTGCCGCCCCCTACGGACCGCACAACCTCGAAGGATTCAATGGTTGTTTCTGGCGCGATGCAGGGTGAGTAGACGACCCTAAGAGCGATATTCGCACGCAACCCACCTGTAACGCCAGCATGGACAAATGATGTAGCTGGCTTGGCCGCTCGACCGCTCGAAACTGATAGAATGCTTGGTGTACTGCCGCGTTTGCTCTGCATCTGGTCGCTCGAGTGCGGCGTCCGCGACGATATCACTGGCACTGACACTGAGCTTGATACAGGAGGAGTGATTTCATGCGGCGGATCCAAGGCTATGCGTCCATCGCCGCTGCTCCTCTCGTCCGGGAGCGGCGTATATTCTTGCTGCGGAGTCAAAGAGACTGACCTTCCGCGTAAATTCGCTGACGAAGTAGGAAAGGCGTTCGACCGTAGTAGACGCTGTCCTATTCCTGTATCCCTCTCGCCCTCCTGCGTTCCTACGGCGTCTCCACGGAAAAGCGATCGGCCATCGCCAAAGCTATCACTGAGCCCTCCAACGCCGCTGCCCAAAGACGCCGAGCTCATCTCTAGGTTCGACGTAGATTGCCCCCGCGGGCGAGCACGAAGTTGATTATAAGGTGTCTCTGCTGGTGAAGGCGACGGTTCGCTGGGCCGCAATTTCCCTGAGAAAGGCGAGAGTAGCTCTGCTGAGTGTATCACGGGCGACGAAATAGAAGAAGTTGACGAGTCGCCATGTAACGATCTTGGATTCAACGGAGATGATTTGCGTGGAATTGAAGATGGCGGTGAGGACATCGTGGATGATGGTGGTGAGTACTGCTGCGAATCTGACCTTCTCGCTGCCTGCGACGTCGACAAAGAAGGTGGTGCCATGGTGGTCGTTGTTAACCACGTTCTCGACGAAACGAAGTAGATCTAGCACAGCCGATTTAGGATATTCAATGCGTGGGAACAAACAGCCTCAAAAAGGCCTTGCCGCCGGCAAGGCCTCAACGACATAAACGACTCAGCTGTCTCGAAGTTCAAACAAGCAGTCGCGATGACTCCAAATGGCCACTCGGATCTCCCAGGATACTTGAACTGCTTATCGAATGCCTGCGCCATTGGGAATACCTGTACCCACCACGCTTGACTTAATCTTTACGAGCTATTTATTGAGTGCTACTCGAAGGCTTATTACCGTTCGTAGCCGTCATCCTGGGAAGGAAATGACTTTACAAGCTCGAGCTTCAACCTTCAAACAGATAACTAGAGCATGTAGTGAACGACGCCCATGCTAGGCATGATTCGAGGCAACCGTAGTATGCATCTATGCTCCTATCGACGATAACCGATCTAACTGGCAGTTCACTGTCAGGTGCTTTCGGAGAACAGCTGTTACACTTTCGGCTCGATTTACGAGTTGCAAAGACGATTGATGGAAAGAGATCTGTTACTGCATGAAACTGGGCGTGCCAAATGCGTTGGCTACGCCGTGCGACGTGGTGTCACAAACACCGGTGTCAAATTTCCATCGGCGTGGATAGTGTTGCCATCATCGCCATCGATATCAGATGGCGGCTCTTCCACTAGGACCTCGCCCCCACCACTCTCCGCGTAGGAAACATCCCGGACGATAGCGCTGAAAGGCCCAAGAGCTTGTCTTCGCCCGAAGTCGCCATAGCCTGAGAGTTGCCATCATAAGAGTCGCCGTACGAAGGGCATACACGATCTACCAACCTGCAATCATCATATATCATATACCATATAGAGTCGCAGGTTTCCATCAATAAGATCACTGCAGATTGCATCAGCTATCACCATCACCGTGATCACAGCGCATCGTCCCACCGTCGTATTCGCGATTTCTCCTTTCTACTCATCTAGGCAGGTCCAAGGTCCAAAACAAAGAGACGGCTGCGGCATCCAGTGCTAGCAGAGACCTGACCAGACGATCGGCCACAGACGAAGAATCTCGTTTCGAGGTATGTGCCGTTCGGCTCTCTTCGAATCAGTTTGCTTGTTTTTCCTGGACAACACTCTGGCCTGACTGGCTGTCGAGGTATAAAGCTTCGTGCGTTCAGTGGAGGACTCCTCAGAAGTGCCGGCCACTCCTCTCATAAGCACAACCCCCGCATAAGCAGCAGGTCTCTTATCTACAATCCAACCGTCATCAATTACTTTCGCACAAATACTCTCCGTCAAAAACTTAATCGGCCATGCAATCATTCGCCGCTAAACTCGTTTCTCTGGTCCTAGTATGGACGGCTCTTGTTCTTGTCATGTCTCCCGCACAAGCCTACCCCACCGTGAGCCAAACACTCCGTTCGCTATGAAGTAGTTACGTACTTACCCGCATACGACAGCTCGACGAACGCGGCCGATCCTACATCCAGAGGTCATCCACTCCATGGAGTACGCTTGACAAGCGCGGCAAGAGAGCCACTGCCTGCAACTGCAAAGTCGTGCGTCTTTTATATCCTGTCATAATCAGTGGCGTTACTAAGTAATGCCCAGACGGTAGGCGGTAAATTACAGGGTTCCACCTACGTTGCGCCGGTGGTCCAAAAGGCTCTGGATCGAGGGATCGAGCTCGGAAAGAAGAAGCAGTCCGCTGGGTATGTGCTGATAGTTACCTATAAATAACCTCTAGAAATTGACGGTAGGAAATGTTGACAGAGCCAATGATTACCCCCACCCGTACAACAACCATGAGGTATGTTGTCATATTATCCGACAGGTAAACATATTGAACGATGGAATGTACTACTAGGGCCTCAAATTCCCCTCTTGCAAGGGAACGGGATTGATGGAATTCCCGCTTCTCAATAAAGGAGGGGCCAGCCGCGCGCCAGAAGCCGACAGAGTCGTATACGATTCTAAAGGAAATTTCTGCGGCTGTATGACACACCTCGGCATTCAGGGCAATGGGTTCCAACTTTGCAAGAGTTAAACAAATAGCTCGGCGGCAGTAGGATGCTCTCACCGATGTAATGTTGTTTATGCTATATATTTTATTCACCACGCGGGAGAGACCATAGACGGCATTTGAGATTTGAGCGAAGAGCACAGCAGGAGAAAGACCAAGACCAAGAGAACAGAGACATGTTCGGCAGAGAGAAGGCGAGAGGCGAGAGAAAGCGACACAGGCAACAGAAACAATGCAGAGGTAACAAGGCCCAGATCAGTGATGCGAGCGACGGAAGCGGGTGTATTAGACATACACCAGAGGGGGACCAGGACACAGCAGAGACAGGCGAGTCAGTTGCGTGCGGTTTTTGGAACCTGGTCTGGGATGGTTGAGCGAACGAAGAGAGATTGAGTGTAGAGCATGGGCGCCAAACAGCGGAGGATGAGAGGCGTCGATGCAATATTGGCGAGTTGATAGGCAGATGTAGAGGTAGACATTTCGATGTGGAGACACCGCCAAAGGAGTACCGAGCTAATCAAAATGAACAGTGTACCGGCACTCCACTCGGGTTGGCATCTTCGGTAGGCCAGATAGCGCTAGGCCTATGATGGGAGACGTATCCTGTATGATAAAGGGAAGGTTAGCGAGCCTGCATTATCAATGCATCGAGCGACACAGGATTTTGAGGGCAATCGTACACACCGTCGTAGTTGTCATAAAGGCGTCCTCGCGCGCTATCTATCAATGGGGTAAATCAAGTTCGCGGGAAGGAAGAGTGTACGAACTGGGTCCTTATTCGCGGGCGGAATGTTGGTTTTGCGATTCGTCATGGTTGTATTGGGTTTCTTGGGCTGCTTCCTCGAAGTTGAAGCCGAGGCAACGGGGGTCAGAGCGCGTTTAGTTTTGCTAGTTGTGCCACGCTTAGCAGCGGGTATGGTACACAGGCTCTCGGCAACGACGCCTTTTGACTGCACGTTCTTGGGCATCCATTGCGGTCGCGATTTGAAAGCTTGGGTCGGTGAAGGGGTCGAAAGTACGCTGTCTGCATGACGCGTCCGTTTAGGTGGATAAAACTATTTGCAAGGTTAGTTCGAGACGACAGCGAAAGGGCTGAAGACAATGTAGACGTACCAACTCATGATCAGAATCGTAAACGAGCATAGCTTCATCAATGGCTGCTATATGGTCGTCGTCGTTCTTCTCTTCCCCGTAATTGCCCAAGTTCCCTTCACTGCCTGTTACGCGTTTTTCTGATTCATCAAGCTCGCGCCTCTCGCCACTAACTCTAGGGCCCAGAAACTGGGGTCTCATATCGTGGACCGGCCACAAATTCTCAACCCCGCGAGGGAAGGCGCTCTTGGCAGGTATCTGCAGCATACAGAGTCGTTAGACACGCCGAAAGAAACGAGACAATGTTGAGTACCACATGCTATATGCGACACTGGGAGATGTTTGGCTGCATATATGCTACTCACTGTGTTTAATCGTCGCTGATCTTGTTGGTCCACTCTTTTCCTGATATCGTGAAGCTTCACCCGGTTATCTCCCAACCTCATCGCATCTTGGAGATCATAATCCTTGCCTGGTGAGTCAAGTGGCTTCGGGATAAGTTTACTAGAGACCTTCCTAAACCTGGCGCCGTTTCTGGCTTTGCTGCTCTGAGATGGTGGCGGAGACGACGGTGGGGGCGAAGGCGGGAATCGGAGGGGTGAGACGGGGGAGAAATAGTCTGATACAAGTAACTGGTCTGCGTTCGATGCGTTCTTCGTCTTCACTTTTGGCATGGATGGTGGTGGTAGGTCGAAAACCCGTTTTACGAGCTATCTTCTGGAAGCTCAAGCACCTGATTGCGAGCGTAGCTCGCAATTTTGGCTCTAAAAGGGTTGATATGCCCGTACAAATACGGACAAACAGTAAACGCGAAAGCTTGGGCTGCTCGCCCGTCTCTTTTTCCTGCTTTTTCGGACGCTTACTTGTCTTTCCTTTCGCGTTCTCTGTTCGTTCGGGTGGTCGAAGCCTCTGGCCTTCGATTGGTGCAAAAAAAAATTGGGATTGATAGAGGGAGTTTGGTCTGGTGGACGCGTTTTGATTTGTGTAAGTACTTTGATTGGTATCCTGTATTACCTGGTCGCGTTACTGTATGCTCTCTGTCCCCCAATACACCTTTCTTTCCCCCCATCATGCCCCGTGCCTCAGGAGGTATTTCTGCCGTCTGCGTGGATTGCGTCAAAGTATGGCCTCGTACGCCGAGTTATTGGGATTCGACCCGCGGTTTGTGTCAGGCTTGCTCCAAACGACGCGCCGAACGAGAAACTGCTCGACAAGACCGTCGGCGTCTGACTATACGTGTGCCGGCTTTTCTCAAGGCCTGCGAGTTGTGCACAGATCGCTTTCCGAGGTCCTCGTTCTTGAATTCGGCCGGTGACTGCGTATATACGCGCTGCGCTCGTTGTCGGAAGCGAGAACTTTGTAGCCGCTGCCATAGTACCAAGAAGAGGAAGTACTTCGAAAATTCTCAGAAGCCAGGGACTTTGTACAAGACTTGCAGTCCTTGCCGTGAGGCTGACGCTGCCCGAACTCTGCGTCGCCGTTTGGATGCCATGGCCGCTGGTATGTGTCGAGGCTTTCCATCGTTCACCTGTTGTCTTATTATTTGGAGCAGGTCAGCATTGGTGCCCTCTGGGTAAACACCGTGTCACCGAAGAGCAATGCACCAGCGCCACAGGAATTATTCGAGCTAACTGTCGGGACTGCTTAACGGCCTTGAGTCAACGTCGTGCACGTCACCAGGACCGAGGGATCAATGAGGACGATAACGATGATGACTATCTTAATGCTGGCGCTGATGATGGTGTTGAGGCTGGTGGTGACGATGAATTCGACGCGGTGTTCGGCGATGGAAGTGATTTGATGGATATCGACCAACCGTCTGATAGCGCGCTTGATGCTCGTGAGGCACAATTGCTTCAATCCCTCAATGCGAAGTTGGCCGCCATCAGATATGATGGTTGCGACAGTTGCTGGGAAGAAGGCTTTGACCTGCATGTGGTCGATGGGGAATGCTCCTCATGCCGTCGTGACAAAGGGGATCCAGTCAAAAAGTGGTCGGCTGCAAACTATACACATCCATGTGAGTCTCAATATGAAGATCCAAGTGGCGCTCACTCAATGTGCTCGACATTCCAATTCTTGTAGCCCACGATGTTCCGCCTTGTCTGAAGGGGTTGACGGACATGGAGGATATGCTAATTGCTAGGGTTAAGACATATATGCAGGTGCGATACACCAAAGGACGGCAGCTCTGCTATCAAGATCATATCATCAATTTTCCTCAAGATATCACAGAGATCGCAGCAAAGTTGCCTCGCTTACCTGAAGACACAGACTTGGTGATTATTCGTCGAGACGATGTCGACGTGTCCCATCATATCGATTTCACTGTTCGCCGGCAGAAGGTCCTCGATGCTTTGGAATACAAGATCACACATGACCCTGCTTACGCCGACTTGGAGATAGATCAAGATGCCCTGATGAGTCTGCCCGAGAATGGTTCGGTCGTGCATCGTATTACCACCTGCCGTGAAGGTCGGCAGGACCCCGACTTTGCCGTCCGGGTTGGCCCAGACGCTGCAGCGAATGTGGGTTCAGGTGAGGAAGGCAACTTCCGAGAAGAGATTGTGGGTGTCGGTGGTGTCGTCAACCTGGGAAATACCCTCGAGATTGAGGTTGATGCTGTTCGGAATGCGGCCAGCGCTATCATTCAGGATCATGCTGGTGCTCCATATAATCAGAATATTGTTCGTTGCAATCTTCTAATCACGTCCTTCGGATTCTACTCACCCCCTTCTAGATTAACGCTCCTGCGACAAATCCGATTCCTATCAATGAAACGACAGCAGGGTATATCACTCTCGCTTTCCCTACCCTGTTTCCCAACGGCAAGGGTGACTTCTATGAACCGCGCCTTCGAAAAGTTGATTTGGGTGAATACTTTGGTCACCTGCTTCGCTTCCGAGGAGGACGTTTCGCCCGCCATCGTCGCTTTCCTTGGTTCGCGTTCAATACACTGCAGCGTCAACGAGCTAGAAGTCAAGCGAAGGTCTTTGTAAAACAGCAACATGATGCCGCTCAGCTGAAAGCGTCCGATATCAGGGAACTTCTCAATGAGGGAGATCAACAGGTCGTCAACAGCATGCTTCGTTACGGTGCAAAGCTCCGGGGTACACGTGCATTTTGGTTGGCTCGACGGAGGGAGTTGATGGATAAGATACAGATTCTGGGTAGTCCCAGTGTTTTCTTCACCTTGAGTGCGGCTGACCTCCAGTGGCCTGACCTCCACAATCATATGCCCGAAGAAATCCTGGTACCCCCTGGGGATGATCAAGCTGCACGTCGTCAACGGAGGCTTGCGTTAAATAACAACCCTCATATTGCGGCCGCATACCTCGACCAACGTCTCCAGCTCTTTATGAAACACTTCCTCATTCCATTACTTGGTGTCGCACACTTCTGGTACCGGTACGAGTGGCAAGAGCGTGGTAGTGGCCATGTCCATGGCTTCTTATGGCTGAAAGATGCTCCGAATGTAGACGAGATCGATTTCGGTGTTCTGAAGACTCCCGATGTACCAGTACCACCTGAGCAAGATGAAAAGATACGCACATTTACATCGTTTTGGAGCCATATAATCTCTGCTTCCAACCCCTTCCCGCGGGACGATGAAAACACTCCGTTGATAGGTCGCCACCCTTCAAGCATATGCCGTGACGAAGCACCGAACACGAAAGAAGATCTATCAAACCTTCTGAACTGGGTGGAGCGCCATACTAAATGCATGCCTGGGTATTGTCAGGTGCAGAGAAAGGTGCAAGGTTGTCCGGCCCCCCAAGTCTTTTGCCGCTTTGATTTTCCGCTACCCTGCCGACACGATGCAGGTTGTCAGGGCGACACTAATACACACAAGGCGTACGCGGACCCAGCAAGGCGACGAGTCGAGTAGATATAAAATGAGAAGGAGGAGGAGACTGAAGACGTTGACTTAGGCACTATACTAGTGGTAATCCCAAGAGAACGAGTTAACGTCTCTGGGTATGGTATTGGACATTATATACTACTATACATGTGTACCCCTCATGTCTACATACACGCCGTAGCCTGTCGGCTTTCCATGGAAAGATTGGCTCATCACCTTGAGGCGTGAGGTCATGGACTGCGCCCATGCGTCTACGGTGTGGTTCTGACTAAGGGGATTATAAATATGGCCCGAGGGCGTAAGCTACTTCTCGTAAGCTCCTACGTGTTCGTCATGTGATAGATAGGAGTAAAGGAAAGAAAAAGAAAGAGGAAAAGTCGAGCCATAACATCACCCCCCTCTTACGACTTCGTCAACTCCGTTTGACGATACTACCTCTTCCACATGAGCTCCGTCAGTGCCAATCAAGGCGCCTTCTTCTCCTCGTGGCCTCTCCACCGGCGTGTCCTTTTCGTCGTGGTCCTCCTCATTGCCCTTGTGGTGGTAGGGGCTTGGGTAGGCGTCGTGGTCTGGTACTTCCGGTTCGTAAATTTTCGTGTGGGTGGTGAACGTGGGCTCAGTATAGATATGTCGTGGTTTAAAGTCAAAAAGATCGAATGCCACAGCGGCGATCCTCCTGGGTGCCGCCGCGTGTCGAGAATGAAAGGATCGTATTCGCTCCGGTGCGTGCTTCAGGCTAGCTTCTGGCTCCCAGGAGTCGTGTTCGGGGGTGTAGCCTTTCCATCTGACTAAATACTCTAGCCGCCCTCTCCTCATTCGACTGTCTAAAACCTCTTCCACTTCGAATTCCTCCTCCCCTCGTACTCGTACCGGTGGGGGTGGTGGTACTTGCTGGCCTGGGACGGTGGGTAGGTTGGCCTTTTCGGTGCGGTGGGTAGAGATCGTTGGGTGGATGTGAAGGGTCTTTGGTAGTTTTAGGGTGATGGCGTTTTTTGTAGGGATCCCGACTACTTCGTACGGCCCTATTTTCTTTTGCTCGAGTTTCCGCGACGGCCTGGTCGTGTTTAAGTTATCCGTGAAAATGAATGCCTTATCCCCTACTCGGTAGTCTGGCATTTCTCCTACTCGACGGTCCGCGTATTTTTTCATTTCTTCCCCCGCTTTTACTAAGGCCGACCTAGCCTCCTCCCACGTTTGCTTCATTCTCCTTGCGAAGTCATCTACGGCCTCCACCTTGGACTCTTTTCGCGGCTCTACTCCCATCCGGGGGTGTCTCCCATAGTTTAAATAGAACGGGCTCTGCCTGGAGCTCGTTTGGTTTTTGTTGTTTAGGGAAAATTCGCAGATGGCTAGCCACTCTGCCCAGTCGTCCTGTCTATGGTTGATGAACATTCGGAGGTAGGTTTCGATTTCTCGATTTGCCCGCTCCGTTTGTCCATCCGTCTGGGGGTGAAAAGCCGTTGATAATTTAGTTTGGATTCCCAATAGCGTATTCAGCTCCCTCATCACCTGTGATGCGAATTGGGGTCCTCGGTCTGATATAATAGAATTGGGAAGTCCGTGGATTTTCCAGACGTGGTCCCGATATAATTTAGCGAGTCCAAGGGCCGATAGCTCCTCCGTTGTTGGTACGAGACGAACCATCTTGGTAAATCGATCAACGACTACTAGGATCGCGTCATACCCTGCTGATTTGGGGAGTTTAACAATAAAATCCGCGGAAATGTCCGTCCATGGTTCAGATGGAATGGGGTTTGGCTGAAGCTTGCCTTGCGGTTGTCGGGAATAGGCCTTGCTTCGTTGGCACTGGTCGCACCCCTTGACATATTCTGCGATGAACCTGTTCATTCCTGGCCACCAATAGTTACGTGAGACCAGCTCGATGGTTTTCCACCTTCCTGGGTGTCCCGCAACGGTTGAGTCGTGGTGTAATGTTACAATTTCCCTTCGAACGTCTATGTCCTTAGGTACGTACACCTTTCCGTGATATAATATGAGGTCCTGCTCTTCCGACCACTCTGCTTCCCTCAACACCTTGGTGGGCGATCTCTTCAGCTCCGCTACTGCCTTTACGACCGATTCATCGTAGTTTCTTGATTTTCTGATTTTTGACAAAATTGGTGATTCTGCCCCGTCGATTAAGACATGCCCTTGTTGCATAGCTTTGATTCGAAAGTACTCGGGTTTCAAAAGTACCATTGTGTTGTCGTCCTCCCCCCTGTCTAGATCCGGTCGTCTCGACAGGACATCTGCCTTCATATTCGAAGCCCCTGGCTTGTGTTTTAGGATAAAGTTAAATCTCGACAAATACAGGGCCCAGCGTGCCTGGCGTCTGTTGAGTTTCTTGGTCGTCATGAAGTATTCCAGGTTCTTGTGATCCGTCCAGATAGTAAACTGACGACTGTTGCCTTCTAGGTAGTGTCGCCATGCCTCCAGGGCTCGAATGATGGCCAGCATTTCCTTGTCGTGAATATCATAGTTTCTTTCTGTTTCGGTAAAGCCTTTTGAAAGAAACGCGCAGGGTCTCCATTTCTCATCTTCGCATAGCATGGAGAGCACTGCTCCTGATGCGTAGTTCGATGAGTCTGCCTCTATCTTCATTTCTTGATCCGTGTCTGGTAGTACTAGGATCGGTTCCTCCGTGAACAACTTCTTGAGCTTCTCAAAAGCTTCCTGCCTCTTCTCGTTCCACGTGAATTCCTCATCCTTTTTGGTGAGCTCGTGCAATGGTTTAGCGACGGTGGCGAAGTCCTTTATGAACCGTCGGTAGTAATTGCTAAATCCTAGGAATTGCTGCACTTGTTGTACATTCTTCGGAACCGGCCAGTTTTTTACTGCATCTATTTTCGCTTCCTCCATCTGCACCTTTCCGTCTTTCACCACTACTCCTAGGAACTCCACCTCTTCTACTTCGAACGAACATTTTTCTGGTTTTATATATAAGTCATTGTCTTCCATGATCTTTAGCGCCCTTCGTACTACTTTTCTGTGTTTTTCTACATCTCCATCCGTAAATATAAGTAAATCGTCCAAGTAAATAACTACAAGTCCTTCGTCAATCAGGTCCTTAAAAAGTTCGTTCATCATGGTTTGAAAGGTGGAAGGAGAATTACTAAGACCAAAGTACATAACCATCGGTTCGAATGCCCCTCTGGGCGTCTGGAAGGCAGCCTTCCATTGGTCTCCTTCTTTTATCCGTACATTGTTGTATCCCCATCGAAGGTCCATCTTCGTGAACAACCGTGCCTTTGCTACCTTGTCCACTAACTGTGAGATCAACGGCAAAGGGTATGCGTTTCGTACAGTATGCTTATTTAAATAACGGTAGTCCTGTACCAATCGTTTTTTTCCGTCTTTTTTCTGGACAAAGAAGACCGGCGACGTCTGTGGGGACTTCGAGGGTCTAATGTATCCCTTTTTCAGGTTCCCATCGAGGAAATCGTTGAGCTCTTGCTGTTCAATTGGCGACAGCGGGTAAACTTTCGAGGCTTTCGGCTCGAATTCCGGGGTGAGTTCGATGGCATGATCCCATGGTCTTTTCACCGGCATCCGTTCCGAGTCTCGTTTCCTAAATACCTTCATGAAGTCGTGATAGTAGTCCGGCACCATCTCTTCTTCCGTTTTTTCTTTTTTGTCGTTTATCCCCTCCTTGTTGTGCTCAATAATATAATCGTACTTCCCTACCGCCTTCAGATGCATCTCCTCATCTTCTTCTATTTCTACTTGCATGTACGTCTTCCACATCCGGTTGACGTACATCCGGGCGACCGACTCGTGGTATTGGTTAGTCAGATCGTCCAGATTCCGCAAGTATCCACTTCGTAGTCGGTTCCACTGCCTAACTCCTGCTACCGAAATGTTTCTCAAGCCCAGCTTGTGTTTTGCCACTTCTTCTACCTCTTCTACGTCCTCTTCAGTGTCTCCTTCTTCCGGATACGGTTCGTTTTGCATGTCCTGCCCCTCCTTGTCTCGGAAATTCAGGCATTGCCTTGGGCACCGCGACATGACCACCTCTCCTGTTTTCCAGTCGATCTCTGGGTTGTGCTTCTTTAACCATGTCAACCCTAAGATTACATCGACGTTTCCCAGGTTGGTTACGTAGAAAATCATCACTTCTACGTGTCCCCTGTACCTCATCCTTACTTCTACTTTCTCCGTGACCCTTCCTGCGTTGTTGGCCGTTCCGTCAGCGTTCCTGATAACCGCCGGGTTGGCTAGTTTTTTTGTTTTTATTTTGTTTTTCTTGACAAACTCCTGGTCGATAAACGAGTCTGATGCTCCACAGTCCAGCATCGACTCCGGGGTTAATGACGCAAGCGTGTCATGCGTTTTTAGGGTAATGGAGACGGGTACATAGTTTTTGTCCGAGAATGATCGTTGCACATAGATATCTTTAGTTATTATTTTTTGTTTTTCTTGCGTCTTTTGTGTCTCGTCTGATGGTGAAGTAATAGATATATTTTCTGTGGCTACTGGTACAAATGTTTCGGGGACAAAAACGGAGTCCGGCTCCGAGACGAGTACTGAGAATGTGTTCTTGGAACTCAGGTCGACGCCTCCTGGGTTCCTTCGGAAAAACCCTGGCGAGTTAACTCCTCTCGCCAGTACTCCTGCTGATCTTCGTATGTCATCTGCCTGACATCGAGCCTCCTCTTACAATCTCGGGCCATGTGCCCCAATCCTCCGCACTTGTAACAACGGATGGGCGCCCTCTGCGACCTATCCACATCCATCGCGTTCGGATCTCTAGCTGCGATCTGCGGGGCGGGGGGTGTCTGCCTCGCCTGCTGTTGCGGCTGCTGTTGCTGTTGATTCTGTTGAGGCGGTGTCTGCCTCTGGTAGTATGGGCGCCACTGGTTTTGCGTCGCCGTCGTCGTCGTTGTTCTGGCCGCCGGTTTTGCCGGTGCCGACTTTGCGTAGGCCTGCGCCTCTCTCCATTGTCTGTCCAAGGCGATGGCCTCGTCTTGCCATCCCTCGCAATCCGTGGGTAGGGGCCTCCTACCGTATATCCGAGTCAATAACCCGGCATTCAACCCTCTCTTGAATAGCTCGACCAAGGCTACGTCGTTGTAGCCTGTGTCGTCCTTGTGGGCGTTGAACTTCATCACGTAGTCCTCCGCCGTGTCTGATCCTTGGTGTAAATGGGTCAGGGCCGTGACCGCCGTGTCCCTTGGGTTCGGATCCCCAAAAGCCTCCTGCAGGCTTCGGCAAATCCTCCTGAAACTCGAGACCTGCTCGTCGTGTATATGTGTCCTTGTCCATTCCAGGACCTTCGTCGTCATCGTGTTCTTCCAGTTGTCCACCTTCTTCCCTTGGACGTAGGATAGGAGGTAGAGAACCTTCGTGGCCTCGTTTGGAAACTGATAGGCGTTGACAAAGATGTATACCTCAATGTTCCTAATGAAGCCGCGGCATTTTGTTCTCTCTCCGTCGAACACCTCTGGTCGTGCCATCTTCGGGCCATTTCTGGCTTGGGGCGGAGCGGGTGGTAGTTCAACGAGCGGAGCGGGTGGAGGTGGAGGAGTCGGGGGACCGGGTGGAGGAGGCGGTGGGGGAGCCCCTCTGGGTATTCGTGGTAGGGCTCGACTGGAGCGACTTGCCACGCTGGTTGGTCGGCTCGGCTGGAACAATGCCTGCTGTATCCGTTGTTCCATTCTTGCTTCCATATCTGCCATCATCTGTCTCATCGCTTCTAGCATATTGTTTTCTGCCTGCTGCGGCTGATTGCTGTCTTGTTGTGGCGTCCCTGCTCGAGACAAGAGTGGCGCCGTCGACCCTTCTTCCCATACTTGGGTACTAGGCCCTGCTACCGACGACATATCGCTGCCTGGACCTCTCTGCCTGCCTTGCCTGTCGTAAGGATGGCGCGCGATTGGCCTGACAGTCGAGAACGACATTGTTGCCGTTTATGAAGTATCGGGCGGGGGTTTGTCTGGACGGGCGACGGGGGTTAGCGGGTGCGACGGGGATGATGATTGTCTCAAAAAGCTGTGGGGTGCTTCTCAAGATTTGGCCGGCGAGCCTTTGGTTTCGACGGTTGAGAGTGGGGTCGGGGATGAGGAGGTACGGGAAAACCGTGTAGATATGCGAACGGGTGAGATGGGAGCGGGTTGGGGGCATATAATGGTTCCTGTCAATTACTATCGAATTTCAAACTAGTGCGCGCCGGCACTTGAGCAGACGATAGTAACGAGGTAGGTTTCGTCGGCTACTTAACACGAAGCGGCACACTGTCTTGCTGAACAAACAGGGTAAGGCCTTCTTTCTCTGCCTAGCACCCTGCGCGTTGACCCTTCCCCGAGGGTTGGTGATCAGTCAACGCCTAAAGATTCACTCAGAGGGTCGTCTAAACGTTACCCCGCTAGAGTATTGAATCGGTTGTTCGAATGGAGTGTGCGGCTATAGGGGTGTGAAAGAAACAATCAGGTGCGAACGGCACCGTCGAATGAAATTGAAAAAGGTAAGGGAATTGGAGAAAGGCAATTAGGTGAAACGTAACCTGGTCGGGATCGGTTCTTGATGGTCTTCGCAGGTAACGCTGCAAGGGTGGGCGTACAAGTTGGAACTCGTTCTTCTGTCAGGGCGACACTAATACACACAAGGCGTACGCGGACCCAGCAAGGCGACGAGTCGAGTAGATATAAAATGAGAAGGAGGAGGAGACTGAAGACGTTGACTTAGGCACTATACTAGTGGTAATCCCAAGAGAACGAGTTAACGTCTCTGGGTATGGTATTGGACATTATATACTACTATACATGTGTACCCCTCATGTCTACATACACGCCGTAGCCTGTCGGCTTTCCATGGAAAGATTGGCTCATCACCTTGAGGCGTGAGGTCATGGACTGCGCCCATGCGTCTACGGTGTGGTTCTGACTAAGGGGATTATAAATATGGCCCGAGGGCGTAAGCTACTTCTCGTAAGCTCCTACGTGTTCGTCATGTGATAGATAGGAGTAAAGGAAAGAAAAAGAAAGAGGAAAAGTCGAGCCATAACACAGGTGTTGGTCTGGATTCCAAACATCGAGTACGATTTGAGCCCCGTCGCAACGACCCTTTACTCAACTTGTATAATCCAGCCATGATCTTGGCGTGGCGTGCAAATGTCGACATCAAGCCCGTTCTAAGTAAGGATGCTGCTATAAAGTAGGTTCTTATATTCTTGACTTTAGACGTAGCACTCACCATTTCACCAGCTACGTTGCCAAGTATGCGACTAAGGCCGAGCAACAGGCACCAGACTTCCCAGAACTGTTATCTGGAATAGTCAACACATTAGATCCCGAAACGACGGCTCAGTCTGCATGTCAAAAGATGCTCAACAAGATGTTGGGAGAACGGTCGTACTCCGCTCAGGAAACCGCTCACCTCTTGTTAAGTATTCCCCTTGTTCGTAGCTCTTCCGCATTTCAACCGGTGTACATTGGCGCCGAGGGTAGCATGCGAGAACTCGGGGAAGATGTTGTGGATGATGGCGGGAACAATCCAGATGATAGTGATAGAATTGTAACTGGGAAGTCATTGTTTCAACGGTCAGTAGCACTAGAGCCAATGTTCTGGAAAGAAATACTCACGCACAGTGCCCTTGTGACATAGATATATGGAACGACCCGAGTCAATGGAGTCGCTGTCTCTACATGAAATCTGTCAGAAGTACTCATGGAGTAAATCCCAATGGCGTCGTCGGAAGAGTACAACTCATGTTGTGGTTCGCACCTATCCACGCTACTCACCAAACCCAGAAGACGATCGTTACGAGGATTATTGTCGGACCAAAGTGATCTTGCACCATCCCTTTAGGTCATTGGACGATCTGAACATTCTGAACGGCGAAGAGAAGACATGGGCTGAAGTATTCGCTGAGTGTCGGGCCCAAAATCATACACATCCTGCCGACACTCTTAGGAGTTGGGAAGATGAGAACCGTGAATTAGAAGATGATGAGGAGGAGGATGAAGATGTCCCCAATCCTGATATTATCGACATGACCGAAGAAGATTGGCAAACATGGGCACATCTCCATCCGAACGTACAGATTCCCCAATACAATGCCTCCGATTTAGGAAGACGACCGATTGATGATGGTTGGGACCTTGAAGTGTCGCGACAAAGATGGAATTCCATCGAGTCTCTCTCTACATGGCTTGACGAGAAAAAGCGGGAAGCACCAGTTGAAGACAACGAGATGGACAATGGAGCTCCGATTGATATCACAACATTGGAAGATGAACAACGTACCATTTATGAGGGGTATATTGACACTTATAGGCGCATTCTGGCTGGAGAAGCCGTGGAGCAGGTTCTATTGAATATTGACGGTACAGCAGGATGTGGAAAAACTTACCTCATTAGGGCTATCTGTCAAGAACTTCGAGCAATGGCAATTCAGCACAACAAAACCGATCCAATTCGTGTACTTGCCCCCTCAGGCGTTGCCGCACTTAACATCAACGGGAGAACTCTGCATTCATCACTCTGCCTTCCGCTTCAAGGGTTTTCCCCCCTCGCTGGAACACGGCTTGCGACACTCCAGGTGCAATGGAAGGGTGCTCATTTTGTCATCATTGATGAAAAGTCCATGGTTGGTCTTCGAACACTGGCCCAGGTTGATTCCCGACTCCGCCAGCTACACGCTAACGAAACAATGCCATTCGGCGGCATCAATGTCGCAATCGTTGGAGATTTTGCACAATTACCTCCAGTTGGCGATACACCTCTCTATTCGCCTCCATCAATTGCCGAAACGGACAATGGCACTCTTAGCCGTGATGGCCACACTCTGTATCAACTTTTCAATCGAAGCTTCCGGCTGCAGATTATCCACCGGCAGCAAGGCAACTCTGAAATTCAACAGCGTTTCCGGGATCTCCTCAAGCGTGCCTCACTTGGTGGCCTGACTCGTGACGACTGGGAACTCCTCAAGACCCGCACTGCGAATACCCTGGATCCAGAAACTAGGCAACACTTCGTGGATGCTGTTTGCCTCTATACTACTCGGGACGACGTTCAAGAACTCAATTTGGCTGAACTGGTAGCGCTCAACAAGCCATGTGCTCGGATCTTAGCTAAACACGATGGCGGCTCTATTGCTTCAAAGGCTCCTTCTGACGAGGCTGGTGGACTAGAGTCTTCAATTGTACTTGCTCAAGGAGCCAAGGTGATGGTGTCAAGAAATGTCTGGCAAGCTCATGGTTCAGATTATATCTACCTACGTTGCCTAGCCTTGCTTATTGCTGACAATCCCAGGGCTTGTCAATGCTACGACTGGAATACTTGAAGACATTGTCTGGGCTCCTGGTGCCTCTCGCTCTGATCTGCCACTGGCGGCCCTGGTCTCTTGCCCTGGATACACTGGACCGACCCTCTGGTATACTGGACCGCGCCCTGGTTTCCCCGATGGCGTCCCGATCGTGCCCATAACCCCGTTGAAGACAACCTTCGAACTTCAAGGCAAGAAATGCTCTCGGACTCAACTACCACTTCGACTTGCTTGGGCTGTTACTGTTCACAAATCTCAAGGTCTTACTCTGCCGCGGATCAAGCTTGGCCTTGGGAAGAAGGAATTCTCATGTGGTCTTACATTTGTTGCCTTGTCACGCGTAAAAGAACTCGAAGGGATTATGCTCACGGAGAGTGTCGATTACTCACGAGTTGCTAAACTCGGTGGTAAACACTTACAATACCGATTAGATGACAAGGCTCGTAGATATCCTGCAAATACTGCAATTGCCTCGTGAATATATGAATTTACACCAAACCTTTGCCCTAACACTTCGAAGCGAGCTACCGCCGGCGCGTCCCGCGGATCCATATTTAGCTCTCCTAATCCCCTGACATCCCTTAAGCAGAGTTTACCTCCGCCGGTTTGGGTTGTGATTTCGTCCGATACTCTAAGAAATATAAGTTAATAAGTCGTGAAAGTGTCGCATATAAGCTACATTATGCACTGCAACATATGAGCACCGTGCTGCCTGATTTCGGTTGAGTGTGGTGCCGCCACGATCACCGCTATGGACCGGGACAGTCGGGCGATGTCCAAGTAGACAACAGAATCACAGGAATCGAGGCAGATAATAATACAAGGAGTGCGAGGATTCGAACACGCGTAGATATGTAGGTAACCGAAATTCTCCGCTACGATGCGGAGCTGCCATTCCTTCACGACACAAAATCCGAAGACATAAGACAAGGATTCGGGGTCATGGAATAGACCTGCACTTAGGTACTCCGAGTAATTCCATGGCAGAGTAGAACATTGAAAATCAAGGCAGCCAACGCTGAGCGGATGATGCACCGTGGGACGAGCAACAGTCAACACGAAAGCGAGGCAAGCAGGCAAGGGGCGACAAGTGATATCCAATTGCGTGCAGCTTCTAGAATCTGATCTGGGGGTGGTTGAAAGCGAATGCGGTGTTGGGCTCAGTTGTATTAAAACTCAAACAACGAACTTGCATAGAAAGCGGCTTGCGGCTTGCAAAGTTGGATTGCAACCAGGTCCATAGCGACTCGAGGACTAGTGATTAATTCGGACGCACCAGCTCATCATCAGAATCATGCTTCATCAGTAGTCTCTCTGACCTCACACATCCAAGTCCCCTTCACTACCGTTACACTGAAGCTTGCCATCCGCGCCGTTGATGTTTTGACCCTATGCCCTAGAAACTGGCGTATCATATCATGTACCGGCCACCCATTCTTTGAACTGCCAAATCAATACGCGACAATTGTCTGCAGCATACAGTATCGTCAAATATGCGGGGAAGAACTAGAGCATGTTGAAATTTGAATTAGCAGACTAATATGCGCTATATACGACACCGGGAGACGTGACACTGTGTATATGTTACTCACCAACGCGACGACTTCGTAATCGGAGTTAGGATCGTTGGTTCACAATAACCTTTCCGGGGGGGCGTGGAGCAAGTGATTTGGACGCTATAACAACATCAATGTACATTCACTGGCGGCGCTCATTGATGTCCTGTTTGTCTAGGAAGGGATAAGATCGATCATGATATACGTGGAGGAGCCAAGCACAAGAATGTCCGAGGGGAGTGCACAAGCACCATGCGAGCAGGTAGTACAGGGTTGAGGAGACGATTCAGGAGCGATAGACATGTTGGTAGAAAGTTTCGTAGGCGGCAGGTGCCAGACATGGGAATGGACGTAAACTGGCTCGAAATCTCGATTCCGGAAGGCAAGCATATGGCCGTCGTCAGAGCAGGGAGCGGTACACTAAGAGGCAGGTAGAAGCCGGTTGCGCGAACATGGGCAGGCGTTGGATGTGCACACTGCAAATCGAGCATCGGGTTTTGAGTAACGAGGCAGAACGCGAAACAACGGCACGAAGAGATCAAGTCGAATTTAATAGAGCGCCAATTTCGAAGGTAGGCTAGCTGGAAAGACAAGATAACAACAGATCCATGATGGGATCAGCATCCTGCATAGCGTGAGCTAGCGCCGCTGTTAAATGCACCACTACACCGTAGCACAGTAAATCATACAAAAAGAACACACCGAGGTCGCAAAAGTGCCCTCGCACGTCACCTACGAGTACGAACACAAAAGAATCGGAAGTCAATCGATATTCATTCACGAGAGAGGGGACACACCACCTTATTTGGCCATAAGGGAAAATCATCCATTTCGTGGTCCGCGTTTTGGTCTTTGCTTTCTACGAAAATACGGACCTCGTCGCAAATATGTCAATACATAGGATAAGGTGCGGTACATACCATATGAAGAGATACACATCCCGTTTATCTGACAACCCCATCGCGCAGGCTTGGAGGCTATAATTTCTGCCCAATGGCTTTGGAAGAAGGAGTTTAACTAGGCTCTGGGTCTGAGATAGTGTTGGTGTCGACGTTGAGGGTTATCGACCTGGCCGGTCTTTACTTTGGGCATGGTGAGTACGGTGGCTGGTGACGGTTGGACATGTGTACGCGTCGATACGCGCTTGGCGCCAAAGCCGCTGGCTCCTGTCCAACTCCTAGCCCCTGGTATCAGTGAGGGAGTGGAGGCACGCCTGCGTTCACCTTTTCCGACCACACGATTTACATCACTAGAGGTTCGTACTGTGCCCTTGGGAGAATGAAAAGGATCAAGAGAATCATACGTTAGCGTTAGGCCTTACGCATGGAGATCAGATAATACTGTTTACTTGTTTCCCACTTCTGTACAGTTAGTTCTATGTCCAATAAACCAACCAATTATAATCACAAATTCGATGATGATTATTGAAGCAGAGTAGTAAAAAATCATCGCTGAGAAGAGGGAATAGATCATGGATGACACTTTCCAGAAGTTGTTCGACACAGCTTACTGAGATTCTGACCCGAAGATTCAGTTAAGATACCACCGAAGTCCCTTTAAGCTGTCCTCTTCCCGGGGGGCGGAAGATGGTGTAAATCCCGGGATAATAGGCACCCTTTGGCTCTGAGCTGAATTTGGCCAGAGTTTTTTGCCAGTCTCGCGTGGCGATGGCGATGGCGATGGCAAAGCAGGGGCGGTGTAGTCTATGCAAGTCGGGATGAGCGGATTAATATATACAAGTAGTGTAAGGGAACCGGCTCACAGTAGTAATGGTACTGGTTCCCAGCGATTTTGTTGAATACTCCGGCGCCATTGTTTGTGGACTGCTCGACAAGAGGCGCGTACCCTAAAAACCCCGTTGAATTGGGATACTGAGAAGAAGTGGCGAGGAAAACACACCGGAAGAGTAGGAAACTGCTGGCTAAGATGAGCGAACGGACTGTGCAAGAAAAATGTGTCGCACTGTTTGCTCCGACCTCCGCGTTTGACGGCGAGCCGAGGATGGGCGGGATAACGGGAGGCGGTAAAGCGTGTGTAGTGGGAGGAGAGGAAACTGGTAGAACGGAATGGATAGTAATGAGAAAACGGGGAGAACGAATGCAAGAAGAAAGTGGCACACCACCCGCCTCGATAATCGCCGGTGCTTCAGACTTCGTATCTCGCAGCTCATCCGCCTGGGAGATAACGTCTACTTGGGTTGGGAGACGGGGATCGCTAGGCGACGAATCCACGGCTGGGGCATTTACGCAGCGCTTTCGGAAGAGGACGTTGATGGTAGTTTCGCCGTTCGGGTACGAATATTCGTACTCTGCTGGTAATGTGTAGTTGTTCGATTTAAGAAGGCTACGCTCGACTACCTACCGTGACCGCCTTCATCTTTCTCAGCGATCTTCACGATCTCGTCATGATAAAGCAACAGTTTGATGACTTCCTTCTGGGACGGTGTTGCTCTCCAAGTGACCTCCATTGACGAGCCTATTGGGACCGATCTACCCCAGGCGAACAATAGGGTGAGCTCAAACTACAATGTCCGCATCCTAAAGACCTAACTCACGGCGGTGTCTTTAGACGCCATGCGAAGCTGTTCGAACCGTAACCTAGTAGAAAGGTCTTTGTTGTCCTTGCGCCCCCGATTGAGAGCGACAGAACTGGGCGGAAACATCTTGTCCGCGATTTGAGCGTTACGTGAACCGCTAATCCATTGCATTTATCAGTATCTAGGAGGATTGGGCTCGGAAAGACGTTCACCTTCTACGCTATATCTGCCGAGAATCGAAGCATCAGCATCGATCATTGGTCCATGCTACTTCATACGCACCTCTGATCTTCCTGTACCAATCTCATTTCATTCGCCGAAGGTATCCTGCGGAGACGGTTAAGAAGGTGTGTTGGGGACGGCAGGGGAGCTGGTCACCTGGGAGGCGGTGGGCGATACTATAGAGGCGCCTGTTGCTATTTTTAGTCTGCTAAACTTGAGGCCTTCGGCAGAGGGCGAGTCTCGTCTACTACGAGGGGAATCCATAGTGGATCTGGGCGCTCGTGCCGGGCGACCGTGTCTAGGATCATCTGGTCAATCCCCGCGCGAGGTAAAATCCGAAGAATGAGAGCTGATGGATGATGAGCGGCCGGGGAGGTCGGGTGGGTATGATCGTCATGCATCCGACAGAGCGAATAGATTGAGATAGAAGGGGGGGAAGGGGGGGGAGGGGCCTCGCGATCCTGAATACTGTGTCTCATAGCATTTTGCAAACCGATTACCTCGTTTCTGTGTAACGGGGTAGTTTATTCGCAGGACTCTCTGTTGTAAGTGACGGCGAGGCGGAGGTCACGGATGCCACAGTCCAGCGTAATGGTTGCGCGTCGATTCTCCAAGACCTTGATGCTCAACATCTCAAGCTCAAGAGCTACAGTGGACGATGACCTGAGCTGACAAGGTCAATATTCCAAGAAATCACGTCAAAGAATAGCGCGACCATACCGCGTTCCGCGACCATCGCGCTATCACCGATTCCGTAGTTCCATCGCCTCTCCTTCCTCCTCACGCACCTTCTTCTTCACTACCCCTCGGAATGTATGAGCTTAAGTAGACGCGAAGTATGCGTCGAGTGCACTCTGCCTTTATCTTAGACCCGTTAACCCGATAGGCCTGAGAAATCTTGTTCGTCGAGTCGTATCATCGATTGACCTTCTGCGAGCTCGAGCTCCTCGTTGTCGTTCTAGTCTCCTTTCAAACAGCCGGTGGGATTCAAGAGGCCCTTCGTGTTGTTCGTGTCGCGAACTCGTGATGGAATACAAAGATAGTGGACCGTAACAAGCGCCCGCCGCGAGTCCTGTGGCGCGCGGCGGGAGGCGATGATGCCGAAAACGGAAAGTAGCCCCTGAGGTTCGCTACTAGGATGGAGTTGACAGAAAACGTCAACGGTTCTTTCCATCATCAAGCGGCTGTATGTAATTGATTGGACATGATGTCTGAATGCTTGAGCCTGACGAAATAATATCGTCAGCGTCATCTGTAATTGGAGTTTTGATAATCACTACCCATAGCATCGAGGGGTGCGCATGTCGTGGCCGACTCCGTGTACATACCGGCGGCGTTGCGCAGTTTTCGGTGTTGTGCAAATTGATATGTAATTGCGTGTGTCGAAGCATGCGTGGTGCTTATTCTAGTATTTGCAGGCTAGCCATTACAATTCCAAATGAGAAAAGAAAACTTGAGGACTACGACTGCGGGCAAACGCAACGTGATGCGTGAAATTTTAAGCTCGCTACGTCAACTTTCTTTCCTGTCGGCCAACGAGGGAATTGTTTGCATACGCCTAGTGGTCCCGTCGCGATAGTAATACTTTGCAACATACTATTGGTTCGGCAAAATGATTATACGGGTCTATCATGAGATATTGTTGAGAAAAGCACGCACGAGTGGTGTGGATGACTCCAATTATGACCACTACTATGAGCGAACACACCGTTCACAGAAGTTTCCCTCGAGTTTTCCTTGCCGGTCCGCGCAATATTCGCCAATTTGTCGTTCGAGGCCGTTCGAAGTTTGGTTAGGAGGTAATAGGGGTCTGTGATCGTGGGAAGGGACTACCACGTCGAGCGGCGCGGGAGGAGGAGGCCGAGTGGGATATCCGATGCTGGTCGCTGCGGTTGGTCATCCACCTCTACTCCTCTTTTTACCCGGAACGTCCACCACCGTCTCGGGTCCACAAAGCTCCATCCATTTCACGCCAATTTCCGTTCCTTGTGCGCCACAAAAGTGTGCGCGACATTCTACGACAAGAGAACAGTTCTAGAGCTGGAACCAGCAAACAAGACAGAACCTGACAGAACAAGATCCAGGAGAAACAGTGAACCAGGCTAAGCCAGAATGTCATCGAGTGAGTGTCCTTTTCAAATTGAAAAAGCTTGAGTCCCTCGCCGTTATACGTCACGGTGCAGGCGAGGCGCTTACCTGAGCACCTCGTTGTCGCCTTACACCCGTACTCGCCGTTCTTTCTATTATTACATTTGTGATATCCGCCCCCGCCGATTATCTCATCCTATCCACACATCATCACTTTCCGCATTCCGTTCTCCTCGTTTCTGTCCCCCTTTCCTCTTCCCACTACCATGGCCACCACCGTTCCCCCCACCACACCCCTGCCCTCCGACCCTACCTCTCCTACAACTTCCCCACCCGTGTCACCGTCGCTAACACCCTCTTCTGATCTAGTTTCCGACACAACCCCCCCGGCCACATCTCCCCCAGTAACCTCTCCACCCGTCACATCTCCCCCAACATCGCCTCCTGTCACCTCGCCCCCTACATCCCCCCCAGTGACCTCGCCCCCGACATCAGACCCCCCGACTTCGCCGCCCGTATCGAATCCACCCACGACAGATGGCGGCAGCGTCCCCCCGACCACCGATTCTACGACACCGACACCGACGTCCGATACGGGGACTAGCGCTACGCCGTCTGTTATATCGACTCCTGTAACGACAGTCGTCCAGACTTCAGTCGTGTGAGTCCTTCGATTATTACCCATCGTTATTTTCGGTCTATCGTGCATCCTCGAATACTGACCATCTAATCAAATTCACAGTCAGACATCTGCAGACGGGCAGATATTCACGACCGTAATACAGACGTCCTCCGTTCTCCCCCCGGGGTCCACGATCACCGCTTCCCCCAATAACAACAATACCTCTTCTTCGTCCTCGAACACCGGCGCGATCGTCGGTGGTGTGGTCGGGGGCATCGCAGGCCTCGCACTAATTGTAGGGGCTTTGGTGTGGTGGAGGCGCAGGCAGAACAGGTTCAAGGAGTTTGAGTTTGACGGCAACTTTGACCCGGATCGGTTTACGAGCGCGGGGGCCGGAGGGTTAGGTGGAGGTGCGCTTGGAGCTGGGGCAGCGGGATTGGGAGGAGGGGGAGGAGGCAAAGGAGGTGGGAGAGCGGGGACGGGGACGCTGCCAAATATAAGTGTAGACGATGGAGATGGGTTTGGAGGGCCTGCTATGGCAGGCGTCGCCGGCGCGGGTGCTTTGGCTGGCGCGGGGTTGGCTGGGCGAGGTGACAGGAGGAGCAACGGTAACATCTACGCCAACGGCGGTGGGAACGGGCAGGGGAATGGATACCCTAACCCCTCGCCGTACAACAATCAGGGGCGGAGTGGGGGGATTGAGGACGAGGACGATGGCATGGGGGGCAGGCTGGGCGGGACGGCGATTGGAGGGGGTGTGGTTACGCCATTCGTGCTCGGGAGGCCGGGGCCTGGACCTGGACCTGGGGGTGAGTGATTTATCTTGTTCTTCTTGGCAGTACCTTTTGCGAGCGAGATATTGGGTTGAATCGCATCGGGGAGCCGCGATTAGTGTTACGTGCAAAGCAAAGAACAGAACACTGACTCTACCGTTTGTTTACAGGGCGTCAACAAAGCATACCCGTCGGCGGCTACTTCCCCTCGTCCAACATGTCCGAGAAGCAGCGCCTGATGCTCGCGCAACAGCAGCAACAACAAAATCTCCAACGACACCCGCAAAACCCCACAGCCAACCACCCGAACCTACCCAACCCCTACGGAACGTACGGCGGCGCGGGTGGTCCAGGTGTGTACCCATCGCCCCCGCCGACGTCTGTGTCGCCTACGACCGCGACGTTCTCGAACGAGGGCTCGGGGTTTAATGCGTATGACGGGTACCCGACGTCGAATGACCATTCTTCGTCGGCGGGCACGTCGGATGGCGGCAGGTCGAATGCGATGGCGCGGAATGCGGCGATGAGCGCGCTCGGTGCTGGTGCTGGTGCTGCAGCTGTGGGAGGCGCAGGAGCGGGAGGCAGGGGGTACGAAGAGACAGAGTCGAATTATAGCACGAGTGTCAGTGGATATGGTGCGTAAACGTTTCATTACCCTTCCTCTTCCAACCGTCGTTGCCTCATCTTTCCCTCGTGCACTTGGTCTAACGTCTGTCTACATCGTAGGTAATTCAAGCTCACAGGGCCAGCCGTTGTCGGTGAACCAGGTCACGGAAAAGCAGCGCGAGGCCATGGCAGCGTATACTGGCGGCGGGTCGGGCGGGGGGAGAGTAGTTGCTAATCCCGATGAAGATGGTAAGTGTTCTTTCCATGATTTGAGACGTGAACTTTTCTTGCTGGGCTTTTATATGTCGCGCTGTGGAAACATTGATGATGATGAACATCAATTCCCATCATCTCCGTTCTCATCTTCATTCATTCCACTCTTATCATTCTTCATTCACTGCTTCTGATTCTGATCCTAACCTATTGCGTCTCGTCCTCTTCGTAGCTCAAGGCTCAGCGACGCAGCATCCGAACGCGTCGCACGTCCTCGTGCACCACGACGGCGGGCGCGTGCCGCAGGCGCAGAATAGCGGCGGCGACGTGGACGAGATCCCGCCGACGTACGACAGCATCGTGCGGGATTAGGACTTGTGTCGTGTTTCCGTGGACTTTTCATCCTACATTCATCTTACGGTTCACGTTATGTTCCTGCGATGTTCCGATACGTTCACGATATGATGCGATACGATGCGATATCCTTCTTGACGTTGCGCCGTGCTTGCTATTTATGGCACGGGCGCGGAGGTGGTAGAATGTGTAGGTGAGGCAGGCGTGGAGGAGATTAGGAGGGGGAGCTTTCTTGGGATGTTTATTAAAAGTTGCTGCGCGCTGAAGGTTGAACAGTAAATGTTATGTTATGTTTTTGTTTTTGTGTATACATTTACATCTATGTTACAGTGTAGCGTATATTTAATCGGATGGCTTAACGGTCACAATATCTGAGCCCTAGTAACTGGTCTGAAGAATCCCCCTGCGGAGGTGGGGGGATGAGTAGTAAATAGGGGATAGCAGCTGGACAGGGGCGGCTTTCGCAGCTGCAGCGCCAGGCGCGTCCATGGCACGTCGCGTCTCTAACCTCACCACCACCACCACCACCACCACCACCACCACCACCACCACCACCATGCCCAAAGTAAAGAGCATCAGATCCAAGAACGGGGCTACGAAAGACGACAAGGGCCGCCTACGCACCACGCCATCGTCGGCATCAACACCACTATATCAGCCTCGGAGCAGAGTCACATCCAAAGTCATAGTCCCCGAACTGCTCATCCCCAAGCCGCCAGGATCCGCAGCTTGCAGGGAGGAAGTATAACCTCCAACGCGCGATGGGGCTGTCGGATAAGCGGCAGGCGTATCTTTTTTATCGTGGTGCGTAACGTACTTCATCCTAGGTCGCCATATCCAGGTATTGATGCGATCATACCTTCATTTTTGTGAAAGCAAGTCCGAACGGCTTGCTGTAACCGCCTGGACATCAAGAAACGGATTAATGAGCAAGATCAGCTGGTATTATACGAGCTCATTGCGTCGGTGAGTAGCATATATGCATATTTTCACGCTATATGCGCGCACCACAGATCCCATATCCTATATCTGGTTCCCTCCGGAGGTGTCTTCCCCCGTAACCTACCTGGCATGTTGTAAATTTCGATAGCGCGACGAGACTGTAACCACGACGCGCATGGAAGCAAATCCCTCGTTGGCCGACAGGAAAGTAAGTTTGGAAAACTCAACACTTTACCCCCCTCCCCAATGATATGATATATCAGACTCGGAGTTGGAGCTTTGAGCTCTCAGATGCCGGGCCTTCGTGCATATTGAATGGATATAAAGGTACGATGGTTTACATGAGTGTGCATCGTGTTATTCCCAACTCGTTTGACTGACTCTTTGGGCTCTCTTCAAACCTTTTCTTCCTCTGGATTTCGAGGTGGCATTTGCAATGATCGCGCGTCAGACGTCGGTCTCGTTCTTTGTGCCGCCGATTGGCTGCTCCCCTTGAATGTGCACCTGTTGTTGCTAGGGCTTGATTTCACAGCGCCGCCTGTCTTCGCCCTCGGTCTGCGCCTTCAAACTTGGAACTGTTGATACCTACTGTGCTTTTGTTGGCGACTAGACTTGAACCTCTTTTGACGCCCTCCCGTGAGATTCATATTGATTGATCGATTGATACAGCGTTGCCCGAGGCAACGTCCTTTATATCCAACCACTATCATTGGGTTCCGCAATGAGTCTGCCCTCTCACTATTTTGCGGGGCCATCCCCACGGCTGTATGATATCGACGAAGGTCAGCCTCCAGCAATCTTGCGGTTTTGACGACTTAGTTTTCGTATGTCAGGCTTGCCCTCACCTGCCGGTGACCGGAACACTGTCGACACTGCCGTACATCCCGAGAGCGCTACCAGCGGCATAGCTCACAACAATTACAACTACGGCCGTGGTGTATTCAACGATGTTCGAGGCGATCAGCATGTTCAAGGCGATCAGTATACATTGAATTTCACTCTCACTGGCAATACCTCGGACAAGGGAGAGCACAAAAATACCAGCCTAAGTCATGTTTTGGAACAAGAACCTTATCAGACCATCGTCGACATGCTCTCTCGTATACGCCTGCACGCCTTGTTCATGGCAAAGCGTTTCGACCCCGACGTCACCATCACAGGCATGTGCGATGAACTCAATGAATTGATACCCCTCGTACGATGGACGGCGAGGTCGATCAAGCAGATAGTGAAGAATTTCCCCCTGATGTCCAGGTCCTCCTTCATCTCTCGCGCGCAACAGAGTGCGTTTGAATGGACTACCCGCTTGAAGGGATTGGTGAGCGACGTTGAAGAATTCAAGCCCTACCAAGAACCATCCCAGTGGTCCTCGTTATATCAACATCTCCGGACATGGGTCCGCGGTCCTCGAGCAGAAATGACTCAGTTTTTGTGCATCATCACAGCGTAAGTGGCACCATACCCCATCTCAATTTCCGACTTAAGATTTTGTAGGTCGCATTTCTATCGGTCTTTTGACATCGAGAATGCGCGATTGGGAGAGTTCGTTACGAAGCTCTCGTTGACTCGGGGTCTTCGTAACCCTAGGGTAGATACGATCTGGGTACGAGAGCCGACTGGGATGGAATGGTTCTGTATTCCTCTGAAATTCTGCGAAACATGGGAGGTTGGATCTCTGCTGGTATGTCTGCGCTTCAAACTAACTTTTTTATATGTAGGGCTTTTCCACTGTCATATACGAGTACTGCAAAAACGGTCCGGAGATTGAATACATTCGTGGAGGAAACTGGGCGATTATCCGCGATACTGATAACCACATCATCGACCAAATGCAATTCACCAGTGTCCTCAAGCCAGAGATGCGCTTCGACATCGGTGTTATTGTACGACTTGCTTCCTTATCGGCGGGTACATGCCCGCAATGTGGCCACCAGAGTGATGGAAGCAATTCAGTGGATGGCTGGGTTCGTTGGTAGCTATCAGAGGTTTTATCCTTCATTTCTTCATGCTAAAGTGAGATAGCTCTAATATCGAATGCGCCAATTTATTTCGCATCGTCTTCCAACCCAACGACAAGTCCACGGAACCTGTTGCAAGCAAGAGTACCCATTCTAGGATGCTATCCTCCAACAAGAAGCGTGCAAAAACTCTTTCCAGGGGTCGAATATCATCCAGGACCAGAATACAACACCTGTCCACCAAGTTTCATCGAATGTTAGCGAACATCCCATACCCGCCGCTTGAGAAAATGCAGGATGATTCCCTATCTTCTGAGAATGACAATGGCAGTAAGCGATCTTTCACTTTCCGGCCCATTTCCTCCAACCAACTGACCTCCTTCTAGCTTCAAAAACTCATGAGTAGATTCTCTTTCCTCCGTTGCCGCCATCATCCTCTTATTTCCCTTCTAACAGACCTTTAGTGAATGTAGAGGTACGTGTATTTTCATGTCTTTGTCGCCGACATTTGCTTACCCGTAAGGAGATTCCTCAATGGCTTTCCATGGCAATGCAGGTGATGCAGGCAAAGTACCTGAACGACAATATGGAGGCTGTTTTCCGCAACATTAAGGGTTCAACTACCCCTGAATGGCGCATCAAGTGCACGGATTGTCCAGGCAAGGTCTGTACATTAGTTTCTCCTCTTGATGATCGCATCTTGACCTCAACGCCGCTAGGTTTATTCACTCGGGCCTGGCGAGACATTGTCCAGCTACGAGATCCATCTCAAAAATCGACTACATAGGCGGCGCGTTGAGGAACGCATGAATGGTGGCTCCGTATCGTAGTAGACCACGTATCTGTTCGCACTCCAGGCGCTGTGTCCCCCCCCCTATCATGTCGTTTCACTTAATTCTATCTCATTCAATATCGAGTATCGGCGCATTGATGTTCCTCCTCGTACCGTACCGAATCCTGAAGTGCCTGGTCCAGAAGTAGGCCCTCCAGACTAGTTTCATCAAGTTGTAGCCCCGAGATCGGTAGGCCCTGTAGAATGTACCCTGTAGAACTGAGTCAATATCATTCCTACGCAGATCGACACGAGTCGGAGGTACGCAACCAGACGAGGCAAATTGGCAAGAATCGTGGCTCGTTGAGCGTAGTTGGTATAGTTTGGGTCGAAAGGAACGATGTAGACGCATGCGTTGAAAATGAGGCGCGGTGGCGGAAGGGCGAACTCATGCTTCGCAGGCGAGGCTACATGGCTGCAGTGTTTTTCTATCTTCTGCAAAGCATTGGAGGATTTCGTTGACAATATTCAGAAACAGTAGGATCATCGTACTAAGCAAGATACAGGTGCCAACACTAAGCGCCCATGGTTCAGACTCTCTTCTTGCAACCACAATGACCTCCCCTTCGCGTAATCCATCCAGGATACGGCATCTACTCAGTCTCCTCCATCATTCTGGCCCATCGAATCTGTCAAGCAACGTGACCATGTCGCCGTTCGCCCATGGCCATCTATTCACGATCACGATGCAGGAATCCATGTCGAGCCCAGTAAACGAGTGACGACGAGGGCGTAAGTGAAAATGGACGCAACAGTACTTCTACATCAGACACAAGAACTGCCAGTCTCTGGGAGCCTGATCTTGGTGAAGAAACCTTGAAGAAACGTAGTCATGATCCGTAGACTCGGACACGGCGGTTATTTGGATCCATACATGTTGCCCTTGACTGAATGTCCATGAGGACGTGCGATGATGGCAGGTATGCACATGCAGTAAAGCTATCTGGACTCAACTAATCAATTTACCGTTCAACGTTCCCCGTCTCCATTAACTTGAAAAATTTGTACTATTAAAGTCCACCGTCCGGCGTCAGTATTGCTTCGCTCACTATGATCACAGTCGTCCATATGATCCACCACCCCTTAAATATCCTTTCAGGCTGCCACTTCAGTTCGCGAAATGTTTCCCAAGTCACCATCGTGAAGTCTCTGATGTTCGTACGCTTTCGCCGCATCACTCACGCTTTCCAAGGCTCACCCGCCCCTTTATGTATCTGGTATTGATGTTAGACAAAAGGAATTGGGGATTCATAGATGCCTTCGCGCTGGGCTGACGTCTTACGGATGGGCTGCTATTCATCAACCTCATATACTTCAAGGCGAGTTCAAACATCGGACAATCAGCTGAACCGTGCGACCTACAACGGTACAATATCTGACGGCGGGCGTATTCTTGATGAACTTCCTTGCAGCCACGGAGTTGTGTGTTGGCACAGCCTTTATCAACAACCCCTAAATGGCACGAGCTCCATTCCATTTCCAGGGCCGCTGATCCAGCCAAGTATGTAGGACGATGATACTTGACAATCACGAAAGATTACAATTCAGTACATTCCAAGCATGTGGAAAGAATAGAGAAGGAAACCGAGTACAAAGTAACTCAAAATTAATGTGCGTCCTAATATATACACTTGTTTCTTTTCTTTCTTGGATTGCGGCCGTCCATCACCATCTCCATGCCCCGCAGACCCAAGATGGCGAAGACTGGTACGTGGCATGGTAGACCCAAGGAGAGTATGGGATGGGCGTGGTCGTAGTGATGGGCGTGTATACAACACCTCGCATAGCGCAGTAGCCCGGAGGCGGCGGCGGTGGCGGCGGAAGGAGGTAGTTGTTATTGTACAGAGGCACAGTCACCACCGATGTACTGGGTGCGCATGCTACCCATGCTAATCACACATATGAGGACAAGTTTGCGAGACAGTCACTCAGGAAATCACGTACTAGGTGCGTAGTTTACCCCAGCGTTGGCCCCGCTCTGATGCACCAGAGGTAGCGGTATGACTGGCCTCGGTCGTGGCTCTTTGAGTAGACCTTCGCGATCCCAACGAGAGATGTACCCCATTATGATGGCGATTATGAGGAGGCGAAGGCTTCTGGTGTGGTGTGGTGGGTAACTGGTGGGTCCTTGTTTGAGTAAACGGTCCTTCGACTCGCTGGTTTATATGTGCTGAGGAGCATCGCAGTTAAAGCGCGAGGATCTAAAGAAAGCAAGACAAGCATGGAAGCATTAGGGCGATGTCGCATACTTGGTATGTTAGGCGATCGATTAACAGCCCTGTCAGGCGCGCGCCAACGCCCCCGAATGGAAAAACCCGACACCGACTTCATCACCACCGTGATCCGTTTGTCCACCGCCGACCGCCCGAAGCCGGCCATCTGGTTGGTGCTCGTTAATCAAGCGTTTCCCCACACTACAGTCCACGGAACCTATTGTCATCTGGACAGACCGCTCAACGTGTTAGGTCTCCGAGCCACCCATCGTAGAGCAGTGGGTCATATTCAAACATAACCAAGCACTCACGCCACGCACTATGGGGATTTCGACTTGAGATTGGCTACAGAAAGAGGCGCCCCCCCGGGGGGGAGGTTGTAAGCCGATTGATTACAGGCGGCTCAACAATTAATTGGATGCTGTTGTCGGTTGTCCCACGACCCTCGCAATTCGAAATCGGTCGAAGGCTAGGAAATGAGCGCTAGTTTTGGATGCTTCTAGCTTCGGTCATTCCTGGGGCCACTTTCGTACTACCCTAGGATCTTCCATCTTTGGACGACAAACATGAACACCGTGATACGGAAAGCCACAATCGTTTCCCCTCCCAGTGGCTCCGTGTTCCACCGAGAGTGGACATAGGCAGGCATCTAGTTGAACTTCCAATCCCCAACTCTCCCATACCCACTCACAACCTGTACAATGCAGTGCGCCTCCGAATCTTCCACATCACAACATGTTGGACTGCTGCAGTTTCACGTTAAGGTTCAAGCTATTTCTGGGCTTATCTTTCCATCATATCTGTTATCGATGCATAATCACTACTCCGTAGTTCCCAGCATCAAGTCTCGGGGTCGAGCAAGGTCCTGTTTATTTCGAAGCTCGAAGCACTTGGTCCCATATGGTGAGTGTAGTAGGAGTAGACCCTCGGCCTGATGAAGAAGACTGATCTTCATCATGCGATCATCGTGGTCATCAGATTGATTTACAGAGCTGCAGTTTGTGGTAGGGGCGTTGATGCGTGCTGGATGGAAGGGAGGACTGATGAGGCTTGATGAGTGATGGATGGACATGGGTTCGATCTAAGCAGGGCTGTTCTCTGATCCCACCATGTGCCTTGTCATTATGGGAAAGGATTCGTTCCTCGGAGGGTGTTCGTCTGGATGTCCTTGCGCAGGTATAGTGAAATATCCACATCTCGAGAATCCGACACACAATTGATGCTAGATGGACAGGTTGACATTTCCCCACCTGGCACTGACCAGAGATAAGGCCGCAAGTGCTCCAATTACACCACTCTCCGAAGGTCAAACCTTGCTGAAGGTTCACGGCCACAGCGGCGCCATCAATCCTTCATCATGCTGTGGCAGCTGTGCATGAAAAGAAAAAACATGGCTTTCCTTGCACGATGAAACCGCAAAGTTTTCAGCCCCTCAAAACATACGTTGTAATGCCGTCAAAAGCCCTCAAAGGCGTTACTCCTGAACGTGATCATCACCTTCATCAGCGGGTACTCAATACTGGATTGAATCCATTCACGTCGCCGCTCTAGTGAAGTTAATCCCTGTCAGGGCGTGCACGAGTCCGATAGCTGACAGGCATGTACGTATACTCGTAGGACGTGCATGGCTATAAAGCTATCTCAACTCAGCTGGACACCTTATCACTCCAGCGCCCAGCGCCCGTCGCCTTCCCTTCCTTCCCCCCTCCCTCCCCTCCTCCCGCCTCCCGCCTCCCTCCCCTACCCGATAAACGAAGATATTTGAGATGAATTCCACTGTCGGCACAGCTTCGCTCGCTACGAGAACGGTCATACACTCTGTAGATTCGTCCCTCGTCCCTCTGATCTTCTCCCAACTTCGGTTCGCGGAATGCTTTCAAGTCGCAATCGTCACCGTTCTCATCTACGACGCCCGTGCGTATTTGATAGATCGCTTGCGCTTTCATTGCTCACTTTTCTGTTGGCGATGCATCTAGTGTCGACGTTAGATAAAGAGGTAAGAGGATTCTGATTTCGTTCCTGCCTTTGCGCTGGACTAACATATCACGAACAGGTCAAATATTTTTGGGTTAGCTAGCAATTTCTTCGGTCCGGTCCAGGACACCTATATTAATATTGATCGCAGAGCGCACCACGGCGATTCGTCAGCCTCATATACTTCGCGGTAAGATCAAGCCTCGGAATAAACATCTCCGCTACGCCCGGTCCTGATTCGCTTGATGTGCAGAACCGATACATCGGTATATTCTCCGCTATCGTGTATCTATGGTGTACGTCCATCATCCCCACTGGGGTACTTAGTCGGCCGCTGATCTGGGGTTTATAGATAACACGTACCGCGTCACTAAGACACTGTTAGCCTCCATCATTTCCCGGTATCAACGTAGTAAACTTATTCGACCTGAATAGATGCCAGTTCACGCTGTACACAGCCGTGGCTTCGAGTGCGTATCTACCTCTGCTTTGATGGAGAATGAAGACTTACACGGATATTTAGATTGGATCACCATCAACTTGATCGATTGTACGTCTCGGCTGCCTCCTTCCTTTTAATCTGACATGTACTAATTCGAACTTCGGGAACATAGATATACTCGTGATGAGAGTGCTGGCCCTATTTTCTAATGGTACACACATAAGCCATGGTCTCCGGAAGAACTCCAGCCTGACTATGATGTACAGATCGCATGACGAAGATATGCCTCCGTGTCTTATTCGCCATCGAAGCTGCCGCGATGTTCGGTGTATTGACATATGTCCAAGTGTACAATGGCAGTACGTCTCCCTCTCATGCATTATACCGTTGGCGCACTCTTACACGCTGTCTGTACGTAAAGCTGCTCTAGGGGAGTTCGGCACAAACTACACTGTTTGCCAGTCCATCAGAGGAGTCCAGCCCGTCTTCTTCATCTTGGCTTGGTCCGTACAACGTCTGCTATACAAAGTCCGATGATCCCTAACTCGTTCCCGTGATCGTAGGGCTATCCCGTTGTCATTTGAGTGTGTTCTACTCGTCCTCGCACTGTACAAAGCCGCGGAATTCTGGAACCTATCCCAGGGATTGACGGGCTTCCACCTGGTCAAAGTACTCGTCATAGATCAAGCCTTCTACTTCGCAGTGTGAGTTCCTCTCCCTCCATCTCCACCCTCTGCATATCGACTATTGACATCCATATAACCACCAATCTCACCACCATTTACATCTGTAGCGCGATATTCTGCAACGTCGGCATGATCATCTCAAACACAACCTCCGACCCGCGCGTCATCTCCAAAGTCATTCTCGGGATCATGGGCTCCCCGAGTCTGCTGGTGATACTTGGTGCGCGGCTGCTGGTGCATCTGAAAGAGGCCGGGGAGAAGGGTGTCAACGGGGGTACGAGTTATAGGGTGGGCGAGGCGGAGGGGATCAGTGAGATAAATTTTGGAGAAAATATGGCTGCGGTGAGGAGGCGCGGAGAATCGAGTTCGATGTCTGAGGAGTCAGACGTCTAAAAAGTACGGTACGGCCATAAGTTTATAAATAGGTATTGATATTGAGGATAAGCCTCTTCTGAGCTGTAACTTGGTTGTGATTATTTATTCTTCTATGTACGTGTACAGCAGCTATGATGGACATGTAACATATCTCCCATCATCCCTGGCATGTCCGTTGTCAACATTTAACCTTCTCTTTACTTTTGACAAAGTATAATATACACACGATCTAAAATACAGACATGTAACTAAATACACAAGAGGACATTAGACCGAACCAGATCCGATAACACAGCTGGGTATATACGTGTAGGCTGTTGATATGCGCGAAAACCTAGACAGCGACAAGCGTTGTAGTTCAGAAATGACGGGTAGTAATGAGCGTGATATGGCGGTAACATGAACGAGGTCCGCCTTGGGCTTGGTGAACCACTACTACCACGAGTTGAATGCGGGGCAAGAGTCGAAGGGTGGTATCATCTTTTCCTTCCTTCCGCCGGCATCATATCATCAGTGCGACCACAGCACCGACAGCGGCGGCCCCTATCACCGCGACCCCCTGTCGTCTGGTACCCTGCGCCGCCGCTCCGTTCATCTGCGTATTCAGCCCGGGGTTCATCCCGAATTGCTGCTGCTGGTTCGTCGGCATCGCCCCCGCGGGGAGCTGCACACCGTTCTGTGGCTGGATCGCCGCGTTATTAGGGTCGTTCGCCATGGGTTGCGGCTGGCCCTGCATCTGCCCCGGATTCTGCATCTGTGGGTTTTGCGGGAATTGCTGGCCCTGTTGCATCGGTTGGCTAGTTGCAAACATCCCATCAACAACGCATCTAAAAGGACGGGGGAAAGATCACATACTTCGGCATACCCTGGGGTTGACCTTGACCAGGCATCATTCCTCCTGACATTCCATTCGGCAGTGGTCCTCCCATCTGAGGCATAGCTATAGCAGCGCCAGAGAATAGCGCAATCATCGTCGCCGCAAAAGCTGTTGAGGTGAATGACTTCATGATGGGTACGCGAGATTCGTTCAATTCGTGCAGATCAAAAGATAAGTCGATGTGCTGAGTGGATGAGCGACGCGGGGGACCGTAGACCGTGTACAACCGAGGATGGAGTAGGCGGAGAGGAAATGTGCTAAGTTAACTCCCCAAGTGGATTGGCGAGGAACACTGGGTAGGCTCGCTTCTCTGGAGGGGAGTCGTATTTATCCGTTGCGACCGAAGACCGTTGCGACGGTGCACGGTCATGCCGAGTGTTGCGTGGTGGGACGTATCATTGGCGCTGCGTTCAATTACTTGCTTCTAGTGCGTTCGGTAGCGACGAGTGACTTGGAACAGGCGACATTGATGACTTGGGTGCAGTTCAAATGCTGAGCACTGGGTATGTGCCACGTTCCATGTCACGACACCCGACTTGATGAATGCGCAGACCAAACTGCAGCCGCGCGAACATACAACATGCCAAGTTTCATCTCGTCACGACGGACAAATAGGTATTAGTGACTGTACAGGTAACAGCGGCAGACAGAGAATACAGCGAGGATGGCTAATGGTACACGAGAACATGCTAGACAATAGTACGTACAATGAGGAGAGCATGATAGAAAGACAAAGACTAACTATTAATTAGGTACCGAATGAATCAAGGTCCATATACATAACCCGTGCTCCACGAAACAACACCACGAACAATACGGAATGGTAGAAAAACGAGCGAGCCGATAAACTCTATCGGGGTGGATGGTGGTACGTCAGACGATCTAATGATGGTGGGGGATGATATGCCGTTGGCATGAGGAGTCGGTGGGGAAGGAGAGGAGTCTTCTTCTGGGATCGGCTCGAGCTTCTTAGAGTAGATGGTCGCCGTTGAGCCATTCGGAGACGCGTACATCGACGAGTATGGGGTCGTAACATGGTTCGTTGCTGACTTGTACGACGCTGTGCGGAGCGTGTTCGCCGAGCTCCCCGAATGATGATGAGAATGAAGTATGTGCTCTTTCTTCCTGTCGGCGCTGGGACTGGGTTGATTTTGACTGGAGAACGGAAGCGCCAGCGTGCGCGCAATCCATTTCGGGAGGATATCCAGATACGTCGCGGAGTAGCTCCTCCCCCAGTGTCTCATATACGCTCCGACTTCATCGACATCATGCATAGTCCTCACCAGCCGCGACTCGGTGTCTGTAACGCGTCTATCGACTGCATCCACGGCCTCGTCGACGTAATCATACAGCTCATCCTGCCGTACACTCATCCGCGTCTTCAGTTTCGACAGCTCCGCCTCCATGGCTTCAAGTCTGTGCAGCAATATATCCGACTGCTGCGCGCGCTGTTCCTCCAATCGTTGCTGCCCCTCTGTCTCGCCGGGGGACTGGCATCTGCCGCCGCAAGCGCCTTCACAGACGATCCCTTGCATCTCCTCTGCCGCGCCTGCCATGCGGTCGACGAGATGGCGCCAGGGTCGAAGGCCAGTGGCTAGGACGAATAGTGTTACGTTGAACCAGGAGAGTGCATCGGGTCCGACGATGGCGTTGCCGACGATTCGCAGGAGCAACGCGCCGAGGAGAGGGGAGAGCACGGTGAGAGCGAGGAAGAACAGCTCGAGGGATAGGAGGGCAGAAGCGGCAGACTTTGTGGACGCGCCAGCCGATTGGGCTGCAACTTTATGGCGAGCGCGACAAGCGTGATAGAGTGACCAGGGAACTAGTAGTCATGAGACACAAGAGTCTTAGGAATTAGCTGGCACGTACCTTCAACTACTTGGTGTAAATAGAATATGAGTAGGGATACTAGGAGCTAGGCGAATACCTGTATTAAACAAACAAGACGAACACGGAGAATCATAAGAACTCACGAGATTCTTGACATGGTCACCGCCCGTAAGCCAGCTTCCAATTGGGGAGACTAGTGCGACGACTACGGCAAGATCAAACTCGTACCATGCCCGGCGATTCTGCGAAGTGGGACTTGGTGGGTCATTGGCTGTTGGACGCCGGCGGGGGACCTGCGTGTCTACGCGTGGTGGTGAATTTATGCGCACATGGCGCTTGGGAGCGGGCGACGTCCTTGCGCTACCATTGCCATTCCCGACTCTGATTTCATTCCCGCTCTCCCTCTCCCCCTCTCTCAATGCAGCGCTAGGTCGACGACTGGCCCCACCGTTATTCGTCGTATCATCTCCGTCCTCGCCGTCTTCACCAAGATCGGGATCGGCTTCCGAGCTTTCAGATTCTGTGTCTGATGTGGATTGTGCGTCGTCAATTTCGCCGTCATGTAAGAGTTCGTCGTTCATCGGGCTCGGTATGGATTCCATTGGACCGAGAATAGGTGAAACCACAGCGAAGGACGATGCGGTCGCTTTGCTTGACGGGGCAGATGAATTAGAATGATGGAGGAGGCTGCGCCGTCTTCGTAGCCCGAAGAGTGGAGAGCTCATGGTGGTTGCGAGAAGAGTTCATGCTGGCCTGCGCGAGGTCAAGTTCGCGAAATGTGCGTTCCCGCTTATGTAACGTGGGCGCTTAGGTTCCCAGGCCAAACTTCAAACTTAAAAGTCGATAGGATGCCCTTCGATCGCTGGGCCTGACTCTGAGGTCGTTGGACATCAGGTCTGGCGAACAAAGGGCAGAATTAGAGCCTGTGGAGCTCTCCCGCTCACGGAACATTGAAGATACCAAACGTCGATGTCGTTGGGCGTCTGTCGCACAATGGGTGCGATACCGTACGCTGTCGATCACTCTTGGCACCTGGAATTCCATCGGAGGCATCTACGTGGTCGTTCTACATTCCTCTATGCGAGTGTCAAATACCCAATTACATTCTGAACTCCCACTTACCTAGCAATCTGACAGCCGAATACGTAGAAAACAAGGGCTGCAGCATAATCAACTTCCATGATCTCGTCAATCTTCGCCATCTCCACCTTACTATCGAATGTCGCTTGCCTCACATCGACCCCGTACCCCTTCTTTATACCGAACCTCATCCATCTCCGCTCTCGGTCGAATGCTCCTCAGGATCCCAACTGAAATACATCGACATTGACTTTCTTTACAGGTATGAACGGTTGGCATGGGTTCAAGATGACTGGGATCATATGGCGACCAGCATGGAGCCCCTCCTAAACGCCTCCGAATCATTGGAGATGCTGACCTTCGTGCTCGACGCGGCTCGGAATCAATACACAATGATTACTGGCGCGATAAAGAAAGGTTTTGAAGATCTGGCAACGCGGCTGGTGTCGCAAGTCGATTCAGGCCGTATACGCTATGGTGGCCGCCCGTGGTGAGTGCTATAAACACTTACCAGTCGTCAGGAATACACTTCAGCTTTCTCAGACCGGTGATTATTCACTACTTATGATCGTCTCAGCCCTTGCCTTATGGGCTTGAGTTGTGCCTTCTTGGTCGACACTGTATGCATACCCATCGGAAATTGCGGCTAAATGGCTCAAGTACGCTGAATAAATTCATACTGCGTTGAACCCTCGAGAACCACTGTCAGGCAATTCTTTCGGTCCTTTCTCACTCACAGACCTAGCCGGGCCGAGATCGGGCCGCTAGTCTCACGAACGACAATCCACCTCGTTCCTCGTTGTCGTGCGATACGCTGGTTTCTCCCTTCGTTCGAGGCGTATACCTGAAGAAAACGTATCCCGCGAGCTCGATGCTGCTGAGTCCTCACCTCCAGTCACGGATCTGGCTCATGCCGCGGTATTGAGTCACCCAAGGTGAAATGACTGACTGTCTCCCACAAGTCTCCGCGATCTCTCCGCGATCTCTGCGATTTGATCCCGCTCATAGCATTCCTGACCTATGGCTCGTTCATACAACCCCTTCTCTCCAGTGTCATGTGCTAACAACCTCGCCTAGGGTCGCCAGCGCAGGACGTTGTGGTTGAGATGATCATTCCAACGTTGCAGAATATCGCGCGTTGTTATCTCATCCGTTCGATCGCAAAGGAGACACGGCGAGGGCTCACGCTGCGAAGTCGACTGCTTGGTCCGTCAATTCCTGCGACAGCTTCCAGAATTCCAATGCTTTGTAGAGCAGCAGTACGAGTAGGATGCGTTCAAATACCAATAGCATGATGAGGTCGAGTAAGAAACGATTGCAGCAAAGACAAGACTACTAACCATGCCAAGATGAAGAGCACGGCTTGAACGGTTCTAACTGGCTGAGGAAAGGATAGATGGCGAGGGACGCACCGCCGCTACACACTTGCACATACGCCAACACGGCTGAAGTCCGCGAAGCGGAGTCATACTCACCATAGGAGAAGAGTGCTAACACTCTCATTGCAAGCATGTCTATGGACCAATTGAATGCGCTGTATATTGAGAGGAAGCCGTTATTCGGATGTACAGTCGATCACGTTGATAGTTATCCAATCTACAGACATCATGTAAGCATTGATCGTTGAGCGTAGCGGATTATCCACGTACTGGAAGCCACCACGCGCGGTATACAGTGTGAACTAGCATCTACGAAGCCCAGTAAGGATGTAGATACGAGACATACAAACGCTGCGTACTCACACAGTGTGGTACGTGTTATCTGTACACCTCCAAGTTAATCGTTAAATATACCGATTATTCGAGGTGCAGCTGAACTCACACCACAGATAAACGATAGCGAAGAAAAGGCTGGCGAATTTCCCTAGTGCACACTGCAGACACATACAGGCGTCATATAGTAAAATTGTAGCAAGCGCGACTTGGAAGCATTGTGCGAATCGAAGTTGCGAGTAAACCGAAGAGAAGCTAGATGGATCCACTGCGAGTAACGCGGCTCTCGGCATGGTGGCTGAACCGCTTGCTGGTAGATTCATCTCTGGCGTCTTCGGGGGAGGCGATGAGCTTTCATAGCTTTATATATAAGTAGGTACCTACTTGCCACCTATTAGGATATGAAAGCTTGCCAATTTAACTTTATCCAGTAGCGACATGTACGAATTCTATCTAGTGGACGCTGGTGGTCAGGTGTTACATCGAAGATGCTTGTTGCAGTGCATTGTATTGAGTCTAAGAATGTTGTGGTTCCATGGCGTTAACTGAAAGGTCCTTCATGACATACATGCTGATGTGTTGATGATTCCGTGTTGGTAAAGAATGTGGCGCCAGAAAAGGTAGCCCAGATTACTCACCTCGTTATTCCTGCCCGCTTCTCCTCTGAATGGTCGTGAGATGAAATCGAAAAGAGGAAACTTACTCATCGATATGTCGTCTACTTGCACGATCCACGCCATTCGAATCACCAAGACCAGGTCGCATCGTTGAGGTTATCGACAGCCTCATCGCAGACATCTAAGGAAACGAGAGAAGCGCAGGAACTTTGGTTTGTAGAATCACAGAAAGGCTTGGACTTGCAATGCAGCTTGCTTGGAAACTTGACTTCTCCTCCGTTCTCTTCGCTACGAATACGCTTTGAACATTTCCTAGATTCTGGATTTTGGCCTTGACTCGGGAATCGAAGCAGGTACAACTCTACTCGGGGCGCGCATGCAATTTGAACGTCGAATTTACCTCCGAAAACGACAGAGTTTTGACAGTTTCATCGATCACGACGGGAGCGTGCCACTGGCACTGTTAAGTTCGCGAATACTAACATAGCGAAAGCCAGAATTGGTCGAAACTGGAGCGTTTCCATCGTCCGCGTCCATTTCAAACTGAGTGTGAACCCACAGAGCGGTGTATACCAACGCCAAGACGCCCGTTTTCGTGAGTTAGAATCTTCGTGGAGATTGGTTACCGTTCAGGTGATACATAGACGTGGGTTCCATCACTCACATTTTCTATACGACGTTGAAGGACGAGCCCGAACGTCGAACATCAGGTTTAAGGACAGTGTGGTGGTTGATGGCTAGCCCCAGCTGGCTAACTCCGTGAAGCGTTACGCTCACTGCAGTTTGAGGCGCGTCGGCTTTCCTCTTCCAAACTTTTTTGGCGCTTCACTTTGCAAGCTGTTGGCCATCATACATCATCGATCATCGCCCTAACGTCCATCTCTTCGTTTTCCCTTAGATTCATTCTATGTCTTGAATGCGATGCGATCTGGGGTATATAAACCCAATGGACAAAGGCAAGGATGATCAATACACTCACCACATCACCAGACAATCCAACTACTTCGTTAGTACCACCATGGGATACACTTGCAAGTGTGGCCAGTCGGGCGCGCAACACGTTTGCTTCCAAGTGGCTGCACTGAGTCCGGTAATCCCAGTGATACCGATCCAGAATGGACACAACGTTGGAGTCGCCCTCGCTAGTCGTACGTAATTTCTTCATCAATGGTCGACTTGTATTCATCCTGGTGTCCCAAATAGCATGCCAACCGAGTACCCCAGCGATGTCGCCAATATACCACAGTAATGTCGTCGCTCCATCGCCATGGCCTGCAGCCGCCCCTGCCTGCTACACCACGTCTGGCGTCGTCTATACGTCCGTGACGACGACAACACACGTCCCAGTTTATTCTTATGTCTTCCACCATATGCCACCGGGCCCATTGTACGCGTACAGCTGGCGACGATGCTAGAAGGTATGGCGTTTGAACCGGGCAAAAAGTTAATTGGGTGTAGAGAGCTAACCTAGCGTCTGTAGGGATTCGGTTAAGGAATACATACAGGTCAGGTTCAGATGGTAGAAATTGTACGCGTGCGGGACAGCAGTCTCAGAATTTGAACGTTTGGCCAATGGCAATTCAGAAATAGAGTAAGCGCCCACAGAGCACGTGAGTGAGCCCGCGTCTCCGGGAGACATCCAGACCTCCCCGATCGTACTGTTCCTTGCTATCCCACCACCATCACCAGACCATCGCAGACACAATGCGCTGCACTGTCGCCTCACTGTTGAAGGTCGATCCCCATAAATGAGCACTTATTTTCATTAGTTTCAGACTTTCAATTAGTTGTGAAAGAAGAATTCATCCCTTCCTAGTAGTTCCGATCAAGGAGGTACTAGGTTTTTGAGAAAGGACGAGATTCTTCGGTGTGTATACCCTCCCATTTCTATGGAGTATATTATTCCTACAAACATATACACCTTCGAGCTTCACCCCACATCAGTATCTGGCTCGTTTCCTCTCATGCTGCTCGCATCTCCACCCCTTCGGTGCCCGCGTATAGTTGGAAAGTTCTATATGAAACTAGATAGCATATCCATGGTGAGCACCTGACTCTTTCATGATGCTAGTACCCTACCCATCATGTTTCGCAACCTGATTGAGCGCACATCAGCACCCTCGTCTTCGTCTCAACCTCTTCCTCGGTGGCCAGTTTATTACATATACAAAGTTATATATCACTGATATCCCAGGCCTTCCAAATGAGATTGCTACGCCTCGTCGGAGGGGCATCATGGCAAGAGTGAAGAAGGCAGTCTCGTATGTGGCAGAGTCTGGTTTATGGAAAGGAACGCCTTCGCGGCGCGGGGGTTGTTGATGGTCGGGAGAGGCTCTCCGCTGTCAGTGTGTTGGCATTCGCCTTGCAAGTTCTTTTCCTCGTCTTGCAGGCCAACATCAGTCAGGCAACGGCAGCGAAGCAGCGGGACGCCAGAAAGCCTCATGCCGTCCTTCTGGGAGTGGGTGATCCCTGGTGCTTGCCATCAGTATTTAACTGACCTGTTGACCCGCTTGTAGTGAGTTGCCATTAACCATTACGGTCTACTGCTGCGCACCCATGCACCCACCGTCGAGCTCAAGGCCTGAAATGGTTCCTCTTCAGTCGCGAATCTTAAGGCATCTTGGAAACAGCCGAGGCTTTCTAAAGCCATCTTTTTTATTGGGATAACCCTCGGTGTGCGCCTGCAATGCTTCAACTCGACAGTCTTATTCTATACGATATACGATTCTAAGCACATATCAGTTGAAGGCAACGAACATAACTTCGAAGGAGGCATTCTTCTACTACTTCGGCTATACTTCGGCCTTACCTGCGTCTTCCCCCGCGGTACGGTACACATGTCCTGGCCATCCTGAGCCTTTCGTTCTTATAAAGCCTGGGCTCCAGGCTTTGGATCGTCCCAATGCCAACGATGGTAATCTTAGCCTCGTCCTGTCGTGTCTTTCTGCTGCTTGCGGCGTTGACAGTCGGCCTTGTCTCCGGCCTGACCATACAAAACGACGATCCTCGCATCCACTATCACGGAAGATGGGATGACTCGCCTGGGACTTGGTGGTGAGCCTCTACGGTGCGCTTTTACACTTTTGCATCAACGACTTCTCGTAGGGCCGGCTCGGGTTTCAAATTACACGTCCAAAATGCGAAAACCATGAAGATACGACTTGGATCCCTCACGACATCCCCATTTGCGGCTTTGGGTGTTTCTGTGAATTACGAGCCATTCTTCACTGTCAATGCTTCGGCGGGCTGGAATGATATTCCGCTCCCCGCCGCCCCGAGGTTCAAGCGCAGTGATAAATCTGTCATTCGTCTCAACGTGGAAGGGTGGCAGAATAATCGGATCAATTTGGAAACCATCGTCTTCAACAGGGTGTGTGTTGCTCTTGACTCTCTTGGGGGGATGATACAATTGATCCGCCGGTTGGTAGGGGGCCCAGCTACTCCCATATAAGCCGTCTAAACTGAGCTTTCAATTCATCGGTGATTCGCTGTCAGCGGTGCGTTTTTGGGACTCGCAATTGCGTGCTGCTCTTAATCCGAGAATTAGGGCCAATATCTTCCTTTGGGTGTTGACCAAGCGTGGCCCTTCCTAGTCGGGGAAAATTTCAAGGCTGAACACACCATCAATGCCCAACCTGGCGCCACTCTCACAGTGCGGTCTAATCCACCCACTCCGTAGGCCTGGCTCACCCTGTGCCTCTGCTTCCTAGGATATTCCGTCATATGGGAACGTCCACGGCGTCTCGTTCCAGTTCTTCAAGGTACATACATACCTCCGCAGTCGAAGTCATGTTCTATGTGCGAGTATTCATACCAAAACAGACAGAGGACACAGGCTACGTCTGGACGTCCGATCACAACTACACGACACCATGGGACTTCAGACGCGATAGGCCTTCGCCCACCCACGTTGTCATTCATATCGGGTATGCTAAAACTGTATCTGACGCGCAGATTAATTCATTGAACCGTCGTCGACGATAGTGCGAACGATGTATCTCAAGGAGTCACTCCGGACCAGTTCGTCCAGGAGTACCTGGATTTCTTGAAGAGGCTTCGAACTATTTATCGCACCCAATCTATCTTCGTTTTCACACCGGTGCGCTTCCTTACTACTTGGCATGTCTTCATCGTCCTTTCTCACTGTCTTGCTTCGAATAATCTTAGTGGGGATGGCCCAGCGCCGACGGCAACGTTTGGTACTACTATGACGGCAAATACGAAGAAATAGTGCGGAAGCAGTGAGTATTCTCAATCCCCTTCGGTAACATACGTTAATATCAGTTCCGCTATGTAGGACCGCCTTGGGTGACAGCCGCATTTTCCTTGTGAACACCACTGGCTGGGTGACTTTTGATGATGTCTTCGCGGAGTAAGGGCTTTGCTCTCTCTCTATCGTAATAACTAGGCAGCTGACTCGCGCTCATCCATAGTAATCAGCATCCAAACGTACCTGGACATGTCAAGATAGCGAACTTGTTCAGCGAATGGTTGAGAGATTGGGGACTACGACCAGAACGCCAATGGGCCACCCTAGCATGACTGTGACATAGATGATACTCTACAAGACAATATGTCATCAATTGCACCCACACCTCAGCCTCATTTTGTCGGATCGGACTTTGTCATATCACCAGCAGCATCTGGGACGAAACTCATACGGGTTCCTACATTTCCAGCGATACGATATCCATAGTGATTCCGAGAACATGAATTTAATGAGGCCTAATGCAGTATGAAGGAATACCAGTGAATGAAAACACATCAGATACTATCGAGGTTAGTGCAGAATTGAAGAATAAATCCAGACGTTGAGTATGCATATCGGCCGTTGTTGGTAAGTAAAGCTTTATGAAACGAGCAAATCTGCATGAATATAGAGTCCACTAGAAGGCGCCCCCGTCCCAACTACTCCTCTTTCGCTTATTGGTGTCGCTTGTCTTGCGCAGCAAGAGGTCCTGGGGCGAAACTACGTTGCTTGTACTCTGACCACGCTGATGTAACGAGTGGCTGCGACTGAGCATTCCGCCACTGCCCACGTTGCTCGACGGGATGACCGTACTCTTGGGAGGTGGCATCGGGATGTGCCTCCGTAAAGATGCGGGTATGCCCAATGTTTTCAGAGCCGCGGAGGTAGCAGCAGATTGCGCCAGATCGAGGGCTTGCCCCTGGCGATAATAACCTTCAGACGCAGGCTTCGAGCCAGGCGAATAGTCCATAGCATCACCCGTGCCAGACGGGTTGCTAGAGGTCTTATAATGCAAGTCCAAAAACGGTAGGTCGTGGTCCTGCGTGTTCGGATGGGATGATCCTCCGGAGGTAAGCATGCCAAATGCGAAACTGGGAGCAAATGCTGACGGAGGCCGAGCAGTACTGAGATCTGCTGAAGGTGTACGTTTGGTAGAATCCTGAGAAAGAGAACTGAAGAAAGGGACAGAACGCAAAACGGATAACTCCGGTTCCGAATGAGCGTGTGGTTGAGCAGTTTCCGGTCGAGAAACGCTTCGCACTTGCGAAGGTGGCACTGAGATAGAACGACCATGTAGTGATTGGCCGCTAAACCCGCTGAGCGCCCGGTGGTACAAAGAAGATGGTCGGGACGACATCACGGGTGTCCCAGGAGGTGTGGTGTTCAGGGAGGGATCTTCATGCTGAGAAAGATCAATGAGGTCGTCTATGCTTGTGAGGTCGTACTGGCTCCCTGTTGAGATTGTAGACGTATTTGCAGACTCTAGGTTCATAGCGTCCTTTGGATTCGCAGCGTCCTCCATGGTTTGGTCGGGCTCTTCGGGTTGGGCCCGATCATCCAGCGTGATGTTCGTGAGCTCAATCTCGTCGATGCCTGGCAAGGACGACCCATGCAATTGTAGTGAGTGTATGGCCGTCGCTGGAGAAGGAGACATGCCATCCAAGTCCAAACCAAGGCCTATACCGCCAAGCCCTTCAGCTGCCATATCCATCGTGTTGTTGCTAGCCAAACCGAAGCCACTATTCACGCCGACGCCCGCGGAAGCACCAAACGCACCACCTAGCCCCAATCCTAATGCTGAACCCATGCCATAGTACGGCTGTTGCGGTTGATGCGTTCGAGCACCGAATATCAAGTCTCCGGCGTAGTTGGAGTGATGAGTGAATCCTCTGAAGCCGGTATGAGCGTAGCCTGATAAATCGTCCGAGAAGGTCGAGTGGGTGTCTCGGTCTCCGAAGCCAATTTCAGAGCAGACGGACGCAAAGTCATCCTGCCTCTCGTCCATTGAGCTATTATACAAACTATGCATGCCAAAGCTGTGCAGCTGAGCGTGCTGCCCAAAGTGTTGTGGGCTGGATGCATGACTGACGCTGTGGCTCATACTGTGTCCATGAAGAGACGTTGATGCGGGGAAGAGATCGTAGCGGTCCATGACACCATGATTTAGATGGTTGAAAGAGAAAGGAGAAGCAGGCGAGAAGCTCTCATCTACATCTAGGTCTAGGTCGTTGACGGATGCACTGGATGCGTTAGAGTTGGAGGTTCCGCTGAAGCCACCCATGGAATTGCTTGGTTCTAACCGGGGGTTGGAGGACACTAGCCAGTCAGCGGTGCCCCATGGTGATTTCCCAATCATGCTATTGCCGTCAGACGGATTTCTGGCATCAATCCGCCTTGAAGTAGGTGAAGAAATCCCCATAGCTGGCGTATGTGTCTGGCTAAGCAAGTCGGAGGAAAGGTGGGATGATGTAGGAGACCAGGTAGCATGGCCATGCACAGGCGTATCCAAGCCTGAGTGAGAATGGGAGGCCGAGAGGGAATCGTCGATATCAAGGTCAGATGGCGAACTTGAGGCGTGATGGGACGAGCGCGAGGCAGAAGCATCCATCGATGCGTCTTTCCCTGAAGTAGGGGCTGGAATCGAAATATCCAAGTCCATCTCAATCTCATCGTTGTCCACTGTTGCGAACGTCATCGCTGCTGATGCTGAGCTCGCCCTTGCGCGCCGCTTTTCCGAAGTCGTGTAATCGGAACCAGTGCTAAACGTGGGTCGCTTCGCTCGTCGTAAAGGTGGCTTCAATACGCAAGTCTCATCCTCCTCAATCGCGCTCCCAAGCGTGCCGTCATCTTCATCCTCGGAAACGGTAGCACTTTGCGGCACGCTCTTTGTCCCGCCACGAAATAACGCGCGGCGGCGCCGGCGGACGGGTCCAGACTCTGGGATTTGGTCATCGGTTGCGGCGCGCATCGGCAGGGGGATGGCAGGGCGACGCCAAGTGTTCTGTGCGGTAATCGTCCCCGCAGGGTCGACAATGGTTTCGACATCATCTGGGGTAATGCCTGTAGCGCCAGCAGATGATAGTGTTGAGGTGGCGACGTCTTTCTCCTTCTTCTTGGTACTGGCCGCTCTGGGCTTGTAGCCTGCCGCTTGATAGAGATCTGGGAACGCATTCCGGAAGCGATCCCTCAGGTCCGTCGAGCGTCGACCTTGTTCCTGGAAGACGGGGTCCTTCACAATGGTCGCCCATACGGTGCCGTGCTTCTCGTACCCTTCCTTCAAGGCTTTGTCCTCCGCCTCAGTGAACGGTCGTCGCTTCTTGGAGCGGGTCTTCTCAAAGAGAGGTTTGCCGTCGGGGAGAGTTGACCTCCTGATTTTCGAGGAGAGGTGAGTCTTAGCATTGGGGTAGTGCAGTCTGTATGCGTCTGGGAAATATGTTCGGAAGCTGGATAGATGTACGAATTCCGTTAGAGCCGTCGCGAATGAATGAAATATGAAAACGCACCGGTCTTTGAGATCAACGGGTGAACGGCTATCAAATTTGAGTGACTTGTCGCTCAGGATCGTCTTCCAGTTGCCCACTCCATGTTTGTTGCATCCGTCTACCAGCATCTGCGTCTCCTCCGTCGTCCACTTCTTTCTTTGTTTCTTCTCACTACTGGGTCCCGCCGCGCTCTCCGCGCTTCCCGAAGCCCCCATTGTGCTTCCCAAGGTGAAGTCGTCCCCATCACTGGCAATTCTCCGCATCTTCCCTCTCTTCTCAGGAAGTAAAACATCTGTGTCGGATTCGTACCCCTGACCGGGGTTGCTATGGCCAGTCCTGTGGGCATCGATGCCAGTGTCGTCTCGGAAATTCCAGGCTGAGTCTGGTACGAGACGAGGAGATGATGGTAGGGCGAGTGATACTCGTCGCGGTTTCAGCATCGCGCCCGGGCTAGCAACCGGGAATGGCGCCTTGAAAGAAAATGTCGATGTTGCCGGAGGGGGCATAGTAGGCTTGCAGGCCGTCACGGTTAACGTAGGCATACCGTTCTTTCCTGGGTCCGCAGGGGCACCGGTGTTTGTCGACATGACGAAGATATGGATGCACCAAAGTTAAAGGCCACCCACTATCAGAGATTTACCAAATTCCGTAGTTCCAGCTGCAAAACCGATCTAATGAACGGCAGAGTTACACGATTATCAGAATCCGATATGAATTCCACGAGTCGCCCCGGTGCGTATAGAAGGACCAAGAGCGACGTCAACGGTAAGAAATTGAGGTTGATATGGTACGTGTACACGTTCTTGAGGCTGCGAGGCGGACACGTTCGATATGATGCTGCAGCGTTCTGGGGTGGTAGAAGGAAAGCGACAGAAGGAAAGGTCGTGGTCGCTGTTCGATATGATGGAGGAGGGCACGAGTTCAGACCAGGAGGCAATTGACGCCCAAATATCATCTCACCATGAGCGTCTACATGCTGAGCGCCTTACAACTTGTACCACGATAAACTTGGATCTTGCAACGATGCAAATAAGCTCAGAACAGGAATTCCATAATTCCAAGCCCCTCGAGAAAGGTTTCTTTTTCTCAATCTGACTAGTGACGATTGATCTTAGAACCCAAATTTGTCGTTGAACATGCTACAACCATGAAGCGTTGTGTTGCGCGGTAAGCTCTATCTCCATGGCCAGACACGGTTTATTGACCCTGCTGTGGGCGCAAAGACATTGGACTCGCTGCGGTCAGTCGCTTCTAGGTTCGAAGATCACGGCCACGTTCAAGTGATATATTCATCACGAGCCTCCCCCAGTCGCCATTGACGGGACTCCGAAACGGAAACCGGTCGAAGAAGAAAGAAACCCAAGGGTTCCACCCGCAATTGACGTGTAGGTTCCAACCCGGGCACTCTGCAAGCGTAAACATTATCCATATCTCTTCGAATTCGAGTCGACAATCCTGTATGACTGCAGGAAGACATGGTAAACAATCGTACAGCCAAACTCAGAACTATAGTCCGTCAATTTCACCAATCGCTCGCATGGATTCATCTACCGAAGTATTTGTTAGTAGATCCATGGTGGTAGAAGGAAGAGAGCCGTACCATGATCGAGCATTTCGACCTGAACTATTTGTTGAAGCAATCTCAGGTCCTTGGCTGGCGAAAGCTTCATACGTTCTCTCAGCTTGACCACTTGTATTGGGTGTGCTTTCTTCCGACTGCGTAAGGCCGTCCGCATTAGGGGCATCATCTTCAACATCCATAAGCTTGCCTCAACTTCCTACGCGGGGGCTTGCTTCGGGATTGTACATATTCTTTTTAGATCGGGCAGCAGAACATCCGGAGGGTCGTCCGAGGTAGAATAAACGAGCTCGGGTTGCCCCACAGGTAACTGAGAGAAGAGCCGACGTGACATTGCTCGCCAGCCACAGCTGTGAAACAGATCGGAGCCCTGGTGACGGGCAGGGTGCGGGTGCCAGAGTCGCGCGAGGAGTTTATCAATATAGATCTCAACGAGAGGAACATGCCTGTGTGCCCGGAGCCTGATCGATGCGCGGACTTGCCAGTAAGATGCAGAAGGATTTGGGAGCACGCTGAAAATTCCGTCGACATCGTCTACCGAGTACCCACATTCCTGAGCACTCGAATTGAGGACCAAGTCTCTAATGCAGGGTGCCGAAAGTCGTTTCAAGATATGTAGGAAACTGCGGTCTATTCAATGTACCTCAGGATGGCAGTTCAACGGGTGGGTCCGGCAGATTTGAAAGAGAGTCTATGAAGGCCAGGCACTTGATGGGTCGCAGGTCAGGCCAATGCCCGAGCCCACAGTACGAACTGCAGGTAGATGTAAGTATCAGTGTTAGCAAAGAAGGGGAACACGAGTGCGAGGTGTTGATGGCGAGGTCCTGGAGGGAAAGTTAACGACGCACTCCCAGTGCATCCATATGAACGGCGACGGTTTCTTGAGAGAGTCGGAGAGTCTAAAGAGATGGTCAGAGAATCGAGCATTGAGAACCGTGCTCCAAAGATGAAGTCCACAGGGGGGAACGATTTCGTTCGCGGCTGGATTTCGATGACTTTGACCCGATGCGCTTGCTCTTTCGGGAACGACAAGGGAAGGCCTGAAGCGCCTCTGAAGTTCTTCCAACCAGGGTTTCGAGAAATCCGCATAGACGATTCCCCGTAGGCGCAAGGCGAATCAGATTGTGGCCAGTATTTCTCATCATCACCAGTATCCTTGGAGAGCTCGAAGACAGTGAGGGCAAGGACCTCTGGGGGGAGTCGAGGGATCGCGACGGAACGAGTGTTGTTGTTGCATCGCTTTGCTGATTGGACGTAAGCGCGCCGGTGCCTTGTGGTGGATCTCCTAAGTATCAGAAGCCAATGTACTTTGCATTCTGCGGGAGGTGGTGTGGTAGTGGTGGCTATGAAGGAGAACGTTGAATTGTCGCAGAAGTCGGTCGAGTTGACTGAGTTGGGGTCGCGTGACCAAGGCTCATGTAGGGGCTACCTCAAGGGTAGGGTAGGAGTCTATTAGAGTCTGCTTCGTGGAGCTTGGTATCGCGAAGAAAGATAGAATTACAGAATACCATCGTACATAGTTTGTCAAGAACGTTAGAAGGCGTTCTACCCCCGAAGATTGGCCGAGGAGAAACCCGAAGAGCTACTATCTCAGCCTGCGACATCATTGTGGAAACATATCAGTGCAAATCATAGGTCACATCTAGATGAGTAACACGGCTACATGGCTTCAGAACTTCTTCAGTGGAAAAAAAGAAGCTTTTTCAGTTCGAGAAATGAGATCGACGAAAATACAAAGCGACACTACTGCGCGACCACTTCCGGCGCTATCCGCTGCTCCACCAAGTTCAGCTTGTTCACCCACTCGTCCAGCCTCTGCGCCAGCCCCCCGATCTGCTCGCGCGAGAGCACGCGCGGCTGCACCCATGTGATGTTCGCCTTGCCGTCCACTTGGTCCAGCGATCCTTTGATGAGTTTCAAACTACCCGAGGTGAATAAAGCGGAAAGTAAATGGCAGAGGTTGCTCGTACCTGAGGGCTTTCATGACGAGGTGCTCGACCTCGTCTGGCGGCAGCCGTGTCTCCTCTGCGATGGTTTGGAAGGTCAATGTTCGGTTGTTCGCGCTTCTCTTGAACACCGACTCCATCAACGCCATCAGACAGATCTTCTGGCGGAGGAATGAATAGTTCTCTTGCAGTATACGCTGCGAATCCAGAATGTCAGAATGTCAGCAACGGCGCAATCTCACAAGAACCGAACCTCTCTCGGGAACAGAGGCGCCAGTGCTTCGAACTTGCCGATGTTGCCCTCGTTGAACGTGAACAGGAGCTTCTTGATCCACGCATACGGCGTGTTATCGAGCGAATCTAAGATCGGGTGCATCAACTTGGTGTGGCGTCAGACATGCAGCGTCATACGAGCCAAGGCGTGCACAACTCACCAGTTCGCCGAAGTTATATATGGTATCGCCTAGGAAGGCGGAGATAGCGAGATCGTGCGCGCGCGCCAGCCGTTCCTCTGGGGACATGTCAGTCGCTGGGTCGACGCATGCGAGGTAAAGCAGGGAGTTGCGGTAGTAGGGGGCGTATTCAGCCTTGGCCTATGTGCACCATTAAGAAATGTCGCATGGGGATTGCGAAGGCGTACCTTGTAGTAATCGGCAGCGACGCCATAGTATGCGGCTCTTACGCCGTTCTCTACGCCATCTAATCGATCGAGCACATCCCAAGCGGCGTCCATGTCGGTTTTGGTCCCCTCGAGATCGCCGAAGACGAGTTTGGTGTGGGCGATGGTAGCGAGGAGAAGGACATACGCCTCAATTGAGGACTGGGAGGTGGGGGGCGCGTCCGGGGCATCCGGGCTGGGTTTCGCGACAGACGGAGGGATTGGAATGCGAGACAGAAGTGAGGTCAGCTGTGTAAGTTGCGTTTGTGGGTCTAAACGACACCATCGTAAGTTGCGAGTGAACTGGATGGTAGGGCAGACGAACTTTCGATATCCTTCGCCACCTTGACACCCATCTCCACCAGCCGCAGCTGGTTCATCTTGCTCTCAAAGTCCCTTACGAAGATATTGAATACGTTCACTCGATATGGTTTCGAAGCCGGATGGTCGACGAACGCAAAGAGCTTCTGAGTGAGCTGATGCCATAGTCTGCAAATAGCCTTGAGTAAACGCACTCAATTCTGCCGCTCATATTGCTTACTTTCGTGTGTACAATGACCGGAAACTTTCAAAGAATGGGTGCAATTCTGCGGGCGTTGATGACAGTGCCGTTCCAATGAAACTGTCTAGGTCCAGCTTGGGTGCTGCAGGTGGATCAATAGCCATCGCAGCGGTCGATGTTGAAGACGACATCCTCAGTCCAGAGAATAAGATAACGACGGGCGGGAATGACGCGGGGCGACGCGTCGGCGGGAGTTTACATGTGCTTGCGGTTGTTTGCTTGTTTCTTTGGATGCTAAGGATGCTAATCGAGGACCTGGGAAAGGTATCGTGACTTCAGTGACAACTCAGCCTGCCCTAATGTCCAGAAGATATATAGGACCAGCGCTTCGATGAATGTCCCTTATCCTCCCACCACGACGGTAAGTTTACTCCTTGCTGTGCACCTGCTTTACTGACGCAGCCTCAGGTGGCCGCTGGGTCGCTCGAGCATCCCTCGTTCTATCTGTGTGGCACGACGCCACTTTTGTGAGGTAAGTAGCCGAATCGACCCCCTTTGATCTCACCCTTAACCTCCACGATGCGCAGATATCCGACGATACTCTCTCCTCGAGACTACGATAGTCTATCCAGATGGTACATACCACGCGCGGTATACACCTTGTCACTGGGAAGCACGACGCTTCTATTTCGGCGTATGACTCGACGGTCATGACGCACCTTTCATCGCATCGCCCCTCGATGTTGATTTCCAGGTGAGTCTCCTTCTTGCATATATGATGACCTTACTAAAGTAACCGCACATTTTAGATCGAACCAACAGACTGTTGGATTGATGGTACATGTGGTCGGGCATTGGACCACGTTTCCCTGGTTGGTATATCTTATCTCGTATCGGTGTCCAGATACTAATATCCACGTTAGATTCATGTTGAATCATTGTCAGGCTCCGGCGCGCCGCGCTGTAGAGCAAAGCTCGTACATTGTGAGATGTATAGCCCCAGAGTGTTCGGCTCTGGGGGGTCGACCAATGGTCGACCGGGTTATCTGATCGGTGACCCGGCTATGGCACTGCCATACCTTTACAAATTAATTACCCCAGGCCCGCTACGTAGCGTTTTCTTTGTTCTTGTCAAGATAGATTGCTGCAATATTCGCGTGATAGTAGCCTTCTATATTGTTGTGTTGACTGCTGCCATTCTCACGGCGCCCAGCGTTGCGTTCGCGCACACGCGGAAGAATGGAAAACTCATCGCAAGTCCTGTGTTGAGAGTCAGTGTCTGACCGTCAGTATATGCACCACTCGGTGCTCGTAGCTTTCTCGGGAACCCCCAAACTCGTACATCAAAACCGTGCAGACTTCTTACCTTCTACGGCACACATAAATGACACCCGATTCGATAGGAATCTCGAGAATTCGAACTCGCAAAGGCCACATACCGCTACCAGTATTCCACCTTCTTTCGGCAAACTATGGGGAGTCCCAGAACCCAGAAGTGACATGTAAAACGGATCAACGCGAAGTAGGTAAGTCGAACTTGCCGGCTCTAACTGATTGCGCTTAGACGATCATGCTATACGGTCGCAGATGGTGGAAGGGACGGAATTACTGTCTTGGATCTCGAAGATGTGTTCGGACATTCTCCGTTGGTGCGCCATTTTCGTGTGGTCCTATTTCTGTCTGTCGTTGATCCCGAGACGGAATGTCACTTTTAGTACGCACGTTCAACGATGCCGGGATGTGGCAGCGACCCGAGATGTATATACCTTGGCCCGGGATCGTCGCGATTCACTGGAGTCTGGCGTAGAAACAGTCGCGGAGTATGGGCGGAGTATGCATCTGCCCGGTCTGGTCATCATGACTCGCATCCTCGAAGGAGGAGGCCAACTGGACTCGGTGAGCGAACATTCTCTAATAGATACTTTGTCGCTGATGTGGATACTACATAGCGGAGGACCGAAGGCTAAACAAAAACGGCTGCAAGTGCGAGGGCCTCCTGACGTCAGAAAATGTGTCAGTTGTCACGAAAACCGGTGAGTTGAGTGGGTCGTTGGGAGGCAGCATTGTCTAACATACCGACCCTGCTAGCCGTGCATCAGCATGTGTAGACCTCAACCTTGCCCGAAGTTGCGGTACTCAGCAAGCTCATGTCTTCGCGTACGCTCTCAAAGGGAAATGCGTCTCGAGCGGTTCGACAGAGAAATGGATTCAGCTAGGCTCTGCAGAGAGAATACATTTCTGACTCTAGATGTAGGGCGTCACCAGTGCCCCCCTGCTCGCCGCGGCGGGCGAATTCTATGCAGCATTTAGGCGGCCTCGCCAAATATGGCCCTGTCTATTGGACGTTCATCAATCAATCATCAACTCTCCCGATATGTCAAGGAGCTTGCGGGCGATAAAGTGGGGCATTCGACACGTATATTCTCATCCGTCGGCCTGAGTCGGGTCTCAAGTCGGGCTGGATATCCTTGGAGACTACGCATCATCCGCGAAGCTGCCGTACTCGAGGGCACGCGTGTCTACACAATACTTTACCAGACTTTACTACCCGGACCGACGGTCGCGCCCCGCTTGCCAATGTTTTCAATCGAATAAACCCAAAAAATACAATATGACTTCGGTTCGGAACCAAAGGCGCCGTAACTGTGAGGGCCGTCAATTGTGTCAAAGGCTGGGCCGGAGTATGCTGGTTCGTAATTTCCACTCGAAGCCTGAGTGAGTGGTTTCTGATGATGGTCTATTACAGATGGTCTGTATCAGTATGATGATTGATCATCGGTACAGAAGCTGATGTACCATACCGCTGTTCAAGTTGATTCAACTGTTTTCGACCCCAATCCTTCGGGCCTGTCTCACGCGTCCGGCACAGCTGTCCGACGCGACTGGGGCGGCCTCGACTACAAGCGCATGGCGGGCGAGCTGCTTGTCCGAGGGTATGTAACGTTCCGGCGCTCTCTGCAACAACAAAACAGCGTCATTGCCGATCTTCAGATGGAGAAGCATACTCCACGCGCCTACAATAGGCAGTTATAAACGTTCTCACATATAGTAAGAAGCTCGGCTCGCCGTTCGTTGCTGTCAGGTGCTTCTGTTGATTCAGAAGCGTACACTCTCGGATTTCCTTTCTCTCGAGATGGACCCATCCATTGCCGCGACGTGAGTAATCCAGAGCACCCTACTGGCCGCGCGGCTGGCAAGTTGGATGAGATCTCACGTTCCTGGATCTTCTGCAGAATAGTACATAAGGTCGATGTACTGAAGCATACTGGCCAACTAACTCATCTACAATGCGCTGGTGGACTACCTGCGTCGCTCTCACTTCGTTAATACCTTACGCCCTCCTGCCCAGTTATGGGTTCAGTCTGCCCCAGCAGCTCGAGGCGAGGCAGAACGACTATCCGAGTGGATCATTGTTACACGGCGAGTTGCACTATTTCCTGCCAAGATTGCGTGCTCACTCGCCTACCCATAGATTATCCTGGGCAGCATACGTTGCCAACGCTTGAGTTGATCCAGAAATTGAATGCCACTAATGGCACATTCCTTCCGCTGGAGGAGATTCAAGGAGACATAATGTACGCATTCCGATGGCTTGGAGTCGTGCCCTGTGTCCATAACGCACTATCTCCCTAGGATTGGGATGAGGAAGCCCAAGGAAATATTCTTTTTCTACTCGATTCAGAACCCAAGAAAGTTCAAGAGTGTCCTCGCGAAACTGATCTACCCTCATATTACCAGTAATATATCCTATTATCTCAGGAGAGCACTAATTCGTATATTCTTGAGTTAGCGACTGCTCAAATGGTCTGCACTACCTGCACGCAACCATCAGCTATGCTGAACGTTGCTTGGACCTCACAAGGCCTTCGTAAACTTGGTGTATTGGACGACCTCGGGGATCCCTACTTCGCCATGGGGCAATTAAACGACGCTGCAGCCCTTGGCGATACCGATCCAAGCACAACGTGGGCTCCAGGTCTTTATGCGAACAAGACGGACGGCGCTTTCCTGATTGCGGCTAGAGATTGGGAACCTATCGACACCTTACTGAATCAAATGAGGACCTGGTTGGGCGACGCGATTGTAGAAACGCACAGCAACAGGGGCGCGGTACGACCCGGTGATGCGGTTGGTAAAGAACACTTTGGTTGGCTTGATGGCTTCGTAAGTGACTCCTTCTAAATTGAAGGAGACTCCATGGCTCACCCATCGTCCTCGTGACAGATTCAACCCGCCGTCGCTGGTTTTGCTACGAGCACCTACCCCGGACAACAGCTTCTCCTACCTGGCACGCTCCTGACGAAAGAAATCGGTGACCCCCGCAGAGCTGCCCGACCAGCATGGACGAAATGGGGCTCCTTCATGGCGTATCGACAACTCCAAGAGCTCGTTCCTGAATTCGATGACTACCTCATGCAAGAGTTCGTTGCTAAATCACCCTTCCGTGACAATGTTGTACTGATCATACCCACCCGTGTGCAGAGCTGCTTTAATCCAAGACTCCTCGAGGAGCGTTCGCGAGCGTGCCGATCTTCTTGGCGCTCGCATGTTCGGTCGCTGGAAGAGCGTCAGTTGTCACTTCGCATTCTATGTACCATATTTGCTCATCCACGAAAATAGGGTACTCCTCTTGACCTTGCCCCAGAGAGGGACGATCCTTCTATCGGCCCGAATCTTATGCTCAACAACAACTTCGACTTCAATCACCCGGCGCCCTTCGATATCAACAGTAACCAGTCCTATTGTCCCTTCTCCGCCCACATCCGCAAGATTCGTCCCCGTGCTGACCAGGGAAACACAAACCTCAAGAACCAAATGATTAGGGCAAGTATACCCTATGGTGAAGAGCGTAAGTAGTTTCATTTGTGTCGTTTCTTGGTTGTAGCTCGTGTTCCTTTAGTCAGCGACGATGAGATCAACGGCAAGAAAACAGCGACTGAACGTGGTGTGGCGTTCGGTAGGCCACCTACCTATATTTGCTAGATTCCGTTCTCACGCATCCATACCAACTCCAGTGACCTATCAGAGTGATCTCGGTTCCGGGTTCCACTTTCAACAAGCCGAGTGGGCTAACAACGTCAAGTAAGTCACAATCTATACCCATCGCTCAACCCATCTAATCCCTCAACCTAGCATTCCCACCGGAAAAAGCGACCCAACACCTGGATTTGACCCGATTGTCGGCCAGAACAACGGCAAACCACTTGTTGTGTCTGGAATCGACTACACAGACCTCAACCACGACTTAACTTTCATGAGCTTCGTTGTTTCTAAGGGAGGTGACTACTTCTTCAGTCCCTCCATGTCCGCCATCTTGCACAGAATCGCTGCTTAATCCTACTCATTGCACGTTTATCTTAAATGATGTGGCTTGTTTTCAGAGGGATCATAAATCTAGTAATAACATAATTTGGCTCACTATTTCAAATACCAGCGACTGATTATTTGAACTGAGGCCTCCTGTCGAAATCCCCACGATGCAGAATCGAGATTTTCTCACAGTCCTTCCTTTCGAACCGTCGCTGCGGTCGAGTTCAGAACGGAACAGATTCCAGCTCCAGTGCCTTTCCATGACAGTGCTAAGGCATTCTCTTGCCAGGACTTAGGCAATGCAACATTATATTTGACATATATCGTTTAATCAAGCCAAATCTTCCTCGAACGCCCTCTTCCCCTTCACCAAGCTGGCTTCAATAGAGGCCGGTATCCAGGCGTTCCATAGACAAGGTGCATGCCTACAAGCTATGTCATTGACTCACGCCCGAAGAGCTTACTTGCGTACGTCTACGACTATTTCTTGCAGGAAATCAGAATTGGTATGCAAATTTCCATATTAGGTGACTTTATACTTGTTCCCATTCCTGGAAGCAAATCGACAGGCCAGATATATCCATCCCATTGTGTACCATTATACGACCCACTTCCACCACGTAAACGACCGCCTCAGGGCGCGGACCGGTGTTAAAATCTGATGTCCGCGATTGACTACCGCTACACAGGCCTTGTATTTCAAAAGGTGCCCTACTTGTTCTCTTACCTAAGGGAGAAAGTTCTGTGCAGCGGAAGTATATCCATGTGCTGGAGTCCCTTGAGTGAGGCTGACTCCATCCAGACCATGCCTTGATGATTTGTTCTCTTTGAGGTATGTCGCGTTTACATATCAGCTGGGGTACCAAGGGGTAACTTCCCTCCCTTCGCCTTCTACCAGTGACTCAGCGCACTTGCAAGACATCTGCCTCGTGTCGTTTCGTGTAGTCAACGGGTAGTGCTTTGCGGGTCAGGGCTTTCATAACCCGTTTCAGCTTGAAGCATCCACGATGACCGACGCGCTCGCCATAATATCTTTCGTCTGCGCTGGCTTCTTCGTATTATTCCTATTCGCCGATCGTGTCCGGCTCAATACGCCTACCTCGACGTTGATCGCATGGTTCTTCATATGCAACCTCATCCACGGGGTCAACACAGTGATTTGGAAGGGAAATGTGGACATCAAGATACCTATCTGGTGCGATATCAGTACGTGTCTTGCCTTTGCAAAGTGTAAAGAGGTATTCACGACGAATTATAGCGACAAGGCTGCTTCTAGGAGCCAATGTCGGTCTACCTGCGACGTTCATTTGTATTGCGCGGAAGCTGGAGTTCGTGTCGTCTCAACGCGAACCCCCTCCGGATGGTCAATATAAACGCGTACAAATTGCTATAGATGTCGCACTGTGCATCGTGCTTCCAATTATATATATCCTACTTCGTGAGTCATCTTCTAAGCATCTGGACTCTGCTGAATGTAGGACGGTAGATTATATTGCCCAAGATCGCCGTTTCGACTTGGTCAGAGATTTAGGGTGCTTCGCATCTATACACCCATCTACGCCGGCCCTAATAATCGTTTGGCTTCCCCCACTTCTTACATGTAGTATCGCCCTTCTCTACTGTGGTACGTGGTGCTCGTTTCTCGAATACATACTAGATGAACTCATCAGCCTACAGGTGTCACTATACATAACTCATTCCGCATCTCGACTTCAAGTTTCGGTTCACACGTTTCATCACGCTCAGCATACACGTCTTCTATCTTCATACGCACCCTCATAATCTCCCTTATCACCTCGGCCGTCCTGGGTTTAACGTCCCTCTTCGCCTTGTTCTCGCCTCCAAGGCTCAGCAACTGGACCTCATGGCGGAACGTTCACGAAAATTTCTACGACATCGATATCATTAGCACGAAGAACGAACTCACGGGCATCCAGTTTGCGTGGTGGGGCTTCAAAGCAGTGTCGATCGTTTATCTCGCCCTGTCATTAGCAATCGGTCAAGAAATCAGAGACGGCGCGAAGTGGATTCGATCGACAATCATCAAGTGGAATAAAGACAGGAAACGACGTTCTGTCCCATCTATCTTGATGATGCATACCCAGTAAGTGTATGGCTCTTTCGTTCTCGTCTCTTTGGTCTAACGACGAATCAGACAAACCCAGATGGTTACCAAATGCTCTCCGCCTCCACTGAGCCCGCCTCCGCCTCTTACCCTTGAACTCAAGTCTGGGTGGGATGATATGCTTGACGACAAGGCTTCAAAAGGCTTCAAGAGCAAGAATCGATCCAAGCTATCCCTTTCGCCTTCCAGTGGTCGGAGCGCGAGCTCTGTTCCCAGTTCCAGCCCCTGCTCGAGCCCCACGCCAAGCTCAGCTCGCAGTTCACCCGTCCCGGAGAACGATTCGTTCGCTATAGATACCCTAAATTATCTCAACTCTCCCATTGCTCAATCGCTCGGCCTGAGGTCTCCCCCTCCAGTATATTCCTCGCCCCAGAAGACGTCATACAACATCACGCCTTGGAGACGTCCTCAGACCCCGACCAAGGCACCCACGCCTGTGACCCCGAGTACAGTCACCGTAGAGGTTGATATTGCGCCGCTCAAGGCTCAGGGACCTGCGAGACAAAGTATACCCGATGATGCGAAGTCGACTGTGTCCTCCATATGGGAAGCACCTTGGCCGGAACCGCCTGCCTCAGTTCCGCAAGGGAGTCCTACTCCGTCCCTCATCCAAGGCCTATTCCATGCTCGGTCGTCGTCTCGATCCCTACCACAGTCTCGATGTCCTTCTCCTGCCTTATCTTGCGACACATTGGGCTTGCCCATCTTATCGCCTTCGTCGCCTCCTGACAAACCTTTTCAAGGTGCAGTAGCCGAGGCATTACTACCGGGACGTCCCGGCTCCTCTCCAGCAGCAATACGACCCCCTAGACGTTCTAGTCTGAGACGATTGGGGAGCCTTGAGGGGCTGAACGTTCCGGGCATCGGGAGGGGCGTGAGTAACCGCGCAGGCAAGGAGATAATCTATATGACAGTGGTGAAGGAGACAGTCTAGCCGTAGCGAATCCTCGACCACTATCGTTCTCCTTCATCTGCATTGCTTCGTGATTTGCTTCATTTTTCGATATATCTGGTCTCAAGCACTTACACATGTATCTATTATGATTTATCCTTTCTGTATCTTATGTTTTCACCTTTCGAATACACACATGTATTTTTATGAACTATCGGTTTCTAGATCAAATAATGATCTCGCTCGTCTTGGTGACGGTATACTGGACAAACATCAAAGTGATATATCTCACAGGTAAACACGACCGCCATTCAGCCTTGAGTGCAAACCAGTATCTTGTCCGAGACAATTAGTGAGAAGTGAAGCTCGTTGGGCGCTTGACATATTCTTATTGTTATGCGGGACAATTAGTGGGTTACATAAGCGAGGAAAGACAATAAGCTCGCCACGTGGGAGACAATAAGAGAGCTGTCGCGCGTCCACGGTCGCCTATACAAAGGACTGAACCAGCCGTCCAGCGTCCATCACATCTCTCCTTCTTCCCCTCACCATCCATCTCCTCAGTCTCACCGCGATCATTACACCCGCCCCCGCATTGTAGGTTGCAGTCGCGAATTCGATGGACTCTTCAGGATTCGGTGGAATTGTTGTGGCCGGGTGGTTCTGAGATGAGGCGTAAAGTATAAGGGAATCATGGGGACGACTTTAGGTGCGTGATATGGACTACCATCCCATATAGTCGATGGAAACTCAAAGGATATCTTGTATTTCAGGTTGACTGAGTCATTGTGCATATGGTGTCACCACTGCATAGGTACATGCATTTGCAGCTTGTATTCGCCTAGAAACCGACCGTTGATCTCAAAGACGACGCTTCTTTCAATCATACAGTTTGCGATGGGAAATATCATACATATCATCCCGGACAAGACACTCGCATTTTGGACACCCCCTTGTTGGCTCGAACACCCTGACCAGGGAGCTTCGACCTGCTTCGACTGTGCATCGTCCTTCCGAATTCGCGGCATCAGCAGGTCAGGTCAGCGCCACCCATGTGGGAATTTTCGAGCTCCAGATCACCGACGTACAAGCTAACAGCCGAAAAAGGAAATCGAACATTGTCTTTTCCGGATTCATTCACAAAGGTACTTCCGAATCCGGCGACAAGCCAACGACCAAAAGTCGTCTAGGTTTTCATCATATGGGGACGCCATTTGACACCGAGGACAAGGGGACCGCCAAAATTGTGTACAAGGATGGCGGGCAGAGCATTCGCTCTTAAAAACTGGGTCCATCAACACAGCTTGATCCCCATCGCCTCTACATTCTTGTACTCGAGAATCGGTCCCCCATCCTTCGAGTGCTTCAGTTGGTCGCTCCTCAGAACACATCCCGCCGCACCTGCTAGAACCGAAGATGTCCTATCCCTATCCGAACTACGTATACTCTATCTTCGTCTTCATCAGCTTTTTGCTGGTTAGTATCCCATTCCCATGGCATTTGGAAGGTACGCGGCTCGCGCTTTTTTACCCAATCGATTGACTTACATTATCGGGTAGCCTGGAATACGGGTACTTGCCTCTACATGTTCTGGACGGCATTAGCTTGCCTCAACCAATTCGTTAACTCGATCGTCTGGTCTGGCAATGCGATTAACTGGGCCCCAGTGTGGTGCGACATCTGTAAGCTTTGGCGTTTCTTGGCATTGGCTATGAGGCCTGACAGTTTCCCAGCCGCCCGAATCATCATCGGCACTTCCTTCGCCATCCCCGCGGCTTCCCTCTGCATTAACCGCCGCCTCTACCACATTGCTTGCGTACAATCGGTGACTGTGACCAAGGCTGAGGTGAGCTATGCTCTGGTTTGCCTGCCATGCTCAGATACTGATATTATCTCAGAAACGCCGCGCTATCATGGTGGACTTGGCAATTGGTCTGGGTATCCCAATTTTGGGCATGATCCTCCAATACATTCCTCAGGGCCACCGATTCAATGTCTTCGAAGACTTGGGTTGCTACCCCTTCACCTACAATACCCCCGTAGCTTTCGTCCTCGTCTACTGCCCACCAGTCCTCATCGGATGCGTCTCCGGCTATTACTGCGTTCGTAGCATCCTCGCCTTCAACAAGCGTCGCCTTCAATTCAAGGAGCTCCTCTCCGCGAACAGTGGTCGCCTCACTTCTAACCGTTACTTCCGCCTCATGGGCCTCGCCTGCACCGACGTCGCCCTCACCGTTCCCCTCGGTCTCTACGCCATCTCGCTCAACGCACGCATCGGGATTTCTCCCTGGTTGGGCTGGGCTGATACCCACTACGGTTTCTCCCGCGTCGACCAGATCCCCGGTGTTCTATGGCGCATGGACAAGACGTTCGTGACCGCTGTTGAACTCAGTCGATGGTCCATCGTCTTCTGCGCCTTCATCTTTTTCTTCTTCTTCGGCTTTGCCGATGAGGCCCGCAAGCACTACCGTATCGCTTTCGATTCCGTTGCCAAGCGTGTCGGTTACACCACTGGCGGAACAATGTCCTCCACCGGCACTTTCAACGAGAAACGGTCATACCCTGGTATGGGTTCTACTGGCACCGGCGTTACCCTTCCCGTCTTCGTTCACACCGATATGATCACCAAGCGCGAATCATACGCTTCATTCTCCGATATGTCCTTCACGGACGCTGGTGGTGCTTTGGATGTCAAGACCGACGTCGGATACTCCACATCTTCCAGTTCTTCGACTCTTTCGGTGCCAGAGCAAGCTCACACTCGACAGGACGTCGTCGGCATCGAAATATCTTCCGTACGCGGCGTTGCCCTCGACTCCCTTTCACCCTCCCCTTCGGAATCTCCCGTCAACAAGGAGAACCCCCCGCGACATACCCCCGATACACCCTCAACATATAAAGAGAGCGACTTGAGCGCCGTATAAACCGCCCCTCACATCCCCCTTCGTAAACCCATTAAACCCACAACGCCCTAAACATTCTAAAGATCTAACCTCATATTCACCAACATTCACTGCATTGCCACCATTACGCATTACGACCGACACCCTACTGTATTTTTAGCCGTGTCATTTCATTCCGGATTAGTCTGTTAGTTTAATTTGCAACGATACCACTTCGTTTACTGTGTCGATATCACTATTCATATGTATTGATTCTTGGAGAAGTACCTAGACACTTGTCAAATATACAATTTAAACTGTAACATTGACATGCGCGAGCCTGATAAGAGTTACCTAGCGTTCGAATTTCATCGATAGCTTGATGGAACTGGCTGCGACAATCCGCTTTGTGCCGAAGGCAATTCATTTGCAGGGAAATCAAAAAACGATAATTATTAGTAGGTACTTCGGCTTGTTCACGACTACCCTGAGGTTGCCAGTATACTTCCTTGTGATAACACTCCCTTTCCGCCGACGAAGCATGACTATACAGACATTCTATTAGTCAAGATTAGTATTCGGTCAAAATGTCGACAGGTGTGGCAAGCCGAAGATGGACTCGCGAAGCCAGGGAACCTGAGACGTCTGAGAGAGCGGCTTCCCAGAGATTTCATGGGGTCTGCAAAGAATGGATAATTCCGCGACCTTTTTTACTTCCGAGTTTCGCCTCTTCTTCAACTTCACTCGGAGGGACTGGTCTGCGACGCTTATCCCCGGGCTCATCGTCGCGACTTGGGCAGTCCAATGTGCCTCGCTTCCTGCATGGAACAGCGTGCGGTTCATACCTTGGACGGCTTGCTACCTCTACTTCTTCAACCTATCCAACCAGATCGTCGGCATTGACGAGGATCGCATCAACAAACCGGGCAGGCCACTTCCCTCCGGCCAGATCACCGTCCAGGGCGCAATGCGTCGGTGTGCAATTGCGCTGGCTGCATTCTTGTGGACCGCGCTGTTCAACGGCCAATTGATCGCCCAGACGTTGACATGGGTCGCGACGACGGCCTTCTTATGCTTGACGCCATACGGGGGACATTGGTGTGGGAAGAACGTTGTCGCTATGAGCGCGGGTGCCTGGGTGCTTCTTAGCGGGGTATACAATATGATTGCAGAAACTACACCACTGGAAGAACAGTTCCTCGTTGTGGTCGCCATTTGGGTTGGCTCGGTTTCGCTGATACAGGACCTCAGGGATATCGACGGTGACAAGGTGGTTGGAAGGAAGACCTTGCCCATCGTAGCTGGTATTGAGCGGAGTCGATGGCTGATATCTTACGTGTTTCTGCCTTTAGGCTACGCAGTTCTGTGTGCAGGGGGGATCATATCCGCGGCCCCAATGTCCCTAATTGCAGCCCACGCACTTTTGGCGTACAGGGTATTAAGTGGCACGGATGCTAGACATGACCACAAGACGTATATGGTGGGTTGCCCTTGTTCAATAACGTTAGAGATCTAGCTCAGACGGTTTTAACAGCTCCTCACTTACCTGTTCTGCTACGTCCTCATTGTTCCAATATGGTGCGATATGCGATGAATACCATCTACCCGGGCTATCCCCTGGTGTTGCCACCTGCGAGTGGTAGATTGAATTTGAAACTTCATGGTGTGTTTGCTCTGTATAGATGTTTCGATTTTATATGATCGGAATCACCTAATTTTTTGGTTAACAGATCTGAAGTCCCATGGTGTCGTGTAGTTGTGATCGGTCGTCCATACGTAGCCTGTGTCCTCTCCCTGTTTTGGTATAAATACTCGCACATAGAACATGACTTCGACTGCGACCGTCAACGCTGCGAGCAGCAGAAAGACACGACAGGACGAGGCTAAGATTACCATCGTTGGCATTGGGACGATCCAAAGCCCGGAGTCCAGTCTTTATGAGAACGAAAGGCTTGGGTTGGCCGGGACATGTGTGTTGCGGAGGGAAGACACAGGTGAGACCGAAGTATAGCCGAAATAGACTAAGCAATGACTCATGTATGTTCGTTTCAACTGATATGTGCTTGGAATCAGCTGATAAACTAGCAGACGCACGTCGAGGGGTGGCCAAATGGTATGGCACTCAATCCCCTCAGCGAGATACTAGGTTGAAAAAAGACGGATTGCTTTTTAAAAATCTTACCAGTACTTGTGAGATTCAGCATGTTCCACATTTGCGGGATGCTAGAAATCGAGGGTGTTTACGAGGCACGACCGTCGACGGTCGTGATTGCTAGTGAAGGGTCCTGCGGTCTTGCCATCTGGCAGTGTCACTTCGAGTGGTAGGTTGAAACTTCATCGTGTGTTTGCCGTACATAGATATCTAAGTTCTACGGTCTGATTTCCTTCGCCTGGGGAGCAGTTAATGGATCCAATACAATGTAGAATCATTAGTAGTGTTGGCACCCTGAGTCTATCTGCTGACCGACCTTGCAACTTGAAGCCAATTCCAAGCTTTAAGCTTTAACAAATGAAGCAAAACAAAGAGTACTCTATGGTGCAACACACCTAGTCACCACCAATTTGGACAGTGGCCAAATTGGATTGGAAAATTTTTTACGTGAAAACTCGCTAGAAACATGTGTAGAATACTAGAACAAGGTTGAAATATGTAGTCGAATTAAAGATAACCAGACCTTGAGAGCTCCAAAAGTCAATTCCCACTTGATTTTGCAAAAGTGAGCGAGAAAAACTCTGCCGTTGGCCAATCTCTTACGAGTGAAAAGAAATTACTCTGCCAGTTTTGAGAAATTCAACAAATGGTCTTGGGGTTTTGTTCCTCTCATCAGTTAGAGTGTTTTCCATAGAGGGATAAGAAAAGGGGGCAATTTTGACCTTCCTATTTCGGTTGTTACGAAGTAGCGGTGACTAGGTGTGTTGCACCATATACTCCCTGGCTAAAAGCGTGGTTTTGCGTTTTCATTTACCTTTAGATGTAGCCAACTTCCTTGGAACAGAACAGCCCCATGCATCGCGTGGAACTTGTGTAAGTCGCGGAGCGGCGATTACCGCTTGCTATGTATTCAACGACCGCGACGCTCGGAGTCTGAATTAACTTCTTCGACACCAACCACCATCACTGATGGCCTCGTCGATGTCTTCCCCTCCTACAAGTCCCCGGCAGTCATCAGATGATACCGGTGTCCTGCCAGCTTCATCTCCGAACACCAGTACGAGCACTAGCGCTTCGTTGAATCAAGTTCATACCCACCTTGTGCAACATGCAACCGAGAAGAAGCAGGAACTCAAGGAGCCGTCCCTTACCCAATCCCGAAGAGTGGCTGAGACAATTTCGGCGCCGTTCGTACCGTTCGACGCGGAGGCTGTGATTGTCAAGCCGTTTCAAGAGGAAACGAACCGGGATACAGTGTTCGAACGCGGTGAGTACTTCAACAGACAGAAGTTGCTTCAGAGTCAATGGGGAGGCGCGTATTGCGCATATATCTCTATTCATTTCCTATATGCACCTTTATCTGAGAAAGGGATGACCTACAATGGCTCTAATTCGTCGTACCTTGGACTTACATGCTCACCCTTGTCTTGTATGCTAGAATTTACGTCAATGTTACTCGACATCATGCTCGAATTTCATGCCTGGTCTGCCGCACGACCCAGAGGGGAAAGCGAATACTCCGGGCAACTCATTGAACAAAGGATTGGGAAAGTGATGAGCATAGAAATGGAACAAGGCAGGTCGTCTACATCCACAGCGCTTTCGCGCGCCTATCGTATACCGTTTCCATTTCTTCGTTCGACGCTTATTGGTAGGCGCCTTTTCACTGCTTGGGGGTTTGCTCCGCACTCATTCTGCATATCTGGCACCCCAATACCCCCTTCACTTTTCCCTCCGACTCTCGGATCAATCTGGCTAACTTTTCATGTACTCAGAGGATACGAGGAGGCGTCTCAGCGATTTCATCAAGCAGGTTAAGCAGGCACTGGATGCGTTGACGGGAATCCAACTGTGACTTCTATTCTTGTGCACCTTTCTCTCGCCGCTGGCTCAGCTCTGTCGGCTTTTTGCTCTCTGGATGACTACGCGCTTCTAACGGTCTCAACTCCACCCCGTGCGGGCAAAACCGCCGGTTCTTCGTATTATTGCTGTATACCCCTTACATATGGACTTTCGTGCGCCTGCTTTCGTCTGTCAAACATTGCTGTCGGACGCTTGTTTCCTTCTGTCTCCGCTCTTATTATATCACACTGGCGATAACACTGCATGTTCTAAAAATTTCCGTAGATGAGTCCCACACATCTTCATTTCCGTCTGGTGCGTGGGTCCAAACCCTCACCGCTGGTACGGTGATCAATCATGGAGCTCTCAGCATGCCAGATACACATTGTTTACGATAACGAGGATCGTTCGCATTGGGAGACATTTGGTGACAATGTTATCCGCTGTTTCAAGGCTGTCGCATTTGCAAACGAATCCTCAGTTTTTAAATAGTAGCAAATGGCTTTACGAAATCAGATGAGCAGCAGCACTATGCGCAACGCCAAAGGTCCAAGAGAATTCCAATTCAACGGGAAGAACGAAACAAAAGGTACGTGAATGACTATATATGGACTGCGCGCAACGTTTCTCACTGAGCTTGATAATTCAGTACTGGCCCGCACCAAATGGGCAGCGCAAGAATGTAGCAAAAGAGGTAAGTAAAAAGCTGTAAAATCACGTCAGCCCAATCGCTAACCAGTGGCACCAACGGAAAGACCCACCATATACGTCTTATGGTCGTATTTAGCCTCTGTCCCGTGCCATGTTCTGTACGCCAACAACACATGGGCTGCCGACACCGTGGTGGGTGCCATCGATATGATGCCCCCCGCCCACAGCGCCACGTAGCTGAGTGGGAGGAATGCAAGCGATATCAGCCATCGACTTTGCCTATCCCCAACCACGATTGGCAATGTCTTCCTTCTGACGATTGTGTCCCCCTCGATGTCCCTGAGGTCCTGTATCTGCATGGCTATGGCAAGCCATATGGCTACCGCAAAGAAGAAGCGCTCCTCCACCGACGCGGGTATAGCAACCGTCTTGTATATGCCGTTGAGAAGTGCCCATGTACCAGTGCCCATGGCCACTGAATTCTTCCCAAACCAATGCCCTCCACATGGCGTCAAGCACAAGAAAGCCGTCGTCGTCACCCATGTCGCCGTTTCGATGATTAAGTGACCGTTGCCGTTAAATAGCGCAGTGCCCACGAACGCAGCCAGGGCAATTGCCCACCGACGCTTCGCGCCCTGGACGGTGATTTTGCCGGCGGGAAGTGGTCTGTCTGGTTTGTTTATGCGATCTTCCTCGACGCCGACGATCTGGTTGGAAAGGTTGAAGAAGTAGATAAAGCAAGCGACCCATGGCACAAATCGCGCGACGTTCCACGCCGGGAGGGAGGTATGCTTGACCGCGCCTGTGGCGACGATGAGGCCAGGGATAAAGGTCGTAGACCAGTCCCTCCAAGTGAAGTCGAAGAAGAGGCAAAGCTCGCGCTTTACAGTATTCATCTCGAAGAGGGTGCTTGTTTTTCATCCTCACCAATTGATGTTAGGGCTTTTATATACCACCAGTGCTTTCGCCAATGCCTCCGGCCAATACGCACGCCGCGAAATGGAAGTTCGATGGATCTCCAAACTCAGCATGAAAATGCTGGATCGTACGTCAGTGCCTCGTATACAAGCCATTCTCGTCTCGAGAGGATGTGCCTCGGACTATCGGCTCCTATAGGTCTATATTTACGTAGTAAATTGATTATCTCTGCTATTGATACAGCAACAGTGGCATCTCTTGGACCGGGTCGCGCAAAAGGACTCGTGTAATGTGCCTTGGGAACGAGTGTGGTCCGGTCTCCTTTGATTCCCATCTGACCTTTTCATGCCAGCAAGACCGGCTAGTCTACGGAAGACTCAATTGGCTGTCCATGGTTCCTGCTCGGGTGTAGCAGAAAGACCAAAGAATGCAAAACAGCGGTGGCGGATACAGCCTGAAGGCGCCGGTGCGTTCTTTACCCCGACATCTGTTTTTGTCACCTCACGAAAGAGATAACGAACGAGACAAGCGAAGAAGAAGCGGAGAGATTCCCACTGTGTCCTCGACGGATTACACGCTCTGTATGGTTCTATACTGAGAAGTAGGTTTCTGGAGCTTCGCTGGACTTAAATATGTCTTCGGACAAGTTTTTAATTGAACCTTGTCGCTGAATGCCGCCGTTACAGCAATGCAAATTTTTGTAGCGATCGCAGCGTGCGTTGGCTGTCTCCTTGAATACATCGGGCATAAAACCGATGTTGGGACTATATCATCCTTGCACCTGCATCAGCGAATAGCAGGTTAGTGGGTCCATCCGTCCATCAGAGGACGTCGGGACAAGTAGACACCGAAGGTAACAAGTGCTTCCTTTGCATCATTGAACCAGCGGCTCTGAGCACAACCGTCGACCGACAACAAAACACTATCCATGCCATATTTCTTCATGGGTATGTATAATTCAGCACGCATGGTACCACATGATGCAAACGAACGACCTAGGCTTTCGTGATAACGGAACGTCATCTTAAGGCCAATCCGGCGTTGGTAATGGCCGACGATGAAAAACGAATGTCATACGACGGTGGTACAGCTAGGCCCCAGAACAGCGAGTAATGTGGGTTTAAGGTTTGAAGGGATTGGTATGAATGATGAAAGGGTAGTAAAGGTCAATGGGGAGTTCCTCTACCCGATACCCGGCATATCGAGGCAATATCCAGGTGCCTAGGCGGTCGCCGCGGATTGTCGTCGACAGACAGGCCAGGAATAGTAAATGATCGGCGACCCACCTAGCAAACTAGGTATAAGTGCGTGATCACTGATGGAGGAACGCGACTCAGAATAAAGACCACCCGGCGCTGTCAATGATTGATACTGCGGAAGATGCCTATTGATATTGAGGTCCGAACCGACCGGCCAGTCTGGGTCATATCGTGAACCAGAGGCGTCATGAAGTCGAATTTTGTTATGTGTAAGATTGATCAACGGAGACACAGGCCGGAGACCACTCTATACTCACCGATGCCCAATGAGATGTTCGTGGATGAATTGTACTCCTTGATAGACAGCCGTTCAGCAGTCAGACGCAATTGAATCAGTTGGAGATCAGCTTCAGTTTGACGGAAAGAGGACTTTCTGGGTCTCCCTGTCTTCAACTGTCGCGATGGCCTCCATATCCCTCAAGTATCAAGGGTTGTGTTTCAACGCCAGCGAATCATGGTTTAATAATGATGGAAAAGATGTGCCGCGTTTCTGTCGCAGCAGCTCTGCGCTACCCCTTCTGTGACAACCACATCGTCACCCAACTCTGCCATTTTCGGTTCCTGGAATAGCAGTATGTCTCTTGAAGGAGACAAATAGTCAGTAACGTAGGAACACGCTTTGCAATGAAGAACCTTCGGAGTTGCCAATGTTTGATACCGTGGAAGAAGCCCATGACAGGCAAGGTCTTTCTCTATTTGGCCACACGAGTCCGAAGCTTCCACGAACCAAGAGCTTTCCGATGGTTTCAAATCGTTGTCCATTGTCTAGGTCATAGCCGCAACAAGTGGCTTCATGAAGTCGAGTGCTTCTATGGCACTGGCTAGCTCATCGCCCTGTCCGGCTGTAAGGCAACTTATACTGAAGATGGCGTATTCACGCACTTCGGTAAATCTGATTCTTATCAACTTTCCCAACGTGAAGGGAAAGGAATGCTTCTTCAGTCATTAATGTGGGGGCAGATGTAACCACTAGCAATGATCGCCGTCAGGGACTTACAAAACATCGTATATTGGGATGCAGTGATTACTAAGATCCTCCTGAATGGTGCGAAGAAATACTGGCCTACTGCTACACCGACGTATGTGTCGTGTAAACTCGCAACAGGGATATTGAATGACGATCACGGACTGATAACGGGGTTTTAAAGGATGGCTCAAAGCAGGCAAGTCATTACAGCACTCACCGTGTGCGCCCACCGTAGGGGATACGTCCTGGACCGATTTCAGGTTGTAGCCTCGTCTCGAAACATTTGAGCCGTTTATCTATTGCGCAAGTAATCACCGAGTACGTGGAGTCGTCCCTATGGGTATCGACCACGAATGAAACATTCTCCAGGAGTTTTCCGGCGTTCACGAAAGCCACCAGGCTGACAACCATGTGATCCCAGTCACCTTGGACCCATTCAAACCAACCATACCTGCAAAAGAAGTAGATTTCGAGGAATCTGAGATCTTGAGTAGAATTCGGCCGAGAGCAGAGATGATCGGGTGAAGAGGAGGGTCGGGGTTAGCAGGATGAAAGTGGCACTCGATAGTGAGACTAAGGTGACGATGATCGACAAGGTCATCGAAGTTGATTGCGCTGCACCCCCCACTAATGATGCATTCGACTGTCAAAGCGCTAGGTATGGAAGGTCATTCAAAGAGTAATCGTAGGTTCAATACTCACATAGATTGATATAGAACGACCATGTAGACACCTCAGCCGAGATTCCAGGGATCGATAAGGGTCGACAGCGTGCAGCACTGCACTGACTGTGCAACAAACGTGCTACGGTATTGACGTTCGGCGTCTTCAATGTTCCTTCAGCAGGGAGAGTCACGTATATCTGTACGTGTTGAACGTATGTAGCAAGATGGGGTGAATCGGCAAAAAGCGCGGCTCGTCCAGTGTACCTTGTGTAGGGTCGGTCGAGTTGAACGATGGTGGAGACGAATTTCTTGAGGATGGGGCATTGGGAGGGATGAAGCCAGAGTCGGCACACGAGACTGCATTCACGCAGCGCTTTCTTACATCTTTCAGCCAGTGTCGGATCAGGTAGACAATGTCCAGATTTGCGGGCATGGTGCAGGTATGAAGTCGTTAAGCGCTCGTCGACGGGAGGAAACACGTGAGCGGACAACATCCCTCCTCCGGCGCTGGAGCCTCCTCCGCCATGGCATTGGCCGACGTCCTTGTCCCTCTTCTATGCCGTTTCCCCCACCCCACCCTCCCATCTCAAACTTCATTTAGAGTCGCTTCTGATCAATATACATAATAATGTTCAAACCAATGTATAATCATTTTCTTGGACAAACTAGGAGGGTCTGATTTTGTGACTCGAGACATGGGGAAAAGGGGACTAATTTGGAGTGGGCAATGGAGGAACACGCTTCACAATGAAGACAATACGGCGTCGCCAATGTTTGATACTGCGGAAGAAGCCCATGAAAGACGAGTCTGTCGATTTGACCACCCGACTGCGAAGCTTCCATGAACTGAGGCCTTTCCTGATGGCTTCGAATCGTTCCACAACTTCGTCCATGGTCGGCCGTTTCGAAGGATCGGCCTGTGTCATATCAGTAACAAGTGGCCTCATGAACTCGAATCCGGATAGGGAGCTGGTAGACTCGTCACCCTGCCGAACGATCAGGGGAAAGTCGAAAAAAGTGATGGAGAGGCTTACATCCAAGAAGTACAGCTTGATCATGTTACCCAAGGTATAGACGTCGACGGGAAACGGGTCGCATGCACCCGCCGTAGCGAATTCTGGCACGGATCTGTCCCCACCCGCGATGATAGGTTCGAGCGGAGGTCTTTCTTCTGGTGTATATTTGCGAGACAGACCGAAGTCTACCAGGAAGTACGTGACGGGCCGTTGTGTTCGAGTAAGGTGCTTAGCGGAGCCACTCATGTGAGGATTGCGCCATGGCAAGAACGGATGATATCCTTCAGGATAAAGTAGTCGAGCGTCCATCATAATGTTCATGTAAGTCGCATCTCTAATCTATGTCAGTGTGCACATATCTCCGGGTCTGACACGTGAACTCACCGATGTGCAATGTGGTGCTGGTGCATGAACTGTAATCCCTGGAGGGCTATCAGACCTAGCAAACGGCCATGTAGTCGGATACACACACTTCGAATATCTGGCGAAAGAATTCTACTCCTTCGCCAACAGTATCAAACCGGGGATCGTCGTGAGCTCGAAGGCGCGGCATTACTAATAACCACAGGTCATCGTCGTCAGGAACCTGCAAAGCGTCGTATATCGGCACGCAGTGATTACGAGGATCCTTTGATATAGGTGGTGTCGAGAAATATTGACCAATCTCTGTTTCATGAGGAAATACGGATTTGGATAGACTTTTGAACGTGAGTAGTTCACCATCAGAGACGCGCTCGGCAGCCATCGTGCTGTAGTGCTACGACTGCAGAATCAGGCAGGTCATTCACCTCAACAAGGTCAAATTCACTTACCTGAGGACCTGAACCATCTACGCATGTCATCCACAACCTGTCGGTTCCTTCCCAGGATGGTTTCCAATCAGGATGGTATCTCGGCTGGAGTCGGTAGCCACACTCAAGGAGCCAGTCATAGTGGTCTCTCCAGAAGACCTCATCTTCAGAGAGACGCCCTCTGAGATCTTTTTGTGGTGGATTCTCAGTAGGCCGAGGATTAGATACATCCATTGCTTCGTGGTCAACGAGAGCAATTAGTTTGGGTGGAGACGGATACCCTGTCTAACTTGTTCGCACGGTTGTGGGTCCACGCTTTGTTCCCATCTAGGAAGCGCTTGTAGTCAATTGTGTATGTCTCCAGAAGTATATCAACTTGATGGCTCAGAACACATTCAATCGTTATCGTTCTTAGACCTCCCCGTCTCTGGCAGACAAGCGTACGAAGACACTACCTCACGAACATCATGCCGGTAACTACAGCCATAACGGGATCTAGTATCGATGAGTACAACGCTCAGATCATTGACTGTTCTGTGAATATCCAAAACTTCGCCCGCGAAGTAGCGAATGATATTCCACCTCAAGCTTCCAGCATCTCCCTCTGCATTGATGAGGCACTTGGTATGAGATACCATATCATCGCATGCCATCGTATAGCTCAAACTGTCAATCTTAGCTCTTGAAAAGGCAGCGAAGGAAGCTCTGGAAGATGCTCCGCGATCTGGAATGACCACCATCGATATTCTACTACAATCAGACGCATATCTTCAGGCGTCGCATCACCGGCTCAAACTACTCTTGGTGCTGAATTATAATCCAGTCGCCCTGAATAAGCTTTTTCGCCGATACGAGCAGTTGAGTATCGCAACCTGCCCGAAATATTTGAAGGACTCAACATCGTTCTCTAGGCACAGGGTCAAATTCAATGAATTAATGGTCAGAACTGCGGAAACTTCATGGTTTAAGCGATGGTTCTCTCTCGGAGATCGGGTAGCAGCCCGCGACATACTTGTTGAGATGAGGGTACTTCACAGGGAGATCAAGGTTTGACTGCTTCATACCATTTACCACGGGTTCTACAGATGTCTCAAAATACTCTCCTCCGTTGCAGACTGTCTCGGACGCCACTAGTGAAGCAACAACCGATACGAAGATACAACAGCGCGTCCGGGCAAGAACAAGGGACTGTTAATTACCACCTGCGCACGAGCATTTCACGCTCGCTGGTGTACGCACCGGATTGTAGGCCAGATAAACTTGTAGTGTAATTGAGGTGATGAGCAGACTGTATCATTGCGTGTGACTCAAGTCTCAGTAAGAGAAATTTTGGAGAAAATGAGCGACAGGGGCTCTTATCAGGGGTCGAATCAATCACAACCAAACAAGGGTCGCAACATAACACTCCCTAATTGGTAATACTGGACAATGGCTTTTCACCGTCCTTTGTTCGCTGCCATGCACCGCGAGATCGCTCTAAATACCAGGAATCCCATAGCGGCTATGGACTCTCGTCGCCCTCATCTTCCCCTCGCCCTGGTTCTGCAAATATGCATCCAGAATTCGCCCCCATCGCTATCATAGCAGCTCTATCTCTTTTGCTGCCCCTTCCATGGCACTGGAGAGCAAGAAACATAGCAACGCTCTCCATCATCGCTTGGCTCTTTATCACAAATATCATCTACGCCGTTGGCGCTGTGGTATGGGGAGACAATGCCGACATTGTCATTCCCGTCTGGTGTGATATCAGTACGTCCGTTTCATTTCACTGTGGCGGGGTGCAAGGACTGACGATTTCCTCTGTAGCGACAAAGATTATTATCGGCACCAACTTTGCGCTTCCTGCTGCGTGTCTTTGTATATGTATGCATCTGGAGCAAGTCGCTTCCGTTCGTGTTGCCTATGCTACGGCAAGGGATAGGAAACGGCGCCAGATATTTGAAGCGTTGATGTGCTTCGGGCTGCCTGCTGTTTTCATGGCCTTGCGTGAGTGCTATCCAATCGTTCTACGTTAAACACGAGCTTACTTCTTATGACAGACTACATCGTACAAGGACACCGATTTGACATCATTGAAGAATACGGTTGCCGTCCTACCACTTACATCTCAATCCCTGGCATTCTCATCGTATACGTTCCCCCTCTCATCATGGCTGTCGCTACTCTCGTCTTCGCTGCTCTCGCCCTCCGTCACTTCCTCAAACGTCGCGTAACGTTCGCCATGCATCTCGCTGCATCCAACTCGGCCCTCAATACTTCTCGCTACCTCCGCCTCATGATGATGGCGCTTGCTGAGATGTTCACGTCCATCGCTCTCACCGTTTACACTCTCTGGGTCACGCTTGTTGGCGTCCCCATCCGTCCCTGGACCACCTGGGACGACGTCCACAGCGACTGGCTGCGTATCGATTCCTACTACACCATCGCCACCCCACCTATCTTAGTGAAGAGCTATTACGGCTTGTGGTGGGTTATCCCGGCGTCGACCTTCATGTTCGTCGCGTTCTTTGCGTTCGGCAAAGAGGCAGTCGATGAATACAAGAAATGCCTCCTATGGGTCGCGTCCACGATCTTCCGGATGGCGCCCAAGAAGAGATCCCTACCCAAAGGTGTATTTGCCAAACTATCATTCGGGTACGTTCCCTTCACGCGCGTTCACCGACCTCGTTTGCTTATTCGTCTTCTTTATCATAGATCATCCAATAAAGACGCGATCCCGATTTCAACGAAGAGGCCCGTCACAGACACTACTACTACTACGTCTTCTGCCCAAATTCCGTCCTACAAACTTCCAAGCCCTCCCTCGTACACCCGCCGCAGCCGGGACGATATATCTTCCTACTACCAAACCGATACCGACTCCGTTTCAGAGACGTACCATGCCGACCTCGAGGCCCATCCACTTCCTACTACACCCACGAGCTACGCGCCTACGACTCCATCTACCTATGGCCTACCACGCACTCCCTTCACTCCTGACTTCCATCAAGTCGACCTAAACACTCCTTTGCCTGCGCCAGCCGCGGCGCGAACGACCACGACTGCCCATGCGCCGCACCCAGACTCAAACGCGAACACCCAGACACGCCAAGTGCCAGGGCACAATCCTTTCAGACCGCTTAGCTATCCGTCATACGAAGCATCTCAGAGGAAGGTGCTCGTGGGTGGGATGTAGACGGAGCGTCGCGACGTGTTCATGACTGATATCAACAAACGACAGTACCATTATAACATGTAGCCCATACTTTCTTCGTTCTAACTTGTATCTATAAAACTGAAATGAACAGACCTGGATCAACTAATCGTTTTGGAGTTCGAAGGGAAGCAGACTCGAATACCTCAGTATCACCAAGTCTTTCTTGCGACTATGTCACCCTCTTGGCTGGTGATTTTGTGTCATTAGGACGTTGCCTCTGCTTCCCACACAGAGCTAGAACGTAGCTCAGATATTGCCATGGTGAAGGCAAAATCTCAATCACTTGCGTGTCTTGATCACGCATTGGGGCTGAAACGTTGGACGCAATCTGTAGAGGGGGATGATACTCTCTTCAGCGAATCGGTATCTCAAATATACGCGATGATGCTGAGCGTGCTGTCTCAGAGTTTGGCGTGTATGATTTGGCGTATCTATCCAATATTTGTGCATTCCTCGTAGTCAAAATGAGGGACATCATGTAGAGTATCTATTAATAACGAGTGGGTGTAGCCAGTTGCTAGCAAGAGCATAGTGTGTTTAGATAGCGGTATTGCAGAGCTCTCCGGGAGTCTCAGATAAATAGGATTTGAATAATGATAATAATAATATAATCCGATACCCTCGCTGGGGCAGCCGCCTCACAGGAGACGGTGGAATGTTGGCTAGTTGACGGCAATGGTGTCAATGAGGGGTGGAAGCATCGCGGCGAAAAGGATGAGGGAGGAGGATGGGGTATCGCATGGGCGATGAACATTATTAGACCTGGAAGCGGCGAAAACGAGTCAATATAAATCAGGCGGTTTACTGCGAGAGCCTGCCTCACCGATTCATCGCTCTTCGGTCTCAAATGATCATGAGACTACGCAATTGCCGCCGTAGGGCATATGTGCGTCGCCATCGCAAAGCTGTTTGAGAAGCTCATCCTCTTCCTCCACGGAGGCAGAGGTAGGGACAGAGTCATCGGGCGGCGTCGGCGAGTCCAATAAACATGGATCGAAGCTTTGGAAGGAGTCCATAATATCGCTAACTGACGAGGACGAAGAGAGGGATTTTATCGCGACAAATTAGAGGTGGGTTTAGTTCTGAATATCTTTCCTTCCAGAGGCAGGCGCATATTATATTTGATGATTAATCGTTGCTCGCGAGCGATGAGTACAATGAACAAAGAACAATGACGGTCACCTGACGGGGACGGGGACGGTTGTTGACACTTACTTGTACAACCCTTAAAACCAAGGTTTGTGCTCCGACCATTGTCAGTCATTTCAGCAGGCAGCTCCGTTCAACACACAAAGGACGGAAACTCAATAACTAGTCAAAGATGGTGTATCTACTGGCCTTTCATCCCCCTTCCCGACGATTATGGACCCAACATACCCTGCTTTCCCCATCTTTGCCTTCATCTCTTTCGTGCTCGTATTGATCCCTCTCCCGTGGCATTTCCAGGCATGGAACTCGGGAACATGTCTTTACATGATTTGGATTGCCATCGGTTGCCTCAACTTCTCCATCAACTCGATCATATGGCACGGTAATGCCATCGACTGGGCACCTATATGGTGCGACATCTGTAAGCCTAAACATTTCAGCGTAATTTCGGCCTCTAACGCGACATGTTTCCAAACAGCGACTCGTCTCACCGTTGGCCTTTCTGTCGCGATACCGGCCGCAACTCTTTGTATCAACAGAAGGCTATACAAGATTGCATCTGTCCAATGTGTCTCTATATCTCGTTCTGAAGTATGCCTACCTTGCCATCTTCGTGTTGTTCATTGCTAATTTCTACTCAGAAACGTCGCGCAGTCATGGTCGATCTGGCTATCGGTCTCGGGATACCTGCTGTCCAGATGGCGTTGCGTACGTCACGTTACTCTCTTGTCGATGTCACTATTAAGCCCTCCACACAGAATTTGTTGTTCAAGGTCATCGATATGATATCTGGGAGGACATCGGGTGTTTACCAACCACTTTCAACACACCTCCTGCGTACCCACTCAGCATCTGCTGGCCTTTGGCCATTGCTTTCATATCGGCTATCTATGCCGGTAAGTTTGCCATTTCTGAGTCCCACCACCGTAATTGCTCACCGTTTATGTCCTCAGGTTTGACCCTCCGTGCTTTCATGCAGCGCCGGGCGCAATTTGCCCAATACCTCGCCGCGAACTCATCGCTCACAGCCAATCGTTACTTCCGCCTCATGTCCCTCGCCGGTATCGAGCTCCTCTTCAATATCCCCATTAACGCGTACGGCCTCTATCTCAACATAACAGCATCACCAATCTACCCGTGGAGAGGTTGGGCCGACGCGCATTTTGATTGGTATCTGATCGATCAGTACCCTGCGGTTCTATGGCGCATGAGCCAACGTACCATTGTTACTTTCGAGTTAAGCCGATGGTCCGTTGTGTTCTGTGCTCTCCTTTTCTTCGGGTTCTTCGGATTCGCAGACGAAGCGCGTCGGCACTATCGTATAGCATACGAGAGTGTAGCAAACCGGATTGGGTTCAAAATGCCGTCCCTACCGAAGACCAAATCGTTTGGCATCAGCTTTGGGTATGTGTATATCCTACGTTTAACGACGTGGACGAGACTAACATCTACGCAAGGTCTTGGGAAAAGAAAGAGTTCGTTCTACCCATCTCGTCCTCAGCTGGATCCATTCCAGTATTTATGCCTAAAGCCCTATCACCTGCGACAACTCACAGTTCGCTAAGCCGCCATTCTTCCTTGTCATTAACAAATGCCTTTGACACGACGAGCGCAACCATTTCATCATCTCCTGCTACCCCTCATTTCACCGCCGGTTCACCAGATGCCCCTACGATAAATACGAGCCCTAGACGACCTCGACCTCTCACTACGGGCTTCTTTTCTCCTGTAGATGATAGCACATATTCAAAACATTTTGTAGCGCTGTAACTCTTTTATCCTATCTACTCACGGCTCTGATCCGACATCGCCTACCTTCGTTCTCAATGTAATTACTATCACATATTATACCAATACATATACCAATACATTTGACTTACTATCTTCGAGTGACTTGACTGTGACTAACTTAAGATATAAGATATGGCAAAATTAGAATGTAAAGTCACATACTATTTGATGTGCTCCATGAATGTCAACAAGTCGCATTGCGCTGTTCAAAGGTTGCTGCACAAATATTTGAGGCTGATGTTTGCACTCAATATTTACTAAGATCAGACCCCGCGGCCATAAGCTTTGGTCGCCAAATACTGCTTACGGAACACAATGGATGCCTGCATATGGCAATTCGACTTTGCCATTGTTCGTTGTCCGCTGCTCCATTGTTCTAAGGACGCGGCACACAACATACGCCGTACACCGCACTTGATAAAGGCGAACTACTGGCCTATGCACCCTACGAACACCCACTTTGACCGCCTCCCGCCCAATTCAAATTCGGCTACTAGCCGTAACCCAATCCAATCGCTATCTACCACTGCAAAGCCCGGCGCTTTACGCTCATTAGCCACCCTCTGCCCCTCGTCCTTTTCATGGACAAATTCGTCTGCCTCAGCGAAATATCTTCTGAGGGCGACAATGACAGTGGTGCAGCTTCCGTCTCCGAGATGCTTGCTACCTCAGAGTTGTCTACCACTTCTCCCTCTCAGGACGAATCCATACCCCTCGACTTCGAACGCCGGGCTGGGATATCGTCCAACGTGTGGTGTGTCATTTCATGATGCCACCAGTGGACATGATGAGAGGCTGGGCCTCTCGGTTGTAGACCACACAAGTCCTCGTGACGGTCAGTGCGAATCGAATTATATCGACTCTATCGAATGCTTACACTGCTGACATAATCCAATGTCTGCCCGGAATACATGGTAATCGCATGAAGTGCCTATAAAATATATAACAGCAATGTAACTCCGGGTTAAATGCGGTTTTGTTTTATTATATTTCTCGGTTTTCATCAATATGTTGGACAAGATTACTTTGAATATGTCTTCTTTGTGTGATCTCAAAAGCATCGGTAATCCCAATGTGAGTTCATTGAAAATATAAGTCAAATGTGTTTAATATTTCTGTCCACTGTGTTCAAAATGTAATCAAGATTTTTATTCACTAGTATACGCCATTAAATGCTGAATGTGGTTTCAATGTATTCTACATGTGAGACAAATGCCCTTTGTCTTTGATGCGCAGTCATATGCTGATTACATCGAAATAAAATAGGAAATGTACGTACTGAGAATTTGTTGAAGACAAAGAAAGGAAAAATAAAATGTAAATTACAATTTACCGGTGGTGCTTTGTGAGTTTACATTGTAACTTATCTCTCCGATGTAATCACAATGTGTCGTCGGTCATTCATAGTAGTCATATGATAATTACAAATTAATTAAATTTATTATGTAGAGTTAGTTTAGATACAAAATCTGAGTGCGTGGAACACGGTGGGTTTGTTTAAAATGTATTCTACAAGGTGCACCCCATTGAGTCATGGTTTGTGCTCGATATATCTAGGGAGCATATCCTAAGGACTAATAATATGTAATACACGGCGCTTACGGTGATCAAAGCTGGATTATCTTCAAAATGTGAGCGCACTTTGTTCTCAGACTAATCATTCTTTGTTCATCATAATTTCACACAGTTGTTCACACTCACATTGATTGGTTGTTTAAAATGTGTGCTGAGTTTATTCCATCTTTGATCTAGTTGTCCTCAGCGGAGGAAATTTAAAATAAAACGTTCTGATTACATCCTGAGATTATCGTAATTAAATTGTTCCCTTATTTCTGACTTAGTTGATACTCAGACTCAAGCGACGTCCAAATATAGACAACGACATAGACTAAAAGGGATGCTCTCAGACTCAAGCCAAATATAGATAACGACATAGCTGAATAAAGACTAAGTGAGTTATACATATCTCCCTCAGACTGACACAGGACGAGTCTACGGAGACTCGGACTAGACGTTCGATGTGTAGTCACGTGACTTTATCAGAGACCCAAAAAAAAAAGGACAAACGACGTCGGGTTTTCTTCTGTTATATGCTGTGCCGTCGAGTTTGTCGCCAGACCAATGAGGACTCCGTTGTCTCCTTGCACAAATGAGCCGAGCGTCGAAGGGAGAGGCAAAGGGAGAGAGTGCAGGTACGCGTGATGGAGAATAGCGAGACGGCGCAGTGCGAAGATGGGATGGACAGGCGCGGACGTTCGAGATGGATGCCTACGATAGGGATGCCAACGACGCAGGGCATGCGAGCAGGTGTCGACAGGTGGAGCAGGACAACGGTAGCAGCAAGACGAGGCTCGGGGACACCGACGAGTTGAAATGACATACTCCAATTCGAGCCAAGGTACCAACAACGATGCGCACGTGGCACAATACGACGAGGGCGAAGGATATTGAATGTTGGGGCACGACGGCGCTGACATGGCCAGGTTGTTAGCAGAGGGAGCAGAGGGAAGACCACAGTTCGGTCCATGAATTTCGTTTTGGCATCCCACACTGACAGTTCCGTTACATCGCTTCCATCTCCGTTGTATGGCCTGGTCACACGATGGGAGAATCCTGGGGCCACCCTCTTGGTATACTTCGACAACCAAACCGTCACTCCAGAACAACGATTCCTACGCACGTCCAGACAATCAGACACTCGTTCAGCCATCCACCAAACCACCCAAAAAGAAAAAGAAACCAGACAACTCACGATCAACCCCACATAATACCCCACCTTCGCCTCATCGCCGTGCGTGACGCCGAGCTCCCGTATAAGCTACCCATTCCATTCCCTAGCATCAGCCGCCGTCCACTGTTCGCTGTTCCAGCAGCAGTAATCGAAAGTTGCAACGTACTTGGGGCGCAAGGGATACGCACCTATCGCACGCATAACGCCGGTGGCTATATGGGACACGCCGTGGACAGCACCGAGGGCGCGGGAGTTGGGGGCAGACTCTGGCCTCGCCTAACCGCGGTGACAAGCACCCATATATGAACTCAAACTCACCGTAGGACAGACAGACACCGATAGATACAACAATCTGCAGTCAGACAAGGAAGTACACGCACCTCGAGAGGCCCTCCTTTTGCGCGACGGAGTTGATGATAGGGAACAGGACAAATGCCGGAAGGGCTGATACGATCCCACCGGTGAAGACTTTCTTCGACCCCCATCTGTCGTGCATCCCAGGGAAGAGACAGAACTGGACGAGCCCATTCAGCACGCCGAACACCGCGAGGATGTGCCCAAATCGTGGGAGAAGGCAGGCCCAACGTTGAAAGGAACAGCGGCTGGATCGCTCGGAAGGATATGTCGAGGAATGCGAGGATCGCGTAGTTGGCGGAAGCTATCACCACGCGCCGCGTCAGGACCTTTCGTAGAGGCAGGAGTTCTTCGACCTCATGATCAACTTGCTCTTCGCTAACTTCGAGGTACGGTATCAAGTTGCAGTTTGTAGACACGAATGGGAGGCAGCGGAGGCGACCCAAGGAGACCAATACGCACCTTGTATTATCCTCGCGCATTCTGCCTTATCCACATGTTCCAGCCCTTGGTGTCGAGTTGCCATTTCTCTACGGAGGTTTCTAATGCTCGCGATCCGGAAGACGGCAAATACAGGCTGAAGGATCCGACTTCTGGCTGGACGAAGAGACGGACCCACGAGTCGACGCTGAATGCATTGCAGGAAGGGGAATGTGTGCGTCGGAGGACTAATCGAAACGTCGCTAGGAGACGTCGTCATCGATCTTCAAGTTGACGTTACGTATCTACCGACCAGATCAGATCGAACATTGTATATTCGCGGCGTTCTTGAGAAGCATGTATCAAACGCAGAGAGCGACATAAGTACCAGCTTATAAAACAATTTAGGTAGATGCTGAGCGAGGGCTTCCAAATATACGGTGTATGCACAGAGGGATACACAACAAGAAAGGCCCATTAGAGTAGAGTCTCTCATAGCGGCAGATATTGCCCAGGCAAATCAGCTACACTAATGAGTCGGCCATTGTATTCCGCATATTCAGGACGCATGTTGGCGGCGTCGTCGTCGATTGTGACCGTGGCCCTTAGAATTCCGCCACGAAAAACGTAAAGGGAGGCGGATGCTTTCCCCGCAGGGGTAACGGACGCGTCCCTGTCATTGCAAGCATTGGCTGTTGCTGCTATGATACGAATATTTCAACTTACACGACATAGAGAGCGTCCACTGGCTGAAACTTGTTGTCAAAAACCGCCATTGCTCTGTTATAGACGCCGATCGCGATATGGGGAGGCATTTGTGAGGGATAGTAGCCGACCATTGCCATGTGGAAGAGCTCTGGAGCGTGCCTACAGATGGATTGAGTTTGACATGTAGGTGGGGTGGAGGGAGGAGCTTACTTGTTGGGGTGATGACGATGAAGGAGAGAGGGAGAGGGAGGTTCAACAGCTAGGTTGTTATTTAAGCCTCCTCATCGTTTGCCCTAGCCATCTAACCATCGCGGATGCAAACGACAGCACACGATGGGCAGAACACAGTTTTCTACGGCGTGCGCCGATCAAGCAACCCGCACAGCAACTTATTGCTTATAAAAAAGCTATCTACTGACAGATGTTGATGTGCAATTGTTTTTGACACTAAGTCGACCAAGCTCACTTCGCCGTCCCATTGTGCCCCCGAATAGTGAGTACCGTCTAGTATCGCAGCAGCATTGAAGTTTGTAGGGATGGCGTGGGGGCACGGCCGTCGTAGTATGGAGGATGAAGATGTCTGAAACGGAGGGGAAAGTCGGGGCGAAACTAGCAACGATGCTCCCAACATCCTATAGAGTCTAGGAAGGTTGTGTGCAGACCATCCGGGTATTTACCAAGAAATCGACGACTCGGGTTCCATAGATCACTTAGATCACTCTCAGCGTAATGAAAGGGATCTAGAAACGCGTGAGGCTGTGTGTCACCTCTTCAACGTCAACTTTCAAACAACAGGGGCAGTAGAAAAATCCTATTATAGACAACAAAGATTTCAAGCATATGTACGACTGTGGTTTGGTCTGCCGTCGGTCTGCATTGCAAGCCTAACAAGGAGGGTGAGAATTTCAAGAGAAATACATCGAATACTTTGTACGCACGCTGCGACGTCCGGGTTGTGAGAGAAGTCATAATGTTCGTCTTCTTGGGCGTCGACGTCTTCTTTCTCAATGACATTGAGCCTTGCAAGCCAGTTGGGATTGTACGCGTTCAAGGGCAGCTGCGAAACATAGGACTCGCTTGTCGACCAGGTTTGCCCAACGACCCGAAGTCTAGGACGCGCGCCCCTACCCGCACGGGTTTGATCCGGTCGAAAACAACTCTTGCGGTGTATTGCGTCAAAGACTCGAAGCCATGCCGCTAATTGAGGGTTTCGCCACTTGGGCAAACGGATTCGATATTGAGATAGGCCGGATTCGTGATCTGATTCATCTGAGCTCATGCCTTGGACTCCAAGTCGCTCCAACATAAGCCGGTGTGAGTGGAGTACCGGATATTTACGTGCGACGTTGAGTCTGCGATGGAATAACTAAAAGATAGTCAATTCATGATATGAACACATGTCGTCAGAATGAACATACGTTTCGTTTCCTCTCATCTCGATTTGCCCGGGCTTGCCTGTTGGCTTGTTCTCGAGGGTTTGATTGTTGATGGAGATATTTTTGACGTAACGCCTTGAGGTGACCCAGGAATGCTTTTTTAATTCTACCTTTGTCAACACATTCGAATGTATCGGCTTCGAGGAAGGTCCTTATGAAGACTCTGACGTGTGATCGGTTCCACGGCGAGCTAGGTGGAGCACGAAGATCAGGTTTGAAATATCCTGTAGACGCCGCCTCCTCTGCATTCTGATCGTCAGTCCAGCGCTCGACTTCTTGTTGTGAGGGTAGGTCGAATGGGGAATCGGCAAATTCTCTTAACATCAAGTTTCTTGTGTGTGATCTTACGTCCTCCTGATGAAGATCAACATCCAGCAAACAAGGGCCTTGCTGACGCTCACCGCAAGTTGGTTGTCCCTTGCGCTACGTCGCTTCCGAGGTCCAGTCAAACGAGGTCCAGGAGCATCGTCATCGTCGGCGTCGTAATCCCCCTCCCCGACGCTTCCTGTCCTGCGTCCAAAACGTCCTCGAGAGGGGGGTGTACCGCTATTTGACCGTCGCTCGGAAAGCAGTGCATCAAGTATTTGCTGGCTTATGTTTGATGATTCGTGGATGGCAGTAGATAGGTCCCCTATGCACCGCGTCACCTCGATAAAGTCCCTGCGTGTCGCGGGTATGTCCTTTGGTCGTGGTCAATGCACAGCAACCATGCTGCGGCTAACAACTTACCTGATCCATGCCTTCGTCATCATATGACCCGTACTGCGTGAATGAACCTATTGAGTGGTTGACCGACGCATAGCTGAAGGCAACCTACACTTGGGGATGATCCTGACCAGTTGGAGTTTGACCTCGTCTCTTGATCTTGAGGAGGATCGTGAAATATGTTATCCCCTCGCTCGTGGACAATCGATCAGACGCTCAGCAATTATGTTGTTGATGACTACATACCTGACCCATGTTCGTCTCTCCTGGATAGGCATGGCTCTGCGCGTGAGCCTATCGGTTCCATGAGTGCAGGGCGATTGTGCATCTGAAGGTACCTACATTGGACGACGCCCCTGGCTGCTCGGCGCTTGACTGTTCTTCGGCTACGTCGGGATCATCTTCGACGGACATTTCCTTCCAATCAAGTCAATTCTAAGCATGAGTGTAAGTGAGGGACAAGGCTCACCCCAGATTCCGTATCTGATGACTCATGAGTAATCGAGGGGACATAGCTACTGTCCGTCTAAGGGTGTGGGTTAGGAATGGATGAACGTTGAAGTATTATGATCATGAGACGCACCGAGTAACTTAGGTTTTCATCAGTGATGGTAGGACCTGCGTGAATCTCAACACCGCTATGAACATAGCCGCTGTGTTGTATAGTCGATGATCCTGCTGAATTCAATTGGGGAAACAATTGTCTCGCCGCCTCTTGTGCATGGGAGTGGTCGGCCCATAAGTTCTGTTCCATTGATGTAAACTCGTGTTGAATCATAGTGTCCCAGTCCTAGCAAGCAACGTTAGAATCTGAACAATGAGGTACACGGGCAGCAGGTAGTACTGGAGGCACGCTTTCTGCCTAAAGCAACGATGGAGTGAGATGGTTGATACAGTGATATGACAAATAGGTTTACTCGAGATGCGTGTGTGGCGCCAGATGGTGTGGTCACCCTTACAATTACTGGAGCTTCGCTTCCTGCCTGAACAAACGCGTATTAGATGGCTGGAAATGTGGTACTACAAGCAGACTTACTCGAGGTGTGGGTGCCTCCTCCATATCTACATTCATATCGAAGTCGCCGTCGGGGTCTATGTAACGAGCCACTTCTGTTTCACTTGGATGTGGAGACGCCATAGCGATAGAGATATGATAGAGATGAATTCGAATGTAAGGACATTGCTGTCGGTGGAACGCTCTTTTATAACAAAGCGAACGGATTGCCCGAAAGGCGTATGCCGGATTAGGCAAGTGTCAGTGTGTGAATATGTGAAGAGTTTGCGACAAAGAGCTTCAGAGCAGATTAACCAAATAAGGCGATTTTTGTGATCAGGACTCTGACGTCACTCGTCAAGACGCCACGATGCGGCCTTGAGGACTTGCTATCCCTGACATTTACTTGCCTGCAGGCGCGTGGATGACCTCGCACACATTACTGTAACAAAGCAGTATCTTGACATCGCTCAGACACCGACCTAATCCGAACGGTCAGGTCCAGATTTGTACGACATCGAAGACATCCGTGGTCTGCCATGAGGTCTTTGTCCGCTCACTCACATGTCTGCCGTCCTGAACAGCACAGGCGGATGTCGGCGCGTGGGTGACATCGATGATTGGTAGAACACACTACCGCAACAAAGCAATATCTTGACATCGCTCGGACGTCCAGATTGGTATGATGTCGAAGACATCCATGAGGTCTTTGTCCACTCACTCGCGTATCCACCGTCCAGCTTTTCCCAGATGAATACCCTTGCCTACAGGCGCATAATTGACACCGTAAGTCTCCGACCCCTACTCTAACAAAGGGATGTCTTGACGTCGGACGATGTCGACTAAATTGCAAGTCTGTCCGCAATTGGGGCGACGAAGACTGTACGGATTGGGGCTACAAAGACTGTACGAATTGGGACTCACAGGTCTAGGTGTAAATGACAAGTGGCTCTCAGTAGTTTAAAGTCTCTGCGATAATCAACTAGTATTCGACATTCTCCATCTCTTTCTTACTATGCCCCAAGAACAATCCGCAAGCCGCAACGCCCACGCTATTCGTGCTCTTAGTCGTTCACCCATTTCTCGAGCGCATTCCGCTGCTGCTCATAGCAACCATGCTTCTCCTCGTAAGTCGTCTTGTTTCGTCCATCAACCATCAGCATACTGACAAATACACCGTGTAGTAATTCGTCGATCATCCTCTTTGCCTTCCAACACCGCATTGAGTTTGGTCGCCCTATACGGCTCCGATGGGCCCGCATCTACTCTGTCTGCCACGTCGTACCAATGGTCCTGGCCCGGTTCTCCCCCTCCACCAGCATCCCCTACGGCTCCAGTCCACGGGCCACCCTCGCCAGACTCCCTCAGCTCCTTGACGACTATGGACTCAGATGACGTCGTGCCCGAGGAACCAGTACACATCGCGTCCACTCCTATTTCCCCCATGTCTTCCGTCTATCCGACATCACTGTCGGCCTCAAGCTACGTGCCAGCTTCCCCAGGGACGTTGAGCTATGGATCCTCCTTTGTGTACGAAGATGTGGACATGGCCAGTGAGACTGCCGCACCAGCTGAAGAGCCTCGAATGGACCACCATGGCCCATACCCATACTTTCCGTCTTCAGTAAGTTGCGAACCTTTATTTTCCTCTTATATACTCACCTTCCTTCAACTCTAGGACGCTCGAACAGAACTTCATCTGGTATCCCTATCGATTCTCTCTTCGAAACCACGAGACTCACCCCTATGTAGATCACCACCAGGCTTTGTGAAGCCGAAGACGTCTATCTGAGAGCTACTTGCGAGATCTTGACGGATAATCAGTACGCTTTCGAGGTACGCAGACGCTTCGTTCTTCTCCTGCTTCTATCTCTCATACTCTTGATTAAATTAGGACTCGGCCAGCCTGGAATTACATCTGGTAGCTTACACCGGCCCTCTTCTATCGCAGTATTTGATACTGACGTCTCTTCTCAGCTCACTGCCAGGTTGCGTAGTGCTGAAGACGATTACATAGCAGCCGCGCGAGACATATCTGTAGACGCGTACTGTCTACTCTTGGAGCTGGGAGTTAATTAACTATGCGGTCAATAAATAACGCTTCACGCTTGTAACTTTCAATCCTTTACAACATGTATGCCACTTGTATTGTCCAACGATGAATACGGAAATGTTTAATACCGTATACTCTATTTGTCCAAGAGACCATTCAAAGGGAGAGTCGTGCCTACGATGTGCTGTAAGGTACAGGTTTGTATAGTAACTTTCAGCTCAGACTAAAAGGCCAGTCCAAATATGGCTATTGTGTCGATCTGAGATGCAAATGTCACCCAAATAAGGTGAATGCTTGTATTATGGCGATGGACAGGGGACCGTCCCAGGATCGCGATATCCCTAGCTCACAATCGCCGACGCCGACACACATGTCCAACCACGGGATGGTACTGTCGACGCCACAAGACACGTGTCCACTGCTTTGTCCTCAATTACCGACGTCATGATTGCCTTTGTACGATTGAACAAAGCTACGATACCCTGCATCGTCGAGAGGTATTTAATGTCGACTAATGTCGACTATGCTGATTATCCAGACACTCACGATCAATCACACAATGTCACTTCAAGATATTCCACAAACAGTCGCCTTGATCGGTAAGCAGTTCACCGTCGCGTCCATGCAATCATTGACCATACAGTCAGATTCCGACAAGGACATGACCATTAGACCAGCCGACGACAACACCGACCGTAGTGCCGTCACACATAGCGATGCCGAGGTACGCTCTGTCACCCAACGGCATTCGGAATCTGATCTTTTGCTTGTCAGCGCACTATGGTGGCCGTAATTGTGGAGCTCATGGCCGTAATTGAAGGCTTGGGCACCGAGGTACAAGAGCTTCGTATTCGGGTTGACGCGCTGGAGGATGAGGGGGACGAGCCTGAGGGTCCCGCTGGCTACGACCGTAAGTTTGTGTAGTTCGACAAAAGCAACTCGCTGATATTTCCGAAGGTGCCCTGGTTTATTCGCTTCTCTCCTTGCTTATCCAAGCGGCATGGAGTTATATTTTACATGCTTTCCTCGAGAAGTATATTTGACCACCTGGCCCGAAATTCCATGCCCATTCCTTTCTGTAATGTACCAGGGACATAGTATTACGAGAGGGGACAACATGGAACTGATTTTAATTGACATTGAGAGTCGGAAACGATAAGTATATTGTTCGGATTCCAAGGGTTCTAAGTATTCAATGGATGCGTCTCCATTGTTGGCATTGTGCCATCCTTTGGCGGAATCAACCAACCGCCAGAGCTCCCTCTCCGCATCATTCTTGATCAGCAGCAACGACATTTCCGAAGCAATAATTCACAGTGGGAATTGTTTGTCGCGCTTCAGCGGATGTCCCTTGAACCACACGCGGCGAGGCCAGTATAGCAAGATCGTTGATCTCTCGGGATGGTGTCTAATGATGGGTCCATGGGCAACCCACAGACAACCGAGGGTCCCGTTCAGTTGTTGAGCTCGGATGGTTCATTTGTCTTTGCTGAATATCACTCTTACGATTCAAATATGCAGGAATAAGTCGTGTTCAGACGTACGTAGGTACAGGTACTTGTCTCATCATACATACTATAAACTGGTATATGTATACGTGCTACATTGTACAACCCAACAAGATGGGACAGATGAGTTGCGAAAAGAGAGCGCGTGTCCTCGAGCAGCCGTTCATATGGTAAAAATTTCGGACTTTGCCGTCTCCCACGGGTTCGAACTCAGACTAGACAATCTTATCGGATAAATTCGTCATGCCTCCCCCACCGCAGAGTAGAACTCACCTCTGCAGGTGTACTCGATGCTTGAAGGAAAGCGCAAATGGGTGTTACCTGACCACACTCGAACTCCAAACTTTGTCATCTTTCGCTTGTTTTCAGTAATTCAAGTCTAGCAGGGTATGACTTTCTACATTGTAACTTCAGATTAGAATACAATTGGGCTTGTCAAGCGCGCTGTTGCGAACTACATGGTCAAGATGTGTCGATGGCGAAAGGGTATTCACTATGAGAGTATGATGTGGGGTTTAAATGATACACTGGCATGAGTAGGCGAAGGCGATGCAGTCAGCCATCCCCGTAGGACTCGGTTGCGGTCGTTGTGGTATTAGGTCGTAACTGTTACTGCCATGGCCATTCATCTGTTGAGGAGACGATCACTAACATGGTCATCAAACGTAATTCTGAGCTTACTACTAATCTCGAGGGACTGTATTTGTTGGGGAGACGTGTCTTCCCCACTCCCCCAATTCAGCCAAGATATACCTAATATACAATGTTTCATACCGCATTGGAAGTTGCGAGCCTGTGAATCAATTGCACCCTGAGTGATGCGATAAGCCTTTGAAGCAATCAGCTACTTACTGGAATCGTTGGAAGGATATATGTCTCCCATTCATAAGCTATACAGCCAAGGTTGTTAAGGGCATACAGTGTCAGGCGGTCGTCCTGAAGACTAAGTGTGATGTCTGCGGCCGAGATACCAGGCAGGTCAACCTCTACAAAAGAGAATCCCTTCCTCTCGTAGCTGCGCACCCTGCCCGGTTTAACATGATGCAATGAAGTAGCAGTAATCAAAGTTGACTTACCGTGGTTGGCGTAGCCTGACTCCTGCATCTGTAAGTTGTTCGGATATGAATCGCTCCGTGTCATCCATCGTTTCGGTGGCAAAGTCACTTGAAGGGGGAATCGACAATCGGGAAACTGTATTAACATCCCCGCTGCATGCGCCACCGTGTGTGCATGGTCGGAATCTGGATCGACGAGGGTTTTTCTTCTCTCCCTTATGCTGCTCGCGGAAGAAGGCATGAAACATCTGCTCCGGATACCATTATAAGCACAGTTACTTCGGGGCTCAATGATTCTTACTCTTGTCTGCTCTCGTCTCGGTTTCAGAGGCCATACAGTGCTCCATTCAAACCGTAATTTCTTAAGGAATGCGTTGCGTTGAGATGAGTATGGCTTAGTTTTGGCATATGCAAAGGTGAAAGCAGAGAGAAATTTCTGTTGTTGAGGAGAGGGCCAGGACATTTCCTGTATCCTAGTATGCTTGCTAGAACTCGACGGGAAAACAGGGGGAGATGCAAGGATATCATATCGGGGTGACGTGCAACGGCACGTGATCGTTCACACGGGGAGGTTCCAGCTGCGAATAAGTTAAGTATGCACGTATGAATTGGTACATAATGAGTACTTTGGGTCGGGCATGGGTGCTATAATCCTTCTCAATATGTATACGACGAATCCAGAGTGGCTTCGAGTAGGCCAAACATGAAAAGAGGCTAAGGGAAAACTCCTGAATGCGAGCCAGGAGACAGGGGGATATATAGGGACTATAATACAACAATGGACTTCCTTGTATTCGGGGAATATATATACCCAAAAGCTTTGGCAGGTTACACATGTTCAGCCGAACTAATCATCATAAGACCTAGTCTCAGGACTCTCGTCAAAATTCCAAGGAAAGATGGAAATGACCTGCTCACAACTGAAGCATCATCATTGGCACACCGAACTTATATCCCAGCGCCCATTCGTTCTTGCACAAGGGGTCCATCATCTTGAACACGTCCGCGCACCACACGGGCAGCTTGACCACCCAACATTTTGAATCGCCCACACGTCTAGCCGTCCATCCTTCGAACGCCTTCCGCCGCAAGGCCTCGGTCTGCGTTGGGATCATCGTCCAACCACGAGCGACATATTTACTCTTCGCAGCTTCGAGGTTCCCAATTGTAAGAGCTGAGCATGCGTTGTCAACGGGGAGAGATATCTTCCTCTCCAATGTCTCTTCGCCATACAGACTGTAAGCATGAGACGCTGTGATCAGGTTCATGACGACCGCTATCCGAGAGAGTTAGATAACGAAGAGGGATGGTGTGAGGGGCTTACTTGAATGGAACCCAAGGATCACTTCCATGACATTGCGCCGACAAATTATGAGTTGGATCTTCCTGGAGTGAACGGGAGACAGGAAACTGACGATGGCACGGATGCCCTTGAAACTGTAATTCCCTCGCGTACTATGCGCCGGGTCACCAGGGACTGCATTTCCCCCGCTTCCTGGCAGTGCTGTGTGACAAGGCCTCTGGAAAATAAAGCGATGATGTTGGGCATCCGAGGCAGTCCAGTCGAAGTACGTTTGGTAGAAACGCTGCGGTTTGCCGTGATAATTCTGGGCAGTACACCCCACATCCCGCTCGAGCCAATTGCCGACCTCAAACGCGTGTGCATACTCAACGTAGAGGTCGAGATCGGATTCCGGGTATGTTACTCTTGTAAAAAATTGTAGAGCTACAGAACCAGAGATAACGAGTCCACTTTCTCCTTGAAGGCGACGGAAAGCCGGAATATGCTCTGAGGGAATGAACGGTTCTAGAATTGGGTCGAGGGAGTAATTGCATTGATAGAAGATCTGCACTTCATCGTACATCGCTTTGCAGGTCAAGGAATACCAGCGCAACGCGTTGAGCGATAGCTGTCCCATCACAGTCGCATGAATGACGTCGTCCCAGAACATGCATCGCGTAAAATCCAGGAGGCCTTCGGGAGGCCCATCCTGCATACCAATCAAACGTCTCGAAACTGGCATAATAGGTGCACAAAGGCGGGGCTTACGTGGATTGCGGAAGCAGGCCGAGAAATGTGTTCAGTTTTAACATTATGTGCGCCGTTCTTAGCGCTCATTTTCCTGTAGAACGGTAGGTGGGACCTAGCCTGGCTTGAAATGGCGTGGGGGATCTAGAGGGGAGTGAATTCGAACGATGTTAACTGCCACTCGATGATTATTGTAATCGATACGCCAGGGTGGCACCGCAGCTGATTTATTTTGTTATCTTGTCATCTTAATTACTTGGCCTGATCCGTGATTACTTCGGATACTTATCCCCGATCAGGTCACCTCCGATACTTCAAATACGGCAATGGGGGTGCATACGTATAACCAAGAAAGTGAATTACAATTCATAGTGTCTATGATGCGCAGAGGAAGACTATGTATCGCCATCACCGTCGGGACGACGACGTTTACTAGGATTTGTGCATAATTCACGTATCCTTGACCCCTTGCAATCAGGATATCCTCGCCCGCAATTGCGGCACGTACGGGCTCTGCGGCGCTTTGCAGGATTTTCCTCTTCGGATATGAATTTCATTGGTTGCGATAATGAACTGTTCGCGGGACTGGTAGACGGACAGTAAGCATGGGTGATCATGATTAGAATGCAGATTGGAAAACAAACATGGGCGGCGGATTCTGGCTCGGAAAGGTTTGCTGCGGAAATGGAGCTACAAAGGGGGGTACAATTTGGGGTACCGATGGATAGCACGGCGAAAACGGGTTTGCGTTATTTATAACATAAGGCGCTGGCATCTGGTAAGGAAGTGCCGAGGGATAATGATGGTAAGGCGGGGCGTGGGGGTACGGTGAGTAAGGGTAATGGGGACCTTGAGGCACATGTTGATGCAGACCAAACTTTTCCAGCGCCTGTTGCACAGCCGTGTCAATTTGGTGAGACAGGGGGGTAATACCATGTGCGTTGGGTGGGCTGACATCTCTGTAAGAGCTGTCTGCGTCAGAGGCTTGAGTTTCAACAGTCAGGTCATCTGTCAAGATCTCTGAGGGGATCACTTCAGTGCTATATAGATATGATGAGTACTGCGTGATCATAGCCAACATATACAAGTGTATCATACCGTGTTGTAATCTGGTCGTTCGTTGGAGGCTCTGAGATGGTTGACTCATGATCAGCGCTATACAAATATCAGTATACTCTGCATGATCATAGCCCATACGGATATTCCATACCATGTCCTACTATCTGCCGTTGCTGGGTCGCCTGCCGCGATGTCAGGAAGTGGACTCGAAGGCGATAGTTCCGGGCTTGCGGGTAGTGATTTACTAAGCTGGGACAGGGCCATCCAGCAATGGATGATAAGGTAGCCGAACTCTAGCACATCGCTGGACTTTGAGGCATGCATGAGGGAGTTGACTTTGGAGCATCGCTCGAGGCTTTGGGGGGCTAAGAAGTCTGCAGCCAGCTTTACACACGGCGTGATATTGAATACCTGAGTAATGACATCCTGTGTGATGTACATTGGACGATACACTTGAAGAAGACTCTTACCTGATGTGGACTGCCGGCGGGGATAAAGACAACATCGCCCTGGCGCTGCCGAAATGTGAAAGGAATGATTCCGAGCTCTTTCAACTCCGTGAGGTCTGTCGATGTCAAGTATTTATGATACTGGTTGAGAAACGGGCTGTCGTTCAACCAGGGGCCCTTGCACCTTGCACCAACATATTTCTTCAGCTGATCGGCATCTTTGCTGAGAAAGACATGCCAGAGCGCCTCGCCACGAGCCATGATGTTGACCGCATCCGATATGTCAATATGTAGCCGTGTACTTCCATGTCCTTCATTGCCGAACTTACTTGCCATAGCGGCGTACATTTTAGGGCCTTTTGAGAAAGACTGTTAGGGTACGGGTGCTAATTTCAATATCAATGGGGCATTACCAAGATCTGGAGCGTTGAAATAGTTAATTGGAAAGAAGTTGGCAATGTTGAGGGGACCGTCCTCGCTGGAATATGCCGGGACAGGTAGCGCGAGCTGGAAGTCGCGTGCTAAGATGAATGACTTTGACTTGAATCTCTGTTCTGTTGGATAATCCTTAACAAAACGAAAAGCGGTGAGAAACAACGACGAGTTACAGATTGAGATCCCTACCTTGAGCTTCAGAACTCGGTCATTCTTTTCGTCTAGCGCTAGGAGGAACTCGTCTACGAGGGCTGTTTTGATATAGTCCTCATCCTCGCAGTCAGACACCTTACACCAGTCCGAACCTAACACATCCGCGAGACCAGTGGGGGACCAGTCGCAGCGCAACCCAGGGGCCTGATCGCGCACAACGAAGGGAATACCTTGATCCCAGAGCAAGTCGAAGTCTCCCAATGAACATTGCTGCGACACGATGGGTACAGACCTGATGTTTTCGTCCAAGGCTTCGGCGATAGTTGGTTCTGAGAGGGAATTGCTAAGGGCGTGGTGACCAGAAGGAGGCGCCCGCGAAACGAGGTCTTGCAGCTCAGTGGATAAGAGGCGTAGTTCAGCAGGATCTACAATAGACATCAAAGTCTGCTCCGAGTCACATCAAAGTCTGCTCCGAGTCACATCGACATTTCTGCGTAGCCGTTTCACATGTGGAGCATGTGAAACGGCCACAGCTAATACACATCCAATAGGCCAACAGTAACGTCCAGTTGCATTTATCTAGAATCCAGGTTTATAGTTGGAGTTTTGGAGTTCTCGAGAGATTATTGTGCGAGACTGACCACATTCGTCTCGATACGACGCAGACCTTGACATCGGGCATGCTCTTGAGGGGAAGGCGTCGAGGATAGCAAGAGCGTGGTTTACGATAGGGAGCAAAGCACGGGCTACGTAGAGCTTATAAACGAATCAGCGCACAATATATAAGTGAGACAAACGGAGTTTTGCACTTGTAGGAAGGCGACGTCCCGTCTGGTAATCTCAGGGTAAAATGGGCGATCGTAAACATAATCCAATCTCTCTCTTTCGTTCGACCTTTCCGCAAAGCGAGTATATCGCCCTCCCAAAAGGTCCACTACGGCGGAAGTTTTTGAAACACGGCGAATATCTAGGACATGGACATCGGTGATGAGCAATATCAAACATCGTGCAAGTACTTACTGCGAAAACGGCACGCGTCCTTCTGGTTTTTAGAACCTGAGCATTCAACACATTTTTTTACATTATCTGAGCATATTTTAGCCTTCTTCAAATGTTTTTGGAAGAGAATGCAGTCTGTAGCCTGAAGCACAGTCGCGTCGTCCAGCGCGTCTGTCATGGTGGATATGGGCGAGTATAGTTCACGCAACGTGTTGAGTTTGCTCCGCTTGACAGAATAGACGTATTTGGACTAGAGTTATGGCCTTTGAATCTGAGTTCAAAGTTCAAACCGTGGGATCCGGCAAAATCCTTGTTTTTCCCCAAAAACGACCAGTCGGGGGACGTCTCCAGATCGATGTCGCTAGCTTTACTATCGCAGACATGGGACAAGTATTGATCCGATGCCACAAGACACGCGCCTACTGTTTTGTCCTGAATTATCGGCGTCATGAAAACCTTTATACGCCAGCAAAGCCTCAGATCTCAGAGGCTGAACAGGACGGCCGTTGGCCTTCTCCTTCGTTTACCAAGCCGTTTGGAATTTTATCGTGCATGCTATCCTCCATAGAATTGCGTGTCCGTTGACTTTTTGTCATAAAAGTGCTATTTACGACAGTGAACGTACTGTCTTCTTTGTCTCGCAGCATAGAAGAGACAAGGAGGTAACTCGAGCTAGAACCAAGGTCGATCTGCTCACGAGCGGTGCGCTCTTGAAACCCGACTCTCGTACTACGCTGGGAGCCCTCGTTGGCAGACCTCGAATTCCCTGATATTTGGTTTGTTAGCCTACCCTGAGATCACTTAATCCATACAGAAGTGGCTCATGTAACTCATCGATGCGACCATGATAGCTTACGCGGAGCCCTGCACATAGCTTGCCTATGAAAAGACCGCGCGAAGGGCTTATAATCTACTAAGACTAGCTAGTACTGTCCAGAACTCGAGCGTTTGTCGGCTCTCGATCATATGAATACACTCAAATTGACTGGCTCGAGCAAAGGCCATCGATTACGGAGAACAAGCCAACACTTAGCTATATGAACTTCACGCAGTTCAACACATTTTGAGCAGTAACATCAATTTCTGTGCACGAAGGTACATAATTACAGGTGTATCAGAATGATCATGATGGCTATGTACATTGCGAAAGAAAATCTCGCCCAGCAGGACCAGCTCAAATTATAGTGGAAATTTCGGGCTTTGCCGTTTCCCACAGATTCGAACTCAGATAATTTCTGGAAAATCTCGCGAAAAACAAGCGGAAAGAATGATTTCTTTCGATGCCTCATGATGTCAAGCCCACTCGATGCGGTGATATACTGAGCACTACTAAAGCTACAGAACATCGTGTGAGACATCAATATCAATACAAATGGAAATGACGTCACACGAGACCACACGTCCAGCATCGGTTCCTTTGTGCTCTCATTGCTTTGTTATGTATGATCTCGAAACGACTGCTTTGTGTCGCATGGTTGCTTCAAGGTGCAAACCAGTTATAAGGAGGGCACTCAATGTCTATTCACAATCACCCAGTCCAGCCCAACTCCCCGCCAATGGTACAGTTTCTAGTACCAATCCCAGAGAGCGTCCATTCTCACAACAATCTTTCAGAGACCACAGCTCACAGTGATATTAGAACGCGAGGAGACGCCGCCAAGTTCTGGTGGCACCCGTCATGTTTCTCGTATCAACAGAAAGATATTTCTAAAGAAACTACGCTCAGACATTGTTCATGAACGGAAAGCAGGAAGAAGGTTAGTGCGCTGTGGTCACCTTATGCTTGTTCCGGCTGAACTCACGCTGAACTTATCAAAGCACTACCGCTCGCGAATTCTCGGACGTCGTTTCTAGCCACTACGCGGATACGGAGGTCAGTTTATGTGTGCGCCACAGTTTACACATGCTCATCCATATTCAGCCGCAGCCCATCAACGTCAACCATCAAGAAGATGATATTGCCAAGAGCACACGATCCTCATCACCATTTGATGTAAATCCTTTCACCCCTCACGGTAAGACGATGGAGATCCCACCTCGTCGCGATCCCGTTCGCTCGGGCCTGGGGAAGTTGAATACCGGGCATGATGAACGTCGATCAGGGCTACGGTTCAGTTCTGAACCCCCGCGCAAGCTCCCAGAAGATTTAACTTTCCCAGCTCCCTCCACGATCGCCAAAGACCCCGCGCTACAGCCACTACGCCGCCCGTTCAAAGACAAAGATTCAGAGGGCTGTACAACATGGTACAATGGAAGTTCTGGTTCACCCATCACCCAGCCTCCCTCGACTTTTGGCGTCTATGGGGATCTGTACTTACACAGCATCCGAGGGACAAACGAACCTCCCCTTATCTGGTTGATGGACGACCATTCCACTTGGCGGAGGGTAGAAGAAGGTTGCACCCATCCGTACATCGCGGATCGCTGCCTTCGCATTCGTGGATCTGGTGAGCCTAGCTGGGTTTTGAAGGCTAGTCTCGCAACAATGCGCCATAGGAAAGGGAAAGTTGCTCGGTCGTGATTGGTTCAATGTGACGATTCACATACTTTCGCAAGTGCTTCATGCGTATATCGACTACATGTATATCGACTACATGTGTAATTACAAGGTCCCATCTACGACTGTTCCATGTATATGTACGCCATATAAACAAGTGTAATCCAAATTACCCCAGTTATTCTTTATTTGAAGCACAACAGATTTAAAGTGAATTCGAAGTGCGTCTACATCAGGAAGAACAGGAAACACTTGAATTGGATTAGAGGCGGCTATGTCGTAACGAAAGTGTGCAATCAACAACGAAGAGGTACCGCGAGGAAGTTTCGGCGGATCGTTGGTGTCAGAACGCCCCTCCGATTTGAGCGAAGGCCAAGTCGACGGGAGAGGTCCTTCCTCGATACCCCACAGTTTCATATCCATAGGCGCACTGCTTACGTCAAACGACAAGTGCTGAGGAATGTGTTCGATCGCTACCTCCTGTATGGATATGGTTCTGGCCAGTGAGACGGCAAGTTGCCCAGCCTGGCCCGCGAAGGGCCAACAATTTCCGTTGTGAAGGTCAGGTTGCAAAGCGACCTCTGGCGGGTTTCCAAACTGGGGCGAGTGAAAGAGGGAAGATAACCACGATCGCGAAGTTAACTGCAGGGTGGGGGTGGTCCAGGCCGGAATCACGCGTGCGCCAGCAGACAGTAGCGCAAAATCTGGTCGGCCAACTCGAAGGTTGGCTTGTGCACAATCTTGTGTGCAACTATTCTGGTGCGGCCACGTCAGCGAAGAATTCAAAAGTTTGGAGAGGGCCAGTACTCTCACCGACGAACGCAGGGTTTCAAGAGATTGATGTTGACCCTCCAACACACCCATGCGATGCCGTAGATCCAACCATGTTGCCTCCGCTTCACTAGCTTTCTTCGTGGCCTCCTTCCATTCCAAAACGGCCTCCTTCCACTCCCGAGTCAAGCCGCTCACACTCTCCACCTGAGGTACAATCCAAGCTATCTGTTCTCGGAGTGAAGCCACGTCACGGGTGACTTTCTCCAAGTGCGTGGCTGTCCGTTGCAATCCGTTGCTTACGTTTTCGAGCTGCGCCTCCAAGTTCCCCACTTGTGCGTGTTGCTGCCGCTTCGTAGCTTCTTGTGTCTCCGACATCTGTCTGATATCTTCAATTTGAAGGCTCACAGAGGCGAGCTGAGCGGCAAGGTTGGCTACAACCGTATCGTGGAGCTGCAAAGCGTGCTGCAGGGAGTCGGATCTCTTCAAAATAATCTGATGGTTGATGTCCAGCATCTTGTACATGTCGGTTGCTTCTTCTATCCTCTGGGAGTGGGCGAGTAATCGTCTGCGCTGCTCGTTTGTTACTTTCTCGAGACTCTGGATTTGGGATGAGAGAGCAAATGTATCACTAGCGACGTGGCCGACTGGAAGGGAATAAAGCGCCCATCCAAGTCCTATTGAGATCGAACAAATTGCAATGATGATTGAAATCTTCATCATGCTGAGAGGCACCTAAAATACAACGTAAAATAGATTTCTTGATAGCTAGGATGCACATACCGGATACCATGATTCCGAGCCCCAATGACCAGGTCCATCTTCATCTTCCTCGCTTGGTATCACACCACGTAGCACTTCATGTTCGTCGTCTTCATCGAGACTATTCGCTCTTTCGCGGCGGACGATGTAGCCAAGCGGATTAGCTACTACTGGAAAGTCCGAAGTAGTTATCTTGAAGTTGGGACGAGAGTCTGATTCTGGTAAAGGTGTCCGCATGGGTTCAAATCTCAAAGCTACCAGCGAGTGCTGACCGGGAGCAGGCGTTGTGTGGTTGGCGGCCAGCGTGTGGTTGACGGCCAGCGTCTAATATAGCACGGCCCTGCGTCATGACATGATGTACTGTCGGACACGCCACAAACACGCTGCTGGATGTCGTTGAATGCACGAATTGACTCACCGTTCTATATTTTACCAACACCATGCTAACACCAGCTTCTGTTGCGGAGATCACGCAGCAATTGCGTGAAATTTTCCTTTCGAACCCGAAGTCAACGATCTGCGAAGGTGTACTAGCCATGTCCCTACGGCACCTTGACTCGATCATTACCGCCTATGAAATCCGGAACAACATCAAGCTCATGTCCACCGAGGACATGTGCGCACTCAAGGCACTCATGGCCGAGGACCCGGAACGCAAAGTCACGCCCGAAGAGATTTCTGAGTATATCACTGGGATCCATGCAACAACACCCGTTGAAACCGATCATCTTCAGTCTAGAAATCTGTCTGAATCCCGACGAACATCAGAGCCCCGACGCCAGCGCGCAAGCCTCGGGCCTAAGGATGCTGTACTTGGATCCCTGCATGAAACCGTAAAGCCAAACCTTCTCCGACGATCGAAGCTTCAGTTACACGCTGAGGAAGTCAGTACAGCAATGTAAGGTACCTACCCACAAGATTCAGATCATTCTTCGTCTAATCTCAAGGTAATATAGCGGCAGCGTGTTACGGCAGATCAATCCCCAGTTTGAAGACGTGCATCATCGACTGGATGAAGCTCGTTCCGCTCTTACTCAGTGCGAATCCAAACTTGAAAGCACTTGGCTTAAGCTGGATGATGTACAAGCACACTTCGACTCGGAACTGAATGCTAATCTTGCCAACATGGAAAATCATCACGCCGACATGCGAGCTACTCTGGACTCCACAATCTCTCATCAGGAGAATGACCACGCTAATGTCTGCGGCACAATCGAAGAAATACAATCCGATATACGTTCATTACGACGAGATGTCGGGCCGCTTGCAGACCGCATCATACCTCTTGAAGAATCAATCAAATCAATCCGTATGGATCTTGAGTCTTGCGACGAGAAATATGGTATATCTATGTTCTCTCCCCGCACGATTTCTTTCTACATACTCATTTGTTTTAGTGTCTAGTGCGCGATATGTTCGCAGTGTTGAGTCCTTGGAGGGCCAACTTTATGAGTCCGATACTCTTTGGAAAGAGACGTCGGTGAAATCACGGTCAGAGCACGCGCGGTTAGAGGAACGGGTTTCACAATTGCATGCGAAGCTGACATCCGAGATTCAACAAATTGCATCCGCTCAATCACAGTATCAGAACTCTCTCGATGAGCTCATCCTACGGATCGGCACCCACAGGGTGGCACCGGAATTCTCTCCGAGTCGCGGAAATAGCCGTGACGACGAATATATAACAATGGACGGGCACAGGAGCCTAAGTGATGAGCTGGAAGACGCCAATATCAAGGCACAGGGAGATCCTACACCCTTACAAGTACGTGTGCCATTTGCATTGATTAATCTGATCATTCTTCTGACTATCTTTGAAAGGCATATATGTCAAGTCCGTGCTATGACGAGACGTCCACACACGGTTGTTCTGACCCGCTTCCTGCTTACTCGGATCAAATACAGTCGTCGCCTGCTATTAGGGAGAACTATAGACCAAAACAGTTTATGGTGACCTTCACCGCACTTAGGATATGGATATCGGGGGTGCTTGTAGCTATTGCTCTCACAATTTGGTGGGTTATCACATTAATGTCGCGCACCAGAAGTCCTAGCAGCGTAAATTGGCCAACATAAACGTTGTTTAATGGTGTACTATGATTCATATGCATGTGTGGCGGGTAGTATCGGAAACTTGTATGGAAAATTGTAATGATGTACAGCTATAACCAAGATCATGATGGAGGGACTATCGTATCGATACATATGGTGTGAGGCAAAAGCGGGAAGCAATGTGGTGTTCTACGATGCAATGCAAATGGTAATCGTGCAGGAGGTGAGAGGAAAGAAAATGTTCCGTGGCTGTTCTGTACAGAAGTATTGTATGAAGCGATGCGATTGGGAGCAAATTTAAATCGTGCAGGAGGCGAGAGGAGAACCTAGTCATTCATATCAAGGAGGTGAGTGCGAGTTGGTCACTAAAAACAGCTGCTACTTACGTCGTTTGAGTTAATGCTTTCGGGAAGAGGGAAGGATTTCGATTAGTCGAGGCGTTGTGTCCTTCACCGGACATGTCACTGTCAAGAGGCCATTCTTCATCCAAGCGTGTATGTCTTCGGCCTTGTCATGATTTTGTTTAGCTTTCGAACGTCAATGGGTGAGTAGATAAAAGCGTACCTGAATCCCCTTAGTGAGCATCTTCTTGTATTCGAGCCTGACTGTCTTATGCTCTGTGACCACGGGCCCCTCGTTGATTTTGACTACAGCGCTCTCGACGACGATGAACAGAACCCCCTCAACGAGAGTGATGGCAACTCCATCGGCATGGACACCAGGAAGGACAACGACAAGTTCGACGGTATCTTTGGACGTGGACTCATAAACGCTATGTGAGTGTAATTAGACCATTGCCGTGTCCAAAATAAACGGTAGAACGTACATGGGCTCACGAACGCCCGGTCGATCCTCCTTAGCCTCGTGTGGATTGATAGAAGTTGTTATCGCCGCAAAATTGTTGCTGGGGTCGCCGTCGGCCTGGTTGCTCATCGGTTCGCCACCGTGGTTAGCCTGATGGTCCGTGGGTTCGTCTATGTTACCCCTAATGAGTGACGGCGGCGGAACTGGCTGGGTCTCGGGAGATGTCTCTCCATCGTTGTTGTCATTGCGTTCAACGCGCGCGTGCTTCGAGGTGGACACGGAGGAGGATTCAACTGAGATTGGCCCAGAACGGTCTTGATCCTTCCTCAAGGTCTTGCTTGATCGATTGGCGAGAGAGCGGCTGCCCTTGGTGACCTTTGATCCCTTGGAGCTACTGCCCTTGGTCGCCTTTGGTGACTTCTTCTGCTCTGATCCTACAGCATTTCGGAAAAAGTCCGCCATGGCCTAAATGTAACAGTTGATGCTCCTGATCGTCGAGTGGCTTTAGGCACACGACGGCTCACCTTCTTTACACCTGAATCCAATGTCCAACGATCTTCCCAGGCAGCATACATAGAGCTCCGCCATTCAACTCTTCCATTTGACCTTGGTTCCGTGGCTTTCAATTTTTCGGCAAATTTAGACAACAAATCGCGTTGTTCACGAGTCCAACGCATCTGAATCAAGGCGAGATTGAGATTATTGATATGAGCAGTGATCAAGGGTTGAACGAAGGGTCAGTTCGGAGTTCAAAAATCCAGTGGCCTGATTAATCAACGTTAATCAACGTTTTCAACTCACACCCCTGTTGACTCCTGTCTGACTCGTTCTTTACGCTATGAGCCAACAGACAACCAAACCTCAATTATCGAAAACGCCTCAACCTCGTGAATTTGGGACATCCGACACCCAAAGTGCGCTGATACTTAGAAATAGGTATGTATGAATCAAGTGAAACTACATTCCGCAAGCTTGACCACCGTCCCAGGCTGAATCATGAATTAACCAACGCTACACATTCAACGGACGATATGATTGTCATCGAGGCCCCTGGACTTGAACCCTGCGAAATCAGAGTGATGCTCATTGCGGGGAATCTGTCGATTTGTGGTGAAAAGCTCGACTTGAAGGGAAAAGGAAAGGAGAATGAGGGCTTCTCCCAAAGTCCTTCCAAGATCAGAAATCATCTGGAAGTGGAGATAGAGCTTCCAATCGGTATTCAGGTACGACTGTTTCCCTATCCTCGACCCGCAAGTCGCTAAGATAGTGGATTTTACACTTCAGGCTGCAGATATCGAGGCAGTCTTACGTGCGGGTCGTTTGATCATCCATTTGCCGAGTCCGTCGGCGCCTGGCGCACACATTGCTGTAGTAGAAATGGATGCTGACGAAGGTGACATGCACGAGGAGTAGTCCGAGACAGCGCAGGCTAAATCACAAAATCGTGCTGCAATTACTCATGCTCAGAAGCATTCTCTAACATACTTTTTGCTCCTTTTGTTTGCTACTTTGGACAATGCCCACGACCCCTGTACCCTGTTTACGCCGACTGCTGGACCATTGTCTTTACGCCTTTACGCTCCCTTGCTCCGGAATACGACTGACGACGCAGCTATGTCATGAGAAGACTCGTCGCCCAGCTGCGATCAGTGGGACACTATTACTAACCATGCATTATGGTGTACTACGCTCGCCGCCAAACGCTCGAGTTCTTGAACGCTCGGGAGCATGTCCATAGACTCCGCTGTATGGTGTTTGGACTAGGCACTCGGTTATGAGAAACAAGCCAACGCTTGGTTGATACTGAGCCTGACGCGCCCCGGCCTCGAGTTCAACAAGTCATGAGCCTCGCTGAGTGAGCCGAAAAGGACTTATATCAGAAATTTCAAGCGCACCGACGAGATAGCGATTAATGAATCTGAAACGAGGTAACATTGATTGCTGTAGTATGTGGCTAATTGTATACATTGTTGTTGACTTTGCAGGTATAGATTTGATCGAAATGAAGCAAGAATATATCATACAATTGCGTTGCAAAAAGAAATCTATCAGAGTGCAAAAGACGAAGGTTACGTTGCGAAAGCTCAGTGTCAAGTTAACCTGGCAAGTTCGCGTGGTTGATCATTTAAAAGAACTCTGAAGAGATAGACACTGTACATGGACCGAGACATCAGTGTCAGAAAACGTCAAATGACACGAGGTTACCTTCGATAGGCATCAGGCCTTCAACAGGGGAGTGTGAGAGCTCAGGGGAAGAGTCGCCTCGAGGGAGGATAAGCCGTAGAAGCCCGTTCTCCATTCCACAAACAATCTGCTTAGGCTTAGGGTACAGTTAATCAATGATGATGACCAGCAGGGCAAGACAACGTACTCTTTGTGTTACTTGGATTTCCAATGCGTAGCGTCGAGAGAGTCCTGGTTCGTTGCATTTTTTGGCATTCTCTGTGCTCAGCTGCAATAGTCCATCCTTGTATCGCAACCTCACTTCTTCCGGTGAAAAGCCGGGGAGTTCGACATCTATAACATCGTCCTCCTCCCCTGAGTGTTGACGCAGCCTGAGAGCAACTCAATTAGTAGGTGACGCACGAATCAATGGGTGTCTAACCTGGGCGTGCAAGGAGCTGGCAGCGTTGCTTGACAAGATTGGGTGGGGCGAGGTGAGGGCGAAAGGTGGACATTGGTGTTCGAAACGGGCAAGCTCATCGGTTCATCGTCTAATTCGTCAATCTGATCATCATCTAATTCGTCAATATGAGCTGCCGTTGCTGCTGTGGGAGTTGACGAGGCAAGGACTGTATGGATGTTCAAGACCGGCATGTCAAGAAGTTCGTCGTCTAGTTGATTAATCTGGGTAGTTGTTGGGGCGTTATGGTGAGGAGAGAGCATGAGTCCGCTGTTTGAGATCTCCAAGTCCAACATTTCGTCGTCGGGATCGGAGATCGGAGTGTTTGAAACAGGCATATTCAGCAGTTCATCATCGTCTTCGTCCTCGTCGGCGGAAGATTGCTGAATATCCGAACGGCGCCGACAACCATTTCGGAAGTGAGTGTGGAACATCTGTTGGTCTTCCAGCCTGGTCACTGAATCAGCAATCTAAAGGATGACATACACGTCTGTAATCCCGGGTCAGAGTCCATCGACCCTGCCAGGCTTCGCAAAGATTGTCTAGCCACGCTTCCCGTTCAGGCGACCTTGGCGCCGTCTTGGCAAACGATGGGAAGAAATCAAGGAGGAATGCTTTCTGTTGTGGCGTAAAAAAGCTCTTTTCCCGAGCCATTTGCTGATCAAACAGTTCGATGGCGGCGGCGGAGATCAGAGGTCTCATCCCACTTGGGGGTTAATAAAGGGAACTTCACGTGATACTTCCCACATTCTGTTGTACACAATCTAGCCGCGTCTTTGACTTTCGTGCAACGTTGCGGTATGCAAAAACCCACCATTTCCTACTCATGTACATCGACTCTCAATGCTTGCCACACAGACTCGATTAACGTCCTCGCCTTCTCCCCTTGCGGGAAGTACCTCGCTTCGGGTGCCGACGACGGAGTCGTATACATATTCAATCCTAGACAAGGCGCCAAATTCATGAAGGTAGTTGCACACCACGCCGTTACGACGTTGGCTTGGGATCCGACAGGAAACGGACGTCTGTATGTTGGGAGAGAAGATGGCCAGGTCGTGTTCTTAGACATAGTAAATGCTGCTTCGTCATGTCACGTAGTCCATTCCTGATTTTTGTCTAGCACGATAGCGGCTTATCCGGCAGCTTCAAGCTACCCATTACTTCGGACAAATCTGAATCCAAACTTGCTATTCGAGCTTTGGCTTTGGACCACTCTGGAACGCACTTAGCTGTGGCGAAGGGGCGCGCCGTTGTATTACTCCAGTCCAACGGCTGTCATGATCAACACGGTACGAGCACTTTCTATCATTGTTCCGTCTCTATATGACTAATGTACACTCTCTCAGTCCCTTTCGCTGAACGTCGGACGATACTGTCACCCCCAGCCGTCGAAGGACTGTCGGACGAAATTCCAGTACCTCACTCCGTTCAGTTTTTGACCTACGATGGAGACATCCTGCTCATTGTATCGTATCTCTGCCATGGTATAATGTAAGTATGTTGACTGATCCTTTGCTGAGCGTTGATACTAGTATAGTGTACATAGATGCGTTGGTTCCGCACAACCACGCGAAGCTGTACGTTGGCACCTCGTGCCACCTAGCTACAGAATGTACGAGACTTAATTATGCCATCTTCCTTTGTGCTCATTAATGCCGATTGCCTAGAGGAAGGCCCGCAATTTCTCCAGACCAAACCTTGCTCGCGGTGTTCAATTGCTTGGACGGCTTCGATATGTACTCAATGGGGTCAACAGTGGAAATGCCTCAGCTACTCCATACCTTCCGCCTTCAGGTGACAAAAAACATACTGCTCCCGGCGGTTTTCATCAACGATGGGAAGTCAATTCTACTCGGCTCTGCGAATGGATTCGTCTTCTTTTCGAGCATCAGAAATACTGCCTCAAAGAGGGAATTACCCCACAGCCGTAAGTCGCTCAACTGCTGTCGAAAATGCAATCCATCAATGTCAAGCTAGGTGGTGATATAATTCAGGCGCTGGTGAGTCACTCCGGGACCGCCTATGTTCCTAGGTCCTAAAATTGTGCTCGGAAGGCATACCATCGGATTGGGTCGGTTCATTATGTGGCGACAGGAACATCGGAAAAAGGTGTCGATACTTATATCAAAATATGGAAGGCGGACTTGCCTTCGCGCAAAGGTTCGCGTCACCTCTCGGTTTCGTCGGCATGTCATGATTGGCTGAATAACAATTTTGCAAGGACACCTACGAGGACCGCAGCTTGGTAAGTATTTCGGCATACCCTCCCCCCCTTTTTGGCATGACGTCTTCGAACAGAACCGCTTTGCAAATATATTTCCACAGCTGTGGTGATTGCGTTGATTGCAGTGCTTTTTACGTGCTCTGACGATCTGAAGGTGAGGCACCCTTGTATCTTGCGTTGTTCTTCATTGATTAAATTACATTGCAGCCGTACATCGTTATTTGCGTTGATGCATACTGCAGCGCGGTTCTGAACCTAAGAACCGAATTCTCCCAATTTCTGAATGTATGGAAAATCAGGATTGTTCAGTGGTTGCTACGGCTTCTCTCAGAACCTGGAGTTCATCCACTGATCAGGGGATAATCATACTCCCTGATTGGCGTCAGACATGTACTCCTCGAGCCTCGTTCATCAGACTACATGTTATTTATACACCGCTGGCGCCAGCGTGATGATCGTTGATAGTGGATGGGAGATACTTTTAGACCCCCTGACTGTACACGCGCGTGGAACAGTGTCATATTCCAGCGGACGATCTCACTGATGTGGTACTCGATACGACAACGAAAGTTTATGTAGCATCTCCGCCCAAAACGTTATCTACATTTAGACTATCATTGCTGTATTAGGGTCATGGTATGGCCATCCTCGCAATGATAAGTACCCAAGACTGATCGCTACGAGTTCAAGGCGTGTTTGTTTTCTCCCCAAGTTTTAAAAGAAGGCCCTGTTTCTGGAGAGCAACGGTGACTCTGAAGTCACTCTGATTAATACAACTCTGCACATACCTCCGTAAGCATCATCGACAACCTCACTCTCGATACGCCTTCGTGAACGGACTGGGCCTCATTTATTGTCTTGAGCTGTTCTAGATCCTGGAGAAGTTGAGCGTTGTTGGCTGATATAGAGTTGATCTCGTTGCTAAGAACTTGGATCGTTTTCCATTGCTGAGTGATTCGCGCTTCAAGTGCCTTGACTTCATTGATGAGAGCGTCTCTCGTCGATTTCTTCTGCATAATTTCCATGCTGAGTATTCGCGCATGCCTATCCAGGGAGATCAGTGAGACTCGACTAGTCCAAGTTGTTGCTTACCTTTTGGATAGAGCAGGGACGTATAATGGCCCCAATTTATATGCATGCTCGTATCCCAGTGTCAGCGTGGATACATCCTCTATACTTTCGACAGGAGCACAAGAGAAGGGACATCGACGAAGCTCCTTCGCGGCCATGAGATTTTGGACACAACTCAAACATACGACATGGCCTGATCAAGGATGGCCGATTTGTAAGACTGCCATAGTGGCCATAAACAACGTAGCACTGACCACAAGCATTGACAGTACACAATATCGTCCTGTCTGTCGCCGTATCCAAGCAGACGGGACATTTTGGCAGCATGGCAAGTAGGAGCTAGCTTTGTCAAACAGGAAGCGAGATAAGGACCGGATCGCACCCACGCTGGCCATGGATGGGTCCGATTGTGAACCCCTGCATGTCCCTCCGCAAAACGTCCATCAGAATCCTGATTGACGTGCTCGGGACAAATGTCATTACATGCGTTCAGTAGTGCACACTGATCCGGCAGTTCTTCTACGCCCCTGTGCTTCATTCAGCGAATCTTGTCATGCTGATGAATCAAACGAGGAAACCAAAAACGTTGTAGACTCAGACACTACGTGGATTGACGTACACATTGTCCATCATGGCTGCGTCGTTCCGTACCTGATCAAATGCATGGCCGCCAAGATGAACCAGTCTTTCTGACCCTATACTCGGTAGATCTAGACACAGAGTATAAGTATGTCGTTTGGACACAAAGCCGTCTTACAAAACCTATGGCTCGTCGTCGCAAACGTCAGCATGTTTCACCTTTACCCGCAGTCATTGAAATTTGTTCGTATATAGCCCGACCAGAGCGTTCAAGTCCACCAGCATCACGATATCGGAGACGCGCTAATATGGCCCCAGAACGGCCCCGCCGTGGGGCTAGACCCTCATCACCAAGCAGGATCCTTCAAAGCGAACGATGTATGAGAATCGACTCTGAGGACTCTATTTATTTCACACTAACGAACAACTTCACGTCGTTTAGGGAATCTATTGGTAGTCCACCCCGACTTTGATGCGATAGTCATCAAAGAACTATTGGATAGCGTTGACGCGGGGTGGGACAGGATGTTGGCGGGCCTAGAGCATTTATCCCGGGATACGGCTGGAGGCACCATCGATATACCAGAAATTATTAGGCAACTTGTTGGGTCACAAAGTGTCTTGCGATTAGTACACAGCGCCTTGCAACCTTTGTAAATGCGCCGAATTATAGCCGTTGATTGTCTGTAACCAGATATGGTTACTCTTTTGTGACTGTACAATATATATCTATATGATCCATCTGTTTCGAAGACTGCACACTAAATGGCATCTAATCCTGAGCTTCAAGAGGAAGAGATTCTTTCCCGGGCGTGCTGTACTTGTCCTTCTTGCGAGCATGCGCTCGTTGAGACCACGCCTATTTATTACCTCCCCTGCTGTGAGTAGAGGTCTTCACGATATTATTGGCGCTGATTCATTATGCGATTTCTAGCGCACGTCATCTGTTTTCTGTGCAAAACACGGCTGCGGGAGACAGTAGCAGCAGCGCAAGCTTTAAATCCATCTGGCCCGGAAGCAAATGAATCGGTGTATTGTCCCGTCTGCTTTGCCCCCTTTCGACACGACATCGACGTGAAGAGACTGTTTATGACGTTCAGCGTCGGTCCTGCTGATCAAGAGATGAGCAATTCGATTGCTATGTTAGTTTGCGTTAGAAGTGAACCTGCGGAAAGTGACTGAATTTCTTTCGATCATGCAGTGCGTCTACAAAGGGGCAATATCTCCTTGGAAACGTTGAAAGCTACATCCGCTACCAAAGTAATCGTGCTACATATCTGGGGAGGGAAATCGTCGATAACGAAGGGATCATCCAAGCATTTCCGAAACAACGACAAGTAGCCGAGGAGTGGGGTACCCGTCTCGAGGGGCTGATTGCTGAGCAAAGGTCCACGCTTGAAAGTACTACCCAAATTTGCAATAATCTGCAGCAGGATATAAGCCAGATGGAAAACGAGGTACGTTGGCTCCAGTTCTGTGAGTTTTCATAAGCTAATCATCGCGCCAAGCTGGAAGAATTGCGGAAGCGCACGCTAACTCGTGTCTGAAAGGTTTCTAATACTGAATATTGAATTGCCCGGCTGTCATAAGCTGTGAACATTGAATACTGTACGCTGGAAGAATAGTCATGAGACGTCCAAACAGAAGTGTGGCGCTCTCGAGTCACCGCTCATATAGAGAAAATCAAGGATCTTGCCGGATCCCACGGTTTGCTCAATGAGCGCTTGCTAGCGCTAAAACCTTGTGTATGGAATATTGAGATCTTATGCATGGCTAATGAGCCCGCCAAGCCGGCCGCGCCTCGTCGCCCGCACAATGCTCCCAACGCAGCTGTAGCCGTAGCCATGCCGGGGGCGGTGTTGTTCGCATCTGCGTGAGTGCCACCGACCGATGCTTGTGTTTCCACCTGGAGGTACTTCGCGATGTGTGGATGTGGCCCATGTTCCCTGTCTTCTTTGATCAGCTTCTCACGAAGAGGCGGCGGATCGCGCACGATGAAGACCACAAAACGCGGTAGACCGTTTCAAGGTGCGCAAGGCTTTTACGTGGATTTTGCTGACATGTGCTCACGAATTTTCCTTGCTACAGGATACACTGGACTTACTTGCTTCCCTAATTGTTTCTCTGCAACTCCACCCACAAGCACTTCTTTCGCACTTTCTTCAATTCCTTCACAACGTGAGTGACATCGCTCTACGGTTGAGTGAATAATGGTGACGTTTCATTAGAGATGAGGCTGCGCGTCACCCAAGTTTTCACAATCAAACCGTGGACCAGATCCTAGGGAACCTTCCCGAGTAATCACAACAACGACTACTACAATGCTCGTTTGATCGAGGACGCTGCTGACCCATCTTTCAACCTATTCAAGGAGCGAGGTGTTTATACACTTACCCCAAGGGCCTCCACTTTTTGGAACGGTTCGTCAGTGCCCATGGTATCAACGCCGACCACTTGCAGCAGGTCTTTGGTACGCAGCCCATATGTATCTACCTTCTCCACCTGGATCGACGATCTGCCGATGATGAGATTATCCAAACTACGCTACGCAATCCAACGCTCTGATAGATCCTTTCGTGCGCTATCACGAAAGATCCAAGGGCATTGCTCTTCACGATAATGTTGAAAAGGCTCAACCGCTCCAGGCAAGGTATGTCAGTCGATTTTATCGTTGTGAATTGGCATCTAACTCCTATACCTTGTAAGTTCGTCAAGACGCCTCGTTTCCTTGGCATGAGAAATTGGTCCGACGACTTCGATCCCACGGAGAGCGATTTCCGCTTCTTGTCTGCTTCGGGGCAATCTGAAGAAACAGGTGGTGCATATATCACTGTCTCACCGCAGGGCAGTGAGCGTGAGCGACGCCAACAGCAGAAGGTTGCACCCGCGCCCCCTCCACCATCATAATAGGTTCGCAGTGCCTCTTTCTCAATCGCATGGCTACCATGGACGTCATCATCTCATGCATTCAAAAAGGTTGGACCGCTTGAACGTGATCCAACAGCCGAAGACTGGGTTGCTCAAGTTCCTGGTGTTGCCTTGACTGGCAAATTCATCACGGGTAGCTATCTCTGGGAGTCGGACAGCAAGTGGCTCCACCTGATCATGAAGACATACCTGTGAGTACGTAAACCATGAACGTTTGAACCACCGCCGGTCACCTCGTGCCCTTACTAACGTACACATCAGACAAACCAGCGATTGTTTTCCGAGCGCCGGTTGGCACTGTTCGATGGGTCGGATCCGATGAAGCCTATCTACTTAGCCGTGAGTCTTCCGAACTGGTTTGTCCAGTCGATCAGGCCTTAAACCGAAGTTAGATTGACGGGGACGTATACGATGTATCGAGTGGGAAGGCCTACAAAGCCGGAGGATCATATCATGTCCTGTCAGTCTTCGCGCTCGACTTACCATGCCGTTTTGGAATTAATTCATCGGTTGTACAGCGCTGGCGTTGATGCGGCGCCGGCGCTCGTGACCGGATGCTTTGTAGACCACTGAACGCATGATATTCGGGGCCTAAGTGAACGAGAACTGAACGTAGGCTGAACGTTTGATTCCTGAACTATATTATCCTTTTCTCTCTTCTGTTGGGGCCTGCAACATTGGAAGACCTTCTTCGCGGAGCACAAGACGTACACCAAGGTCGGCGAGGTATCGCATCCACCTATTGACCCTGCTACTCCGATCCCGGAGAGTTGCCGAACTCCGGGGGGGGCAGGAATGAGGCCTAAAGAGGCGGAAGCGAAACAGACGAAACCTGCTGACGCTTAACCGGAGCCCATTTCACACACGGAATCACAACCACACACTGAACATCAAGAGCTTTCAAATATATACTCTTCGTGTATTTACCCTATGTATACCTAAATTTATTGTCCTATGTTACCAATGAAAGTGAAGAGCATACGAGACTAAATGGTGAGTACGGTAGGCGGATGTGATGAGGGTACATCAATAGTACTCGGCCAAGCATATGTAACTTAATGTCCAAAATGGGGGGAGTGCCGTGTTCACAGCCAATAATACATGCAGATGAGGACGACGACGACGGTTCACCGACGGACGTACAACGGTGAGCCGTGGGTCATAAGATAGTTTTTGAGGATGGGGAAATCAGCCATAGATGCGTCGATCATGGAGGAAAATGGGTTGTCCCGGTATTTTGCAACCATGATGTTGCCTCGCCAGGCAACTTCCTCCTTGAAGGCAGGTCCTTGAATCTCGCGGACAGATTCGTTGATAGGAAATAGCATGCCATCACGCGAGACAGTCGGAAAGAATATAATGTAAGGATAGGCGAACTTGCGATTCATGCCATCCAGCGCCTCCACGAGCTAGAAAGATTCCCATTATCAGATATATATTGCTTTCGACTTCATGTTGATCACGACACAAGCCTACCTGATATTTCCATGCACGTGGGCCTAAGGCCTCGGCAATGTAGTCCATGTATACCTCTGGATGGGGCATACGTGACGGATTACAGGTGTAAGATGCGTGATATGCCGGCATCGTCATTGGGCTAACAGAGATGGAATAGTGAGTACGAAAATAAGGGTCAGTTAAACGATGCTTATTACCTAGTCATGAGCGACACCTAGAAGTGGGTAGCGGTAATAAGCGGCGCTCCTGGCAACTTCCAACAAGGAATGTACGAACCATGTGTGGCGGTCGTCCATCTGAAGGAAACAAAATAGCCTCGAAGGTGGACATTTGATCCATCACGAAAATCTGCGCGGTGGGGCATTGGTGAATGGACTTGTCTTCCCGAAGGACGACTGGCTTACTAGCAAAGAAAGACGAAGGAGAGAATCAAAAGCTGGGCAGAGTTATATAGAAAAAGGAAGGAGAAATGGCGTACGAACTACCACTGACTAGAGCGGCAAATGGTAGAGATAGGGCATCTGGTAGGGGTTTATATATAAGAAAGGACATAGCATGTTACTCAGGAATTTTGTATTTATTTTCCGAACACGAGGTCGAACTGGGCGTGCAGACGAATAACTCGTAGATTGCGATGCCACTCAGGACAGGAAGCTTGTGCATATTTGGAAAAGGGGGAGATTCTACAATCAAGGATGCTGGCGCGGGGAACGGTCTCATTCATATTGGGGTATCAGTTTGAGTGCCGTCAACGTGAAGGTGATTACAAGTGGGCTAAACTGCAGGTGTCGTCCGAAGCAGCGAAGCTGTACCCAAAAGAAGATGGATCGGCCGGCGCCCTTCCTCGTTTTATTGAACCCTAAGTGCTAAAGGATTCGCGCCATAGCCACCGCCGTCCGATATTCAAGACTCTACTTCTGTTTTCTTTGAATCTTGAAACTACAATTTTATATGGACAAAAACGTGTCTTTGAAGTCATGCTTTGACAGAACCAGTCATTGCGTTCTAAGGATTCTTGGTAGGAGGCTCATATCACTTGATGCGAGCTAGCAGTGTTGTTTGCATTAATCGCTAGTCAAACAAGCTTTAGCCGTCCCTTAGGAAGCCTGGGCTAATATGAGAATCCGTCTCATTTTTTTCCAATTTGCATCGGCGAATTGTATGTAAGTCCTGTGGCCAGATCTAGAGTAAGTGCATGGCTTAGCATTACGGCCGGGTTCCGTCATGACTTTGCCATTCACTACCAACTACTCCGCGAATATGCAGGTGCTGCATTAATACTCGTGCCAGGCCTTCGCCTGCTGATGCTGCTGCTGCTTTAAACCTCCCATTTGTTTTTATTACAGCAACCTATAGGTTTCGATCCCTGGAGTTTCATCAAGGCCGCCCCAATATTGGAGTTTGTGCACATGAATTGAGAAAAGACGTCGATAACTAGGTTTTTGAGAAGGCCATCTGTCCACGAACTTGAGCGATCTTCAGTACTCACTTTCGAACAGGTGAAACGCGCACTATTTGGTAGCATGAAAGAAGAATCGATTCCACGCGATACGTTGTCGCACTTGTACTATACACAACCTTCTTATCCAAGGAAGAGAAAGACGCCAATCATAGTAACCAAAGGATTTCGGATTATGCCGAAGCCGGGATAATCCGAAATTTCTTGCATATATTGGACTCGATTTCAAAGTCAGGCTCCCCTTCCTGTTTCAATACCACGTCCCACGTCGAAATTGTGTTCACTCGCGAAACGCGCCATCTCGCCGAATGCTGAGCACCGTGTCGTCAATTGAGCATGTTGGTGGCGGTATCAAGCATGGACTCAACGGATGTCTGTCGTTTGCGACATTCTTGATTCTCCATTGGGCTGCGTTTTCCTCTTCTGTATCCATGTAGCTATCACGCGGTATTTGCACCCCCGTACCGTAGCCAATTTCACCCACCGTAGTGATGCTTTGCAACATTCGTGGAGCCTTCCTGCGCTTCATCCAACAATCCTTCATCGTTGCCCCCTTTGATTGCTACATTACGAGCTCTTCCTTGGTATATCACAATAAATGGTACATCAGCGTCACCTTAGCTGATCATTGACACTTGTGTGTCTCGGTAAACAAGTGTATTATCTCCCTCAACGCAAGGTCAGTTCACGGCCAGTTCTTAATTAGAAACGATCGCAGGGTGTCTACTCCGTCTCGCGGTACTTGTTCTTAGCAGCAGCGATGGGCTCCGAGAAACTGAAGAAAGGGAGGGCGAGGTTGACGAAACCGTCCATGTAGCATTACAACTTCAAGTCCCTCTTGTCGTCGACGATGGTGTCACATTTGTTGACGGGTGTTGCACGTGACTCGTCCCAACATCGCGCTTCAAGTCAGCCAGAATTTGTCCAGGTGGCGAATTCGAACCTTGGTTTTAAGATGCTCCCAGGTGATGTTGACGGAAAGCGCACCTATCGCTCCTACGTAGTTGGTACGCAATGTCTCGTTCTTAGCCAAGATTCACCATTTCACTCCATATTATCAGACCTTCAAGGCGGCTCGAGCCACGACTCGCATTACAAATACAGGGATGACGACACAAATAAGTTGGCAGAGATACAACCACTAAAATGGCCGGAGCACTTGTGCTCGCCACTTGCGGCGGATGGCAAAATGCGACTTCTTCTGTACTTGAAGGGAAATAATCCATCTGTTTGGCGTGTGTTGGTTGAGGTGAGTGATCTAAATGTTTGATGAGGTCGTGATTATAGTATGTCGTCCCTCCCAGCCAACGAAGGAAGAATCATTGGTCACCGCTGTTGTTACACCGAATGCAGACGGAGTAACTTCGGCCTTCTTTCATCCAAATATCAGAGGTGCTGTTTTTGCTGTAGGCGTGGACCCCTACGATGTCGACGACCTCCTCCATAAAGGTCGCGAACAAGGCTTAAAGTTCGCCAAATCTGGAAGCATCATCAAGGAGTTGCTCACCGTAACTGAAGCGTACCTATTGTTGTTCAAAGATATAGGACCTATTGCGCCCGACGAAGGCACCTTCGTCAGGCTACTTCCTTCTTCGAACTATCCGAACGCATTGGCATACGTCCTTAAACGCGAAGTTGAAAAACAAGTCATCCATATACTCGTCCTCTCCGTCCGTATCGAGTACTCTCGAGGGCCTGGTATTGCGATCACGGCGACATCGATCCCGCAGCTCGAAAGAACTAAGGGAAAGCTCGCTCACGACTTTCGGAGAACTGCATATGGGCTGATCCGAGGCCAAACGGTAATCGACTGCGTTCAGACTCGGAACATCACACCCAGCCAGAAAGAGATAGAAACATTGGAAGAATGCGATTTCGAACCCATCCATCAAGCCACACAGATGATGAAGCGTGGTGCGATCAACAAGGGCGATAGGGTACGAGTTCTCGCAGGGGAATTCATGGGACTCGTCGGTTGGGCGGCGGGTCCCATGGTGTCCGATATCGTAGAAGTCATGCCCATGACACCCATACTGGATCACGACACCGCCGGCATCGAGATTCCATTGATTGACCTCAACAAGTTCGATTTGAGGGACGGAGATAAGGCAATGGTGGTCCGGGGTCCCTTCGCAGGCGTCATCGTCGAAGTGATAGAATATCTCGACGACGACACAATCCACGCAAAGGTCACTACGCCCATGCTGCTCGAACCGCGCGCTAAAGTATACAACCATGAAATAATTCGAATAGTCGAGATCGGAGACTTCATAGAAGTAATATACGGACTTTACTCGGGATGCATGGGCTACGCAACTGAAGACAGGTGGCAAAGCTGTTATATTTATGTGGACACTGTCAGAGAAGTCGAGGGTAGTCAATACCGTTTATCTACGCTTCTCCAGACATGGGTAAGTTCTCAATTGTTCTGAACGCCATATATCTCACCTCGCGTAGATCGATGTCGACTATCACAACCTACGTGTTTTAAGACCCTACAGGTCTCAGCCTCCAAAGCACCTACCTCAAAGCACAGAGGGCGAAGACTATGCGATGAACGATCAACTTGCCGCACTATTTATCAACATGGAAGTCTACATTGTTTACCACAAGCATTTGAAAGGCTCGCTAGGCACGATAATTGCAACACATATTACTTATGCAGAAGATGGTCGCGAGTCCAGACGATTCAACGTCCGACCTGCCCATAACATCTCTGCGTACATGTATGAGATGAAGGAAAGCGAACTACTCGAAGCCTCGTGAGTTACACTTGCCAATTGCCATCCTCATTTCCTAAATCTAGCAGGACTCTTCTACCCATTAGGATAGCCGCTAGGCGCTTGATGGGAGATTCACCTTCTGTCTCTGGACGTTCGTCCACCCCTGACTACACGGACGATGCGATAACTTCGCCAGACGATACATTTGGAAACCTATACGAAGAAACTGCCAGCGACGTTGATTCGATCAGCGATGAGATAAAGCAAAGAGTTATCCAATCAATGGTTTCCGACGGTTAGCTGTCCTTTATCTATAATCATGTCCTATTGCGAACTAAGCTATCACACAGGGAGCTGGTTACTAGATCGAAGACTCATGCACCGAAAACTGGAGATAGAGATAGCAGGCACCAAAGGCAATAACACCTTTCGTGAGGGCATTTACGAAGGATTCAAGGGTTATACTGTAATAACAGCGCCGATTCGGAACGTCTCTTGCGACATTTTCGTTAGGGTGGACTCGATGCAGTCGTCACCCATGACCAGGATCCCGATCAAATATCTATGGCCGAAAAGCTCGACGTTTCCTCCGGGTTGGAGAGTTGTCATCAAAGGAGGAACATTAGAAGACAACGAGTCGCATATCGGAAGCTACGCATTGATCACTCCATCCGAATACGAACTCAAATATAATGTTCGTTTAGTTTGTATTCTTCCCTCTGGCCCATACGAGTACTTCGACATAACATCCCTATGTTCATCTGGAGGAATGGCGGAATGGCTTGGATACAAGTACTAATGCTAGTTAGGATAACAGCTTCTTTTTGGTTATGTTTTGCCAATACATCTGCATTGTTAACGTTTGTGTCGGCGTAAATGTAACGCGTAAGATCCGGCCCGTGCGGAATTTAGCCCTCTTCAATTATCTTTGGGAGAGATTCCAGTTTGTAGCGTGAAGCACAGTCGCGTCGCCATGTGAGTAGCTTGACAGAATAGACGTATTGGGACTGAATTTAGTCTGAGTTCAAATACGTGGGAGACGGCAAAGTCCGAAATCTTTACCATTTGAACGGCCGCTCAAGGCCTCTTCGCAACTTATCCGTCCCATCCTCTTGGATTGTACAGTATAGCAACTAATCGTATAAAAGCGTATGATGAGATGAACTCCTGTGCCTACGTGCCCTCCCCGGTTTTCTTCCATGTCGACGGACTTTTCAATGGGAGTCATCGTCCATGCTCGACTCTATATCTGCGAGAAACTCCTCAGGCAACCCATCCAATAGCTGAAAATATGTCATTAGCACGAGCACTATTTGACAAACGACACAACCTACTCGATTGAGAGGTAAAACGTGAATGCAGGGCGATTCAATGGGAAAGCTGGATAGTGTTGTTTTGGCAAAATGGCAGACAATATCTTGTGGTCTGATGACCACGACATTGTTTTCAAAGTGCGCATAATATAGTGCTCCCGCCACGCCATACTTCCTGTAGTCATCTTTAGGTATGTCGACGTCGAGCAGTGGAGAGTAAGTTTGGACAACGATGAAGGTTTCTTCTGTCATGGGGGTACCGGTAGTTAATCGACGTTTGTGGAGCAGGATTTCCTGAATTTGGCCCGGTCGTTCTTGCGCGATGTTTCGATGATCTCGAAAGATGATATGGCAGTTCCTTGACGAAGATGATAGGGGCTGGTACCGTACTCCGCGCACCATGACCTTCGTACACAGCACGGCACGATCATTGAGGCCTATTTGATGTTGTTGTTTCGATTGTAAGGCGGGAACGTAGACCGTTTCCCCTGCTTCAGCGTTTAGGCGAGACTTGAAAGCAGCGAAGGCTGAAGGGGTTATTTTAATTTCTTTCCTCCCTCTACCGGGATCCCCAATGCCTTCCAGCTGGATCGACGGTTGTAGGGTTACGGAATCAAAGATTCTGGTCCCCCGTCCATCGTAATTCTTGAAATTCTTGTACGCAGACAGCAGCTCGGGGGCAACCCCTGCCCCGAAGTCGCTGAGAATGGCATGGAGGTTGGCAACTCGACATGCCGTGGTCAAATATGTCATCTCAATCTCGCCTTGCTTTGGGTCAAAAGGTGCAACAGGCAGAGGGGTATGTCACTTACCGTGTTTTCTACTCGTGTCAATGTTTTGTAGGACATGATTGTATCGTTCTGCGCCAAAGGTCCGATATGAATGGACTGGGCCGAATAGCTTCATGAAGTCCCCAATATGAGCAGCTAGATGGAAGTTCGGCCGAAGTCGGAAATGAGGATAGAGCTCTTTGATCCCCTTTAGATAGCGGAATATCCGAGTATCGTAAGCCTGAATCTGGGCGACATCGACGGCTAACAAGCTCCCAATCTCAACGGCGTACACAAGGTCCATGAAGTTATCCAACATCTCTTTCTGCCTTGTGCTTGGTGAACTTTGATCACCCCAAAGACGTATCAAAGTGATAGGGAGATTGATCGAGCAAACGGTGCGCCACTGATCTGCAGTAAGCTTGCCCCGGCCAGCAGATCCAAATCCGGAAGGGGCAGCAGCGACCCAGGATGGCAACTCTATGTGCTCCATGTCTTCGTGAGCGGCAGTCAGGATCGTGCGACCAAGCACTGCCTTGCGAGCTTGTTTCTCTTTCTTAGTCGAAGAATCAGATGGCGCTGAGGCACGAGTACTTCCTTCTGGGTTCGCTGCTATCGGTTGCCCGAAGTCTGGCGGTGGTGGTTGCTGTAGCACAAAAGCACTCTGTGCAGGGATGGGTTAGATCATACATGCTACATGAGGACACTCTGTTGCCCGAACCTTCAATCGTTGCGCCAGCTCCTTTTTCGTGCCCGTATCCTCCAGCCGAACCTTGAGGCATGCGGCTTGTAGAATAGCTTTGGAAGCATTGCAAATGGTATTTACTGAGCGATCTTCTCGAGCTTGGCGTAGTACATTTTGAATGCTCTGTTCTGAAATCACGCTTTCTACATCTGCCATGTTCGTTGATGGAGGGTCAGAGGTAGGCGTCGGAGTAGAATGTGGCACTGCAGTACTAGAGAGAAATGTAGGTGGAATCATATAATCGGCATTCTATACATCAGCGTCGTGAGTGGACACTCGACTCTGGTCTATGAACAGGCAACGCACCGGATCGGGTGCTTGATGCTGCTCAATCAAGGCCTTGGCGCGTTGCTTCTTATAGCGCAGACGATTGACGTTGATTGCTTGCTCCTGACAGAGATAAAACAGCACCTCAGCACGACATGCAGTTAAGCCAATCCAGGAACCCTGGCGGACGAGTTGACGGCCCCTCTCCATCGCCTCCTCTGAAGGCCTTGGAGGAGGTGCGTGATGGTCTTCAGTGGCATCGCCGTCTTGATTACTGATGCCCATTCCCCATATTTCACGGCAGTGGGCCTGGTATAGTCCAAGGTATAGATTGTGCATTGAATCAACGACCGTGAATAGAATTGGGTCCCAATATGGCAGCCGGAGAAGTTCAGACCATCGGATACCGGTCCGGGTCAGGATGTTCTCTCGCTCCTTGGTGCTACCGGCGTCCCGCCAACGATTTGCACAACCTAAGTGATGGGACAGTTGTCTCTGAGGCCATGTCCCTTTGTCGAAGTTTGCTATGTCGTCCATTGCAAGATAGCAAAATGTGCAGAAAAAGGTAGATGTTATCGCATTGAATCCTGACACCTGGCGTGCAGCAAGACTGTCGCATATGACGGGGATGAGTGCGAGTAGGATGAGCCGTCCGTTGATATGCTTGGCAGTCCTCGAGAAGTAAACGCCGGGAATCCAAAAAAGGAGAAGCATGTCGACGAGGAGACGAAGAAAATGATTCAGTTGGTGGAGTGAAGGTTTCCCTGGGCCGGGGATGACGCCGACAAGGAACATATTCTCGGGCTCAAAACGCATCTGCGGGGGAAGATTAAGACAGACCATGTAAATGCCAGTCGACGACGCGACATTTTTTGCTGTCGTCTGACCGGAAGGGTTGAATCCGTCCAAACAAAGCCCAAAGGCGTAACGACCTTGCTTTCCGTTCGCTGCGAAGAATGGTCTTCCGTCAGGGCCTTTCAAGTTTTGCAGGGCAGGAGAGTCCCATATGTCCTTCATTTTGCCTCCGTTACCGCCGCACACCTTGTCTTCGTGAGGGGCATTATCCATGATATCTTCAATTCCAGGCCGGGAGAGTAGCCTGGCCATCCAGTGCTTCATATCCTGTTGAAGATACTTACGTTGTGGACAATACGTAACTTTGCCACGTATTCTTTGCCTACGCAACAAGTTTGCGCCGCACACGGGATCTGACTTCGTGTCCTGAAATTGACAGCGCTCAGGGTACGGCCGGTGGTCGGGCAGAAGATGGTAGCATGCCGGGCATGAGATATACGAATCAAATCGAGGGTCAATATCAAACGTTGATACAACTGTCCGTGGATCCTGCGGTAGGCCTCGAAGAATAGTTTCACGATCGAATGCCGATGCATTTGCGGCCGTCAGCGTCGCAAGGACCACAGATCGTAGTCCTGATAGAAGCAGCCCCGTGGCTCGGCGAGGGAGTTTGCAAGTTAGGTGCATGATAAGCATGAGAACGTGGCATATCAAAACTGTAGGGTTCCACGTTTCTAAACAACGATTAAAGTATTCGTCTTCACGCAAGGGAGACATCAGATGTCTGAAATTCTAATAAGTATGATTCACGTACCAGTGTTGATGTATATAGGTTCACGGGTGTGTCGAATGTCTCGTTCGCTCCGTTCACGCAGGACGCGCTGCCTTTGCCACTCCAGACGCTTGTACGCGTGCAAGGAGTCCATCTTTGAAGATATCCTTTGGAGGAGAATATTCTTCTTGTTCCCGATTTGACCAGTAGAAGCTGGGAACTCTTGGACGGTATTTCGTAGCTCGTACAATGAACTCTCATGGTGGAGAAAGTTAGCATTGATAGGCGAATCCGAGAGCGCAGTGCGGCCACTGTTCTGCGCAATGGGCCCCTCGTCCAAGAGTGTTGGGGGGAGCGTGGGGTCAATCGCGAATTCTAGCATTCCGGAGGGAAAGTACGGAGCGCACATCTGGGTGAATTGTTGGCTGAACTTGTTGATTTCCGAGACTCTCTGCGTCATCTGCATAATGATTCGATATCAAATACCAGGAAATCTAGTAATAAGGATTCCCTCGCCTGCGGTGTATTGTTCGAATGGATTGTTGTCGGTTGTTCTTGTTCTCCTAGAGTTTTCGTCTCTTCAGTGTTCGTCTCTCGCTTATTTGATGCGGTGTCCGGGAGTGCTGATCCGTACTCTATATCGCATTTGAGAAGTTCTTCATCCGCCCGATGGCTTTGGTAAGTGGATTTGGTGAGGTAACACCCATTTGGGCTTTCCTTCAAGCATCGAGTACACCTGCAGAGGTGAGTTCTACTCTGCGGTGGGGGCGGCATGATTGATTGCCTTCAGATTGCAAACTCGACTTGACGAACTTATCCGATAAGATTGTCTAGTCTGAGTTCGAACCCGTGGGAGACGGCAAAGTCCGAAATTTTTACCATATGAACGGCTGCTCGAGGACACGCGCTCTCTTTTCGCAACTCATCTGTCCCATCTTGTTGGGTTGTACAATGTAGCACGTATACATATACCAGTTTATAGTATGTATGGTGAGACAAGTACCTGTACCTACGTACGTCTGAACACGACTTATTCCTGCATATTTGAATCGTAAGAGTGATATTCGGCAAAGACAAATGAACCATCCGAGCTCAACAACTGAACGGGACCCTCGGTTGTCTGTGGGTTGCCCATGGACCCATCATTAGACACCATCCCGAGAGATCAACGATCTTGCTATACTGGCCTCGCCGCGTGTGGTTCAAGGAACATCCGCTGAAGCGCGACAAACAATTCCCACTGTGAATTATTGCTTCGGAAATGTCGTTGCTGCTGATCAAGAACGATGCGGAGAGGGAGCTCTGGCGGTTGGTTGATTCCGCCAAAGGATGGCACAATGCCAACAATGGAGACGCATCTATTGAATACTTAGGACCCTGGTAATTAAGGACTGGGTGACATTTGCATCTCAGATTGACATAATAACCATATTTGGACTGGCCTCTAGTCTGAGCTGAAAGTTACGATACAAACCCGTACGTTACAGCATATCATAGGCATGATAGACGTATTTACCTTCCACCTCGAACTCATTGCATACACGACCCATGCCGACTCACATATTTCCACTCAACGAGCATCAACTCGTATCCCGCATCTACGCCCTCCACGGAGCTCGGGCCGATTAGCATCTTCGCAACAGATATCAACTCACAGCTTACAACCAGAACCAATGTTTAGCATACCCTTTTGCAGTACTTGCGTATATACGAACTTGTGTACTAATAGTGACATTACACGGGATGATGATACCACATCTAATCCTGCAACGAATTCACACGAGGCCAGTAACATCGATATCGTGTGGCAACTTATAAGATCCTCCACTGTCATCCTCTGAGCAATAGGTACATGTGGCAAAACTCGTGCGCAGGGCTAAGCATACCTCGACATGCATATGACTGAGGCTGAGAGTCAGCAACTGTTGCATGTGAGATCTGATGGCTAGATCTGCGAGCGGGTAGCGTCGTGAGCGGGAATATTTCATGATGGATGCGGTTGGAGAACGTACTCAAAAATATATGCAAGATTTCGTTTTCGCGTATACATGTCACATGCCCTTGATTCTGATGCGCCTTTTCGCTACCTTTGGCACATGGTTGTGGTTGCTAACATAGTGTTTGTATCGAGTCCCCGTACTTGCGAAAAATTGACCACAGCTGAATTTGCATTCGTATGGCTTCTTCACTATACTAAAGTACCAGTCAATTCGACAAATTCACTTTGAAGCTTGGGGCAAACAAGTCCCTACTGTGTCTGGCTGTGGGCTTCCAGCTCCGCGTTCTCATTGAAACCTTCCTGGCAAGTCGGGCAGAAGAAACGTCTGGGGGGAACGTCAGCCTCTATCCCAGATCAATCAACTAGAGGGTGCTCACTTGTAACCCAAGTGGGCTACTTGAACATGTTCTCGCATTTCAAGTTTCTTAGATGTGTAGTGACAAATCACCGCAGCATCGGGGCCGAGGATCATCCATATGCAACGCCACTGGATCTTACCGTTGGGCGTGCGGAACGACTCCATATATCTCTCGCATTCTTTGTCGTTGTACTTCTGGTATTTCTTGTTGTTCGGGGCAGAAGAAGGATGCTCGGCGCGAGCAGGTGGAACTTTGTCTGGCTCGATGGATTCAGAACATTGGGCAATAGAGCGATCGTGCCTAGTAATCCCAGATAGAGCCATGTAGGTACCAACATGCGATACGTATCGACGGCACTTACACAGATGGTGAGACAAACTCTTGTGGTGGTGTCTCTCTTGATGAAATGTCTTTGCGACTACAAAATATATTAGATCTCATTCATCACGTATATTGCCGTTTGTAGATAACTTACTGCGCAGCTTCGGTGACTGTCGACTCCAAGAGATCTCCGCGAGTGCTCGGGGCAACGTTTTCTATTGGCAAAAGTTCACCTGTAGTCGTATGATACACGAGCGAGGCTGGCAGTAGCTCATCGAGACGATAACTTCCGTAAGAGGGCGCCATGATATGACAAGATGATATTCCAGGCTTTAGGCCAGATTTTATATCAGAGAAGAGAGGGATCCCCGAAGACAATGCCTGTGAATCTCAATCATCGACTCTAACTATGAGAATCAGTTTCTTGACAACCAGTAGTTTGAACTGTGCTTAACCGCCTAGATTTAAATCAAGAGTCCCGGGAGGGCACTCCAGATTCTATAACAGGACGTTATTCGGAAGACGGAACACAGAAGAGACAAAAAGTGTGACGGGCGCGTCCGAAGAACATGGGATCACCTAGCATCCGAACTTCTAATGTCCTACGATTTACACTCTATGATGGCATGGCATGGAAGCCACTACACGTTACACATCGTGGCGCCGCGTGTACAAGTGGAATCACTGGACTACCGTATGTTGTATCTAACATAGAAGTGTTCTAAAAATATGGTGGATTTGCACATGCCTCGAGGCGTTGTGTCTTCGTCGATAGACTCTCCATCATCGTTCTTGGCTCTGGTTCTGTGACGAGCATTAAGAGGTGAACTAGCACTGCTACAGCAAGTAACCCAATTGCTTTTCAAACTTGCAGCGTGTCGCTACTGCCTACTATACGAGCGACGAAAATACTAATGAACGTGATCCTGCCAAAGCTTTATATATATTTTGAAGTCCATTGATGTACTTGTGCTATAGTTCCTATATATCCCCCTGTCTCCTTGCTCGATACGATTGTCTAGTCTGAGTTCGAACCCGTGGGAGACGGCAAAGTCCGAAATTTTTACCATATGAACGGCTGCTCGAGGACACGCGCTCTCTTTTCGCAACTCATCTGTCCCATCTTGTTGGGTTGTACAATGTAGCACGTATACATATACCAGTTTATAGTATGTATGATGAGACAAGTACCTGTACCTACGTACGTCTGAACACGACTTATTCCTGCATATTTGAATCGTAAGAGTGATATTCAGCAAAGACAAATGAACCATCCGAGCTCAACAACTGAACGGGACCCTCGGTTGTCTGTGGGTTGCCCATGGACCCATCATTAGACACCATCCCGAGAGATCAACGATCTTGCTATACTGGCCTCGCCGCGTGTGGTTCAAGGGACATCCGCTGAAGCGCGACAAACAATTCCCACTGTGAATTATTGCTTCGGAAATGTCGTTGCTGCTGATCAAGAATGATGCGGAGAGGGAGCTCTGGCGGTTGGTTGATTCCGCCAAAGGATGGCACAATGCCAACAATGGAGACGCATCCATTGAATACTTAGAACCCTTGGAATCCGAACAATATACTTATCGTTTCCGACTCTCAATGTCAATTAAAATCAGTTCCATGTTGTCCCCTCTCGTAATACTATGTCCCTGGTACATTACAGAAAGGAATGGGCATGGAATTTCGGGCCAGGTGGTCAAATATACTTCTCGAGGAAAGCATGTAAAATATAACTCCATGCCGCTTGGATAAGCAAGGAGAGAAGCGAATAAACCAGGGCACCTTCGGAAATATCAGCGAGTTGCTTTTGTCGAACTACACAAACTTACGGTCGTAGCCAGCGGGACCCTCAGGCTCGTCCCCCTCATCCTCCAGCGCGTCAACCCGAATACGAAGCTCTTGTACCTCGGTGCCCAAGCCTTCAATTACGGCCATGAGCTCCACAATTACGGCCACCATAGTGCGCTGACAAGCAAAAGATCAGATTCCGAATGCCGTTGGGTGACAGAGCGTACCTCGGCATCGCTATGTGTGACGGCACTACGGTCGGTGTTGTCGTCGGCTGGTCTAATGGTCATGTCCTTGTCGGAATCTGACTGTATGGTCAATGATTGCATGGACGCGACGGTGAACTGCTTACCGATCAAGGCGACTGTTTGTGGAATATCTTGAAGTGACATTGTGTGATTGATCGTGAGTGTCTGGATAATCAGCATAGTCGACATTAGTCGACATTAAATACCTCTCGACGATGCAGGGTATCGTAGCTTTGTTCAATCGTACAAAGGCAATCATGACGTCGGTAATTGAGGACAAAGCAGTGGACACGTGTCTTGTGGCGTCGACAGTACCATCCCGTGGTTGGACATGTGTGTCGGCGTCGGCGATTGTGAGCTAGGGATATCGCGATCCTGGGACGGTCCCCTGTCCATCGCCATAATACAAGCATTCACCTTATTTGGGTGACATTTGCATCTCAGATCGACACAATAGCCATATTTGGACTGGCCTTTTAGTCTGAGCTGAAAGTTACTATACAAACCTGTACCTTACAGCACATCGTAGGCACGACTCTCCCTTTGAATGGTCTCTTGGACAAATAGAGTATACGGTATTAAACATTTCCGTATTCATCGTTGGACAATACAAGTGGCATACATGTTGTAAAGGATTGAAAGTTACAAGCGTGAAGCGTTATTTATTGACCGCATAGTTAATTAACTCCCAGCTCCAAGAGTAGACAGTACGCGTCTACAGATATGTCTCGCGCGGCTGCTATGTAATCGTCTTCAGCACTACGCAACCTGGCAGTGAGCTGAGAAGAGACGTCAGTATCAAATACTGCGATAGAAGAGGGCCGGTGTAAGCTACCAGATGTAATTCCAGGCTGGCCGAGTCCTAATTTAATCAAGAGTATGAGAGATAGAAGCAGGAGAAGAACGAAGCGTCTGCGTACCTCGAAAGCGTACTGATTATCCGTCAAGATCTCGCAAGTAGCTCTCAGATAGACGTCTTCGGCTTCACAAAGCCTGGTGGTGATCTACATAGGGGTGAGTCTCGTGGTTTCGAAGAGAGAATCGATAGGGATACCAGATGAAGTTCTGTTCGAGCGTCCTAGAGTTGAAGGAAGGTGAGTATATAAGAGGAAAATAAAGGTTCGCAACTTACTGAAGACGGAAAGTATGGGTATGGGCCATGGTGGTCCATTCGAGGCTCTTCAGCTGGTGCGGCAGTCTCACTGGCCATGTCCACATCTTCGTACACAAAGGAGGATCCATAGCTCAACGTCCCTGGGGAAGCTGGCACGTAGCTTGAGGCCGACAGTGATGTCGGATAGACGGAAGACATGGGGGAAATAGGAGTGGACGCGATGTGTACTGGTTCCTCGGGCACGACGTCATCTGAGTCCATAGTCGTCAAGGAGCTGAGGGAGTCTGGCGAGGGTGGCCCGTGGACTGGAGCCGTAGGGGATGCTGGTGGAGGGGGAGAACCGGGCCAGGACCATTGGTACGACGTGGCAGACAGAGTAGATGCGGGCCCATCGGAGCCGTATAGGGCGACCAAACTCAATGCGGTGTTGGAAGGCAAAGAGGATGATCGACGAATTACTACACGGTGTATTTGTCAGTATGCTGATGGTTGATGGACGAAACAAGACGACTTACGAGGAGAAGCATGGTTGCTATGAGCAGCAGCGGAATGCGCTCGAGAAATGGGTGAACGACTAAGAGCACGAATAGCGTGGGCGTTGCGGCTTGCGGATTGTTCTTGGGGCATAGTAAGAAAGAGATGGAGAATGTCGAATACTAGTTGATTATCGCAGAGACTTTAAACTACTGAGAGCCACTTGTCATTTACACCTAGACCTGTGAGTCCCAATTCGTACAGTCTTTGTAGCCCCAATCCGTACAGTCTTCGTCGCCCCAATTGCGGACAGACTTGCAATTTAGTCGACATCGTCCGACGTCAAGACATCCCTTTGTTAGAGTAGGGGTCGGAGACTTACGGTGTCAATTATGCGCCTGTAGGCAAGGGTATTCATCTGGGAAAAGCTGGACGGTGGATACGCGAGTGAGTGGACAAAGACCTCATGGATGTCTTCGACATCATACCAATCTGGACGTCCGAGCGATGTCAAGATATTGCTTTGTTGCGGTAGTGTGTTCTACCAATCATCGATGTCACCCACGCGCCGACATCCGCCTGTGCTGTTCAGGACGGCAGACATGTGAGTGAGCGGACAAAGACCTCATGGCAGACCACGGATGTCTTCGATGTCGTACAAATCTGGACCTGACCGTTCGGATTAGGTCGGTGTCTGAGCGATGTCAAGATACTGCTTTGTTACAGTAATGTGTGCGAGGTCATCCACGCGCCTGCAGGCAAGTAAATGTCAGGGATAGCAAGTCCTCAAGGCCGCATCGTGGCGTCTTGACGAGTGACGTCAGAGTCCTGATCACAAAAATCGCCTTATTTGGTTAATCTGCTCTGAAGCTCTTTGTCGCAAACTCTTCACATATTCACACACTGACACTTGCCTAATCCGGCATACGCCTTTCGGGCAATCCGTTCGCTTTGTTATAAAAGAGCGTTCCACCGACAGCAATGTCCTTACATTCGAATTCATCTCTATCATATCTCTATCGCTATGGCCTCTTCACACCCAAGCCAACCCGTCGTCCTTGATTATATAGACGCTGACGACGCTATGGACACAGAGGAGACACATACACCTCGTGTAAGTCTGTTCGTGTATCTAATTCATCTCACCTTAACTCGCTGAATTTTGTCCTTTCATCAGAATAGGAGCATTACGTCTGGAGATGTGGACATGCCCGAACCTTGGAGTACGGTTGATGGATATGCGGGAAGCCACCAAGACATGAATCTCGTCCAGGTATGTTGTTATCCACATTGTTATTCCTGAGTCTCTGCTGATCACAAGCTATTTTGAAGGATGATCCTATGACTCGTCAGGAATTCGTTGATATATCCCAATACCTTGGGGAGCTATCTTCTCTCCTCCGCGAAGCAGCAGAAGTCAACAAGCAAGTCTTGGATTCGCTGTTATCCGAAGGACGGCCGGATCACAACGCTGTGACCCCTACGCAGCGTTCCGAACGTGGACCCCCCGTGTCCGCTGGTAGCGCTATAGAGGAAGCAGTCTTGCTACGAGTGTTTGACGCTGTTGGCAGCAATCGTCAATCGAAACAAACTCGTGCGTGGAGGGGTGCACGAATCAGACTTCAGGCTACTGGTCGAGACTGGTCGATCCACCACGAAGAAGACTACGGCCTCTATCCACTCATGGAAACCACAACGTGCCTCTATTTGCTCATTCTTTTCTTTCTTGTAATTATCTTTCTGCTTTACTTACTCCTTGCTTAACTTTGGATACGCCCTTCTCCCTCAATCTTCTGTTGTTATCGGATGAGATTAGCGACAGGTGCAAACCGACGGCAGACCAAACCACAATCGTACATATGCTTAAATCTTTGATATCTATAATAGGATTTTTCTACTGTCCCCAGCCTCTCGCGTTTCTAGATCCCTTTCATTACGCTGGGAGTGATCTAAGTGACCCATGGGAAGTGAATAAAACTAAGTCGTCTATTTCTTAGTCCTTACGTCTTCGAGCAGACCCTGATCGGTAAATTTTGATGCTGTTTTATCTCTCGCTCCGATGCTCCTGCTCATCATATGGCTTTGCCGTTGTCTCATTTTGACGGCGAGTTGTAAGCTTACTACGAAGAAGCCGCAAGCGGCACTGAATGTTGATTTAGTCAATTGAATGTTGGTCTCACGGTAACAAATATCTTCACGCAATCAGATATCTAAGCGCCCAGTTTATTCTTTATTTCTCACCACGATACAACAATATGCGAGGTGAGTCGACACGCACACGGGTCTTGTGGCATACGTCACTCACCCCCTTCCCTCTTCAACCACCTCCATCCTCTTCAAATCTGCTCTCCCAGCGCATCCAACATCCACTCGACGCCCACACACCTCGTCCGCCTTCCTCACAACACGGCTATCGTGCCCTATCAATGAGAACGGAGAGAAGAACCCGAGACACGTCTACGCAATCGCAAAGGCCGTACCTGGTCCGTGTTCGGCTACACGGTGACAACAACAACAAGGCGCAGGGAGAACGAAAGCGCAGGGAGAACGAAAGGCGAGTGCGCGATCAAAAGGGAACGGGGAAGGAGCGGAGAGAAGAGAAGAGAAGAGAAGAGAAGAGGAAACGAGAGAGGATGGGATGTATGTACGTACCCTTTTGTAGCACTTTTTTGTATCCTATGTAGCTGATAATGAAACGCCAACGAACACGAAAAGAGGGCAGGCCGGTACCCCATCCGCTCGATCATGATCGAGTGATACGAGGGGTTGTGGGGAGCGCGGAGAATACCCCATTAAGCGAGGGGTTGGCTCGGCGCTGGCCACCTAATACGAAGGCGCTAGGACACCGACCCGGTCGCCAAGATTCAAGCCCCGAGAAGAAGACGCGGCACGTCCCACTGCGACCCTCGTGTGGACGACAATGGTCTTGGGTGTGAGTCCCGTGCAAGCGACGCAAATACTCGTCATTCTTCTGTCCGAACGCGCGGGGAAAGTAAACTTCGATACGCGATCTCTTCTCGTTTGTTTCATTTCACGTTCCCTCGTTCGCGTTATCGTGCCGCATTCCTTCCTATCTCGTTGCCCCGATCCCCCGTTTGCGTGTTCGTGTTCGCGTTTGCTGGTTGCTTAGCAAGTGTCTCGCGTGTTCGTTTAGCGAGGCGTTCCCAGCCCGTCTTAGTCTGCTCGCGAGTCCGGGTCCCCTGCTCGCGAACTTGCGCGTCATTACAGTTCGGGGATAAAACGAAGACGGGGAGACGAACGACCGTACTCGCGCGATCCCCCAACTCGTTCGCGACCCTTTCTTGTCCCTTTTGCCTTTCATTTCGTTTCGTTTCGTTCTACCGTTTTCTCGTTCCCCATTCTCTCGTCCTCGTTCTCCCGTTCCTTCGTTTCCACGCAAGGGTGGCGCTCAAGCTGCGTGTCCTACGCGCCATTCACGCCGTGACGCCACTACGCCCTTATGTACGCCGATCTCCGCTCCCAACCACTTACGACTTATCACGGGGTCACACACGCCGTTTGACGCGTTTGACGCGTATGCCGTGTTGCCGTATATGGCGCTGGGTGTACGTCACGGCGTGTTGGGGTGTATTCGATTCGCGGGGTGTGTGCTGGGTTGGCGGGGGCGCGTAGTACAGATCCCTGCGCGAGATCGCGATCCCGTTACCCTGAGTCCCGATTCCAGAAGTTCCACTCGATAGCGGGTGCTCGGGTAGTTGAGGGTCGAGTAGTGAGGGTAGTGAGGTGATCGCCGGCTGGCGGTCCTCGACGCCTGGTGTTTGGTGGCTGGCGCTTGGCGCTTGGGGATTGGGAGATGTGTGGATGTGTGGATGGGAGATGCGTCGTCCCCTCTCGCGTCCAGCACGAATCGTCGATGACTTTGCTGGCCAGCAGCCGCACCACTGAGTCGTTCGCGTTCGCGCTACGGTGAGTCTTGACTAACGACGAAAAGTAGCGTTAGTGTGTAATCTTAAGAGGGTATGGACGCTTACATTGGCGGCCATGACGTTGACGTTATCTGTGAGATCCATGGCCTTGAGAATGACATTGTCGCTGAGAACCTGTGAGGTAGTCGTAAGTACGTCGGACGAACAGCGTAGGCATTTTAGGTACTAACCATCCACATGCCTTGCACAACGGGTGAGGTACGAACTAGGGTAATACTGTACCGTCTCCTTCAAATCCAACATTTCACCTTGGACATCGACATCGACAAGTTTGGTCGGATCGCCGGAAGCTACAGCTTTCGTGACCTCAGATATAGACCGTACTTTATCAGTGAGATTTGAGGCCATTTTCGGGAAGCCTCGTCCCAGTATGGAGTTCTTAATAGCTCAGACGACGAGCTAGTCGTGTGTGCCGTGCGCGAGCTAGTATTCGCTCGGAGTGGTAGCGTTCGCATTCACGTGAAGTCGACACGAACACATATCAATTTGTGCGAGCCAGGTGCCGCTCCTGCTCCGAGCTTTTTAATAAGTAATAAGTTGTTGTACGGACTGCTTCAATCATCGGCGCACGCCGTCGAAAACTGGGTTCTGCCCATCGTGTACTGTCGTTTGTATCTGCGATGGTTAGATAGCTTTAAATAATAGACCAGCTGTTAGACCTCTCTCTCTCTCTCTCCGTCGTCATCAAAACAGTATCACCTCAACTAGTAAGCTCCCCCCCCCTCCCCCCGCCCTTTTAAACCAAAAACATCTGTAGGGGCGCTCGAAACTCTGTACAATGGCAGTAGACTGTTATTACGCCTCACAAATTCCTCACCATATCGCAGCCAGTGTCTACAACCGTGTATTAGCTGGTCTCGACCACTTGTTCCACCACGGAGACACTGTTTATATCGTGTAAGTATATTAGATTCAGATTCAAAGCAGCTGCCACTAATGCTACATGTATAGGGACGCGTCCGTTGCGACTGGGGGAGAAGCATCCGCTTCCGTTTATGTGTTTCACGATGGAAATTTGAGGGCAACAATCACAATCGACGACGATGACGTCAAACGGCCTCGCGAGTACGCAGAATACAACGGCCAAACCAGTCGTGTAGATGATCTACCCGGGCAATATCTGCCGCTATGAGAGCGTCAAGTCAAGTACAAAAATCTTGTTGTATTGTATATCTCTCAATGTCCGCGCTCTCAATGTCCGCGTATTCCCTTTCTATGATGCATTTGGTGCGACAGGACTAGCTGACTACGCTGAGCGCTCGGCGATTCGATTCGATCTAGCGCAGGAGGGCTGGACGCGTTCATACGTCCGCCTTTACACACACGCGCACACAGAATCCCCGTCGTTTGCGATTGTCGTGACCACACTGGGACTACATATTCCAGAATCCTCGAGCAACGAACATTACAGGTACAGGACTTTGGATCCATGGGATAATACGGCGACGACGAAAAGGACACTGAGTGATTCAGACCCCGTACGTATCCCTTTGCACGCGCGATCCCCATCTGTCCCAATCGTCGTTGTTCCCGAGTCGCCAGGGAAATGCGGCCACATGATGCAGGTACGTTTGTTTCATTCATTTTAGACTTTGTTGACGCTAACGCTAGAAATATTGGGCGACGACGAATGGCGATGCAGGGCCGACATCCCCAGCGATTCAGTTAATCCAGATCCCATTCGTCTACACGCGCTTAATCCCCACCTGTCCGCATTCTCATCGTTCCCAAGTCACCAGGAATAACTGAAACGCGGCCACATGATATAGGTACCCAATAAGGCGGGGCCACCGGAATGCACTCGTAGAGTCACCCCCACGGTGCACTCAGTATGCGATCCAGTGCACTGGTTCTTTGCTGTCGTTGAGTGTAGCAACGAGACGTGGTGTCGAGCCATGTGACACACAGCATATAACAGAAGAAAACCCGACGTCGTTTGTCCTTTTTTTTTTGGGTCTCTGATAAAGTCACGTGACTACACATCGAACGTCTAGTCCGAGTCTCCGTAGACTCGTCCTGTGTCAGTCTGAGGGAGATATGTATAACTCACTTAGTCTTTATTCAGCTATGTCGTTATCTATATTTGGCTTGAGTCTGAGAGCATCCCTTTTAGTCTATGTCGTTGTCTATATTTGGACGTCGCTCGAGTCTGAGTATCAACTAAGTCAGAAATAAGGGAACAATTTAATTACGATAATCTCAGGATGTAATCAGAACGTTTTATTTTAAATTTCCTCCGCTGAGGACAACTAGATCAAAGATGGAATAAACTCAGCACACATTTTAAACAACCAATCAATGTGAGTGTGAACAACTGTGTGAAATTATGATGAACAAAGAATGATTAGTCTGAGAACAAAGTGCGCTCACATTTTGAAGATAATCCAGCTTTGATCACCGTAAGCGCCGTGTATTACATATTATTAGTCCTTAGGATATGCTCCCTAGATATATCGAGCACAAACCATGACTCAATGGGGTGCACCTTGTAGAATACATTTTAAACAAACCCACCGTGTTCCACGCACTCAGATTTTGTATCTAAACTAACTCTACATAATAAATTTAATTAATTTGTAATTATCATATGACTACTATGAATGACCGACGACACATTGTGATTACATCGGAGAGATAAGTTACAATGTAAACTCACAAAGCACCACCGGTAAATTGTAATTTACATTTTATTTTTCCTTTCTTTGTCTTCAACAAATTCTCAGTACGTACATTTCCTATTTTATTTCGATGTAATCAGCATATGACTGCGCATCAAAGACAAAGGGCATTTGTCTCACATGTAGAATACATTGAAACCACATTCAGCATTTAATGGCGTATACTAGTGAATAAAAATCTTGATTACATTTTGAACACAGTGGACAGAAATATTAAACACATTTGACTTATATTTTCAATGAACTCACATTGGGATTACCGATGCTTTTGAGATCACACAAAGAAGACATATTCAAAGTAATCTTGTCCAACATATTGATGAAAACCGAGAAATATAATAAAACAAAACCGCATTTAACCCGGAGTTACATTGCTGTTATATATTTTATAGGCACTTCATGCGATTACCATGTATTCCGGGCAGACATTGGATTATGTCAGCAGTGTTACTTCACCCACCCACACAGTCATACACTCATTCGTGCCATTCATTGCTTCCCACTCTACAAACGCGCCGCTATTCATACGGACGCATATCTTCGTACTCCATGCACCAGTTATTGCCTTCTGTACTTTATCGCACTTCATGTATTCGTTCAGAAATTCAACATTGTCGCCTATGGCTCATCACCACCTTCGCTCGTGTGAACCCGAGGGATCAGAATTTGTTTTCCTAGTTGTTACTCGGAAGTTTGGCTGCGCCGTAGTAGAGAAGTGTGGCAGTTACTAGCTACCACCAAATCCGTGGTCGCCGCGCTCGCACTAACATTTAGTTAGAGGGTCACAATTTAGTATCTTGATAGCTCAGAACTAAGTGCAAATTCAGCAAGATTCGCACTTCCTTTGAGGCTCAGGCATTCGATCGGGTTAGGCAGCGACGATTGGTATTCATCGATGTTCGATACAGCATAATGGGAGCATGCATAAATAAGTTTACAAAGCTCGATATTGCTGTGTGAGGGGAGGTTACAAATATGATAATATGTTCCAAATTGACATGCTGAAAGAACGAAAATTGATAAATAGCAGTCGGCGGCTCGACTGGAAAATAACATGAAGGCAGACTGCACCAGGCAGTGTAGTGTTGGCGCCGCCTTTGCGACGTTTGGGATATCGGTCTAGTAGAATAGGGCGTTTACATCAGACAAGGAAATTCGCTCTGGAATAAAACGGCAGCGTACAATGTGGCGGGGACGGACTCGGCGTTATGCGATGGTGCAATAGCTCCCATAATCCCCTTGTCGGTCCTCATTGACAAGAAAAGACTCGATGTCTTCGGATGATGAATGCGATGAGGAAGGCGACACGTCGACGAGCAGTTCTTGCTCGTCGGAGAGTAATGATATTGATTCAAATGTGTCCATGGATTGTATCCCCTAGGGATACCGAGAATGAGCGTCGGGCAGCTCCTAACGAGCTTGGCAGTGGAATCAGGCGGGATGGGCGGGATGGGGTAGCGCGTAATCGGGTGGATGGTCAAAACTTCGAACCGATTTTGCAGCATATAAAGGAAAAATAGAGCTATTGTACCGACCCAAGCCAAACCAACAACAATGGTGGTTTGTCAGGAGAGAGTTAGGGGTTATTTGTACATCGAGGCACGTGGCCGACTACTCCGGAAAAGGCAACTCGGAAGGCCATTGTTCGTTCCAACGGCGGCCTGCACAATGACTGTGACGGAGAGGGAGCACAAAGGAAGGAAGGAGAGAAAAATACGGATGGAGGATATGCGGTAAGCTTATAGCTCTTTCCTTTGCCCCCCCACTCCGCTCAGCTTTGACCTTCCCCAGCGTTGGCCACTTCGTTCTCAATGGCTGATTCCACGTATCCACTTTACCCCATCTTCGCTTTCTTGGGCTTCTTCTTTTCACTTGTTCCTCTACCATGGCATCTTCAAGCATGGAACTCGGGGACATGCTACTTCATGATGTGGTCCTCCCTCGCCTGTCTCAACCAATTCATCAATTCCGTTGTGTGGCACAATAATGCACTCAACCCATCACCGATATGGTGTGAGATATGTACGTTGACGGAGGTTACCGATGTCTAGCACGGACATTGTGGCTGATCAGATTCTGGACTCGCAGCTATACGGATTCTTATGGGCGCATCTGTCGGGATTCCCGCTGCGTCTCTTTGTATCAACCGACGACTGTATCATATCGCCAGTATTCAGGCGGTGTCTGTTTCTCGCGGAGAGGTTCGTTTTCTTTATGCTTCCCTCAGAGGTTATGTGCTCATCTTGATGCCTCATAGAAACGACGCGACATTCTTGTCGACACCGGGATATGTGTCGTATTTCCTATCGTGTATATTGCCCTTCGTGAGTTCTACCTTTACGCATTCGTAGTGCGTTGATTGACCCTCGCGCCACTAGAATACATCGTGCAAGGTCACAGATACGATATACTAGAAGATCTAGGTTGCAAGCCCGCCCTCTTCAACACCCTACCTACTTACTTTATTTCCTACATGTGGCCAATTATCATTGGTCTAATATCTGCCGTCTACTGTGGTAAGCAACCGTTCACCTCCCTTGCCGATCAGTCTATGCCTAACTTCACATTCCTAGTTCTTTCTCTACGCTCCTTCATCCGGCGCCGAGTCCAATTCAACCAATTCCTCTCTTCCAACAAATCGCTCACCGCCGGGCGTTACTTCCGTCTCATGGCACTAGCTGCTTGTGACCTCATGTTCACCATCCCCCTAGCCATCTTCGTCATCTGGGTGAACACCGTCGCGTCCCCCATGGCGCCTTGGATCAGCTGGGAGGATACGCATTTTGGATTTTCCCGCGTCGACCAGATCCCCGCTGTCTTGTGGAGGTCCAACCCGAGGCTGGTGCTCGCTGTAGAGCTGACCCGCTGGATCACACCCATCTGTGGCTTTCTCTTCTTTGCACTATTTGGGTTCGCGGACGAGGCGCAGCGCAATTATAAGGCTGCCTTCTGGCGCGTCGTCAAACCGCTTGGACTCAAACCCGCACCCGCCCAAGCCCAAAAACAATTTGTATCCATAGGGTCAGTGTTTCCCTTGTCTCCCTAAGTCGAGCGGCGTAACTTATTCATACATCTATCTGTTCTATAGACACTTCCAAAAGCCCAAGCCGCCTCCTTATACGTCCACTTCCGGGTCGATCCCATTGTACATACCAACCACTCCTTCTACTTTAACACCATCATCTATTACTACGTCTCTCAAGCGCGCCGAGTCGACGTCGACTAGCTCGTCGTTCGCTTCTCCCGCTGAGGGCAAGTTCCCCCAATCCCCTCTCACTCCGTCTTCTCTCACCTTCTCTACGCATTTCTCGTCGTCTCCCGACCTTGAATCCGCGCTTAGTCCTCCGTATACGGGTGACGGACGCGATGAGACAATACAAGATGTTAAACGATATTCTTCTGTAGCCGTAGCGATATGACATCTGATGAATGTACTACTATTATCTCTGACATACATGAACGTGGTGGATTCCTTACTACGCATGGACTGAAATGCTTCCTTCCGTCGTGTAGCACATAACGACCAGACTTGAAGTCAAGAAGTGATGATATTCAGTTGTCCGTTTGTCGCCTGACGTGTGCAACACTAGCCGCATTACAAGAGCACCAGCGTCACTCTTGTGAAGAGGTCGATCTACAAGTTCTAATGGCTATAACTCACGAAGGACGACGACTTCAAGGGGGAGACTGATGATAAAGAACGAGTTTCAACTAGTACGATTGACAGGCACATATGCATAATGTGTAACGACAGCAAATAAGAATACGTATTAATTTAATCAGACCGTCCGGGCAGATCTGGCGCACAGGACCATAAATATTTGTAAAATGATGATAGGAGAATGATTCCTTGAAGAAGACGAAGCAGTGCCCAGCACCGAAGGAGAGACTGCGTTCAAACTTTGATTCCACACTAACTGTGGTTTAAGACAGCCCAGCTGGCAACAATAGCAGCCTCCGACGAGCTATAGGTGAAATAGTGACAGCATCAGCGTCCCACTCGTTGGAGTATGTATGTAGCACAAGCAACTGACCAGAACCCCAGCTGCTCTGACGTGCCTATGGTTATCATGATATGATACACCAAGAGCTCGTTCCGCCCGCGAAGTAGCGTTCTTCGTCGACGGGTATTGGTAAAGGTATGTCTTCGTCGTTCGCCGTGCTATTATTGCGATGATTTATGCATGTATGTGACGTTGTTATTGGTGATGATGATATTTCAACGGATGGATGAGCAGATAATCGCTCGAGGATGTTAAGGTTATTGAAAAGATCCATGGGTAGGCGGCAGGGGTTCGGTGGTCAGTGCGATAGGGGATGGCCCTAGCTTCAAGCTATATGGCCAGCTAGCATGTGCAAATACAAGGATACGGAGCTTGCGAGGCATTGTTCCAGTAGGCGTTCAAACAGAACACACTCTTGAATTTTTTTCGACAATGGCCGCTCCGATACGTACAATGAGGAGCGACGACCAGAGATTTGATACTCCGACCCATTGTGTCAAACAATAGCGTCTGATGCCGAGATGCCGAACAGCCGACCATTGTTTGCCCTGTAAACTGCTATTGTGCCTCGATAATTGCCTTTTCCGGTAGGCCATTGTGTTGGGATGGTCCCAGCTTTATAGGGTCCACCGACCCGGGTTAATTCCCCAGCATTCTTTGTAGTCACACAACCAGTCACACCCAAACTCGAGCTTGAGCCCGAAGCCAACGACGAGCTCCCCAGCTCCCCCTCCCTCCCTCAGCGACACCCCACACAACGCCACCATACAACCGTTAGGGTTAAATGGACACCTTCACATCACTCGACGCACTCTTTTCTTTCTCTCTGTCATCTTCCACCGCAGCATCCGACTCAGCCAACAGCGCGTCCTCCGACGGGGTTGGCGCGGGCGGACCGATATTGTCGGCATCCCTGACGTCCAGCGCGCACGAGCCAGACTACGAGCTCGACCTCCCGTTTGACGCTGAGCGGGCGTCGGGATATAACGCTCGCGGATGGTGCATCATCTCATGACGCGAGCCCTCGGACGGTTGCGCGCAGAGCCGGTCGCGTCTCCGTCCGTATTCCCATGGCACTGTAGCGAATTTTCTACAGCGTTAGTCTCTCTTCCTTTTTCCATACAAAGGCAGAACTGACCTCGACCTCCCAACAGTCCCACCCCCATCCAAGTTTGCAAAGGCAAACCCAAACCCAAACCCTTTTTCGTTCACCCACCACCCATTTTTGCCGTCCCCTCGCGGGACGTATGTTCGCTGCGTCTTCCCCAGAGGAAGAACGCGAGACCACCACTCACGCTCTTTCCTCCCTTCCCTACTTGCAATCAGCAAACTGCGCCTGGCGTGCAGCTTAACTTATCCTCGTCAATCGACCTACATGCGGCGTTCCTATATCATTATTATCAGCGGTATTTATCAGCGTAACCATCAGCGCACCGGCGTACCAGCCCCGGGCACGGACGCGCCAATATTTATGTCCTGTAATTGTAATACCTGTGTAATACTAGTGGATATTAATGGACGGACAAGGATGAACTTGAATGTGACTCACTGAGAAACCTACGATGTCTTGTTGAATATGGACTTGGATTTAATCGATTGAGGTCTTGACAGAACTTAGCTCGTTTCGCCAACGGTACAACGAACTTGTTGACAGGATGCCACCATTCGTCGAGTGTCGTGGATCTGACATTGACATTGGCTCGATGAAGGTGGCAGACGCGTCGATGGGAGATGGCGAATTCGCACATGGTGGTGGAGGTCATGGAACAACAAGTGGGAGACCGGCGCAGTCCAGGGAGTTTATTTATACCTGCTACCAATTACTGGTCACAGCACGAACCAAAATAAACTCGAGCTGGCCACCCGAATGGCCTTGGCATCGACGAAGGTCCTCGCATCATCTAGATATCTAGAGTTTGAACCGAGTCAGAGATCCAGAGATCCATTGTCCATTGTTACGCCCACCGTGCCACTGTGATTATAACAAGAGCACTGCGCGAGAAAGCCTGGATCCCTGTGGCAAGATGTAGCCCAGGCCAATCCGTCGATACCCCAGTTTCATAAAAGCCCAATTGCAAATCATCATCCCCCCAACCCCCAACCCCCATTTCCCCATCTCCCATCTCCATCTCCCACCTCCCATCGCCCATCACCAGCAGGCGAGTCGCCCACTAGCGAGCCCGAATGTGCCAGTGGTTGCAAGGAGGTTGGCCACAGATCGCCCAAAAGGAGACGAGACGTGCACAGAATGCCAGCAAGTTGCAGCACATCAAGTACACCAGCTGCTAGCATCGCGACAAAATATCGAAGACGTGCTTGCACCCAGTTCGCGGTGTACCCAGTATCCTGATGTACACTGCGAACGCCATAAGACGAAACAGTGGCCGCGATGACCAGAGTCTCATATTCCACGACATTCCACGATCGCAAATGAAGAGCCCCAGAAACGCGGAAGAAGAAAGGAAAAATCCTTCATTAGAGGCCAGCCGTTGAATGTGCCGACGAGTCTATACGTCGGTGAAGGAAGATGCACAGGAAATGGCGGCCCAGGAAGACAAGAATATTTTCAACAACACCCTCTTCACGCTCCACGAGAAGACCTCGACATCTACGAGACTAGAACTTGGAGCGAAATCTCGAAGATGCGCTTGCGCGCAGTTCACGATGTACACAATCGTGAACTGTGCGCAGCGGTCTAATATACCGATGTACACCGTGGACGCGACACCGCAAAGACACAATCATTGAATCACGTTCTCAAGTTGTCGCGCATTCCGTGGGCCGAAAAGAGGCTAGCTGCTGAATTTACAGTCGGCGCAGCCTGAAGACGGGCAAAGCACAAATCAACAAAGCAAGAGAAAGAGCCCATTTTCAGCGCGGCCAGAACTCGAAGCGGCGGCTGGCAGACAGTGAAGGCGACTCAAGGCTTCAACGCTTTAAATTGAAAGGCTTCGAGACCATTTGAGAATCGAACATGGAGAACCAAGAACGACGCCGACATTGACGGACACGTCCACGGCGATCCAGCGATGACTGGTACCGACGACAAACAAGATTTGGTGCAGAAGATCGCCTCTTCTTCTCCCGCCGTAAGGGAGAGAAAAAAACCGACCTAAGTCCATATACCAGCGCAGCCTTGAAGACGGAAGACGGGCAAAGCACAAAGCAACAAAGCAAGAGAAAGGTCCCATTCCCAGTGCGGCCAGAACTCGAAGCGACGGCGACAGACCATCTAAGAATCAAGGCTCCAAAGCACAAATGGCGAAGCTTCAACTCGACCATGCCACAAGGCTCCGAGACTTCGAATTATCGAAGCAAAGGCGACACAAGCATCAAGAATCAAAAGGCGAGATCTCAAGAGCGACAGCCCGCCGAACAAGTAGCCAGGCCTGCCCATACGGGCGAGGTCGGACGGGCGCAGACGCGACGGCAAGAACCAAGAGATTCGTCAACGTTGACCGAGACGTTAGACGTTGATGGAGATCCAGAAATGACTGGTACCGACGACGAACAAGATTTGGCGCAGTAGATCGCCTTCTTCTCTCGCCGCAAGGGAGACAAAGACGAGGACCGAGACCGGGAGAAGGCCCAGACGATGAGATGAGGCGCTCATCGTCGAAACACGATTCGAGACTCGATCGAGTCGTGTAAGCGAGTAAACCTCCCCCGGGCGCCCCCTAGCAATTCCTTACCACCTCTCACCACCGCCACCACCGCCACCCTCACATCCCGTAAACCGTCGCCATCGTCACCACCGCCGACCACCGATCCAGCTACTAGCACCTCCCGACTCCGTACCTCCCGACTCCTTCAGCTCGCGGCATGTGAGTAGGCGTGCCAGCCAACCAACCAGAGCGAAGCCGCGCCCGGTCTGTGGTGTTCCCGACTCCCTTGCAAGAAGAGGAAGAGAATCGACGATGAGCAGTAAGCGACGCTGCAGAGCCAGCAGCTTGCAGCCTACAACATCGCTTCAGTGTATCTGGATTCTGCCTGCCCCGAGTGCCATCATCGGTGGAGGCGTACGCGGTGTGCAGGGTCCTCCGGGTCTGAACCTCGACACGGCTACTGGTGTCCTGGGATGTGAGTGGACCCGGGTGATCGGGTACACGATGGAATAGAGAATATTGGGGCGCCGATCGCTGGGCAATCGCTGGCGTTGCTAGTGGGCCTTATGTGCGTCTCAGCCCGTTCTTTCGCCAGATCGTGGACTTCGATGAGGAGCGCAAGGTGCACACTGGAGGGATTTCACCCCGCCGAGCCCTCAATGCCTCCGGTCTTCAACATTCAATTTCAGATCTGCAAATTTCCATCAAATCAACCGTCATCGACCGGTTTGCGAGGAGAAGTCCGAAGAGTATACAGCACCGAGCAGCCGCAGAACAGATGAACGGGATCACGTCTGCATTCGGCTCAAGGTAAACCTTCGATAAGACGACCTCGATGGAAAGGATATCATATCCTATCATGATAGAGCCTGAATGCGAGCGAGGAAGTCGGCGAAGGGGGTGAATAAGCCTTCGTCGGCCTCGCAGGTATGCGAGCTTGAGGTCATGGCGGTCCGCGGGAGCATGTATCGTATCATGCGGCCGTGCATATAAGCGACGAACCCTGTTGGGAGTACGTGTATACGTAGAGGGAGTTATGCAATATTGAGGATTTCCTAGGAGCGCGGCACGTTGTGCATCGAGGACTTGCCCAGTACAACTCGGCTCGGCGGGTACGATGCATTAGAGTCGGTGCGTTAGAGTCGATGGAAGATAGGGATAAAGACGAGTCTGCACCAACAACAGACGACATGCCCAGTCTGTACAGCTGTAGCGAGCAATTATCCCACCACATCGTATCCGCCCCATTTCCTTCCTTCCTTCCTTCGTTGCTGCCGAGCATCTAAAATACCCACAAAACTGAGCTGCGGGCGTCCCGCGCAGAGGTTCGAAGCAGAATCAGCGGTGAGCTCCGTGGTAGCTAAGTAGCTTATCCGAGTCCGAGTCCGCATTTTTTCATTGTCAAGCGGGCACGAATGTCGGTTTTAAACCGGATGCCGGGGGTTCCGGAGGAGTGAACGCGCTCGTCCTCACAAGAAAGGCGCGAAGGGCATCAACGCCAAATGCCACGTATATGCGCTGATGCGGGCGAGGATAGAAGGGGATAGAGGGCGCGGTGTGGTCCGTCAGTTGATCAAGAGAGGTCAGAAAGACGGAAGCAGAGGGAACGAGGAGACTTTGGCGCGGGGAGTCCGGGATCTGAGAAAGCTTTTCAAGGGGGGACCGGGGATGCTGAGTCGCAATCGCAATCGTCGAATATCTGAATATTGAATATTGAATACTGAATACTGAACATTGAACATTGAATACTGAAAATGAAGGGGATCCGGGAAGACGTGGGACGGTATGCGTGGAATGGATATCCGGGAGGGGGTACGGATATGATGTGATGTTGATGTTGATGTCGAGACAACACAGTTAACATTGATGCTGGTCGCGACGAACCATGATGCATGAAAACGGGGGTGTCGAGAGCTCTGAGGCTTGGATATAGGTGAACGTGAGTCGTGCTTGACTGGAAATGAATAGTTCGACTTGGGCGTTGTTATCAAAGAGTGCGCAAGGGAGGTCCGAGAATGACATCAGCCGTTGAAGAGAGGATGTCGATCGCGAGAGGACAGAGAGACAGCGTTGACGTTGCTGTCAGGATCGTCATGCCAAACCGATTGCCTGACTATACGGGTCACTATGTAACCGACCTCCAACTCCAACGTGTCTCCCCTTGCTCCGAGTCGCAGAGCGCACCCACTCTCCTCTCCTCGAACTCCTCCGCCTCTTCTGCTAATTGATAATCCGTCGCCATGTAGAGCGTCCACTGCGATGGGGGGCAAAGATGATTCGGATTCGGAATTCGACGTTGGGACCGACGAACAAGTGCGTGGCCAAACAGCGCGCTCGCCGCTAGCGTCCCTCTTCTGCACCGTGTCTGTTCTCGATTTGTGGATTTGGAATTTTGGATTGGGACACGTCATTGTGGCAATTGACAGGCGCGACTAGGTTGGTGACCAGCCTGCCTATGGAAATCGTTAGATAATCGGGTGGCGATTTGCCGATAGGCAGGCTGGTGGATTTCGTAGCGTTTTAGTAGGAGGTTCGCTCCGGAAGAAACCGAAATGTGATCGGCTAGTTATCAGCTTAGCAATGACATCATAGCTAGTTAGCAATGTGCTAAGTCATCACTAAGCGCGCGCCTAGCGACAGAACTCTCAACAAGCGCATGCCGCGCGTTCCTTAACTTCAAACTTCCACGACCGACCTTCACAATGGCCGACAACATGGTGTTAGAAGGGAGATCCACCTATGAAGACCTTAAAGCAATGCTTATCAGCCATTCTTCTGAATCAATGGAAGAAAATTTGACACAGATCCGACAACTATCTGTGTCGGATGTTTGCAAGCTTGCGAACGAAGTCTTGCCGCAGGGACTCGTTCCTATGAGCGCTTCCTGGCCAAATGAAGCTTACCCAACTGTGCTTCGTGCCTGTCTGTTGGTGTATCTCGTTACTGGAGGGAAAATAGGGCCAAGACACTTTCAACTTGAATCTGCACTGGCGATGGAGGAGAAAAAGGATAGTGTCGTAATTGCTGGGACAGGGTCAGGAAAGACCTTATGCATAGCTATACCACTTTTGTTGCATGAAAATGGGATCACCATTACCCTATCACCGTTGAAGCGGTTGCAAATCAGCCAAGTAAGTAAAGAGAACTCACAAATTCATTTCTAACTGGATTGCAGGTACAACACTTCAATGATTTAGGTATACGGACTGTTGGTATCAACAAAGATACCACTATCTCACCTGAGACATGGAAGGTAAATCACAGTCTTGTTAATGTCTATTGCTCATTATCAGTTGTAGGATATAGAACAGGGAAAGGTTCGTCACCTTATAGTACAGGTTGAACAACTGGAGACCAAGCAAGAACACATCCCACGCCTTGCACGGATGCTTAAGGAGCACAAATTTGCCAGACTCATTTCCCGTGTTCATGTTGATGAAGCACATCATATTTATACATGTGGGATCCCTCGTGGCAATCAAGAGCCATTCCGCCCAACTTGGGGGCGTCTTGATGATATACGAAACCGGGTTTATGGGTTCAAATCCATTCCATGGCAGGCTCTTTCTGCAACACTTCCCCCGCATGTTCTTGCATGTGTGACAAAGAAATTACTCTTTCCATCAGACCACAAAATAGTTCGCTACTCGACAAACCGCACCAACATAATATATGCAACACACTGTCTTGTTGGTGGGCCAACAGTACTTGAAAATGTCAATTGTCTCATTCCCCAGCCATTCCACCCACCCATGCGTCTCAAGAAAATAGTCTGTTTCTTTGATGACAAGTCTCAAGTGGGACTCTTCTCTTCTTCACACCATCAACACGAGCAACTTTCCCACGGTTCTGTGGGGGGTGGCACATTGGACTAGTTAGAATAGGAAGAGTATTATACACAACAACAACACCCATACGACACTAGCGAGCGACATGACACTACGTAGCAACCGGGGCGGCGGCATGCCCGAAGGAGCGAGAGGAAACACGGAAGAGGGAGGGAGACAAACAGTGAACATTCTGATGAGTAACACGATGGGGAAGGCGATGAAGAATGGAAGGGATGTGCTTGTCAAGAATGGCTACAGCTCCGATAGTGACCCCATCGACGAGAAATGGGTGATAAGGACGATCAGGACGATTGCAGCACATGTGAAGACACCGAAAGCTGCGAGCGAGGGGTTGAAGGCGTTGGCGGACGTGGCGGAAGCAATGGCGAAGCAGTGTATGGTCGACGATATCACAGAAATCGTAACAAAGGACATAAGGGAGATAGTGGGGGAGATGCGGACACTGGTCCGGTGCGCGGCCAACATGGAACAGCGCACAGCGGAAACGTTGGCGAAGGTGCAAGACGCCGCAGGGGCAGTCAAGGTCATGAAACGGGACATATCAACCATCGTGAGCGCGCCACCGAAGATGTACACAGACGCCACCAAGAGAGACTCTACACCAGCCAAGGTGGCAGCAGTAGCGGATAGGCAGGAGACTCGGTCCCGGCAGATTATCATACAGAAGGCAGACAACATCGGACTCAAGGACTACGACCTCGCGGCGCTCAACGAAAAGGAGCTAGTAGAGAAAGCTAATATCGCGTTGGAAGGCATCCAGCTATTTGACGGGTACCCCGGGGGGACGAGGTTCCTGGGAGCGAGGAAGTTGAAAGGCGGCAACGTACTGCTGATACTCAACTCAGCAGCGGCTCGGAATTGGCTCAGTAACACGGACATCGCGAAAGCGTTCCTAGCAGGCTTTAACGGTACGTCAAAGATGCGAACACCTATGCTAACGGTTGTGGCAGAATTGAACAAGAGGGCGGCCTGGAGAGGGGGAGTATCAAATCCGCAGCCTGGATCCGACCCATCGAACGCCGCTCGCCAACACAGCAATATGCCCATATGAAGATCAAGTTCGGGGATCGCGACCAGGCAAACAAGGCGATACGGGATGGCCTATTCATCGGCGGCAAGGTCATTACAGTACGCAAGGATGTGCAAGAACCACCCATTTGCTACAGGTGCCATTCCATCGGGGACGGCCACTACGCTAACAACTGCACAGCTGTCCAGAGGGACATATGCGGGCATTGCGGACAGGAGCACAGAGCGGCGCTGTGCCCACACCCGCACCAGAAATGGTGTGCCAACTGCAAACGACCAGGACATGGGGCAGGTGATTGGAGCTGCGAGATGCGACAACAGCGGCTGGAGGCGTGGCGAAAGGCGAACCCGGAGGCGGGGTACAGGTTCTTCTTGGACAATGAGGACCCCAAGACCTGGGAGGAGCTGGAGTTCATCGAAGAAGCCTGGGGCCCAACCGGACGGAGGCTGCTGAAGGACGCAAACGAAGGAGAACGGCCGATGGCTGGGCAGCGAGGCTTTGGGCCAGGGGGGAGACAAACATATCGGGACCACCGAGGCACACTACGATTTGACATGACCGGGATACCAACAGCGCCAAGGTCGAGGAGTCGGGCATCCCATACTGCACAGGCGGAACAGCCTTCACAGGAGGGCACAAGCAGGGGAGCGAGCACGACATATGAAGGAGAGACAGGTGCACCCAGGGCTGACCACTCCACAAATGCCTGAAGACGAACCGACGAAGCTCATGCCCCGAATTTTTCAGCTCAACATGAATAAGTCTCAAACGGGACAAAACCTCATCATTAACTCCATCGCTAATTATAATATCATCTTATTACAGGAACCATGGATAGATCATGACGGCTGGTTGAGGGCGATTCAGCGGTTTAACACCATCTACCCCATCACACGCGACACCCAGAAAGACAAGACTCAAGCGGTGACTTTCATATCTACGCAGATCGCCTCTGACCACTACATACAGCTACCCATCAACTCACCGGACGTAGTCGGCGTCGACATCAAATGCAGCCCAGAGACCTGGATTCCAATCATCAACATCTACAATGACTGCACCCACGACCGAAGCATGCAGGCAGTCGACGAATTCTTGACGAATGAGAGGCAGAGGGGGAGGGCTGGCATACAGGCACGAATGATATGGGTGGGCGACTTCAATCGGCACCACTGGACATGGGACGAAGAGCGGAACCTACACCTCTTTACCAGGCAGAATTACGGGTCCTGGAACGTAGTGTAAGGTCCGTTCTTAATTTGCGGACACTCACGGGCGCTTACAAAAGAGGGAGGGTATTGAGATAGCCGGTAGCCGGTTCATCGGGATCGAGATCTTGAATCTCATTTTGGCGCTTCATCTCGATTTTCGTAGATTAGATAAGATTTCCAGATTAGACTAGAGTGATCAAACATGTGACACCTCCTGTAGGGGGTAGGGGCTCTGTTAGATTGCAGAACTTTTGCATTCCCCACTGAGTTTGTAATTTTGGAAATGGTCGTATACATCAATATAAGATATAATGAAGTACTTCTTCCACTCAGGGAATGTTTTCAGACTTATAGGAATGTATTTCCGGCTCAATAGTGCATTACTTGAATGTCTTTGCCTTAAAATTATTGCCTACCTGTTCTTCCTTTTCAGAAATCTCATCATTTTTCTGTCTAATTTCCTTTATGAATACAAGGCTGATTTTGTAAGCTAGCATATCAGATACAGGGCCCGTACATGCCATGCGAAGCATTGGCCCACTTACAAGTATTGAAGCAGCGGAACGGCTCATTGAGATGACCAATAGGTATGGGATGGTGATGAAGCTAGCCAAGGGGATCCCAACTCTGCAGGCAACACGAACCGGGAACTATACGTGGGTCGATAACGTGTGGTGCTCAGAAGAGCTTCAGGGAACGGTGGTGAAGTGCGACGTCGAAGCGCATCGACGACCAGCGAAGACCGACCATCTCCCAATCGTAACTGAGCTGGATGTTGAACTGGAGGAGCACGAACCGAGGAATCGAAAGAACTTCCGAGCAGCGGATTGGGACAAGTTCAGAGAAAGGCTGGAGGAGGCATTAAACGAGGTGGGGAGGCCAACAGAAATCAGGTCGATAGGAGAGTTCGAGCAGAGGTGGGTGCAACTGGAAGAGGTGATCCAGGTGGTAATCGAAGACGACGACATTGTGCCGACATCGCAGCTGACCCCGTTCTGCAAGAGATGGTGGAACACAGACCTCGCGGAGCAACGAAAGGCAGTCGGGAGACTATCCAGGGCATCCTGCAAAAAACGGCACCAGCCCTGGCACCCAGTTCATGAGGAGTTCCGCAAGGCGAGGAACAAGTTGGCAGACTCGGTTAAGAAGACAAAGCGCGAACACTGGAAGGACTTTCTAGAAGGAGTGGACAACAATACTGTCTTTGTGGCTGGGAGATTCGTCGATGGACCAGGGAGCGACAGCGGCGCAGTCAGAATGCCAGCGCTCAGAGTGAAGGTAGGGAATGTGGAGAGGCGACTGACAAGTAACGTGGAGAAGGCAGATACCTTCTACGAGCTGTTCTACCCACCGCCACCACACAGATCATCAGTACCACCAGACACGGAATACCCGGAGCCAAAGTGGGCATTCAAGAACATCATGAACCACCAGATCGAGGCCGCAATTCATCGCCTAGCGCCATACAAGGCAACAAAACCCGGAACACCCCCGAACAGTGTATTCACGCACTGCGCAGACTTGCTCACCCCACACTTAGGCCCCCTCTACAGGGCAACATTCACCCTCAAATACTACCCAAAGGCGTGGGCGGAGACAGAGACAGTAGTCATCCAGAAGCCAGGAAAGCCAGACTACACCATACCAGGAGCATGGAGACCGGTAACGTTATCACATGGACTAGCCCGAGTACTGAACACTTGCCTTGCAGATGACCTAGTCGCATACGTGGAGAAGTACCAGATCCTACCCCCGAACCATTTTGGAGGACGTCCCGGCTGGTCGACCATGGACTCTGTACACCTGCTGACCAAAACGGTGATGGACGCATGGCGACGAAATGAGGTAGCATCAGCGCTCTTCCTGGATGTCAAGGGAGCTTTCCCGAGCGTGGCCATAGACCGGCTAGAACACAATCTGCGGGAGGCAGGCATCCCAGAGGAGTACATCACATGGGTTCTACGTCGACTGGAAGACCGCAGCACAATACTAACGTTCGACGACTTCAGATCGGCACCGTTCAGAGTTATTAATGGTCTGGACCAGGGTGACCCACTGTCGGTCATCCTATACATCCTCTACAATGCCGGCATCCTCAAGTCAATTCGGGGAACAAAGGCAGAGCTAGGGCTCCTCTTCATAGATGACACAGCAATTGTAGTCACGGGCGCAACCTTCCAGGACACGCACGAGCGACTGAGAGAAATCATGATGGGCGACAATGGTATATTCAAGGGGGCAAAGGAGCACAACTGCGAGTTCGGTGTCGACAAGTTCCAGCTCTTGGACATGACAAGGAAGCGCGTACGGCATACATTCATGCTCAATCGACGGGTACCCATGCCACGCATGAACCTCAGATTAGGCGAACACACCATTATATCGGCAGAACAGGTGCGCTTTCTCGGCATACTCTTTGACAGAGAACTACGGTGGAATAGACAGGGAGCCAGTAATACTGTATCCTTTAGTATACTAGTATACTGTTAGAATGAGCAAATCCTAGTGTAGATGTGGTTGCTAATAAAGGTCAGATCTAGTTGAGTGCTGGACTGATATCTCAGTTGCTGTCCGTGACTTTCTGACTGAGATTACAGAGGAGGCTTTTGATTTTTTCACTGTTAGATTAGGCCAGTCTGTTCACTATTCCACTGCTGTAACAGCGGCCATCTGTAACTAGTGTGCTGCTACTTCAGGTTGAGCTACAGATGGGTGGGTGGTGGGTACACTGAATGTGATACTGGTAATAGCTGCGGCATATTGTAGTCACTGATCCCAGCTAATTTCAGGATGTTCTTTTAACTGGAGTGTGGGTATGAATAGGCATCTGTCCAGTGAATGTGATGCGGTAATTATCAAGCTCTTCTTCGCCGTAACTGGTTGCTGACATTGATAGATGAGTTGGGTAACTAATCGCGGCTTTCACACAGGCAGCGAAAGGATCGATTCAGTGAGTGTGCCGCCGTAATAGCAGGGACTGTGCTTGTGACTGGTCGTTGATATTCAGTTGATATTGATAGATTAGTTTAGCAACTAACCCCGGGTTTGTTCAGGCGTTGAATGGAACACGGTCGACGGTAATTTACGGCCGTGCTTCGTTGTAACTGCTCCCTGATAATGATAGAGTGTTTTAGCAACTAAACCCCAGTTTGTACAGGCGTCGAGAGGGTTGGTCCAGTGAGTGCAGTGCGGTAATATTACGCTGGTCTTTGCTGTAACTGCTCGCTGATACTGATAGATTACTTTAGTAACTATCCTCGGGTTCGTTCAGGCGTTAAATAGAACACAGTCGTCGGTAATTTACGGCCATGCTTCGCTCAAGCTTCGTTGTAACTAGTTGCTGGTCCTGATAGACTGTTTAAGTCATTAACTGCAGAGTCATACACTGCACTGGGTCGTCGAGACTGTCGGGTAAGTGGATCATCAGCTACCGGTATTGTTAAAACATCTTTGAAGTATTACGAAGAGCATCGCAGCAAACAATCACAACCCATTCACCGCAGACGAATACATTGATAGCCTGTGCGATTGTTCGATCCAGAGAATCGCTGGAGAACGTAGTTAGCGTCGCTCAAGTCAACCAGTGTACATATAGAGTTCTCCCTTTCCCTTGGCATACCACTAGCGCCTTCACAGTCTAAGCTCGAATTGAATAGTACATTGTTGCTGAGAATAGCAGCCTCTACTCGAGGACACATTCCAGTTTACTGAGCCTAGTTCATGCACCCTTGTTAACACCACCATCTGAAAGCTGAATCCATCAGCCCATGAAAATAGTAGTATTTATTTCAGACACATTCTGACCGTAACTCTGATAGCAGAAAGATGATTTATTTCAGAGCATTGTATACATATCTCCCCAATGCTGCAAACGGCGAACATATACTCAGTCTATCGTTGACAAGAACTCCTCGTTGTCGTCCTCCGCTGGAGCCTCAGCGTTTCGATCTGTGATATTGGCCCCCACTAGGTCAGCGTCTGATAGCCAACCGGCATCAAGCCCATACGACAGAAGCCGGGGACGCCATATGCAGGCAAAACGTCGGCGAAGGTGGCGCAAAATGCTTGCTTGCTTGGCAGCGTACGCCGAGAGGCCGTCTAGGACAGCTGGCGTAACATTGTCCGACCGGCGAGTTGCTTGTCCTTCCCACCAACTTGCTTGCCATTTTAAATAAGCAAGCACCCTTCGCATTTCTTCAAGAATGAGGTCTTGCTCCTCCGTCCATCGTGCAGCTCGCACCCTAGACTTGGCCCACTCTGCTTTCAAACCTGAGGAAATGTCAGCAAATTAGCATATGAAACACGAGCGCGAATACCCACAGTCTGTTATATCGGAAGGATCCATCGGTTGGATGTCTTCTAATGGACGCTCAATACCTTCTGATCCGCTGGACACCGAGAGCCAAATCCACGATATCTCACGGCGACTTTCACCAGGGCCAGGTGTCTCTTCCTGTCGCTGAGGACACTGTATATCACTCTGGTTGAGGGCTTTGAGACGCGTCAAAGCTTCATGAGTTGGATCAAGCACGAGAATAGCTCTGCGTGCGGCTCGATAACGTTCGGCTGTTCGCTTGACCTTGTCTCGAAAACGATTAATCGCCGATCTAGATAGCGATATTAGCAGGGACACACATAGGGTGCTGAATGATCACCTAGCTCGGGTGTTGCCCCTCTGGCTGAAGCCGACACTTATGAATTTGAAATCCCATATGCCCATTGTTATGCGAAGCAGTCGCCTGAGCTCGACGAGCGCATCATTTGCCTGACCAATGTGAAGCCGCATCTCCTTGATTCCAAGAGCGTGAACGGACGTGAACGAGGATGGCACCTACACCGCTTGTGTTACCCATGGTAGGCACTGCGGAGAGGTCAATGCACTTACCGCTGACAGCAGGAACAGTGGTATCTCCTCAGGCTTGTCAAGCGAGTATTGTGCTTCCGGCAACAAGTCAGAAGCCACGATAGGCATGTGGCTCTGCTGGCCCTCCCACCAAGCCATGATGCGCCGCAAAAGTGCGTTCCTTTGTTCCTGTATGTTAGCTGCTTGATTTGTCGTTGGCTGTTCACGTATCAAATCTGCGAGCAATCGCCTACGCGAAATAATTAGATGATAATTTACTCAAACCTGGATTACTCACTGCTTCTCCTCTATTTCCAGGCCAACACAGAGGAAGGAGACTGGGCCGACACCAACAGTTTCAGAGTTTATTTCGGCCACCTCTTCTCTGGCAAGCTCCAGCCGAACAGCCGCCATATTGTCCTCTGTGCAATCATTACTACCGGTAGATCTCAGGAATACACGACTTACGCTTGGATTCAGCGTCGTCAAATGGATTCGGTTTAGTTGGATCTCTTTCCCAAGCTAGTACCTCAGTTTCCCATTTCTGAATAACTTCTTGAGGAAAGCTGGCGGTGAATTTCAAGTGGAGCGACGTGTGGCGTGCCTTCATTGCGAGTGCCTCATGCAAACCCTGCATCAGCGTCGATCCTGAGTTTGAGTGAGCATCATCAAGTACAAATATACATCGAGTGGAACCAACCAAATTGAGTTATCTTACGCCAATTCCAGCCACGAGCATGGTCGTCAATGGTTTCGCACCGCGCCCATGGCGTCATGAGTTTCGTCGACATACTGATGGGGTTGATATGCGCCCACCAACGTTCTGGGTCCTCGAGATCGCTATGGGCACACCCTGGTAACAGATTAATAGAATAACACAGTTGACAAGAACTGCCGTGGCCGTAAAGGTGAAATTTCGGAATCACAAAGTCGACCATCTCTACTTGATCCTCCGGGATCTGGAGATTGGGCGGCAATTCCTTCATGCGGGCGAACAAGTGGCAGGAGTACTGGCAGACAATGTCATACGAAAGCAGGAGCCGGCGAAAAATGACCCCAGCAAGGGTCTGAAAAAGGATAAAGTCCATGTTCGCATACCTAGGAATGCATGAGTTCGACAGACCAAGAATTAAGCACGACACTCATACCGTTCACCCTTCTGAAGATCTCCAAAACCATTGCGTCTGACGAGACCATGTCGGCCGCAAACCACACCTCCCACCCCGGTGGACGCATAACCGGATGACCGTTTCGTATTGGCCTGATCGATCGCCCGCCACTGGCTATCACACAGGTTCGTCTAGGTCATTCAAGTTAGAACCTAGGTAGAAATTCAAAGGTCAGGGTCATACCTCAATATCCTGTGTATGGTTTTCAATGTGGTCTAGAAAGGGCCCTGATGGGACCCAGTGCCCCCAGCCATCGCCTAGGGAGGCGTCATTCCTTACGACACGTTGCCTATTTTTCAAGCGGAAGTTGGCATCCATGGTTAGAATAAGCGTGTATAGCCACCTGAGAAGCCCCCCCCGCGGATTCAGCAAATGTAGAATTTGTCCATGATCTCACCTACCTGCGGTCTGTCGCATTCTCCCATCCTTCTGGAAGATTACTGCCAGGATGGGGACATGCAGGGCATTCCACTGCGCATTGCCCCGGTAACGTTGAATTAACACCTGCTGGATCATGGGCTCGACCGGACCGCTTAGCTGTCTTCAGATTACGATAGGCCCGCATGACGTCTAAAAAACGTTCATAGTAGTCCTAGCACTAAGTTTAGTAACAAACAGGGGGTAGGAAAGGAGAGCTGACTGGTAGTCCCTTAATGGCAGCGTTATCCGTCTTGTGTTCAAGCCCCCGATAAAAGTCGAATGCGGAGATTTTAGACTGGAGATTGAGAATGTGAAAGGTGTTCAAAACATCGAAAGTGAACGCCGCGTGGGGGATCTTCAGTGTAGCAGGAAAGAGCCTGTGGCGAAAAAGCAGGTCGCGGCGGTGTGTTGATATGCTTATTCGACGGCATCCACAAAACGCTAAGTCGATTCGGTGAATGCCAGACACATCAATGATAACGAAATTGTGGACGATATCTGGCGCCCCAGGGCATGGGCCACCGTCATGACCAAGCGTCACTGTAAGCAGCGACTGGAGGCTGAAATCTTCAAAGGAGTTGTCATTCCAGCGCTATCAGAGGAATTAGCCGCTGAATCTATGGTGGACGGGGGACTTTACCAGAATGCGATGAAAGGGTGTTAGAGTATGTTGCTCCACAATGCATGCGGCACACCACAAACTTGGATGGAGGCAATCCTCGCATCTGTATATCCCCTCCTCAGCGGTGCATTTATGGCAGATACGGTCACCTCGCCTCCCATCAAGCTCGATGAGGTGATCGAGAATACCTTGTCTGTACCATAGGTAGTCATCTAGGAAGCGAGGTGGACGTGCTATAGTTACGACATCGTCGTCTGCCGATGACGAGTTGAGCGTAGTGTTTGTGTCGTTGCTAGATTCAAAGAAGGATTGGTTCCACGGGTTATTGTGAGGGTCATCCTCTGGCTGCGTCGTCGGCTCGTCTCCTGGAGGATCTTCTACAACAGGTGCAGGTGCATCTACAGCACGATTTACACTCGTTCTCGTACTAAGGCGATTGGACGATGTGCGGTGGATGTGGATGCTCGTAGTTGGCACTGTGTGTCGTGTGTCTGGGAAGCTGATGCGCAGATTGAATGCCTTTCGCTTTCCCACTTGTGATCATAAAGTGGAGCTAAGTGCGGACCTTAGGTGCATATTACTACTTAGTGGTACATACTCCAAGTGACGCTGTCGCAAGACAAATGACAACAAGAAAGACACAAACAATTGGACTGATGGGCATGGCCTGCTCTCAGCGGGTTAGTACAAAAGGATTTCGATCTACGTATGATGTTAATGCCGCATACGACTAGTGTACTCACCATACATATGCTGTACAAGAAAAACCTCCACGGAAGTCCTACTTGAGTAAGATGACTGTAGATGCACGAAACGGCTAGACTTCGTTGACGTGGAACGGTGTTCGCTATATTCACGACCTCTGTATGTCTGATTATACTTGTACACTTTGAAGTCTCGGATTTCTGAGATAATTAGACAGTGTTCAGCAGCGCATTTCATGGACCTGTTCCCACAGTTTACCTTTGCCTAAGGTGAGGTAGTTTCGCCTTTATTGTCGTCGTCGTCGTCATTGAAAGTGATGGATTATCAATTAAGGTTAGGGTTCAGCCAGCGGACTATCAGCAAAATAAGCAAGACAAAGCCTTTTCCATATTGAGCTAAAGCAGCAAGTTACGAACAGACATACGGCGGGATGACACTAAGTACGTGGCACTATCTAACGAGGGAACAGATAATTCTGCCTGCGAACTGGACCCTTACTCCAATACTCCATAGCCGATCTGTAGTCCCAAAAACTCTTGTTGCGCGCATCTCCAAATCCGACTGTGTGTTGTGGGAGGCAGATGAGGGGTTGTACATGATTCCTGATTCACGTTAGGTCAATTAGCGGTGTCTACTATGCCAAGACCTACCAAGTATCCCAGAATACACCAACCTCAAAGCCGATACATACTACATGCCATTTCTTGCCGCAAAAAGTAAGGGGGGACAGAGACGCTAACGACGAGATGCTCGAGATCGTGCTTGTTGGGCTGTTGACGGGGGTCGGAGTCGTAGCATGGCCACGTGAGGGCGCAGGTGTCAGGAATGACAAGAGCGGGACGACTCTGCCACTCTGACGGCCGCGAGATGCAGGAGTACGTACATGCGAAGGGGAATCGGGCGTAGACGGGTGACCTGGGCTCTTCTTTGGGCGATTGCGAGAGGGAGTTTGAGGCAAGGGCGGGACTACAACATCTTCCTCTTCATCTGAGGAAACGACGACAGTGGCATTGGAACCGTCCCTGATGAGGATATCAATAACGAGTCACCAAAACATGCGTAGAGGGCTTACTTTTGCAAGGACATCCTTGCCATCAAGTCCTCTACTCGGGCGGATTGCTGGTTGTCGTTGTTCGAGTACTCAAACTTCGGGCGCCCTTTGCGGTCGATGATCACCTCGCATCGACCATTCTTTCCAACTACTGAGAATCGACCCCCGCGGGATCGTCTGGGTCTGAGGAGTAAGGATAGTGAGTAATAATATCCCTCGTCAACGACATACATACCACAGGATACCAGGGGCATAGGAACTCAAAAAACTGGGGGAAACATACTCCGCTAGCTGGTTTATACTGTAGTCGAATCAGGTTCGGTGGAAGTGGGCTGAAGTTGGTTAAGAGCGGGTCGCAGAGCAGCCAACAGGGACAGACGACTAGAAAAGAAAATTACTGTCACAGTCACAGGGTAAACAAGGGCCAACAACCTTAGGGGTGCCCGACCTCAGATCCTGAAAGATATAAATTTGAGCAGTTAACTACTGTCTGACAAAAAAAAACCCATAATTCACTTCTTCCTATTCCTATGTCTACCAGCTCGGAAACTACAGTGGCTGCAAATAACCCCGCTGACGCAGGCCTGACCTCAGATGAGCCAATGGTTGTGTGGTCTATCACCCGTGCCCAGAGGAAGTATCTGGTGGAGAAGCTCCCAGAGTACAGGACGGCGTTCGTGAACAACATGCTCACCGAATTCTGCGCTGTCTTATACAACGAATGGTTCAGGCGTTGGCCGAGCAATGACGATGCTGGCCGCCCCTTTGTTGAAGAAGTAAGTCACGCGCCCCCTGTCCCACAACACGTGCTAACATGTAGTGCAGCAACTAAGGGCGTGGCTCTTGTCCAACAGCAGGTGGCTACCTTCATCTGCCCAGAAGAGGTTCCTCAAGAACGCCATCCCAGACTACAAAGCCTCGCAAGAAAGCAGGACCCTCGGGGACTTCTGGGCTCGGTTCTTTGCCGAGTGGTTCAGTCGTTGGGCGGCTACTGAAATCGCGCCTCAGGGGCTAGTTGAGAAGGTGAGATAATCGGGACTCTGATAGGAACTGCGCTGATTATCTATATCGGGCTGTTAGAAACTCAAGGCTTGGATCAATAACAACGCTCGTGTCACTGCCAACGCATGTCAGGTTCTCAACCTCAACAAGCCTGCCAAGCGCACCAGACGCCCTGCGCCCTATCAAACCTTTTGCAACGTTTACTGGCACACTCCCATCGTCGAAGGTGCTACCGTCGCTCAAATCATCAAACGAGAATGGGTTATCGAATGGAAGAACAGTGAGCACTACAAGGAAGACATCCTGTGCCCTCCTCCCCCAGTGACATTCGTCAACTCTGTCGCCGCCAGGATCTATGCTTCCGTTTCGGACAGCATCAAGAAGGAAATCAGTGAACACCCCGACCAACAGAGGGACCAGGACAGGAGAGACCGAGATACCACCGATGAGGGTGATGAATCCACCCAGGTGACTCTAGCCAGGGAGATGCAGCGGTAAGTAATCTGCTCGCTACTCACCTTCTTCCATGCTGATTAGACCTTACGTAGTGCGATTGACTCACTTCCGTACAGCTTGGATCAAGCTGGAAAGCAAATACTGGCGAAAACAGGCTTCGTCATGTTCACTATGGTTGCTGGGCCCGTTCCTTCCCAAGGCAGAAACATTGCGGTGTATAGGTTTGTTCCTTTGCTCTGTTGTGTATTCCTGGTTCTGATAGTCGTTCCTAGTATGGTTGAAGGAAAGACCCCCACTGGTTGCGACTTCCGGCAATACTGTGGAGGGTTTGGTTCTGAGGTTGAGGCGAAGTTTGCTGAGTTTGCCAGACTGGTGTTTTGTGAGTACATGGTTTCCATCATTATGGTCTACGCTAACATCCTCAGCAGCTGTGGCCGAGCGTATCAAGCGAGCTCTTCCTAGAACTCAATATCTCCGCAACTACGAGCTCCCTACTCCCCCAACAACTCAAGCACCGCAGCCTTCGATGGTTGCGCAAGCTCCCCCTCCTCCAACACCCCTCCCCGCTGGACTTTACAGATAGACGAGCCCAGCTCAGACAGTGAGGATGGTGCTTCCGACCGGGAGCCCACCCCCGTTGCTACAACTACGCGTGTTTATCTGTCTGAATACGAGAAGGACCGATTGGCGAACATTGCGCGAAACAAGCAGTTGCTCGAGGATCTGGGCCTTGGTGATGTGAGGCTGACGCAGCAGCCGAAACCCACTCGCGCCCGCCGGAAGCAGAAGGAGGCCAACGTATCGGCAACTCGTCGTTCGTCGTGCATCTCCAGGTGAATGATCCAATAAAATTTCAAGCATCATAACTGACACCAGTCTCAGAGAGCAGAACAACATCATCGATCTGTCCGGATCCAATGTCGTCTCTGAAGCAGCCCCCGCCATCGCCATTGAAGCAGCCCCCGCCGTCGTCTCTGAAGCAGCCCCTGCCGTTGTCTTTGAAGCAGCCCTCGCCGTCGCCATTGAAGCAGCCCCTGCCGTCGTCTCTGAAGCAGCCCCCGTTGTCGCTGCTGAAGCCGCTGCCTTAGCCGAGGGAGCATCTGTCATCGTGGGATCGACATCCAACCCTGCAATCGCTATGGAAGTCGATGAGATTCCTATGCCTTCTCTGGCGGATGCTCCAGCCTGGCTTCACGATGCCGTGGAGCATCTCAAGGAGCTGGGTAAGGACCCCCGTTGGCACAGTGTCATCGCGCAGTTTGTGAAATTTGAGAGAAGTCTCGGCTTCCTTGATGGCCGTGTATGTTTTCCAGTATAGTTCCCCCAAAATTCTCACTGACTGGACATGTATTCCTAGATCTCTACGCATATGCTTGCGGCTGGTAAGCAGCGCCCTAAGGAAGTCGGTGCCTGGGTGAAGAGTGGTCGCGGGGTCGACCCGAATATCAAGAACATCCAAGTCTTTTGCCAGCAATGGTGGTTATGGTACCACGAGTTGCAGCCGGAGTGTCGCAAGGCTGTGGGAGGATGCCTTCAACGTGTTGCGCCCCCCAACAACGAGTGGACCGAGCTCCGCAAGGGCACCATCAATGGAATGTACAGCTTACTCGCAAGCCTCGGGTGGTGGATGAATGCTGCCAACGGTGCCAAACAATGCCAAGACGATGTCAGCTTGGCCCTCAGCGATGTTGCCTGGGTCTTGGAGTCCATGGTGCGCGTCGGAACCTCGAAGCATGCTTCCCCGGAGGCCGAAGAACGTGTATCGAAGCGTGCTCGCGCCATTTGATCATTTCACTCAACACTGTCATGATATACCCCGCTTTTTTCACCACTGCCTGTCGTTACTTATTGCCCTTTTGCTCGTCTCATTGCCTTGTTGTTACATGCTATTGTGATCAACTGTCATTACGTGTTCCCCCAACTGTCATTACTCCTTCCCCAGCTGTCGTTACGTGTCCTTTTTTGCAATATTATCACATGTGTTTCTTCATAAATGTGTGAAACTAAGTCTTTGTTAAATCAAAGTCTATCTGATGGAGTGATGAGGGACTTCGGGCAAAAAAAGTCATAATATAGTACTACTTTAATAGAGGGGGCACCATCAGTGATGGTGTTCACAAATCACCAAGTCCTGTGACGTGCCGCCTGATAGATTTTACGGTTGTGTGCTTACGTGCACGGCGAACCCATGGTTAAGCAATTCACTGCATCGACGAGTTAATTTGGCCTAGAGATAACCGCGAACAATCACTATAGGCCAACGGACAATATCCATGGCCTGTTCGCAACCGGACCGTCTCGACGCCTGGTGAGTCCCGGGGATAATCACTACATTGGGTTGACAATAACCACGGTCCTTGCATTCACAACTCATCTATTAACGTCAGCGACCAGTCACAAGCACAGTCCCTGCTATTACGGCGGCACACTCACTGAATCGATCCTTTCGCTGCCTGTGTGAAAGCCGCGATTAGTTACCCAACTCATCTATCAATGTCAGCAACCAGTTACGGCGAAGAAGAGCTTGATAATTACCGCATCACATTCACTGGACAGATGCCTATTCATACCCACACTCCAGTTAAAAGAACATCCTGAAATTAGCTGGGATCAGTGACTACAATATGCCGCAGCTATTACCAGTATCACATTCAGTGTACCCACCACCCACCCATCTGTAGCTCAACCTGAAGTAGCAGCACACTAGTTACAGATGGCCGCTGTTACAGCAGTGGAATAGTGAACAGACTGGCCTAATCTAACAGTGAAAAAATCAAAAGCCTCCTCTGTAATCTCAGTCAGAAAGTCACGGACAGCAACTGAGATATCAGTCCAGCACTCAACTAGATCTGACCTTTATTAGCAACCACATCTACACTAGGATTTGCTCATTCTAACAGTATACTAGTATACTAAAGGATACAGTATTACTGAGGGAGCAGCCGCACTAGCGAAAGGGAGGGAGTGGATATCGAGATCCACCAGGCTGGCTCGACCATCTCAAGGGATTACAGCCAAGTACGCAGGGCAGTTGTACAAGGCGATTGCCCTGCCATGAATCATGTACGGAGCAGAGGTATTCATTACCCCTCCGCGCAGGGCACCCACAGAGCAACAGCGTACGAAGGGCATGAGAGCGCAGCGCTCGATTGTGGGGAAGATTGCAGCATCCCAGCGGCAGGCGATGTTGATGGTGACAGGCAGCATGCGCTCAACAGCCAGCGACATATTGGAGATCATCACAAGGTACCTGCCGTTTCATCTGGTGGTCAAGAGATTCAGATACAAGGCAGCACTACGATTGGCGACTCTGCCGCAGACTCACCCACTCTTCAGGCACGTGCAGAGGGCAGCAGTGTGAGACGTGCGGCGGCATCGAACCCCCTTACACGCACTACTCCATGATTTCCGTATAACGCCCAAGACCCTCGAAAAGATCCAGGCTACTCGATGGGACGCCAGGTGGCGGTCGAAGGTGCGATGGCATATCGCAAGCGGGAAGGAGCAGGCAGTAGCAGACGAGCAGAACGACAGCAGTCGTTTCAGAGTGTATACAGATGGATCGGGGTATGAGGGAGGCATAGGAGCAGCGGCAGTGATATTTGAGAACGGGCGACGCAAGGAGGCAGCACGCTTGCAGCTGGGTTCGGTCAAGGAATGCACAGTGTACAACGGGGAGTGTGCAGCTTTAGCGATGGGAATGGAACTGATTCGAAGACAGGTTTACGTTGAGAAGGCCACCATATATGTCGATAATCAGGCAGCCGTCCGAGCGCTAAGTTCCCGGCGACCAGGCCTGGGCCATTACCTCCTAGATTACTTCCATGAGGTCTTCATCAAAAGCGAGGAATCAACACACGGGGCTGCGACTGACGGTGAGGTGGATACCAGGACACACAGAGGTAGAAGGGAATGAGTGGGCAGATCAAGAGGCGAAGGAGGCAGCGCAGGGAAGAGGGATTGACTTGGCAAGGATACTGGGAGTGCTGAAGGCGAAGGATGCCATTAGGAAAAGCAAATCAGCAGCGCTACAGGCCTTTAATACGAAGCTCAGAAAGAGGGCGGCGAAAGCATGGAAGTCATCACCCAGGTACAGCAGGATGGCGAGGCTAGGGCTGGCGCAACCATCGAAGCAACTGCGGGATACGCTAGGAACGATGTCAAGACGGCACGCCAGCATAATCACGCAACTGGTGACAGGACATATCCCTCTCGCGCGGTACCTATACAAGATCAGGAAAGCAGCATCACCGAGGTGTCAGCAATGTGGCCTGTACGACGAAACCCCCACACACTTCCTGACGCAGTGCACGGCGTATCGCGCAGCGAGGGACAGGATGATAGCAAAGATAGGGAGAGCAGCGACACACGCCGACCAACTGTTAGCCAATCCAAAGCACTTCGAAACAATAGTCAAGTATATCGACGAGACAGGAAGGATCCAATGGAACACGCGGGAGCAAGGGGAGAGGGAGAACGCGGGGGAAGGAAACGGCAGAGGGCAGAGGGAGTAGGACAGGAAGGCGAGGGCAGGAGACGAGATATATTTCCTTTCTTTTCACTTCTTCATACTCTAACATCATATAGTCACCATACTCCATGGCACACCACGAGGGGTGCCTACTATTTGCGGTACTCACCGCCAGGTTGTCACTAAGTGACGCCAGGCCGCTGTGCAGAAACAGACTTAGGGCAAAGTAGTATAGTGTAGATATTGGTACTGTACAGGCGCACCCTCCCACATATGGCAAAGCCACAACGGAGGTTAAACGAGGATTCAAAAAAAAAACAAAAAAAGTCTCAAGTGAATGCTGCATGGGCACATCTTACTCAGCGACTTCCAGAAGAATGGCACCAATCCAAGACAGCAATGCGTTATTACAGTGACATGTCACCAGAGTATCTTGAAGACACATACACCGGGTGTGTGGACTCAGATGGCCCAACATCTATTCTCCTTGCAACTTCGGGAGCTGGAACAGTGAGTTTAATATCTCTGTCGCTATTCAGACTGCTGACTGAAACTTTTAGGGTTTGGATGTTCCTGGGATTGAGGGTGTTTTGCAATTTGGAGTGCCCAATGATATCATTGAGGCCCTTCAACGAGGTGGTCGTGCAGGACGAGGAACTTCACAAGATGCATTTTTTGTGATCATGTACGAACCATGGGTGAAGGACCTCAAGATCCCCAGTGATCTCACAAACTGTGATCCTGATCAACCAGTGTCACTTGAGAAGAAGAAGCATTACTTAAAGAAGGAAAGGATCAGCATATCAATGGTGGAGCTAATCCAAAATGAAACACGCTGTCTACGTCAAGGCTTCATGACATACACTGGTGAAGCAACACCTGGTATGACAAGGACTTCCTCATTTATATGAATACAGACTAACATCATAGTTCTTTTACCTAGATGCTCCACTACTGTTCACATGCAAGTCCTGCTGTTCTCAAGGACATACCAATGTTCTCCAGCTAGATGATTTATTCTGCAGCCCAATCCACCGGGAGCCTGAAACTGCTGCTGTGTCAGCTACTACTCGACGAACTCGAAATACATACCGGAAACCTGCAGATCGTGACATACTCAAGGAAGAGATACTCAAATGGCGAATTGATACTCATTTCAACAGTCCTCGCAAACTCCTACAAACTCCTGCTAATATTATTGACAATCAGTCAATTGATGCAATAGTCAAGATTCCTCCTACTCAACTGTCTTCACCAGCAGACATTGAGGTCTGGGCAAACAAATGGTCAAAAGAAATCTTTGAAATCATTCAGATATTTGATAGCAAGAAGTAGAAATCTATTCATCTGTTGTAGTCATATTTACAATAGGAATGTCATCCGTCTCTAATCCATCTCCTCTGGCTGTTCCGTCAATAAGTTCACAAAGTTTGCAGTTGAAAGTGGTAAGACTTGATTTCTGAAGACGCTGTTGTCCTAATAAAAGAATGTTCACTGTGGGTTTCATGTGATTATTGTTCTTGCATTGGCCAGGTGAGAATGTATCGATTGCAAGGCTGTGGATCTCATCAGCAACACGCCATACCAATTTTGAGATATCTTGTTTAATCTGAGTTCTTGACCGGTACCTGCCAGAGCCTGCAGCGACAGCTTGCTGAACATCATTTAGTAAAGTGATGGTTGGTGAAATGTCCCGCAATCGATCCCAGGTTCCGTAATGAAGTCCTTTTGAAGCACCAAGGAGCTAAACAAGGAAAATGTATAAGCATGAGTAGTTTCATTAGGCAGGTTATGAAACATACCTTGGCAGCTTGTATCAGATGCTCCATGTTGAGATCAACAGCCATTGACCTGCCATGCTTGCCTGTCATGTTGATAATCATGTTGTCCCGCATGACCTCACTGTGATAGAACCTTGTTTGTAATTTAAATCAAAAAGTAATTGTTTGACTTACACAAATCCATTGACCGACCAAATCTTGAGATTATGGATGAAGTGAAGGATTTCGGTGGAGTAATTATTGGATCCAGCACCACGGAACATCATAGCCAGCCGAGGGATGATATCCTCAACCCGACCCCAGTCACCATCGGACACAGCATTGATGAACTCTAAGGCGTAGAGCAGATCATGAAGCAGAAGTCGCAGATTGCTATGAAGAATGTCATCATTGGTGCAGGGATATCGGGGGAGCACTGATGGAAGATCCGATAAGTCAAGTTGTGGTGTGGCATGATTCGCAAGAATATCTTCAGCGATTTGAAGAAGGGATGTAGGAGAGGGTTGAGAGGCTGCAAATCCAGCAAAGGATGTGAAACCACACTGAAGTCGCCAGGCATTGAGTATTGCACCATCGAAAACTTGCCTAAATGCAGCAAGAAGGGTATAATAGTCCGGATGTTCGCAGCCAAGTCGGGTCTTCTCCAAGATTGAGAAAAGCTGAGTCAAGCTACCATGCTGCTCCAAAGATCCCCTATGGACGTGGAGAAGAACCCAGATAAAGTTCATGCCGAGGTGGAAGCAGCCAGGACCGAGTTGTAGGGTTTCTATACATCGAAAGGAGTCAATATCTCCTACCCGCATCAGGCGAGCCCCACGGATTCTTGCATTTGTGCATTGATCGTTGATACTTGGAACCACAAGTTTGTTCAATTCGTCCGGAGCAAATCCCAGCTGGGTCAAGAAGACATCTTCTATGACAGCGATATTCCCCTTCACAGTTGCTTCATTGAATGTACTGACGCGCAGCGGATATTGAGCTGTCCGGTGCCCAGGAGGAAGAGTCCTATGCTGAATAGGCTGCAAGCCAGGTTCATCCGCGTATTGTGCAAAGCCAGTAACATAGGTGGTAAGAACATGGACAATATGGGCCTTAAATTGATGGGTAACAGTGTCGATGATATGCTCTAGTGTTTCGAGATCACGACAAAACTCAAGGCCATCAGAGAGCCTCCCTCGGGCTAAAATCGGAGCAAGCTCAAGCGTGGTAGGTGAGGCGTTGAGAAGTTTGTATAGCACAGGGAATGTTCCAGACTGGACCTTGGCCAAGTTCGACGGCACTTGCTCAATATGAATCGATGTCGACAGGTTGATGTTGTCGTAGCCAAGGAGAATGCCACCAGGTTCACGGGCAGCAGTACATGCCAGATCGACGCACTGTTCAGAAAGCGACTCAAGGAGGGATCATATTGTATCGTACGAGACCGACATTCCAGCAGAGCGAAGAACATTGAAGACTTCCTTCGAGCACCCATTCTTGTAGAGGAACAGCGCCATTGGTGCCGAGTATTTGAGACTGTGCTGCGAGCGACTAACAGCGAGCTGCCCGAGGATGTGGTTTACAACCTATAAGACATCATTGAAAGAATCACCGTTGTCGAAATAAAAGATGAAATCAAGCCTACTGTATCTGCATCCTTATGGGTATTTTCCCGAGTTGCTCGCTTTGTCGAGGCAGCAGCATGAAGAATCTTTAGCAAGACTGGGGCAGCCACATCCGCCGGCGAACGAACCACTTTCTGGAGGCTCCAAGTCTTGAGAAGCTGGGGGGATACATGTTTGACACTCTCGAGGTACAAGGGTTCCTTGATACAGTCCATTTCACCGTGAACAACAGAACAGATAATGTTGACGGCACGGTTATGAGCAAGCTCTTCAAGTAATAGATGTCCACGAGGGTCCCGATCGATAGCATCCAGAATCCGCTTCGCCTTACTTGGGTTCTTTGTGCCGATTTGCGCGTAAAATGCCATCCGATAGGTATCGTACGTGGATAGAGTGGGGTCCAGCAAGCGTAGAAATAGAGTAAATGGTGACAACTTGAAATGTTGCAAGGCTTCCATGATCGACACCCATTTTCCATCCTTGGAAAGGCCATTCAGCGCGTCAGTCACCCCCGAATGCTTCTGGTTTGATGTTCGAGGCCGTTTGCGTGCACGCAAGAGTGGTCGGCCAAGGTCCGGACTCGGGGGAGGGATATCCAGGCACGAAGAACTAGTAGGAAGATGAAAACGCGGTTGTCGGTCACAAAGCGGGCCAGGATTTCGTATTTGCGTTTGAATGGAGTGTGTTCCAACACCCGGAGATGGAGATCCAGCACTTGCTGGGGTAGGTGGTAGACCAGTGAATTGATGGCTAAACAGTGTACTGGGGCTGAACGAGAGAAGGGGAGTTACGGGGGAACCAGATGCGCCACCCGGTGTTTCCCAAGCTGGGAGGTCCTGTATCAGCATATTGAGGGAGGACAAGCTGGGCCAAGAGCAGTCCGGCGAGCTAGATTCATACTGGTGAGTACGCCAGGTGGAAGGAGCCTCATCATCGGGTACAGCTCTTTTCCTAGGGTTTTCAACAGCAGATCCAGTGGTTGGTGCGCGGAACTGAGCATTCCCCCACAACAAAGAGTCCCGCGGAGTTGAGACGACATTTGGTGCTGGAAGAAGGTCTAACGGGTTCATGTTCTCGAGATTGAGTGCCCCCCACGACGTTGAAGATTTTGCGGCCATTTTTCGTGTTCAGTGTCGTCGAGGCAGTGCGAGCAGAAAACAAAGACAGAAAATCTCAATTACCTAATCTACGTGGGCTACCACAATTGGCTACTGAGGCTGATCACATTTCGGTTTCTTCTGGAGCGAACCTCCTACTAAAACACTACGAAATCCAACAGCCTGCCTATCGGCAAATCGCCACCCGATTATCTAACGATTTCCATAGGCAGCCTGGTCACCAACCTAAGGCGCGATGTGAAACGGTAATTTCGTCGACGACGACACACCTTGCATTGGGCTCAACAGCTCTACAGACTACGAGGCACGCCCGTCACCCAAAACTCGAAATCCTCTCCCTGTGGGGAAACACTCATCCTGTTTACGCCGCCCAGTGACCGGTCTCAATCCACATCCACGTGTCATCGGCAGGAAACACATTGAAGATTGAGGGAGCTAAGTCTTGAAGCTTGAAGCTTGACGCGGACGACTTGAAGGCTGAAGCGCGGAAGGGAGAGGAAGAGCACGTGCAAACTTTGAGCAATGGATGCAGTGACGTTGGTCGAACAACTTGAGTTGCTTCTTATATACTCCTGAGTCACTGTGTACATGGGCCGCTGATATCGTCCTCCTCCTCCGCTAGTTGAATGCTGAGCACTGAGTCGTCCGCTAGTTCAACGCTGCTAACTCGCCCAGTTCAGAAGGCAGAGTACCGTCGTTCTCGTTCTTGCTTTGAGCTTCGCGCCACGGGATACAATTACGTCGATCACAATTATGTCTATTACATCGTGCTCCCCGGCATCCTCCCGTCATGTGCACGACTCCGTCCATCACCATCACAAAGTGTGCCCATCATATATTCATATCTCATATCTCATAACCATGGGCGAGCTCAAACTCTGCTCGCTGCACAAATCTTCTGCCGGACAACGACATGCTTCCGGTCCAGGTAGGCCCCATCATCATGATGCTTGCAGCACCAGGCTAAACATAAGACATAAGACATATCTTTGATATATCCCCCCAACTGCTCTGGAATCAGCGCGATGGGGGTTAGTATGCAGCCCATGGGGTGTCCGCGACTCGCGAGCGAAGAGTACATAAGAAGACACAGACACACGACTATGCATATGTGTCATGCCTCAGCTGCCAGAACCTCTCTCCTGCATCCCACTGTCACCGCCCGGTGTACCTCTCGAGTGATGTCGCCGTTGCGCCATATTTCCCTTACACTTAAGATAGACCTCATTCAGAACCGTCTTCATCACATGTTTTGTGACATTCTGTGACGCTGGCACCGGAAAAGACATAGCAGCCAGTATAGGGGCTATTATAAGCAGCTAATGTACATTATACTACTTGTAAGTGCTTGTACACTACTTACGCAGGTGCAAAATCAAACGTGTTCATGGATTTATATAAATGGCTGTAAAAGATATTAATGTTGGCATCGGGGTGCATTCATTAATGAATCAAGTTGCGAAAGAATGTTTTCTGGGATCATACAATGTCCCCTGTACTTCTTGGTAGCCCAAGCTGCTTGTGCACCATTAAGGCCTTTCCGATATGCATCCATGAATCGAAGGGAATGTGTGGCAAACCTGCATTGGAACCGATTAATTTTGCGACGACATCAATCATTCTCATTGTCTCACCGACGCATGGCAATCAAAGGAACTTTGCTGAGCGCCTTCAGCACATTTCGCTCCAAGCCCTGCTCCTTTGACGATGGCGGATACATCTGGTAAAGACGCTTTGAATATCCCCAGCACTGTTCTATAAAGTTAAGTTCACAGTGGAACTTTGGGAGGAACATGACCTTGAACCCGCCGGCTTTTGCATCCTGTTCCAGAAGCGGCTCAACATGAATGAAGTCGGGTTGATTGTAGAGAAATCGTTGGCAGCAGCAGTCGGTGGCTCCCTCAGGGCAGTTGCTAAAGCTCTTGCCGCACTGTGCCTTTTTCTTCGCAATGTGCGCAAAACCGCACTCTTCAAGAATCACGGCCATCCTCTTGAATTGCCCTGCACGCTTGTGTCCCTCTGGGAAATAAAATTCCTGCTTGGTCCCATCAGCAAACTTTCCGTTTCCCATACGGATCCTCTGCTTCTTGATCTTCCCATCGCTCCCACACACTGGATTTCCATCGGGGCTTATCATGTTCGTGTCAACACCAAAGGCTGGCGATGGGCCTTTAGGCATCTTTGTTGCGGAGAGAGCGTTGTCGGCGTGTTTAGTGTGCGTCTTTGCATTATCGTAAACAAACTCATGATCGTCATCAGGATAGTGCTCCTTAACGTACGCCATCGCCTTCTTGAAGTGCGCACAGATGTCATTGTTATCATAGTATTCATCACGAGACTTTCCAGCCTTGAACAGTTCCACACAGATCCACCCATAGTCTGCGGATACGAACACAGAAACCATGAGGGAAGCACCTTCTCCTTTTGCATACAGTACAGCTTTCTCTGATTGGTACACCCAGCGAACGCGACGGCGGTCATGGGCATAATAGGTTGACTTGTTGTGATACCACAACACCTTGCGACGTGGTGGCAGGTTCTCGTCGACCTCTTCGGTTCCATCAGGTTTCCAATTCCGCATCAAGGGTTCAACAGCTGCGATCACAGGCAAGAAAATCATGTTTCGATACGTGACGATATCAGGCCGCTCATGACCATCAGCATACTAGCCTTGTGGTGTCTTCGACCATCGATAACCCATCTTTGACATCCATCGTTGTGTGGTTGCTAGCGATATCGGTTTGCGTCGTCCTAATCGCTCCAGGACCTCCGGTCTTGCAGTGTAGTCAACGATATCCTGCGCGCGAACCCAATTCCCGATGCCCTGCAAGTGTAAATGGACATCCTGCGCGAAATCCTCATCATCAAGATGACTGCACCCTAAGTGTAAGGGCAACCTCAAGATGGCTGACAGCGCAGGCCTAGCAGAGGGAGAATCCAAAGATATGAATAAGACCAACTACAATACATGAGAGAGCTGCTCACCTAGCAGAGGGAGAATCCAAAGAGTCGAAGATCTCTTGACCGCGGCCAATGTTGTAGAAAGTACGGGGACTTCGGAAGGAATAGACGATGAGGGAACGGCCCCGGTTGAGGAATCGGACACGGCGGATTTTGTCTGGACCAACGAGTGATCAGTGCGACCTCGTTGGTAAATAACCGATTTGCTTGTCTTAGCGTAGACGAGATACAAGATGATGATTCCGACCACTCTGATGATTCATCCGACACTAAGCAAGCGACTCTGGTTACAATCCGCACACTCCGAAGGTTTTGCCCGCAGTGGGAACGGCGGCTACCCAGTAGCTATAAGATCTCCACGCTGCCTGGCAAGCTTTTGCTAGATATACCCGTTGAAGTGCAGAGCACGGATACACAACACCGATGTACCCTGCAGGCCCTGGTGGAGTGCGGAGCCACCGGAGTCTTCATGCATCCGCACTTTGCTGATGCCCATGGTTTCACCCAACGCAAGCTGTCCGCTCCGATTCCGGTCTTCAACGTCGACGGATCGCCAAACAAAAACGGATCCATCTCCGAAGTCGTCGACCTTGTACTCCGGTTCAAGGATCGAACGGAACGGATGCTTTTTGCAGTCACTAACATTGGACGGCAGGACATCATCATCGGATACAGTCGTGGACAACCAAAGACAGCAACTCCGATATCTCGTGATCGAACAATTTTGAGGCAAATCTGAGGGCGGGATCAGACTCAGAAGAGGAAAAGGTGTCGAAAAACACACCTCCGAAGTTTTTCCCACGATAAATAAGGATCCGCCAAAATTTTGGCAAATTTCAACAGCATTTTGGGCCTTGAGAAGGCATTAAGTGCCTGAGTTTGGGTAGAAATCGGTTCAAATATATTGTTTCTGGTTTGTGATCATAATGAAGAGACAACAGGACAATGCATTTCCGGCAGTTTCTGCCCAAGAACGGGTGCCCCTGAGAAACTTGATGACTGATGTTGTGACTTGCTCAGGAGATTGCCATTTTGGGCCAGGAATGACCAATATTTTCCCCAAAAATGGCTCGTGAAATGTTGAAACTTTTGATGGAATTATAATCAGTGAATCAAAAGGAGTCGATTGCCGTATTTTTTGTGATTTATGGACCATTTTTGGGGGGTCCGCCAAAATTTCAAGGTCAAAAACCCTTATATGGCCAATATTGAGAAATCTGCTCGTGCAAATTTGCTCATTGGGCCCTAAAACTACTGTATCGAAGGTAATCTAACTATTCCGAGTGTTTTTGGTCTCAAAATAATTGGGTCAAAATAGTTGCTGAGTTTGGTTGTCCACGACTGTACACCTGGCTTCGGAAGCACAACCCCGAGATCGACTGGCAGACAAAGGAGGTAACCATGAGCCGTTGTCCGTCTGGGTGTGACACCTGTCGGAAGGAGTTCTGCCATGACAAGCTGGCCCGACGCAAGGAGTCCGTGCGACTCCAGGAGTGTCGTATGGGTCCGATGCCAGGGGTTGAGGAACTGCACTCGGATGATCTCCCACAGCTTCAGGACTGTGAGGATGATGATGAGGACGATGAGGCTACAACTCCGGACGACTCCGGACTTGAGAAGGGTGACCATATCTTCGCAGCCATTCCTCCCCCCACTCCGGAGTACCTTCGGACTCTTCGGGAAGAACACATCCGGGCTTCGGAGACAGTCTCGCAACGCCTCGCAGAGCACCTGACGGTTTACCACATTTATACATGAAGTTCATATGAGCTTTATATGAAGTCATATGCTTTACATGGGCTTTATATAGACTTCATATACAAGAAATGTGAAGATATGTTTTCATGAATGGCAGGAAAATTTTACATTTCTTCTACTTGCTTTACATTTTCTTCACATTTCTGATACATTTTCTCTATATTTCTTTTACATTACCCATACATCATATACAAACTTTGTATGTAATTTACATAAAGATCTACATGGGCTTCATATGAAGTTCACATAAAGTAGATTTGGTCAAAATTTCAATTTGAAGGATACATATACTTCATATGAATTTATATGGATTTGAGTTGCACAACTACTTTTCTGCTCCTAGATCCTACTGTGTGGAGACCATCTGTGCTCCTTGTGATGTGTGTGGTCCTTGCCTGGTGGCAGTTTACTATGGCTGAGGATGCTGTCAAGATCCATTGCATCTTTGAAGATGTCTATCTTCATTCAACATCCCATCCCAGCTCCATTGCCATTGACAAGGGGTGTGCTCTGGCCAAGCATATTGTCAAGCAAGGCCACTGGCTAAGGGCCCATCACCTGTATCATTGTTGACTTGTCTCACTACATCGACCTCTGGGTCACTCACCATCTTTGCCAGAGTTGGTGCAATCTAGCACCACTCAATGGAGGTGCTCCAAACTTGGTGGTGGTTGCCAATGGCAAGCAAAGCAACACCTACTACAAGAGGACTTTCAACAGGTCAGTGACTATACTAATCAACTTATATTTGTCGAAAACTACATATAAAGTCCACTTGAAGCACATATATATGCTACACAAACTGCACATGAAGCTCATATATATGTCATACATAAAGTTCATGTATGACATATATATGAGCTTCATGTGCAGTTTGTGTAGCATATATATGTGCTTCAAGTGGACTTTATATGTAGTTTTCGACAAATATAAGTTGATTAGTATAGTCACTGACCTGTTGAAAGTCCTCTTGTAGTAGGTGTTGCTTTGCTTGCCATTGGCAACCACCACCAAGTTTGGAGCACCTCCATTGAGTGGTGCTAGATTGCACCAACTCTGGCAAAGATGGTGAGTGACCCAGAGGTCGATGTAGTGAGACAAGTCAACAATGATACAGGTGATGGGCCCTTAGCCAGTGGCCTTGCTTGACAATATGCTTGGCCAGAGCACACCCCTTGTCAATGGCAATGGAGCTGGGATGGGATGTTGAATGAAGATAGACATCTTCAAAGATGCAATGGATCTTGACAGCATCCTCAGCCATAGTAAACTGCCACCAGGCAAGGACCACACACATCACAAGGAGCACAGATGGTCTCCACACAGTAGGATCTAGGAGCAGAAAAGTAGTTGTGCAACTCAAATCCATATAAATTCATATGAAGTATATGTATCCTTCAAATTGAAATTTTGACCAAATCTACTTTATGTGAACTTCATATGAAGCCCATGTAGATCTTTATGTAAATTACATACAAAGTTTGTATATGATGTATGGGTAATGTAAAAGAAATATAGAGAAAATGTATCAGAAATGTGAAGAAAATGTAAAGCAAGTAGAAGAAATGTAAAATTTTCCTGCCATTCATGAAAACATATCTTCACATTTCTTGTATATGAAGTCTATATAAAGCCCATGTAAAGCATATGACTTCATATAAAGCTCATATGAACTTCATGTATAAATGTGGTAAACCGTCAGGTGCTCGAACAAAACACAAAACTGCCCCCCTGCCCTTACCCTCTGCCCACAGTGTAATAGTGACTGGGTGTTTCTCAACCAAACTATCACCTTGCCTTTTACTAGGGGATACCATGGGAGACGCCATGTAACGTCACATAAGCCAATTGTTCAGCAGGCTCCTATAACCAGCTGCCCGTATTGAGAGACTTTTCAACCCCTGACGGCGCTAAAGCGCAAACAAACAAGGACAACATCAAGACAGCTTGAAACCTCTCGATAGAAAGGCTGGCAAATTGTACCACTGGCATCCCCAAACACGTTCTCAGGCTGCTGAACTCGTCATTTGGCAGCCTCAGCAGGTCTCCATGTCACAATGTTACACCAGCACCTATATATGGATGTGATAAGATTAAGTCTGAGTATGGATGTAAATCCGAGCCAGTTAGCTTGTACTTAGATGCCACAGTGTACTCATTGCCCATAGATTGCGTGAATTAGATCTGATTTGAGAATACACGCAAAGAGATCCAGATGTAAGACCCCACTGAGAGATGTCTCTCCCTCCCAGCCAACTGAACCTGGTGCTCAACATCTTACACGCAAAAACAACAACTCCAGCAGAAGTTATTCTAGCATTACTTTGTAGCAGAGCTCACGATGAGCACAATGCACTAGCCGGTCTCATTGTGCTGCAGAGGTTGCAGGATTGACATTGAAGTCAAAGGGATTTCATTTTGTGGCAAAGACAATGTCGGAAGAGCAAATTCGAGGATACGAGATCACTGGCATGATCAAGAGACTGTCAGAAGACGCGTCCATATCATGGGGTCTGCTGAAGGTGCTTCTATCTGTGGAAGAAGACATCAATATCCAGCACGAGAAGGTGAGGCAATGGTGATATCAGTGTTGGTATGAGCACCTAAAAGAACATCAAACAAGGGAGCAGCCTAGAGCTCAAGCGAGCCAGGGCACAGGAACATCCGCTGTTGATGGTGAACCAGAGGAGGAGGGAGGGGATGAGGACAGATTTCCTGAAGACAGCAAGGATGAGCCGGAAGATGGAGTTGACCAATTGCAAACACGGAGTGAGTGGCTGACAGATATTGTAAGTGTTCAAAATGGCCAATCAAAGAAGTGAGCTTACCTGATAAACTAGCAGGCCCTTGTCTGCTTGAGTATCATAATGAAGAGCACAAATCAGCAGTGTAACTCGTTTCAAAGTGTTGTTGGAATATTCCTTCACTCTGCAAACATGCTGGAGACTGTAAGAGAGTTTCTATCATTCTTGGGGATCTCGATATCCATGACGACAATAAATCAGGCCATTTCAAGTTTGTCAACAAAAGCTGATGAGAATATGAAGACCTTGGGGATGACCAACCAGGCCTTGTTTGCATACAACAATCTCGATATCGTCCTAAAGCAGTCAGTATCTACAGTTGAGAATAATGACAGCAAAATGGTCCACTTAACAACTGGAATGATGCTACCATTGCACCCCACAACAATGCCCAAGCATCTCAACTGCAGCCAGGAGCTGTGGAAAAATACAAGCCCAGGCAGAGATCATCATTACTGCTTATGAAGCTAATCAAGCTACATGTGAATGTACCCGTTTCCAAAGGCTTGTGCAGCTGTGATCAATTTAACTGCTGGAAATTCCTCTTCGATCTAGTACATTACAGGCCAGAGTATTTCTGCAAGTTTGGGAGTGAGCTCAGGCAAGCTTAGGTATACAAAGCTGTCCCAATGACACAAACAAAGCAGGTTCCGAACAGAACTCTTGACGTAGCACCCAGCACGCCTGCGCAGAATGCTGAGGCAATCGAGAGCTTTCTTGCTCAAGCGGCACTTGGGGACCCAACCAAGACACATGGGGTGACAGACATTGGTAACCAGATTGCATTGATTTCTGGTGACCTACTTACCGGCAAACGAATTCAAAGTTTCCTTATGTCTCGATCTGAAGAGGTGACACCATGGCACCGGCTTCAGTTTGTGGTATATGTTATGGGATTGTTCCACCTAAAGATGGCATGTACAGATGCTATTTGGCAGATATTCATCCAACCGAAGGCAGTACGGGAGACACAACTTGTCTAATGGATCTGTTCTATGAGATATGGCCTTGGGAAACAGGTAAACTGGGTAGCAAACCTGGTTATCCGGATGTGACTTGGATGCGAAAGGAGTGGGTGAAAGGGAACAAAAGGGAAGGAAGGGGAATGAAAGGGATGTATGTAAGAGTGTGTGATGAATGAAAGGAGGAAGGAACGAGGAGGAAGGGAGAGGGACAGGGGGAATAGGAGAAAATAGGAGTGTCCCCTTACAGTATTCTCGTTTGTGTGGTATCCTTGATCCTGTCCATACAAGGGACATTTGCAGTTAGTTCCTATCCATTGAAGTTACTAATGTTATAGTAAAAAAAAGACAGTGTATGGATATGACCTGCCGCATGACAGGCACCACAGCAATTCTCCTTTCATGGCTTCGACAACGAAGCTGTTGGTACTCCTGTTGGCTGTCCAGATGTGATTGTCAGAATCGAGGCTGGATGGCATGCGGGAAGAGGGTAGTGGCGCCTGACAATGTCAAACAACAAGCTCTTGTGTCTTGCTGACCATTCCACCTCCCAATTGAATTCCCTGTCCATGTTTCCTAGCGAAGGAAGCTTCCCGGCCTGTGCACATCCAACAATCCTATCCAAGATCTCATCACCCATGACATTATATACTGATCCCGAGCCCCTTAGGGGTACCCCCTTAAGCTCCTTTTGGACACTCGGACACTTGGAACCCTTGGGCTCCGCCCTCAAGGCTTATGCATGGTGTGCGGTACTTAGATTCATTTGTTGCATGTTTCATATACATGTGCTGCCTACTCACAAGCCTCACCTTGTACACATGTTAGCTAGGATTTATAATAGCATTAGTACACATGTAATCTCTACTCTGAATCTTAGTTCCAACTTCGTCACTTCTTGCCTTCTTGCCTTTACTGCGGGTTCCTCTGCGGAGCCCGCCTCTCACCCATGCTCTCTCCAAAATCGGGACACCACAGGGCTAGGAGGGTGCAGTGTCAAAGTCCACCTTGTCATCTTGATCCTTCTCTATCTTCTTCTGAGTCCATATTTATATTTTCTTCTATGTACTGATAAAATGCACATGTTTATCCCTGATCGCTCCCAGGGCCACTTGACTCATTGGACAAGGTCAAAACACTATACTGGCACACCCATGGCCTAATCGTCAACATAAGTGGCCCTGGTCCCCCACATGGTATCACGATGAACCTCGACGAAGTCCATGTCCAATTCTCCAAATGTTCTCTTTTCTTTACTCAATTGACTTTATGTACTTTATGGACTTGGATGTAATTATGCATAATGAATTTTTAGCAGTCCCAAAATGAGTCAAGCTTTATGGTATGATCCATCTGCCAAATATATCAGATTCATAACCCCTGGGTACCCTGTGATTTGAACTCAATTCTGATGTGAATTTGAACACCCTCCTGGTGTTCAGGAACATCTTGTGTATGTCGCAGTCCACCACATGTCCACCTGACGTTCAGGTGACGTTCGGGTATTCGGGTATTGTTCAGATATTGTTCAGGTGAATTTCACCGAATGTTCAGGTAATGTTCAGGTTCTGTTTGTACCCTTTGTTCAGGTTCAGATTATGTTCAGATTATGTTCAGGTGATGTTCAGGTGAACAAAGGTCATCCAAACTTTATCTGAATGCCAGATGAATGTCATCTGAACATCTACCGAACAACACCTGAACACTACCCAAACACTACCCAAACAACACCCAAACACTACCTGAACAACACCTGAACATCAGGTGAACATCACCCGAACATCAACTGAACATTAGCTGAACATTCACCGGACTTTATCTGGACTTCACCTGAATATCATCTGAACTACACATAAAAAACATCTGAATACTATCTAAAGTACAAAGCTTTATACCTCATCATCTCTTTCAATATCAACCCCTGCCTCATCATCACTACCATCACTGCTCTCTTCTACATTCCTTTGCTTCTTCTTCTGTTGCTTTGCAATTACCCGTTGAGTATGCAAAAACAATAAAGCATGGATGGTACTGTGCCCAATCGGGATTCCGGTCGGACTTTGAAACCGGTCATCTGAAGCGTAAATCATCTATTGTAGCATAAATTGAACTAATATAGCAGGGGAAAGTGGTGCTATAAAATGATGCATACTGAACACATATTTTATGTCAGCCTCAAGGGTAAAATCTGTGAGCATGCTTGATATGAGGGCATTTTGCATGCTCCACCAAGGTTAAAGCCCCTGAGAAACAATGTCAAACAAGATGTCGGTGTCCCTACAGACATTATTACAGCCTCCAAGAGCTGTGGAGTGTGCAAGGGGTTATTGTTCTTCATTATATAGATAAATAAGGGTACTTTATGCCTTGATTTCATACCCATACTTGAAACAGATGAGAAACCAATCAGAAGAATAGATTTGATGTCTGGTGGTACCATGGTCTTTTACAGTCTTGAAGTGGCACAGAAAGTGGTGAAGGCTGAAGATATGTACATATATATCACTCAAATAAAGCCCTACTATTTTTATCTATTTGATTTGATTTGATTTGAGGACTTGAATCTGGCCAAATTTTTGAATAGGAGCGGAAAAGGGGCTGCTGAAACGCGACCATTTGCACCATTTGCCCGCGAGTTTTAATGATAAGATAAGCTGTATGTTGCATGAACATCTATTAAATACTCATGGATGCACGGAGGCCCATCACAAAGAGCATGCTTCACTGGAAACAAGGTGAAAGTAAGTCACTTTCAAACCATCATTGTAATGCCCTCCTCCATTTCATCTAGCCTCTCTACCTCAAGCTCAGGCGAATATAGCTCATTCTATGGGCTTCCTGAGAGCGCTATAAACCCGCCATCATCTCCATCAGAGTCAGACACCGGGGGTTCCATCATTTCAGAGTCCCCAGCCGCAGAACCCTCTTCTTTGGATGCGAGTGGTACAGAATCTGACAATGATGAACCTGAATCTCGGGAAAGCTTGCTGCAAAAGGCCTTGACTGCTGTCAAGGAATCAGGCTTAGATAACCACGGGAATCCCAAGTATTCACTCCGCACGGCAGCAAAAGACTTTGGTGTGCCTAGGTCAACTCTTACTGGTCGATGGCATGGAGCGAAGCCAAAGAAGGATGCACATGACCATCAGAAGCACTTCACACCGGAACAGGAGGATATTTTGGTGGACTGGATTAGAACACTAGGGCGTCGGGGAGTGCCAATGACCCTATCCAGTCTACGTGATTTCGCTTCAGGGGCTTTAGGCAAGCCTGTTGGCGAGAATTGGCCATCCCGCTTCATCATGCGTCACCCAGAGATTAAGGTCATACATCTAATTCGTGATCTACATTTAAACTGACTATATTTATTTAATAGGTGAAGCTTACTACAACATTGGAAGCATGTCGAGCAAGATCTCTTAACCACGCTAATGTTGATAAGTACTTCGACATTCTAGAAGAAGTCATTGCTAAATATGCTATCCGTCCTGAGAACATCTGGAATATGGATGAGAAAGGATTAGTGCTGGGGGATAGTGCTCGCAGAAGGGCACTGGTTGACTGGGATCAGAAGACATTGTATGATATCAATGATGGTGCTCGGGAAATGGTAACAGCTATTGAGTGTTTCTCAGCTGCTGGAGCAGCAATGCGACCAATGCTCATATTTCCTGGTGCACGGATCAATTTGGAGTGGGGACGAGAGAATCCTTGCAACGCTGCGTGAGTAATTCATGATTCAAGATTTGTCCAGCTATTAATAAATATACAGGATTGCAGTGTCGCCCAATGGGTGGACCGACCAGGAGCTTGGATCCAAGTGGATGAAGAAGACCTTCGAGCCCGAAACGAGGAAATACCTCAATGATCCCAAGGAATACCGCCTTCTAATTCTCGACGGCCACAACAGCCATTGTACGCACAAATTCTGCTCATTTGCACGTGAGCACAATATCATAGTCATTTGCCTACCATCTCATACGACACACGCACTCCAACCCTGCGACGTCCTAATTTTCTCACCGTTGCAAAAGGCATGGCGAAAGGCGGTGAAGTTAGCCGGCAAAGTTACAAAACATACGGTAGCTGCGGTATACAGTAGCGCGAGGGAAATTGCACTCAAGCAAAGTACAATTTGCAAGGCCTTCGAAGTTACTGGTATCCACCCTATCAACCGCAATGCTATTCCAAGCGAAGAATTTGGCCCAGCAGAAAATACAACAACTCAATCTGACCCTCTCCTAAACCCCCCTGAACTCACACATGACTCGATCGTTCATGTTGACGCTCCGTCAGCACTTTCACCCGAACTTCAACCTCAAATCGACGCTGGGCCAAACCACCAACATCGCGCTACCCAGACTCCCACTGCCATGTTCCTTGGTACACCACCACTCATCCCCCCCTCTGCGTCGAAGGAGATGTTTATCTCCCAAAACCTCGAATTTCGTTCAATCACGGAGACACTTATCAACGAGATTCAAACACAATGACTCCGACTTCACTTCGCAAAGCTCGAGAACGACAAACTCCGTCAGGCGGCCTTTGGGCGGGCGGGAAAACCGAAACAGACACTGGACATGTCTGGTGCCCATGAACTTACTGCCGAAGAACATCTCAACGCGCTCCAGCAACACGAACAACAGCCGATGCTTCGGGAACAGGAAAAGGTGGATCGTCAGCGAGAGAGAGAACGTCAGCGAGATGAACAGGCCACGAAGAAAGAGCAGGAAAGGTCACAGAAAGCCATGGACAAGGTACTGGGTTTGGCAATGACTGGATTCCGCGCAGCAGAGAACCGACTAGGGCCAAAGCAACCACGTCGTCGTCGTCAAGTTGCTGATACTGGTGAGTAACACATTCTCTTGATTCAGACATAAATGCTTCTTGTTCAACACATACAGAATCTGCGGGTGAAGATTTCGGGGACATTTCAAATTTGGATGAAGGGTCAGCACGAGAAACTGGGCCTGCGCCAGCTCCCATCTTGCCATCAACTCACGCAGAGGCAGAACCACAGCCCCACCCTCGTCCCCGCCCTCGTCGCCTTGCACGACCTCCGGAACCACCCCTCCACCTTCCCCCACCCCCACCACATCTCGGAAATACCCCTGCCATCACTGCGGCCCTCCCGAAACGTCGCGCTGCTCGGACACGCCTTCCCATCATCACTGGGACTATCCCACACAATGATTCCATCCCCTCCACCTCGCAGCCAAGTCATCCTGTAGAACCACAACCCACCCATCACAGGACTGTTCCTACCGGTGTCATGGGCCCTCCCGATGCCCAGAATCTCATTCCCGGCACATCTGCTGCCCCACCCGCTGCAACTCAGCGTGTCACACGATCCCGGGCTGCAGCAGCTGGTGCAAGGGCTTGAAATGCCCATTTCTTCGTACTGGTTCATATGTACATGGTTATATATATGTCTTCTACATGTCTGATAGCTCATGTTGTGTTCTGTATCCCTTCCGTGCATCTCCAATGTCATTTTTTCATGTTTCCGACACTTTTTTGACCTCGGGTCACAAATGTGACTGCGTGACCAGAATCCTGGCTGAGAGCCGAAATGGAGATGCTTGAGCAAAATATTCATAGCAGGTGATGTAGACTAGCTAATTGGTTGGAAGTGGTATGTACTAGTGGGTAAACACCTGTAGCAGCTGTGTGCTACTTCTGGAGCTTGATAATAGAGCCCTTTACTCGCAATACACACTTTACTGTGATTTCGGCGCTTACTGACCCCTTTCCCGGTTCGGCACAGTAAAGTCAAAGTTGCTGACAGACATCTTGTTCAAGACTGTCTGAAAGCCACCCAGCCAAGCATTTAGTTGCTCACAAGCCTGAATAATCATTATTTAGCTAGCTAATACAGAGTAAATTCAGTAACCACTTACTTGAGTATTGAAAGCTCTTTTGTAATAGAAATTACCACTGTTGTCTTGCTCAACAGTTACAAGATTGGGAGCAGAGCCATTCAGAGGTGCTGGATTACACCAAGTACGACGGATATAGTCAGTGGTCCGATGGTTGATGTAATGGTAGGAGTCAACAATAAATCTTGTAGTATCTTCCCACTTTGGCCAGTGTCCTTGCTTGACAATATGTCTGAGTACAACACATGCCTTGTCAATGCAGACATAGCTTGGTTTACTCTCTGGAGTAGGATAGACTTCCTTCAGAAATTTGACAATTTTGGTAGGAGATTCTGACTTGGCAAATTTCTTCCATGCTATGACCACTCCACATGGTGCACACAGTGTCTCAACACAGTAAAATTGTGGTGCAGAAAAATAGTTTTTATAGGAAGTGCCACTATTTTCTTGAGCATCATCGTCATCATGCTGCAATCTGGCTCGTGTTTGGGCAGGCAACCAATCTTGGATCTCTGTCTCTGCTCTTCTTAGAGCTCTTCTCATTCCAAGCATGGATTGGTTTTCATATCTTCCACAATGGGTGTTCCACTGTTGCTGATGAATTTGACAAGCTTTTGCTCTTTACACAACACCGCCCCATTCTTTTGTCTTCATGACCTACACAGAAGACACCTGTGTGAGCATTTGCAAGGGCTTCTATGCAACCATCAATAGCACAGTGTCTTGGTCTCATCACAATGCCATCCATTACAACCATTTTAACCAACTCTACTTCACCAGAATCAGAGTTTCCTAAGTTAGAAGATGTTGAATCAACATCCATAGCATCATCATCATCATCTTGAGCATGGTGATGTTGCTCAATGCCAGGACCAGAGTACTCAGGAACAGCACTATTTTCATCAACACCAACTACACTAGCAGGATCAGTGGCCTGTCTGGGAATAGTATCTGCCACATTTTTATATTCATGAGTACATTCTGAGCAAGAATGGGTCCTCGCAGCATCAATGATACCACTTTGACCCAGCTCCTCAAATGCCTTGCTAGTGACTGAGTCAATGGATATGCCATCCTCCACAACGATGACGACAACACTCACCCACCCACTCAATGACGACGATGACTACGCCCACCCACCACTCGTCGTCGTCGTCGTCACTCACCCACCACTTGTCGTCGTCGCTCACCCACCCACCGCTCGACGGCTATGCCATCCCACCCACCGCTCAATGACTACGCCACCCCACCCACCACTCAATGACTACGCCACCCCACCCACCCGATGATGACTACGCCATTCCACTCACTTGTCGATGACATCCACCCTCCACTCAATGATGACTCTCTATGCACTCGTGAACCCGTGTATCGCCTCTTCAATGTTGCCAACCCACTCATCCACTTGATGATGATGCTGCTGATGATGTTGCCCACCAACATGGACTTTTTATTATGATTATATTTACTATACAATACATTTATATTTATATATTATATATGCTTGATGTCTTTTAATTGAACTCCAGAGCTGGGAAGAAGATTGTCAAGTAAGTTAACAAATTATATGTTATATTTTGAATGACAACTTGTTGTAGGGCCAAGGACTCTGCGCAGCGTTTGCAAGCAGATGCTTCTGGGACTGATCCTGCTCGTCCCACACGGTAAGTTCTTTTTAATGGTTTGTGGCTATCATTTGATGAGTTGCTTCAGTGTTGAGGTTACTCTTCTGGAAGAGAACATCAGTGTTGCCCCTCCAATGCGTCAGCGAAAGGCGCCAGTGACTGCTACAAGGACAGAGGAAGAGGTGGAGGAGAATAAGGATTCTGATGTGGATATGGGTCTGTACTTAAGTTTCTTTAATTGATCTTGATCTCATTTGTGTGCAGAAGCACCTACTCCAACCACCCCACTGCAGCAGGCAGTCAAACACAGCTTGTCTCCAGTCTCTCCGTTACAAGCCCGTGTACATCAAGCTCCACGCCATTCTGTCACTCAGACTTCTGCTGCTGCTGCACCTGTCTCTCCAGACAGTCATCCCCAGGGTGCATCCTGCACTTCGGGTGGCATATTCCGGGGTAATGCTAGGGGCAATGCACCTAACCTTGCTGATTTGGCTGAGAACATGACCCTGGACGTGGAGATGACTGAAGGCGAAGTTTACTTATATTCCTCAAAGAATGATGAACCTATGGTTGTGCCGGCCAATGTATCTACTAGTTTGGGTGAAGTGTTAACAGATGTTGCTCAATTATTTTCACCTCCACGTAGTAAGTCCTCCTTCTGTTCTCTTGATTCTTCTAACATATTTTTCAGATAAAAATCTTCGTATTTATACACGTGATACGCCTGACAGTCGTTGGGTGGTTCGTGGCCGTTTCAACAATGCCATTAAGTCCAATCTGCCTGTTAAATGGGCTCTTGGCCCAGGGCAAAAATATAAACTTGAAATACTCGCTGTAAGTCATTTATTTCATTAATATAAAGTTACTCACCTTTTTTAACAGGATGTAAATGATGCTGCAGCTCCTGCTGTGCTAGTTTCTTCAGCACAGTCTGTCGCTTCTGGCAGCTCTGGAACTCACACCCAGGGCAGTTCGCACTCAGCGTCAACCTCTGCGCTTTTACCTGCCTTTCAGGCAGCACCAGCGGCAGGCGGTCCTACATATGGTGCCTCTACTGCGCTGACTGAAGTCGAGTTACTTGGCCAGATTCTTGGAATCCAGCCCACCAGGGTGTCCCGCACCTCCACTATTCATGCCAAATGGCGGATCGTCAATGAAGTCAACACTGCATATACCCGGTTTACCTCTATGCCAACTGGGCAGGTTGTTTGGCCTGCCCACCTGCAGGCACCAAAGAAGGATCATGTTATTCTTCTTTACGGAACAAAGCCTGCTACTTGGTACGGATGGCAGAAGATCTTCAAGGATGTGGCCCTTTGGCCTGCCATGGAGAAATGGCTGAATGATGAAGATGATAGGCCTGCCCAGGCTGATGTGTGGGGCAAACTTGAGCCCTCAATGGAGAATCTACCTAATGCAATCAAGATGTACCTCAGGGGCCAGCAGGAGGAGGATGATGAAGATGATAATGATGATAATGATGACAATGAGGAGGAGGTAGTGTCTGTGAAAGGCAAGGGTAGGTCCAAGGCAGACAAGGCTGCCAAGGCCAAGTCTGCCAAGGCCAAGGCCAAGGCTGCCAAAGCAGGGGCCAAGGCATCTACTTTGAAATCAGCTAAGAAAGCTGCCAAGTAAGTATTAGAACTATTACTTTGTAAAATATCTCAATGTGAATGTATTTGTATTTCCGGTGTAGTGATCTCATATGTTGGCTGTTTCAACTTCTGTTCTTAATGCAGTGTCTACCTCTGGTTGCTGCAGTTCAAACAGAACAGCCATTTCCAAAGATATCATTCAAGACATTCTCGGGAATTTGTGCTCTCCAATTTTCATCCAAGCATTTCATTGAGCACAGTTCTGATGATATTATTCACAATGACCAACAATCCAGATTTGCTCAATTTGCATGCACGTCAACAACAAAAGAGACATCAAACAGAACGACCTTCAAGAGTTACTGGATGGATCTCTGCTTTGACATGTGCAATGCAAGGTCATTTAGATAATAGGCAAAGACATCTGTTTGAGTCTACTGCATTGTATCAGCAGAGTGCCAATAATGATAACCTTGTTCGTGACATCAGTCTTAAACTGGATGAGCTTGCTAAGCTGCTATTACTCACTCCATTTGATGAAGATGGTGATCCAGTTGCATTGGTTAGAGATGTTTCTACAAAGGAGATTGAGCCAATCCACATGATTTGTCCACAGGCTATGGAATGCACAGCTGATACTTGTGGAAATTGTGCTTTGTTGCTTAAGTCCCGAGATCGAGATGTGCCAAATGTTACACTTTTACAAGGAATACAGCCTAAGGATGCATATGTGTTGTGTGGTGAATGCCCAAGATGTCATGTGATTTACTATGCAGACCATACAACATTTGTAGCAAATGATGGAATAAACAAACATCGCTGTTATCTTGAAAATGCTAAATACATCAAAATTGGCCAAAGTATATGGACTGATAGAATCTTCTCAAACATGGCAGTCAATTCATTATACAGCTTTCATGCATCACCAGCTGCTTTTACTGAGTTTTGGAATCAAAGCTTCATGAGTTTAGGCACTGTTTTGATATCTCGTTGGCAGACATGGCAGGCTTTTGTTCAAGAGACAGTTCGTCAAATCTCATCTGCTATTAATGTTTTCCTAGAAACTCCTGACAATGTCTCCATTGCTGCACTTACAAAACATGCTTATTTTACTTTGGGACAAGAGGGTATAATCAAATGTGCAGATGAACATAGTTGTCCAGAATGCACACATCCATACAAGGCTGCTCCTGATGTTATTCTCCATGATGACCCTGCTGCTATCATTGGCATTGATGAAAATCATGAAATTCCTGCCTTACAAGGAGAAGATGCACAGCTGGCTGCTAATTATGCACAGCAACATCAACAAAACCAAGCAGTTATTAATGCTCAGGCTGCTGCTAATCCTCCTGAGGATGTTGATGATGCACAACCTGTTTGAATGGTGATTATGGATGGCATTGTCATGGGCCCTACCCATTGTGCATATGAAAATTGTGCTGAGCCACTGGAGAATGCAAGAGATGGGGTTTTCTGTAATGAGCATCAGATATTAATGGAAAATAGATGCCTTGTCAAAGGATGTTACAATGACTTGGTTGCTGGCACAAAAGCATGTGTCCAGCATAGAGCTACATGGTGCTCTCATGTAATACGGTTTGGTCGTCAAACTCTGCTTGGTATCCGGAGGTTGATTCAGAGAACAGCTGAAGAGGGCTTACCTTGGCTTCCACAGCAAAATGTACAGCCACTAATGCATGATGCTCCACAGCCTGAGCAAGTGGATAGACACAATAACTATTTCACACCATGCCATTTCTATTGTGTTGAGACTATCTGTGCTCCATGTGGAACTGTCATTGCTTGGACCAAATTTGCAAAGTCTGAGTCACCTACTCATATTATTCAATGGCTTGACCATGTATTTCCAACAGAGGAGTCCAGACCAGATTATGTATGCATTGACAAAGCATGCATGGTTCTGCGTACAGCAGTCACTAGCTACCCAGCATTTTGGAACTCTTGGAAAACACAACTCGCTTCATTGTAGACTCTTATCACTATATCAATCACCGGCTGACTGATTATCTATGCCGGAGATGGTGTAACCCTGCACCTATAGATGGATCAGCACCTAATCTTGTTACTGTGGTGTATGATGAAGATGGTAATCCACATTGTCAGTGAGCATTCAATACTCAGGTTAGTGGAAATTAAATATATAGTATATCATTGCTCATCTGAAATGTTTAGGCCTGTGAACAGCTTAATGCTTGGATTGGTGGATTTCAGCCAATCCTGAATAAAATGACAGTCTACAACTTTGACTGGACATTGCATGCCATGCTCTTCCTCCATACACAACGGGTATTGCGCAAGCTTGACACTAAATATCAGGAAGAAGAAGATGATCCCATGGATGTGGATGAGGAGGATGAGGATGAGGAAGACAATTCCTCAGAAGAACTCACTAGTGATAATGATGATGATGATGATGGGATTGAAATAGACAGAGAAGAATAAATACATATGTAGTAATTTGTATTTCTTAACTTCTATAAACTTATTTTGGCTGATTTCAATAAGACACTCCATTCTGAGTCTAATCAACTCTGACTTGAGTCTACCAGACTCTGAGTGCTCTTTTTTGTGTCTCAGCCTTATCCAAGCTTGGATATCTTAAGTGAAGTCAATCTATCAATAAAACATTCCAATGTGAGTCAATTTGAGTCTGATTTAGCCTTGTTCAGTTGAAATTTTTATAGTTGTATCTCACTCATTCTTGTCTGTAACTTATATGAGTTTAACACACTCCAACTTGAGTCTACTGGAGTCTGAGTGAGTTTTTGGTGGAGTATGATATTAATTTTAGTTTCCATACTTATTTGCAGCTTATAAATCTCAAGTTCAGTTGAATTTTATAAGCCACTCTGACCTGAGTCTAATAGACTCTGGCTTGAGTCTACTGGAGTCTGTGTAGAGATGTCAACCAATTACTTGATGGAATCTAATCTATTATCATGACAGGTATATATACATGTACAGATTTTGAAACTAACTTTATTTTTGATAAATCAATCTGACCTGAGTCCAATGAACTCTGACTTGAGTCTACTGGAGTCTGAGTGCTCTTTTAGATGATTACTCTGTCTAATATGATTTGTTGTACCTTATTTTTATCTGAGACTTGTAACTCTCAAGCATAATTTCCTTTCTGAAAAGTCACTTCAACCTGAGTCTGATTGACTCTAACTTGAGTCTACTGGAGTCTGAGTGATCTTTAGTTGAGAATTTTATAAATTCTGCCCTGCCACTACCTGAGGAGTTTAAATCTCAAGGCTGAATCAGTCACTCTGACTTGAGTCTAACCAGCACTGGCCTGAGTCTACCAGAGTCTGAGTGAAATACCAAGCACTTGCTTTTTGAAAGCCTAGTCTGTGTGACCCATTACAGTCTGAGACTTGTCGGTTTAGATAAAATGGCATTTTAACTATATCACTCCAACCTGAGTCCAACACACTCCGACCGGAGTCTACTGGAGTCTGAATCTCTTTAAATTGCTCACTTGATAAGACCTGAGTTTCTATGACTTGCTCTAACTTAGGACACATAAATCTCAAGTTTAGTTGAATTTTTATAGGCCACTCTAGCCTGAGTCAAGTAGACTCCGACTTGAGTCCACTTGAGTCTGAGTAGCACTTGAGTCTACTAGAGTTCTAAATTACTATTGTCACTCTGGCTTGGGGCTGATATGAGTCCATTGGAGTCTGAAGTTAGTGTCAGAATTATTGGCCTAGTACTTTGCTATCACTGTTACTCTGTACTCCATCTAGGAGTCTCACTAGAGTCAGAATGCAGTCTGAGCTTAGGCTAATAGAGTCTGAGCTTAGTCTAATAGAGTCTGTGTTGAGTCCACTAGAGTATGAACTGAGTCTAATAGAGTATGAACTGAGTCCACTAGAGTCTAGGTTGACTCTAGTGGACTCTCAGCTGAATCTGGATGAGTGGACTCCAGCTGTAGTCTGATCTGACACTGAGACTCTGACTTGACTTACATAGACTTTAGTCAGACTTCACTCAGAGTCTAGTCAAAGTTTCAGAGTCAAGTCAGACTCAGCCCAGACTCAACCTGAACTCAACCTGGACCTGTGGGTCAGTGTCATGTACACCAATTTGGGTGCTGTACTCAACGAAGCCGCACTTCGCTTTGACGAATTGAAGTGTAAGCTTTCATATTATTTCAATGTCATTTGACTTACATCTTTCAGATTGTCGAATTTCTGTATTGGAGAGTGAAATGTGGGACTTGAAGGGGACATTCAACTTGACTGTTGAGTGTATTGACGAACTGGAGTGGGATGCTGACTCTTGTTTGACCATCCTTGCTGTAAGTTTTCCAGTTTCTTTGTCTTTATTGAATTTACATTATTTTGCAGGAAGCTACTCGCTTTACCTCTGGCTCCCTTGCCAGCATGGTACTGGGCAGTGCTGCTGCCATTAGCAGGAGTGTTACTCCTGCTATCACCAGCGCTGTCTGCTCTGTTGCCTCAGACAAGGTCACAGAAACTCAAGGCTATGAGGCCTTTGCACCCAACTCAGCCCAGCACTATATTGCTGAGCGTTTGAAGGTCCCTTACACTCACACCCCCAGGGGTAGTGACAAAGGGGGCATTCATAATGCCTATCAGCGCTGGCGGGCGGTTGATGCTGCCCAAGCCAAGATTGATGCCCTTATTTCTGAGGGCAAGTGGGATGGTGCCAAGCCTAGCTCTGAGGCTATCAAGAAGGTTTTCTTTGGCAGAACCTCCCACCACGATTGGAACAAGGTCTTTGTCAAGGCAGTGAAGCACCCTCTACTCCTTGACTTCTTGGAACAACATGGCGGTGTTGATAGCAAGCACAAGATGTGGCATGGACAGAAGCCAACTCAGATGGTCATCTCTGAGGTGGCTGATGAGCTTGCAGCATTAGCTGCAAAGGTTGAGAAGGGCAAGGGAAAGGGAAAGGCTCAGGTTGAGGCCAAGAGTGGCAAAGGTGGAGCCTCTAGCTCCAAGGCTAGGAAGGGTAAAGCCACTGCAAAGTAGGTATATACTTACATGTCTCTATACTGCCATATTTTTTGGCTTTGTCTTTTTTTTTGAAAAAATCTGATTGATTCTGAGTCTCTACAAGTATGCTGACATGAGGCTTAGTTTGTATTCTATGCAGATCATGAGAGCTATAAAGAACCTGAATTTACTGGAAGAATGTCATTTTACTTAAACAATGCTAAGTATTTGAAGGTTGGGCAAAAAGTCTGGGTTGATCGAGTTGTCTCCAATGCTATTGTCAATGCAACATATAGTTTTCATGCCTCTACTGCAGCAATCACAGAGTTCTGGAATGAAAGCTTTAACACTCAGCGATCAGTCTTTCAAATCACTAGACGGCATATTTGGAAAGCATTTGTACTTGAGATGAGTAGGCAAATGGCCAAGCATTCTGGCACCAATCTGGTTCTCGTCGGGGAGTGGGTGGGATGGTGTTGTTGTCGTTGAGTGGATGCATGAGTGTTGTCGTCGTCGAGCAGTGGGTGGGATGGCGTAGTCATTGAGTGGTGGGTGGGATGCCGTAGCCATCGTTGAGTGGGTGGGTGGGCATAGTCGTCATCATCGTCGACAAGTGGGTGGGTGAGTGTCGTCGACGTCAAGTGAATGAGATGTCGTCGACGACGACGACGAGCAGGGGGTGGGATGGTGCAGTCGTCGAGCGGTGGGTGGGATGGCGTAGTCGTCGTCGACGAGTGGGTGGGTGAGATGGCGCAGTCGTCGAGCGGTGGGTGGCGTCGAGCGGTGGGTGGGATGGCGTAGTTGTCATCAATGAGTGGGTGGGATGTCGTCGTCGACGACGACGAGTGGGTGGGTGAGATGGCATAGCCGTCGAGCGGGGGGTGGGATGGTGCAGTTGCCGAGCGGTGGGTGGACGGCGTGGATGAGGTGTGAATGGGGGATGCAGTGTGGCCTGGTCAGCAAAAGAAATATACACAAAAAAAGAAAACTTACCGTTTGGGAGCGCTGCATGCGACCCCCTTCACACTCTTTGCCCTAGCCTGCCTGCCTCCCTGCTCCTCTTCTGCGTTGTCACCTGCGTCTTCTGTGTCGTTGTTGTTGTTGTTGTCGTCTGCGTCATCGTTGTCGTCTTCCGTGTTGTTGTTGTTGTTGTCATCCACATTGTCGTTGTCGGCATTATTGTTGTCACGTACAGCGGCGACGGCGGCATTGGCAGCCCGGGTGGCGGCTCTTGTAGTGTGGCTGGATGGGGGTTTGTGGAAGGCGTCTACGATGCAACACTCAATGGAGACAAGACGAAGATGAGAGGATCAAACTGTAGATTTGATATGAGAGTACAGGGAAGAGGGAGAAGTAAGTAAGTAGATACGAAGACCGAAACTTATATAGTAACATGTTTGTCACCTGATCGTGGAGTTAGGGGACAGGGGAAAAGGTAGTCGTAGTAAACATGGGGGTTTACACTCGCCCCCACCCTAAGAAAGAAAAACTTCACTGGCGAGGTTGCAGTCCAGAATTTCCAGGAGAGCGGCAACCACGCGCTTCTTCCTCGCACGACGCCCTAAGCTCGGGTGCACCGTCAGCCAATCATCGAAAGCAGCCAACTCTTCAACATCCATCCGACCCAACCACCTATCCTCCTCCGATCCATATCCACAATATCGAACCAAATACTCCATGCCACGTCGTCCCCTATGCTCGTCGATGATTCGCTCGACAAACCAGTCGTCTTCACCATCAACGGAGACAGCACCGGGACGTTCCAGTTCTCGCCCGGGAAATAGATCAGGGTCGTTCGGCACGAATTTCCGTAGTAGACTTGAGTGAAAGGTAGGGAATGTGTTGGGCGCGTTAGGCATGTCGAGCGTGTAGGACGATCTTTCTGGATTTGTGGGGATGATCTTGTATGGTCCGTCGAAGCGAGGCATGAACTTCGCCACTCGTCCTTCACCCGAATGCATGTATTCCTGTCGACGGTTTGAGGTTGACAAATACACAGAGTCTCCGACGGAATACGGGGTCTCCGGGCTACGCGCAAGCGAAGCATTAATGGATTGCAAGATTTTAGATGCAGTTAAGGAATCCTTAGCCTGAGCCACGATGGACTCTATGCGGGCCACAACGTCACGAGCACTTGTATCCTCGCACTCCTCCGCAGCGACCATCGGGGGCAGAACGCGGGGCGAAGTATCAAAGCGGAGGACGAAGGGGGAGAACCCAGTCGATGTGTTGACTGTGTTCATGATGCAGAATCTGACGAGGGGGAGGGCCTTCACCCAACCGAGTTGGTTACGGTCGACGAAGTATCGTAGCGCTTGGATCACTGTCTTGTTAGTGCGCTCACTCGAGCCATCTGTTTGAGGGTGGAAAGCTGATGACAGTTTAACCTTAATGCCAGTGAGTTTGTGCAAAGCGGACCAAAAACGCGAAACGAAAAGCTTATCACGATCTGAAATCAGCTCGAGGGGCAGGCTGTTCTCGTAGTACCACGCGTCGAAGAAAAGCACAGCGCAACGTTCGGCAGAGATGTCCTTTTTGCAGGGGATGAGTCGGATGTCCACTCCCAGGCGATCCGTGATCGTCAACAGACAATCGAAGCCTTCGTCTTCAGGCAGGGGACCTACAAAGTCCAGCGCGACACACGTAAAGCAGGCGTCGGGAACCGGTAAGGAATGCAGTGGCCCAGCGGGCTTGGAGGTCGGCGCCTTGTTATGTTGGCACTGGACACACCCTGGGATGTACGCGCTCTCTAGATCCTTCTTCATTAACGGCCAGTAGAAGGAGTTGTGGAGGGCGAGGTAAGACTTGTCGCCGCCGAAATGCCCTAGGGAGTCGTGAGCGAGCTGGAACAGTAATTCGCGCACCTCGGGCACGTGTGGAATGATCAGACGTTCGCCAACGTAGAGCAAGCCGCTTTGCGAAGAAACACCAGTGAGGCCAATACCTTTGGCGAGGAGCTTAGAACACCATGGGTCGGAAGTGTAACCTTTCTTGATCTTTTCCAGGAGCTGAGCGTCGGTGCTGAGGGATAGGACGGGTGCAGCGGTGGGGGCGGTAGGAGGGCAGTGTGCCAGGATCGCAGCGCAAGACATCCCCTCAGGCGCGTCTCCTGAAAATTCGCGGGACAGTGCATCTGCGACGGTGTTATCAGCGCCCCGTACATACTTAATCGTGTAGTCATAATCAGCCAAGAATTCCGACCAACGAAGTTGCTTCTTGGAGAGGTCACGCTGCCGGTTGAAAAACTCCAGCGTCCTGTGGCCGGTGTACACTTCGAAGGAGGCACCCAGTAGGTCGGTACGCCACTTCCGCAGCGCTCGTACGATAGCGAGCATTTCTTTGTCGTGCATCGGGTAGTTTTTCTCCGTGTCGTTCAGTTGCTTAGATTCGAAGGCCACAGGCCGAGAAGACTTCCAGTCTGGCCCGAAACTCAGCACGGCCCCGGTCCCTAAGTCACTAGCGTCAGTAGTGACGAAGATCTTGTTATTACCCGGGTTATCGTGATCTATCACAGTCAGACAATCGCGAGACAAAACTAATTTCTTGATATCATCGAAGGCCTGTTGGTGGCGAGGAGACCAGTCGATTGGATCCTTACCACTCGTTTTGTTCGTCAAAGGGGTGAGCACAGCCGTGAGAGACGCAAGTCCGGGAAGGAACGCCGAAAGGTATCGCACCAACCCCAGGAATTGTCGCACGTTGGTTGCCGTCTTCGGCTGGGGCCATTGAGATATCTTGACGGCCTTCGTCGTGTCGGCGTGGATGCCTTTCTGTGATATGTGGTGCCCGAGAAAGTCGAGCTCTGTACAAAACAGGGAAGTCTTCTTGAGGGAGCAGTAAAGGCTAGCAGCACGCAGCGCGTCGAGGACCGCCCGAACGTTTCTAATATGTTCGGTCAGTGTCATGCTCCAGATAATGATATTGTCCAAGTAGATGTGACAAATTTTTCCAATAAGATGGCGCAGCGCGGCAACCATGCGTTGTTGGTGAGTTGACGGGGCGTTACGACAACCTTGCGGCATCACTACCTACTCGTAAAGACCGAATGGGGTACGGACGGCGGTGTATCGGATGTCGTCGGGGTGAACCTTGGTTTGAAAGAAAGCATTGGTCATGTCCAGTTTACCCCATATCTTGCTGCATGCGCAATCTGAGAGAATCTCGTCAATATGAGGCAGGGGGAAACGGTCAGGTACCGTATTCTCGTTTAACGCTCTGTAATCGTTCACCCAACAAGGCAGTGCGCTTGAGTCGGCCTTAGGGATGAGGAAGGCAGGGCTGGCGAATTCCGAATCCGAAGGGCGAATGTGCCCCGCGGCCAGGTGTTGATCGAGGAGGACTTTGAAGACGTCGCGGAGCTTCTTAGGGCACGAGTATTTGCGACGACACACGACCTTCTCTGTGTCTTTGAGTCAAACCCTGTGGTAGACTTGGTCAGGGAGGTGGTGTACAGCCGGGATGTCGTCGGGGAAAAGATCTGCATATTCCTTCTTCATTTCGCCATCCATACATTTCAGCTGGGCTTCGAACGTCGCTTGGTTGTTCAAGTCCTCGATACGACACTTCATAGCCGCGATAATATTCAGAGGCTCGTCACCCCGAGCGCCCCTAGCAGGGTGCCGATGAAGCCGCCGTTCAAGCTTAAGCGCCATTTCCTCGCCGAGGAGAACACCCTTCACGGCGGGACGATGCTGACGACGAGCTGCCCGAATGTCACTTGCCCGAACATGCTTCTGGCGCCAAGCAGGAGGAGGTTTAACGTCCAGGGGTTTCGTGGGGTGTAGCAGATCATAAGGCTCTCCATTCGTAAGAACCGAAGTACAAGAATTACACCCGTGGTCCAAAACAAGCTGATTTGATTGTAGAAAAGGTAAACCGAATATCACGTCCGAAACAAGCGAAGGAGCTATGAAAGCGCGTAGGGGCACAGAAGAGAAAGTCCCATCTAAAGAACGAGGTCGAAGTTTGACGTAAGACATAAGCGAGTGACTGCTGGAGGAGCCGGAGAAGGCGGAGGAACAGACGAAAGGGGTGGACGCGGTGAATGTCCTAAGTATGAGGCGGTCGACGATGGCTTGCCTAATAAGAACTACAGACGAGCCGTCATCAATAAGTCCCTTGACTGCGTAGTCATCGAAGGAAGTGGAAGGGAGGGTATTGGAAGAAGGGGTGAGGGAGCAGGACCAGAAGAGATTAGTACAAACGAAGGGCGCGTACTCATCGTCAGAGAAGTCGGGTGTGTCGGTGTCCACCACACAACTTGCAACGTTCGGTAAGACAGCAGCGACATGAGCCGTGTTTGTACTTGTACTCTCTTCCACCTCCTCGAGACCTGATGCGGAGTCCTGCTGACGTTGGGCGAGCAATGCGGCCACAGCCGAGCGTGATGCAGAGTCGCGATAAGAGGCAGGCTGGGGCGGAATGTCCTTTGCAGTTAGGGTCTTGTACGTTGCGCCGTTGAGGGGAGGCGCGGTGCAACGGGGGCCGATGTGCCCTGCCCAGAATTTACGGCACCTATAGCAGCCACTGTTAGTGCTCAACAAGGTACGCTCAGTGTCCGTGAGCTTAGGCATAGGTGTAAGGCTGCGGGGAGCAGCGGGTGTGGAGGACGTTGTAGTATTCCTAGTGAAGGGTGTCCTGGTGGCGGGCGCCGCACGCAGGCCCATCTTCGCGATCTCTCTAGTCAGTTCTTCGAGGCGGGCACGGCGGCGTTCGTCTAGGCGTTTAACTTCCTCCATTCAGAGTTGGAAGTCGATCGTCGCGTGCGTGTTCTCTCTGTTGCATTCGCGTGACAGTTCCTGTTCCATACCGGCTTCCAAGGTTTCCCATAGGAAGTCGTCATTGAGGAATGAGTCGGTACCTGCTAGCAAATTATTTTTACCCATGACCTCGAACGCGAAGGCGATGAAGGGCTTGGAGTTTTGACGCAGCCTGAGGATCTCCATCCTGGTGGTGTGTTCCCAATCAGACGTAAGGAAAAGAGCACACATCTGGAGTTTGTAAGTGTCCCAGTCCATTTCGGGGAGGACGGGACCTTTCGCAGCGAGCCACCTGATCGAGCGAACACCGCTCATCCCGTAAGCAACCGTCTTCACCATATCTTTGCCGACGACATCCTTGTGGCGTAGGTAGTTTTCGCATTTCGTGAACCAATCCCAGACGAGAGCCGGGTCAACGTCGCCCTCGCCCATTGTGGGCGGGCGGTTGGGTGCGGATTGGGTCACGACAGCCTTGACGCCCATGATGTGAACGTCTTCAAACGGAGCAATGAATTCGAGGGCGTGAGGGCGTGTAGACTGGTCCGTAAGGGTTGTTGTATGCGCGTTATTTGGCAAGCAAGCGTTGGGAAATGTATCTGGGTGTGGGTGTATGCTAGGTGGGGCGATGAGGCGAAACACTGGTGCGGAGGTCGTATCTGTTGTTGGTCGAAGTGAGAGCCAGGCTCGCTTTGGTGGTCGGACAGGGATAGGAGTGGAACGAGTCCTAGTTCTGGCAGCGGGGGCAGGGAGTTGACCTGAGCGGGTCCTGGTTCTAGGCGTCACTGAAGACGATGGCGGGGTCTGGGACTGGGAAGGCAGGTTGGGCAGGGCCCTGTCTGGTGTCTGGGAGGTGTAGGGAAAAGGCGGGTGTGGAAAAGGGTCGTCTGGGTGTGGAGTCGTCTTGGGCGCAAGCGCCGTTCAGGGTCGACGAGCTGTAACCAGAGTGGATTAACAGGAGTTTGATTGATCTCAAAAAAAAAGTGGAAGGCATCTACGACGCAACACTCAATGGAGACAAGACGAAGATGAGAGGATCAAACTGTAGATTTGATATGAGAGTACAGGGAAGAGGGAGAAGTAAGTAAGTAGATACGAAGACCGAAACTTATATAGTAACGTGTTTGTCACCTGATCGTGGAGTTAGGGGACAGGGGAAAAGGTAGTCGTAGTAAACATGGGGGTTTACAGTTTGATGGTGGGTTTGGTGATCTTGCTCGTGGTGGGTGCCATGGCGTGCGTGGTACGTGAGTGCGTAGATGATGGTGGTAGGGAAGAAAGAGAGAGAGCGCTTAACAAAAGCCCTCTGCCCCGTTTCCAATGCAGATTCAAGCTCCGACTCAATTTAGACGCCGTGACGTGGCAATACCCGTTCGCGCCCCAGGGCGCTTAAGTACTTCACACACTTAGCATTTGTCGCACATCTTCCTTTTCAGGCACAATAAATTCAAGTAAATTATATAAAATTGAAATAAATTGAAATAAAATCAGAATAAATTATGTAAAATCAAAATAAATACAAATAAATAGAACAAGAACAATTAGATCAATGTAATACCATTATCATATGAGCAGTGCAATATCAACTCTGAGTTGACTCCAACTACAATATATCTGGAGTGTACTTGGACTCCAATCTGACTCTGGATGACTTTAGAAGTTTTATCATCAGAGTGAGCTAGATTTGGATGGAGTCCAAGTTGAGTCTGGATTGAATCTGAACCTACTCTGAAACTCTGACCAGAGTCCAGATAGAGTCCATCTCACTCCAAGTCACATTTTACTTATGAAAATTGGCTACAGACTCTGACTTGACTCTGACCTGACTCCAGCCTGACTCTGACTGGAGTCCATCCTAAACCCGTGGGTCAGTGTCATGTCCTCCCAAATTGGTTGCCTTGGTGACTCGAATTGAGTAGGCAGGCTTGGTAGCATCACGCGAAGTGAAAACCACAAGTTTGCCTCTGTGGACTGTAGCCACAGAGGCTGCCATGCCAATATCACCTAATTCAAATTGATCAGTAAATTAGGATTGAAGCATGTGAATAAAGATACCAAGGTCAGCCATATTTGGTGCATTCCCAATGGCCTTACCACGTTCAAATCCACCAACAATTCGAGAGGCCCCTTGAAGATCTTCAGGTGATGATGGCGAAGGCGGAGTGTCAGTAGCGGTAGCAAGAGCAGTTCCTTGCGCTATGGAGCAGTGAGATGCCTTGATGTCACGGGTGGGAGAACTAGGGGACATGATAGGTCGCTTTACGCCTACCTTAGGTGGTGTGATAGGCGTATCTACCACCATAGCCTCACCCTCACCCTCACCCTCACCCTTGCCTTTGTCCTCGCCCTCACCCTCACCCTCACCTGTATTGCCCTCGCCCTCGTCTGACTCTTCAACTCGAACTCGAGAGTGGGAAGTAACCGATGAAGTCGCTTTCGGAGCAGATAAACGACACCTCGGAGGTGGGGCGATAGAAGCCCCACTTTTTTCAAGAACTTTCTCCGTACTATACAATCTGAACAATCAATCATATTCACATCTAACAAGATACATACAATGTCAGTGTCGTAGCTGTATTGCCTCATCGACTGACGGGCTTGCTATGTTTTCCTTTCGGCACATCTACACCCTCACTGATGGTTGTGGTAGTGGTTATGGCAGCAGCAGCAGCGGTGTTGCTGTCGCAGTGGTGGTGGTGGCCAGAGAGCGTGGGGGAGAAGGGAGGCGGTGCGGTGTCGGCGTTGTCGTCATTGTTGTGTCGTTGTTGTTGTCATTGTGTCGTTGTTGTTGTTGTCGTGGCATCGTTGTTGTGGTGGTGCTGGTGGCCAGAGAGCGCGGGGGGGAAGGGAGGCGGCGTGTCGGCGTCGTCGTCGTCATCGTGGCCAGAGAGCGCAGGGGGGGAAATGGGGGGTGGGAACGTCAGTAAAAGTAAGAAGGCGGCAGGGGGGTCTACGCACCTTTTCCCCTGCTCATCCACTTCCTTTTTGTCTGTTGCTTTGGTAGTTTTGTGTGCGGGTTTGGTTTTTTTTTTGCGGTGGCGCTGGGAGCTTTCTTGGCTTGGCTGCGAGTCGTGGGTGGGCGTTGGTCTTGGCTTCATCACTGCATGTTGTCGGTGTTGTTGCCACTGTCGTGCGTGCTCAGGGACGTTGTCGATGGTGGTGGTAGTGAAAAGCATTACGACGTGGCAGTGGAATCAACCAGCTGCCATTTCTGGAGCCAGGCACTTATCGCAGAGATAAGTGCCATGATTAGATAATGATTAGATAACAATTAGATAACAATTAGATAAGGCAATTGTTATGCTATCATATCGGATAAATGTGCTAATTGATGTCACTGATCATTGATTATTATAGTCATTATGCTTGTTCAGGTGTTGTTCACCTGAACACCAGGTGAAATTCAGGTGAACATATGAACATCACCTGGTGTTCAGCTGAATTCCGGGTGAACACATGAACAACACCTGAACAGTTCATGATGAAGCTAGCCATTTGGGCTTAAGCATTGACATCGAACATTCCCGTTCTCCCTACTTGCCTCACCAACGACCATTCCCTTCTCCAAAAGCGGCTGTGGCGCAGAACGAACCACTTGCATCCACCACGAGCAGTACTGTAGTAGTGAATCTACGTGTAGACAAGTAGATAGTCTATGATAATGCGAGGGTCCGCCTCCGGCAGGACAAGTCCGTGCGACACCCGAGTGAACTATGTGTGAGAACAATGAGTCCGAGAGTGAAAACGAATGAGTAAGAAACTTCGGATGCTTCGGATGCTTCGGATGCGCTCAGACTCGGAACGGATAACTCGGATGCGTAACGGATAACTCGGCTTCGGATAGTACGATGAGGAAGGCAGGAGAATGAAGAGGACGGCAGGAGAAATAGGCTTCGGATCGGACTCGGACTCGGACAACGGCGAACTCTGACAACGGATGAGGAGAAAGCTTCGAACTTCTTAGATTCTGACTCGATGTGGGGGGGAAAGCAAGCTTAGTTCTTCTAACTACGAGTACAGGAGTTTTTGTAGCTAAGAGAATGGAAAGATCCGAGACGAAAGGTACAAGGAACGAGTAATGAGGATAAATAATCAAAGTTTTTAGAGTCCGAAACAAAAGAAATACGAATCGTCGGTCTGAGATGTTTGATCCGTTATCACGTGTGTCCGACGTGGGTCCGTAGCGTCCGAGTCATGTGCGAGTGAGTCCAAGGAGTCGGAGAGGGGTCGATAGGAGATAGGGGAAGTCGGAATGCACGGAACGAAAGGGTTCCACCCTTACAGTACCCACCAAGATGACGGTCCTCCAGCTACCACCAAGTGCCAGCACATCGAAAACTGTAGATGTAAGGGGACACTCCTATTTTCTCCTATTCCCCTGTCCCTCTCCCTTCCTCCTCGTTCCTTCCTCTTTTCCTTCATCCCACGGACTCTTACTTATATCCCTTTCGTTCCCTTTCCTTTCTGCTTCCCTTCCGCCCACTCCTTTTGCATCCGAGCCACGTCCGGTGACTCCGAAGTCTTCCTGCACTTCGGACTCGCTCGGACTTGCTCGGACTCGTATATACACTTCGGGGCTCGTCCGGGCTACTTCTATTCTCTTTCCCCACTTCATCTCCCTCCGCCCTTACTTCCCCAGGTCGCTGGCACGACTCCTGTGCATTTACCTTCCACTTCATTATCACATGTTTCCTCGTACCTTGTGATATTTGTTCGGACTTGTGGCTGGTGTACTGTACAGTTACCCTTTCATTCCTCCCACGCTACTACAGTATATACTTCGCTTCCTAGCATGGAGAATCCCTATCCTGTTCTCCTCGGATTCCCCCTCTGCTAGGTGAGCAGCTCTCTCATGTATTGTAGTTAGTCTTATTCATATCTTTGGATTCTCCCTCTGCTAGGCTCGCGCTGTCGGCCATCTTGAGGTTGCCCTTACAGTAGATGTTACTGGTACAGTACCTCTGCCGTCATCTTCAATCATCATATCCCTCCCTCCCTCCCTCTCACATCACTCACAGCTCGCATTACATCATCACATCATGTGAACACTGCTAACGGGACAACAATGGGATTTTTCACGGTATCACATGCTCACGACCACACCACACATTGGTTCTATATGCACATACTCCAAACAAGATGGAAGCCCGAATTCTGGTTGAACCTGGTGTTGACCACGGAGGGTTGACTTCTAAAGGACCCTGGGAGATGTAGGGTTGGCGATCCAACCAACATCGGATACACAGTCTATTGTCGACAAAAGCACCTTACGTTTACTTCCTACTACTATGGCCAGAGCACTCGACACGAGTTGCTGTGCATTGGTTAGATAAGTACTGGTCAGGTTTCTTAGGTATCCTTTACATTACATTTTACTTATATTGAAATGAGGATTTCGTGCCTCGTATTACATTATCGCGTATAGCTAGTGTATATAAAGCCTGGTACTACGCTAATAAACTCCAGTTACCTCTCTGTGAATCGTCCGAGTTCGAGTTCACTAGCGTACATGGTGTCTAGTCGGCCTTGTCTCTTTTCTTCCTCCACGCCTTTCTTCCTCTCACGCCTTTCTTCCTTCATGACAACACGACATCATTCTGTATTTCGGAGCATCTTCCTCCACCCTCACTTCCATGCTCATAACCGGCGGCGTACCTACACTGATGATTAGACGGTGGCATTTGATGACGATTGGCAGTGACCTACCTGCTTGCCAGTTCTTTGTGGCCATATACCCATGTGCTGTTTTGTAGCCCTGTCAGCAAGCCTAGCATTCCGTCGGACAGGGCTACCTGTGTATAGACCTGAAATAATGCATCAGGCAGAGAGCGTGTTTGGAAAAAGAACTTATCTGTTGCATTGCATGGAGTGTACTCATATTGGGTATCTCCCCATCCTGTGCCGTATCGAAATCTATCTTGCCTCCAATCCCCAACCCTTTGCTGACCTTCCTCAAGTGCCATCACAGGCCGTCCCTGTCTTCGTTGACCATCAACATGAAGCCTTGGTCGGGCTTCACATGAAAGATACTGTCATCGAGTACAATTCAGAGCTGCCCGTGGTGTGCTGCATTGATCTGGGCTTTGTTGGTTTCAATGATTACAAGGCAATCAGAGTCCTATCCATGAGACATAAGGCAGTGGACAGACGTAAAGTAATACTGTTAAGGAAGAACTCGCCAGGAGAACAAGTTTTGCATGTTCAAAGTATTGGTGACCCGGTACAGTCACCAGGACGAAATCCATTATGTTGCAACCCAGAATGTTACGAAACTGTTCGCGCAGGAGCCCCAGGAGATCCCGATTCTCCATGCAGACATTATTTGCAAGAACCTCTGACACCTTCAATGAATCTAACAAAAGTGATCAAACACGTGTGTACCCTGCTCGAATGTGCCTGCTCACGAGTGCTGGTTGAAGCCTTTTTACTCAGTCAGTGGATCAGAAGGTCAGGGTTAGCAGCATGCGCCAGATCTATGCAAGCGTTAAAAGCAAGTCCGTCCATGGCTTTACTGATATCAGTTGATAGATGGGCGTTGAGGAAGAAAGCAGATGGGACGTTTTTCTCCTTTCTCCCATGGTGAGATGGTAGTAGTCTAACCTAAGCTCAGCCCCCTGCCCTAGTTCAATCGATGGAGCAGCTCACTGTCTCCTGGAAAGTTTGGCCCGGTGTATGCACGGGACTCGCATTGAGGCCTTCATCCAGGAATATTGTTGTGCATTTGTTACAGCCAGCACCAGCGACCGCATTCCGCGTAGGCCTTGACGTTCTAGATGCCCGGAAATATGAGTAACAAGGCTATATTCACTGACACACGTCTTCCAGGACGGCGACCCTGTTCAATCTTCGGGATGAAATCCATTACGTTGTCATCCAGAAAAGTAACCAGAAACTGACAAAAACACAGATCTGAACTAGTACATTGTTATTTCACAAGTTCACAGTATTTTTCCAGGGCTGCATACAGTCAGTGCACACTCTATATGTTAGGGCAGCACTGATACACAATATACAGAGAATGTGTATGCAGACCCAGCAAGATGTGAGCAAGACAAGGTGAAGGAGAAGTGAGAGGAGAGGGGTGAAGACACTGGCTTAGGCACTATACTAGTGGTGATTCCAAGAGAATGGGTTAATGTCTCTGGGTAAGATACTCAGTCTTATATAGTGCTATACATGTGTTGTCCTCATGTCTACCTACATGCTGTGGCCTGCTGGCTTTCCATGGAATGGTTAGCTCATCACCATGAGGTGTGATTAGTCAAGTGAGATGCCAGGAAAGATACTGGAGACTGCATGCAACATCACGGTGCAAAGGTAGGTGATGGGCAAGAAGATGTTGAGAGGTAGGGGTGGGCAACTGAGCTGCCGAGATAGAAAGGTTCGGCGGCAGACAGAGGTTCGGCGGACTGTATTGATGCTCAAATGTGATCACTGATTCAACTTTGATAGGATTACTGATATATGTGTAAGTGTGTAAATGGTTCCCTCCATTTGGTTACATCAGATCTCAGGACCTGTAGCCACTTCTGGGACTGGATGTTAGCAGCACTTGGGGGAAGATAAGAAGGGGACAGCTTCCCAGTATATCTAGCAGTGCACACAGCTCACATCTCTGTGTCCACATACAGTTGTGCACACATGCTTGTAGGGCAATTGTAGGGCAACCCATCAGTGTATGCATATAGGCTATAGGCTATAGCTATCGTTCCCATAGAGCCTGTCAGCATCAGTTCTGAGGTTGATGCTGCTTGTGGATGGAACATTGGTTGACTAATAAATTAATAGATGGGTATCAAGTGAGCCATGTAAGCTAGTTATAGCCTGTATGAGGGTATAGATGAGGATAAGGGTGGTTCTGAGGTCAAGAGGAAGACATACATCTGTATACATGTCCTGATGGACTGCTGTTAACACTTCATGCAGCGTGCACAACAACCCGAAGCGAAATCCGCCCCAAAGGCAACCCCTAACACCCCTTCCCCCTCTTCCCCCTAACGCCACTTTCCCTTTCCGTCTTTACATCATCACCTGACCACCCCGTCGCCCGAACAAAACACAAAACTGCCCCCCTGCCCTTGTCCTCCGCCCAGTATGTGACAGCGACTGGGTGTTTCTCAACCAAACTATCCCCTCGCCTTTTACTAGGGGATATCGTGGGAGACGCCACGTAACGTCGCATAAGCCAATTTTTCAGCACTCTCAGTGTTTCTGAGCCCTTCGTGGGATTGATTTGTGTTCTTTTTTGCGTCTTGGTCGTTGAGCGGACGAAGCGTTCGCCCCGCGATGACGTTGCTCGACTACGGCCGTATCTACCCACCTCGAGCGCATCCGATATCCAGCCATCCCCCCGGTCATCATCACCAGCGCACCTAGCTAGCCAGTATGTATAATGCGTCATAGACTGTTCAAGTGCTCCTCTGCGTCCCCGTCTGTGTCCCACTAGCTCACCCCATCGATGCATCAAGTGGCCCGAACCCTTCCACCGTCGCGTTCTGAATCTATACATCGCGTCTCTTGCATCGCCATCATACCAACATGGACGACTATCGCGATGAAGTTCTCCGCCCTACAGCTCGATGTTAAACTGAGTCTTCGGTAGGTACTCCATTCCATTCGTCCATTCAAGTTCACGCTGCACATGCACCCATGGCCAGGACCCGCCCAACAAGTCCGCCTGATCGTCCATCTCAGCCTGAGCCAACTCACCGCATATGCTCCCAGCCCATCCGCCACATCATAGTAGCACTAGCTAGCAGCTCGCCCACGTCATCCCAAGTCCGCTTACACACGTCAACGCCAGATATCCAGTAGACCAACACGCGTCAAGATTGTACGGGGTTATCGTGTCCCATCGCGTCTGCTGCACCTGCACGCCGGCCTATGTGCGAACTGTTCTCCAATCATACACGCCGCGTCCTAGATCGTCCATCCCAACCTGGGCCAACTCGCCATACACGCCCCATCCACCTCGGCATACTACTAGCTAGTTAGCTAGTACTACTCCGGACTTTCGTTGCTCGTCGACTCGTCGTCGATCCTACACCTTTCCGTCATCACGCGTACGCTCCAGTGTGTCTCTTGTGTCGCCGTCAGCGTCTCGCCTCAATGCACCGTTGATCGACGCGCATACATCCGTTGACACGTTCCCCAAGGCCCACCCTCCAGTCAAGCAGCAGTCGTCCAATATCAATGTTCATCGCTCCAGCAAGCACCCGCCCGCGTCATGGATCGCCTCGCCGCACGTTAGCCGGAGTGTCTACCTCATCAGGTACTTCGTGTCTCCATCGTCTCTATCGCGTCTCCATCCATCCATCCTTCTTCCTACCTTTCTACCTACCGGCCATTATCACCATCGACTGTCACCAACGCGCCGGAGTCATTCCACAATGCCAATGCACTTAGATCGCACCCCATTCATACCACATCGACGTCAGTGCCAATGTCCGGCGTCACCGATGTTTCGACACGCATCAAGACGTAGACATCGCGTCCCATCGCATGTCCTACACCGTCGCGACCATGAGGGAGGATATAGCGCATAATGCCTAGGTACAATGTACGTGCGTTATTCTTCTCTCTTCCCTACTAGCTAGGATCGTATAGGGAAGAACCCCGGACGCGCGCCGTGGCACGGTTCAACGCGTCAACACAACACGGCCCACCCTACTCGCTGTATCGTTATATATCATCGACGTCAACGTTTCAGCTTTTTTAAACGTCCAACGTTTCCAACGTCTCCGTGGTTCGATGCGCGTCGATCTCCACAGGGAGACATCGCGTCTCCCTGGTTATCTATCCGGATTCCGATGTTCGGTGTTTGCTCGTTCGCCCGTTGTCAAATGTTCGAACGTCGCTTCTTTAACCAATCGCGCCAACTCAGTAGTGCTCATCGTGCCATCATCATATATATTGGTATATCGATATATGGTATCATGCTATCACGATCCAGCGGCAGTAGTTCATATACATACCGCATACCTTTCCGTCGCGTCTCGCGTCGCCCCACGACAACATGCACGTTCATCGATTATCGACTGCCATGCCGACATTACCCGCCATCCAGATATCATATATCCACCCTCGACTCCGCGCTCTCCCTCCATCGCTCTCCCTCCTCTCCCTCCAGACCTCCAGTGCACCAATGCGCCAACAACTCGGATCCGTCCCACTATCCAGCGCGCCACTTCGTTGCCCTCCTCCTTGTCCAGCTCTCCTACTCTTTCTACCCGCCCACCTGCCCATTGATCGGCATCGGCATCGCAATCGACCGTCACCGACGCACCCAAAACGTCCCACCGCGTCAAGATTCCAAGGCTACGGGAGACATCGCGCATCACATGCATCACATGCATCACATTCCATCGCATCCCACCGCATCTCTTAGGCTCCTGCACCGTCACGACCGTGGGATGGACATATTGCATATTGTATATTGTATACGGCTTAAGCTTACGTGCGTTATTATTCCCTCTTCCCTCTTCCCTCTTCCCTCTTCCCTCTTCCCTCTTCCCTCTTCCCTCTGCCGTGGTATTATATAGGGGAGGATCCACGCGCACCTACGTCGACCAACTAGAGTCGTCTCCGAAGACAACCTACAGTCCTGCTCTATCTTTTCCTGTCTTTTCCTGCACCACCCTTTCCTGTCTTTTCCTGCACCACCCCGGACTCAGACACAGAGCGGGATGTTACGCGACCCCCCGACCCCGACTCCCGACGCTCCGGCGGTCGCACGTTCGAACGTTTGATCGTTTGGACGTTCGCGTCCAACGTTAGACACGAAGACATGAAGACACAAAGGCACGAAGTAATAAATAGTACAAGGGCGCGGGCTTGGCGTCCCTGTTGCGTCCCAACAATGCATCGCATCCACACCCCATAGCACCCCATCGCTCGGCTTATATGCATATGTACATGCGTTACCCTTCCCTCTTCCGTCGTATCATATAGATCAGGATCAGGATCCACGCGCGCTGCCGCACTACTCAACCTGGCACGGTCCGCTCGTCTAGAAGGCGCTGTCATCGTCCCACCGACCACCATTGAACTGGACCTAGAAAGTCGGGTTCGCAGATATCCCACCTCGCCCCGCCCTCGCCCTGCACTGCCCTTCCCCTGCCCTGCCCTGCCTTGCCCCGCTCCGTAGCTCGCGTCCGTACATTACCGAACCCTCTCCTCTCCAGCTTCGCCTCCTAGCCGCGATGTTTCGACGTGACGCTACTCGATCCCTCCTTTGATATATTCCGACGTATGTTTTCAAAATAATATATATCCCCGTTTCTCAAGATCCAAAGTCCGGACGTCCGGACGTCCAAACACTATCGCATGTTCTACGATCCACCGTCCACCTCACGCTCATACACGGAGTCTTTTCCTCTACTCCGAGTCCCAACGACTCATCCCATCCCATCCGTGGACCCATCCCATCCCATCCCGTGCCCCCTGCTTCAACTTCGACTTCAACTCCACCGACACGCGACCTCCCCTAATAGCTACTGAAGCCCGTATACTCGAGTTGTGCGTATATCGGACCTGCCATGCCTCCGGAATCCGCGTCTCCGTTGACATTGCGTATCGAGACACCCGCCCGCGGCCCCCGGTCCTCATATACGCGCAGATTCTCTGGACACGTTTCGTCGATGCACCGGCCTACGTAAAACCATCGAATCACGAACGAGAACAGTGCCCCTATCTCTGCGCCGGGAGCCTCAGCGTTCGAACCGAACCGACTATGTGCGTCATATGCACCAGTATGTCGAGAGCAATCCGTAGCCCGGATCTCCCGAACGACACAACCCGACGCGTCTGAAACCTTCTGTACAAAATGCTGCTCGATCCCGCGACGCAGTAGCCCCGCTCCCCCCTACCTTCAAGGCCTCGTTGCAGGGCACCTATATCCACCGGTACCGAGAACCACTCGTCCAGCGCGCATAAAGCCCCACCTCAGGCCTCAGGCAGCGCGCTACGATGAGAAAGCCGAACGTCGAACCACCGTCGCGAGTTTGCACCGCGTCGGTTTCATGGCAGCAACCAGCTCGCGTATCTGCAGGGGCCCCGCGGTGTGGATGTTCCAACGAGGGGATGGCGAACGGTCGAAATGTACGGCGCCCGGTGTGATGGCACTGCCTTGAATTGGGACGCCCTCCACGCGTCAGCTCGGCGAGCAAGCAGGTGAAGCAAGCTCAAGGCCTCATCCTACATAGCGCGTGGCTTCAGGGCCTCGAGTTGTCTTTGTGGCGTGTCCCGTCTCATTGCTGTGTTCGCAGACAGATACCCAATCCTGCCACCGTCCACTGGCCTTGCAGACCCCAGTGACGCATATCGACCTCGAACTAATGCACAATTATAACCATTGAGGTCAGACGAGCTTCCTGTTATTCAACAACGCCAGCACCGGCCTCTGTGCCCCGATATTTTGCGATGTACGCCTTGGATCCGATGTAGTGCGTTGATTGTGGCGGTCGATGAGCCGGGTTCTGGGGATCATCGACTAAGACTGAGAGCTGTTGAAATCGCGTTGCCACTTCGTCCACTCAGCCGCGCTACACGACGGGGAAGGCTTTCATGCGCGGCCCAAGCCGCACTGCACGCTATCACCCCCAAGTTCCAGGAAGATTGGTTGATCCACTTGTACCAAATATTAGATTTCGAACCCTTCAACGTTAACACCCACCCCGGCCCGCCCTGCCCGCCACTCTGGTGGCACTGGTCACTAATTGCGGAAGGCCATAAATAGATTCAATGTCATCAATTTACGTTCGACTTCCGTCACCCCCCTCGTGCTCCTTGTGCTTCGGACGGTCTCAATGCGGCCTGCGCTCCCGAAAGGTATAGGCTTCTATCCCATCTATCATCGCCATCTATCACCGGGCCTGTGATCGGGTACTTATTCTTAGCTCTTGGGCGTGTGAAGCCGTTCTCGTTCCCCAGAACTCTCGGCTCGCGTTTTCTTAGATTTCCTTGGAGCCCCTCTCTTTGCTCGACCTCACTCAGCGGGATCATAATCATAATCATAATCATAGTATTCCTTGGGACGATGATGCGCCAGGCACCGCGCAGCCTGCGCTTTGCTTCCGCCGCGATATTCAAACTCTCACGCTGAATTCGCAATCCTCGATCCCAATCAAGCCCAATGCGCTCTTCCGCCTACGTCAGGCGGCACTGGTACCTCGAATATGATCATGGGGGCTTTACGGTATTACGGTATTACGGTAGTGCGGTAATGGTATTCGTATTGCGGCATGTCTAGGCCAGGCATCGTCAGCACCAACTCGAGCCCATCAACGTCCCCATCACCATCACCACGACACACGGGGCTTTTGTGATTTCTGGACCTCTCGATTCCCCACTCGTCGCCCATTCTCAGACCCACGGAAGACAGACGCCAGATCGACCTATCACGGCGCAGAAGCTAGATCAAGCTATCAAGCGATAGAAGATCAGGCGGCCATAGACAGGCAGAGACAGCCCTGTCCGGTGCGTTCAGTGCTAAAGATAGCTGGGAGATATAACGAGAGCGAGCTGGGCAGTGATGGCCGATGAAACCACCCCTGCTCTCCCCCCTCCCTGCGGGCCCGTCCACCCTGGCGTGCAGCGCCATCCCCCAGGTTTCTTCCAAGTAGACTACGACGACGAGCCCCAACACGCACACGCACACGTCGAGGACGAAGCGGAAGAGCAACAATTCGAATACGCGGACGAGGAGGAGCTGCTTAGAGACGAATTAGCGGAGATGAAGAAGATGTTCCTGCCCATGCGCGCGACGACGCTCGCACGCGCGGTGTCGCGGCGGGATATCTTCCTGCTTGCGATAGGTGCGGCGTCGACGTACCTGCTGTCGACGTGGCTCCTCGTCCCCGATAGCATCACGGTGCATACCCATTTCACGCAGTATCCCGCTGCCCCTGAGCTCGATCGGGACCCAAACCTTCCGATTCAGGTGACGACGACTGCTACTGCTACTGCTACTAGTATTGCGACTGCGACTGCGACGGATATGGTTACGGTGGTGACGACCCGGCACGCTACGAAGACGGTGCGCGTGAAGCAGGTTAAGACGGCTACTGTCACAGCTACGGTCACCGAGACCTTAGGCTCTCCCAAACCTACACGCATTCCGATCGACGAAGCAAGTGTTATCCCAGAGACGACGATCGTGCAGCACGCGCCTGGATGGACGGTTTTCCGCAATCTGTACATGGCGCATGGGACGCTGTACGTCGTCACGGCTGATAGGGAGGCGTTCCCGTCGATAGGAAGGATGACGAGCACGGGGATTGAGGCGAAGAATCCGAATAATATCGAGGAGAGGGAGGCGACGCCGGGAGATATGGATTTCCTGACCCCTGAGCAGGCGAAGGATCTCTGGGGGCCCGATGTTGCCATTGGAGAGACTTCCAATCGGATAGTGTCTATTGAAGGAAATACGGTGGGTGTTCTTTCAGTTGGCTATGCTTTCGTATGCTTACATGAAGCAGTGGTTACTCAATGATCCGCACCAATTCCTGCGGCACTATTACCACCTAGTTGCAGAGCTTCTCTTTGGTGCGTGGGCAATGTGGACGGGGTCTTTCACCGCGCCGTCCCAGGACGCGGCGTTCCAGTACGCCTCCACCTCCGGCTACCCGCCCCCTCCCCCCGTCAACCGCATCATCTTCGCGCACTCCAACGCCGACGGCTGGCGCGACTCCCCGGGCTTCGACGCCTACTTCATCCGCGCGGCGCTCCCCTCCACCACCATCGAGCACGCCGAGGACTGGTTCGACCGCATCGTCCTCAGCACGACCAACACCTCGCTCGACGACGCCTACAGCGCGGCGCACCAGCGGGCGTGGCACTTCCCGGTGGTGATGCTCGTGGACCGGACGGCGGCGTTCCACGGGGAGGTGTGCGGGAGCCGCACGCAGCGCACGGCGGCGGAGGCGTGGGAGGCGGTAAGGGTGCGCGGGCAGCTGCCGGGGGTGAAGGTCGGTGGGTGGTGGGCGCCGGTGCGCGAGGCGGTGTGGAAGCTCGCGGGCGTGCAGCTGGATGAGTTCCTGCGGCCTGCGGCGAAGCAGGAGGCGCTCGAGGAGGCGCTGCGCGTCGGGGGTCCGGCGGTGGACGAGGCGAAGGTGTTGGAGGCGACGCAGTTGCCTGTGCCGGAGACGATTGTGATCACGTATATTAGTAGGCAGAGGGGTAGTCGGAGGAAGCTAGTCGAGGAGAATCATGAGGGGTTGGTCGATGCGCTGATGGAGTTGGTGGAGAGGAAGGGGAGGGGATGGGAGTTCCAGCCGCTGGAGGCCGAGGGGATGACGAAGGATCAGCAAGTAAGAGCGGTGTCGAGGAGCACGGTATGTCGTTTGCATTTTGTCAAGGTGGTGGACCGATGCTCATGATTGGTGGTAGATCCTGCTAGGCGTGCATGGGAATGGACTCACTCACCTCGTTCTGATGCCCCCATCACGGCTGTCCACGGTCATCGAGATATTCTACCCTACTGGGTTCGCCCACGACTATCAATGGACGGCAACTGCGCTTGGCATGGCCCATTTCACAGTTTGGAACGACACGTACGTTCATTCATCTAACCATTACATAGTAAATGCGTGCTCATCGTCGCCATTTGTGTTTGCAGGTATCATTCCTCAGCTGATAAGCCCGACGTGAACTACCCCGAGGGGTTCCAGGGCAACCAGATACCGGTCCACGGGCCTACCATCGCGAAACTCATCGAAGACCGCGTCGAAGGCCGAATATAAGCCATAAGGCGCCGGTATTCGCCTTCGTCTGCAAGTAAAAATGTATGCCCTGGATCGGATCTATAAGAGGTTCGTCCGGGAGTCCCAGGTGCACCAAGGGGACCTTGTATTAGTATTCGGTACGACACCGGGATGTTGTATGAGTATAGCGTTTGTGCTGTGCCCGGACGCTTGGTGCGCGGTGGTGCGAATTATGCAATGATGTTGATCTACCAAACAACCAACTCCTTGTTCCGAACAATGCTTGCACAATGTTCCAGATTTCCATCACGTTCCATGATCTCATTGTAAGTCAACGTGTAGTTGAATCGATCTGAGCTAGCTTTTCGAGCGGGGAACACTGGTACGTACCTAGACTTTTGCATCCAGAGCCATTTCCTTTGCAAAGGTCGGGTTTGTGTTCAGAAATTTGAACTGATATTGATCGGCCACCATTTTCTGCTGTTGAGGTCAGCAGCTTCTCCGAGTTCTTCGCGTCAACAAGTACCTCGACTTCAAACTCCTTGATCGAACTGGCCGTCTGCCTCGAGTACTAACCACCCACGGAGCGTGATCCCAACTTCACCGTGTGTTTGGAGTTGCCTATTGCTGTTCTCAGCAAGACAAGATGGCCGCATCCTGCCTTGATTCTGTTTGTGATTTCGCATAATCGCGAGTTGCTTGTTTCCCGCAACTCCCGCAACTCCGGGGTTGTTGATGATAAGATGGTGGCTTGATGTATTTCGACAGATGGTGCGAGGCGGTCAGAAAACTACGTCTACCCACGATGTATGGTAACTCGACACTTGGACTCAGAGTGCCAGTTGGTCTTTGGCTGCAGTTTTGCCGTACACTCCATTATGTGATACTGCACGATCAGATCGAATCTCGGCGCGCTGGAGACTCAGTACTCAGTACTTGTAAGTGGGCCAATGCTTTGCATGGCATGTACGGGCCGTGTATCTGATATGCTAAGTTACAAAATCAGCCTTGTATTCATAAAGAAAATTAGACAGAAACATGAGGAAATTTCTGAAAAGGAAGAACAGGTAGGCAATAATTTTAAGGCAAAGACATTCAAGTAATGCACTATTGAGTCGGAAATACATTCCTATAAGTTTGAAAACATTCCCTGAGTGGGACGAGTACTTTATTATATCTTATATATCTTATATTGATGTATACAACCATTTCCAAAATTACAAACTCAGTGGGAATGCAAAAGTTCTGCAATCTAACGGAGCCCCTACCCCCTACAGGAGGTGTCACATGTTTGATCACTCTAGTCTAATCTGGAAATCTTATCTAATCTATGAAAATCGAGATGAAGCGCCAAAATGAGATTCAAGATCTCGATCCCGATGAACCGGCTACCGGCTATCTCAATACCCTCCCTCTTTTGTAAGCGCCCGTGAGCGTCCGCAAATTAAGAACGGACCTTACACTACGTTTCAGGCCCGTAACTGACTCGATACCACACACGATATATGTACTTACCGGCATGGGTCACCGGGACCCCTTTCAACACGAACTAACGGCTTACTTGCTTGGTCAGTCTTCTGCTATACCGGTGAATTGCGCTTGCCCTGATTAATCCCAAGGCCTTGTGATATCGTCTCCGTCAGTCGTATCGACGAAGCCATACGCGTGCTATTACAGTACATGTCGATTCTAACCCTCAATGATGTGTTGCATCATGTTGACCGACCAGTTACCTGTCATGAAAACCTTGTCAGACAAGTGTTAGTGTCAGACGCTTCATGATGATAAACTTTGGATAAACTTGATGCTAATTTGTCATTTCCCTTTACTATAGCACGCTCATGGTACGTTCTTTCTGATATTCGGTATGTGCTTCTCAAATAATGACCTGTACTGCGATGTTAGAGCACTACCTGCCTAGGTTCGGGTTTAGGTAGGCATTGAGCCTCCTATTGTCGTACTATATTCAACAGACATCCTCTTCAAGCGGTTATCGGAGGATTGTGAGTTCACTTGCCCGAAAATGAGTCAGTAAAGTGACTAACTCGAGTTTTTAGGGTCTTCGACGCTACTGGAGAAGGTTTGGGCCTTTGTTCATTCGGTGGACCTTTCGAGACAGGAGCTCGCTCCGGTACTCTCAACACAATAAATATAGTAAGTAGACATTCAGCGTGTCCCTTAGATATCTGAATGACACCTAGCCGCAAAGGTTTCCCGATACTCTCAGCTCTGTTCGAGTTTGGCCTCGGATGTATTGATAACATTGGGCATGTTTTATTACCTCAAAGGTGGACTGAACTTGGGAACAAGATTCGTTGGGTATGGGTGTTCAGTCGTTTCGCGGCTATGTGGAGATCAAGGTTACCTCTGACTTGTTACGCAGCAGTAAATGCCTCGTTACCCTATTGATCAGCTATACAATTACTATCGGGCTCGTCACAAGGTCAGTAGAGTTCAAGCATACCGCGTTAACACCATTGAACAAGAACATATAGCATCATCTCTCTCACAGCATTGGCCATTGTAAGTCCTCCTTCCTGGAAGCCCTTCGTGGTGTTCAAATCGCCCTAGTTTGCCATAGAATCGACGCAAGTATACCTCCCTGTAATCCACTTCATGATCTCGAATAGTGAGTATGCTCGTTGAGCATGATTCTACTTGAACCTAGAGCTGATTTTGTAACACAGTTTACGTCAATTCATACCTTACAAGGTGATCTTAGACTCGGTGGAATCGCTCCCATTTCTGATGCCTTTCTCACAGTTTAAATTGGCGCGTTGGCTTGCGAAAGGTTGGCCAGGGCTCGGACTTACTTTCGACGCAAGGTTCGCTTAGGTTTCAGAATGAAACAACTAGAGCTACGCTTTGATCGTTCCTTCGTATACCGCACTCAGCTAATCTACCTCCTGTCTTCGCACCCCCACTTCGAACCTCCGACGTATGAAGTGCTGTAGACACACTGAACCATGCCTCGTCCCCCGATCTCGAATTCCATACGGAACTACTCTAATTGCCTGCCGCCGCATTTTGTTTGCGATTTATGCTTGCCATCAAATTCGACACTTCTTGCTGCCAAGCTTGACGATTACTTATGGTGGACGCTGGACTGTCGTGCTTCCTCGTATTTTCTGTTCTTTCAATCGAGCATTGCCAATCTTTGTTATACAAATTCGCTATACATTGTACATTGCGCGTCTTATATCTTATATCTTACACCGTACATTGTACACTTCGCTCCTTTCCATCTCATTCGAGTTTATGGTAATAGTACACGCCCACTCGACGACGTTTCAGACGGGACCGCGAGTGGGCGGCTGTCGTTGAACGAGTAAAGCAACGCACTTGGAAGGAGGGACTTAGACGACGTGGATGTGCGTCGCGGATTCGAATCAATAAAGATGAAGGAGAGTGGGCCGACGAGCGTCGCCGCGCAAATATATAGGATTGGATTTCGAAAGCGAATAAATGATAGATAAATAGAATACGCCGGCGAATGCGCGCGGGTGCGATAGATAGGTTCCGGGGGAAAGAGGCGGGAATAGATGCACCTACGCAGAAGCGAACACGGGATTAGTATATACGCAATGTTTCGTTGAATGGATGGAACGTACCTGGGAGTCCGGTCCCAGACGAGGCTCGTCGAGAGCGCATTGTGATTTGTTGGTACAGATGTAGGGTGGTGGTATGAGGTGGTTCATAGGTGGATGTGGGTGTGGAGGCGGATGTGGGCAGTGGTTGGTCGTACTCTTCTCGCGCGTGGCTCTAACAAGACAAACGAGACGTTAGCACCACATTCACCATTCTACGCACAACACGACACAAATACTCACTCAGAATCACTCACGCACGAGTGTAGGTTAAGCGATAGTACACCAAGTGACCGGACTCCACGGCTTGTCCTCATCCAGTATGCCGTCCAGCCCGTCGTCTCCCCCATCGCTCCCTATTGATGAAGCGGATGATGTGGGTATTGACGAGGATATTGTGAGTGCGGAGGCAGAGGAAGAGGTGAGGGTGGATGTGAGGGTGGAGGGGATGGTATCAAAGTTGATATGGTGGAATTCGTCCATGAATAGGACGATCTATTGGTTATGGGTTATGGGATGATTGGTTACAGTGTGGGTAGTGCTATGGTTTAGAGTTAATCGTGGTGGTGCGTAGTGACGGTAGTAGTGGGCTGGGGTGCGTCCAAACGTCGCGGACGGTAGTCGGTATGCAAAAGTGCAGATACTAGCTCTGCGGGCGAAATGCGAATACGAAGGGGGCAGGGGGCGGGGAACAATGAAGGTAGGGCTATTCCATGGGTGCTTTTATACCGAGTCGGCGCCGGGCACTCGGGAGCACATTCTGGGAGTATACACCAATATACCGGTATATAGGTATATTGATATAATTATCACCAGATAATACGCCGAATATACTGCATGAAGGGAGGGGAAGAGGACAACGAAGGGTGAGGTGTAATTTGCAAACAAGCCAGTCCATAACCAGAGTACTCAAGACGATCCCGTGTTTGCGTTCAGTGTTTGGTCGACAGGTTCGCGACCCTGGAAGTAGGGTCATTGTTCGTTTATTGCCTTATTTGGGCGATTCCGGAGTCCATTGTCCGTAGGCGCCCGCCCCTATTCGTGATGAAATTCCAAGGATCTGAGTAATGTCACTGTCCTCGTCGATGGCCAGACAGAGACTTCGGGGTGTGTCCGCGCATAATCAGATTCGTGTACTGCATTTCTCCCGCAGGACGATAGCTTGAATCTACTCGATTAGTTCAGAATGTTCTGCTCCTGCACGTAGCGTACGGTCCGGGTAATGAAATGTGAGACAGCTCGGGGACAATTTATTCCTGGGTTTCTGATGGATTATTTTTCTGCTTGACACAATGGACTCCGTAACCTCTGAGAAGAAGTAGGGGCATTGGATACCGATCGCGAGCGTTGTCGGTGAGAACGAGCGCAGAGTCCTTCCGCTGGAGAAACTAAGGTTTTCGCGCACTAGATAGGACATTGAAGCGTTGAAAACTAGAGAGTAGTATGACCCAAGGACGCGTTGCACCATGGTGCAAATTGACATAGTATTTAAGGACCCCTGAAAATGCCTGTAAATGTTAGATCCACGAGCCCAGCCAAAAGTCCACCCATCGATTTCCTTATATGGTAACGGGCCTGCAAAATTGATGGGTGGATTATGATCTAACATTTACAGGCATTTTCAGGGGTCCTAGTATTTAGCAAAGGTTAGGGAACGTCACGGGAACGAACAATGTAGTCACGTGACAACAAAAGTACTCTCCGCCACCTTTGTCCTCTGCCTCGTTGACGCTGTCGAAGTCGCCTATCGCGCAGACAAAGGGAGCCAATTGCGAATCTTAAGTCGTCAATGCGGGTGAGTTTTCTCTTTCAACCCGCTCTCCTCCCCTTCTCCTCTCTTCATTCCCCTTTCTCCCCATTCATTATCTTCTGAGCAACCTGAATAATAATGCAAAATCCAGAACTGCCTGTTGCAGCGTTCATCGCAGCGTTCCTCGTTCTCATACCCTTCCCGTGGCACTGGAGGGCGCGCAATGTCGCTACTTGTGCCATGATGATATGGCTTTTCACCGTCAACTTCATATACGGTGTCAATTCACTTATCTTCGCGAACACCTTTCGCATAAAGGCTGTTATCTGGTGCGATATAGGTACGTCGATGAGCCTTCCATTGACGAGATTATTGGAAACTCATGTCCGTTATACGATCGTAGCGACTAAGATTATTGTCGGAGCGTCTTATGCCTTACCACTTTGCACTATGTGCATATGCAAGTACCTCGAAGCTGTGTCATCGAACAGGAAAGCCGCCTTCGATCACTCTGACAAACGTCGCCGTATCATTTTTGAGTCCATAATGTGCTTTGGTGTTCCTATGGTTTTCATGGCCTTGCGTATGTATTTCTCTTTCCAAGGTCGAGGCCAGTGTATTGACAATCCTGTTCATTAAAGATTACATTGTCCAAGGGCATCGCTTCGATATTTTCGAGGGATTTGGATGTCAAGCAACTGTGTTCATCTCCCTTCCCGCAGTCCTGCTCATCTGGTTCCCCCAACTTCTCTTCTCCGTTCTAACGCTGATTTATGCTGGTAAGCCCCGCTGTCTCACCATACCAACTACATGGATCACTAACTTTCACAACTTTCACACCCCAGCTCTCGCTTTACACCACTTCATCCGCCGCCGCATCACCTTCGCCGCACACCTCCAAAACTCCAACTCCGCGCTCACCCCCAACCGCTACCTGCGCCTCATCGCCATGTCCATCACCGAGATGCTCTACGGCTCCGCCCTCACCTCTCTCAACCTCTACAACAACACCCTCAACGGCCTGCGCCCCTACAAGAGCTGGGAGGACGTCCACTTTGGGTTTGGCCGCATCGACACCTACGCGAAGATCCTCTACCCGCAGAAGTTCTACAAGCTGATGCTGCTGTTCTGGTGGACGATGCCCATCACGGCGGTCATTTTCTTCGTGTTCTTTGGGTTTGGGGAGGAGGCGAAGAAGGAGTATGGAAAGTTGTGGGCGTGGATTCGCAGGAATGTCCTCCGTAGAAAGGACTCCGAGAAAGCGAAAATGATACCGCTCTCTGGCTCCAATCACCAAAAGTTCCCCAAACCGCTCCGTCTATCGACGCTGGGCTCGTTGGCACTTTCCACCACCCGTCCCACCGCCTCCACCACCTCATCCACGTTTGCCTCCACCGCTAACTCAGATCTAGAGAAAGGCACTCCTCCAGCGTATACCGCCTCGTCTACGAACTCATCCTTCCCCCGCACCCCGATCAAGCGCGATCCCGATTCTTTCAGCATCTCGACTCTATCTTACTATGGCGGTGCCATCGACTCTGCGCCAGCGCCTGAACACGAGTCTTCTCGTGTGATGGTACGAGTAGGCTTGCCTGCGTAAGTCCTTCTTCCTCTTCACAACCTATTTGATAAACTAACCTCTGTTCCTGAATCCAGCACGCCACGACCTATGTACTCCCTCAACGCCCCCAACGCCAACCCATCCACCAGATCATGTCCATCAACGTTCCCTCGCTCAATCGGGTCGACCGAGAGTCTTCCCGCATGTATCCAAATATCCCCCGCCTCGTCCCCTTCTCACTCCCCCTCATCGTCGTACGAGAACCTCACCATCACTACCTCCGACTCCCATTACGCCACTGCGCCGTCCTCGGGTTCCTTCCTGACTACAAAGCCCAGCACGACGTTCACGCTGCGCTCCATCCCCTCCGTCGAACGCATCTACCTCGTCTCCTCCCCTTCGGGCTCGCGCCCCCAACGCGTGAGATCGCTCACTCCGGCGCCGTTTAGCGATTTGCAGGAGATCCCGTCAGAGCCTGAGGACGATGAGAGGTCGTTTTATTCGCAATCGCAGTCGCAGTCGCAGTCAACTGTATCTTCAAGGAGGCCGTCGTTGACTGAGGACGGACATGATGATGAGACGGTTCAGTGTGAAGATCGGCCGCATCTTGACGTTGTGAACGCTCTTGGACACTCGAACACGCCATCATACTCACAGCGCGGACTCATGGACGCGATTAGAGTGACCGTACACACGGAGACGAGGCACGGTGCTTGAGTGCTTGATGTATTCGCCCATGCCTTTTCCCTCTTCCTTTTCTCCTCTCGTTCTGACCCTCTCATCATCTACCCATCAGCATACCATCGATACCTATATCTTTCGTTCTATTGTATAATATTAGAGACAAAGAAAGTAATAGCGTCTCCCTCCAATGGGGCGTTTGTAATTTATGGCACCACGTACGGACGATAGGTCCTCATTGTATATTTATCACTCAAAAAATACATCTCAGAACTCAACATTCCCTTCGCTCTTCCATGCGACGTTGCGCGACGTTGCTAGTGTCTAGATGGTGTTGCTGCGAAGTCCAAGAAATATACAGGTAAATTAGCACCTCACAAATATGGGGTACATCTGATAGCAATTTGCACAGACTGCAGAGGTGACCAGGTCAATCCAACAATTCGTCGAGGAAGGCCTCCATCTCTGCTTTCGATCCCTTCTGCGGATGTGAAGAACCATCGGCTGGGGGTAGAGCTGGAGGTAGATTTAATTCATCTACAATGGTCAATCGATGAGATGGATCCAATCAATGTTCCTTGTCATGTTAGGCTGCGGGTACACTTACCTTCTTTGATCGTCAGGCGAGTTGGCACGGCTGGTTTATTCCGCAGGTGCTCTGCCCTCGCTGAGAACCGTTCCTTCAGGTCTACGAACGTATCAAATCAGTCAAATACTCCAACTTAGATTCAGACTACAGGGAGCTATGTTAGGGAGGTAGTACGCACCCCGAGCAGCGTCCGCGGCTGCCTTCTCTTTGCTGAGTTGAGCTAATTCTTTATCCCATTCGATCTGCGAAACGCGACCCTTCTTCGATGACGCAGCAGGCGTTCTTGAGGACGATGGTAATATTTTCGACAGGGAATGATCGACGTCCTCGTCGTCATCTTCTAAAGCGTCTTTACCCAGAGGTATCCCTGGGAGAGCAGACTCGTCCGATATCCTCTGCCGCTCCAGAAAATGCGATAGATCAATCTCGGGTTCGACGATGGGTTCCCCTACATATTACAAGCGATGAGTCCACGAATAACAAGGTAGATCCAGGAATATCATTGAATGAGTAGCTTACCGTCCGAATCTAACTCTGGTTCCGGTTCAGCATATCGATCTGCATTAGAGCCTAGCTGTCTCCTCGAGAACTTCTGTTCCAACTCCCTAGCTGCCTCCTCGTCTTCCTCATCCGGAGGTTCCTCGCCATCTAGCAATAATCTCTTGCCGAAGACGGCGGGACGACCGCCCCCTCGTCGGCCTTTCGCGCGGAGGTACTTGCCTAGGCCGCCCCTTGATTTGCCTCGACCTCGGCCACGGCCACCAGAGTCACTAGAACCGTGTGAGGTGGTGGTCGATGGCGAAGGGACAGACATTGAGGTCAATGTGGCGGAGATGACTGATTGAGCGCCCCTGAAAGCGTTAAAGGGAATAGGGGACTAGTTGATGGAAGAAATTCATTTATTCAAGGTTTCGTTAGCATAAGTACATTTATGATTTCGTGGGCATAATTGGGCATAAGGCATAGGCATAATCTTGATTTGGGCGTAAACTCGTGAGTGAGGAGAAAGCAGGAGAAAGCAGGAGAAAGCAGGAGAAAGCAAAGAGGAAAGCGAAAAGCAAAGCAAAGTGTACAAAGCAAAGCGACAACATTCACAGAACAAGGTGGCAAGATTGACCTCGAAGTGGAGGTTTCTGGCTTTCAAACACGCGCGAATACGACGCCTGAAACCCTCAGTCAAGGGTTGCAGACGGCCTATTCTCCGCGTGAAGAGGGACGCCTAAGATAAAAAAGAAAAACGTCCCAAGAGATGCGAATAAAAATAAGAAAGGCGAGAATAATAAAAATATCAATAAATTATACCACTTTCCGGATGCGTTGCTGTGCATCTGGATATTGGATTGGGTGAGATTTAGATCGTGGCAGAGATCTGGGATAGTTGGGAATGGAGGTGGTTCAGAGATGATTTCTTTGCTCGGCCACGGAAGTGTGGCGAGCTCTGTGTTTGAGGGGATGGTATGTGAATGAGTATGTTTCTGCTGCTTCTTATCAGGGACTTTGTTCAGCAGCGGTGTATCAGCCAGTAGCTGAGCCGCGAGCGCATCAGGAATTGATATTTCGATAGTTAGGTCTGAAGTATCCAAGCCCGCGTCCGCGTTTCGTTTCATCGTCTCTGTGGGTGTGGCGAAGAAGCAACCGATCTCGTCGCCTTCCTCGACTTTCTCGAGTTTGGTGGGAGACGATGCGAATAAAGCCAACGGGGTAAGAAGAGTCTCGTCTGAATCTTCAGAGTCGATGGACTGAACAACGGGAGAATGTGAGTACGATACCACAACAGGCTAGAGACCGAAGAAACTGACATCCTCATCGTCGCCGCTAGCACTTGAAGAGGCATCAGGCTCCGAGCTTTCATCATACAAAGTGTCGTCGCCATCATCAGAGGCGTTGGCGAGAACTCCAAATTCGGATGAGCCACCAGTAGACGAGCTGGTCACAGAGAATGTCCGGAGTCTGGATGGCGAAGTCCAGCTCTTGAAAGAGGCTAAGGACAGCCGACGCTCGCGCCGCGCAATGGGAGAGCACGGGGTGTTCGGTGTATCTGAGGAGGGGAAGGCGGCGGAGGGAGGGCCATGCATGTTCGGGAGGGAATGAGCTCGCTGTACTGTGGACCAACGCTTGAGGGATGCAAGGGACAAGCGACGATTTCTTGTCGGCGTATTCGGGACGCTACGCGTAGCACTGGCCATAGAGGGTGAGCTGGGAGTCCTTTTGATGCTTGGAACGTAGCGCTTCCACTTCGGGCTAGAGGGCGAAGAAGGGAAGGTGTAGGATGCAGAGGAAGGCTGAAGGTTCTTTAGTGGATGGAAGACGTCAGATAGTTGACTACTTACTGCCGACATCGTTCGACGTCGCTTGGGGGTGAACGGCATTGACATAAGCCACTTATTGACCTTGTCGAACCCGGTACTTTTGATCTCTCCAGTTTCGACAACGTCGTCATCGATGCCCTCAGAGTCATCCTCGGCTTCAACCGCGGAATTCTCGGAAATCCTGGCTTGAATCAAGCTTGCGGCTTCCCGAGCGATCTGCAACTCCCTTGCGGTCTTAGCAAAGGAAAATGTATCCAAAGGGTTCCGGTGGACTCTGCTAGGCGAAACCTGAAGAGGGCTTGAATTCGCGACGAAGCCACGAGTAAAATATACTTACGGGCTCATCGATGAAAGGATCAGATGTGTTCACATCCTGGTGAATCGCCAGCTTCATGGATGGCGAAGATAGGTCTGGGCGGATGCGGCTGGTCGTTGGGGCGGACGATGCCAAGGTAGTAGTGGATGTCGCAAATACAGATGATGAAGCCTCCGATGCAGTATCAGAAGTCGTGTAGGAAGCCATAGTGGATGAAGAGGTAGCGCGGGAGGGGGAAATAAATTTAGGTGGACGTTGGGGTGGGAGTTAGAGAGAGATGTGTGAGGGTAGTTGTTGAGCGATACTTATATCTCATGCAATACTGTGAGAAATTGAAGCTGGAGGTGAAATAGCGTCTGTCGGGGGGAGCATGACTCTTCGCTAGCTTATATAGAATTCTATGTGGTTTCCAGAACCACTAGATAGTCAGTCGGTGGTTCACTTGGCGCTTCCATTGTCCTCCAAAATACAGATAGTGGCCGAATTTGGTCATTGTAGTTGAGGGTGGCAACCCTGACGAGGGACAAACTTCGACAACCCTCGAGCCCATTTCACGGTCGGCCTGCAACTTCCGGCTGTAATTGGCTCGCTGGGGTTGGTGCTCTATTAGCTGACTTCAATACGGTGATGCGCCTGTCATGAATGTGCTATTCACCTTCCTCAGTGTTCGTGAAAGGGTTCACAGCCACCCCGCCCCACTGCCTCGTTCTGAATTGAAAGCTGCGTTGTGATTGGCTGAGATCCGAGGTTGCTCTATTCTCGCCTTGGCTATTTTTAACGCTAAGGGACGCGGAAGCATAAAGCAACAAATTAGCGCTACATGGGTTGCATTATGAATCGGACCAACCATTCTGATCCGTTCCGAGCCCGGGATCCCGGAGAAACGTGATAAACAGAGAATTTCATACAGTAGTTGTCCGTGAGTAGTGATAATACATAATGATTAGTTTGGTGATATCCATGAACCATCAAGTTGACCCATGCCAGCACGGATCCCTGGGGAACGACGTCAGGCTTGCAAATTTCGTATTCATCTGGGCTGACCTTGGAGTCCCGTCTCAGAGGTGTACATGTAAAGACTAGAGGTGATGACAGGAAGTCAGGGATTGCGACGAGTAAAAGAGAGGGACGCCGCACCAGTAGTTGGGCGCTCAAGTGACTACACAGTAGCAAAACGCCCCCGATCTAGTCCTCTCGTCGTCGGAACAAGGGCCAGAATCGTTCGAAGTGGATGAAGATGACGCCGACGACGAAGCAGGCTGTGCCGTACCGGGAATGATGTAGGCAACGAGGGTGAAGAATATGTCCATGCGTGCTTTGGGTAGCGGGTTTGTGAGAGAGATTAAGGTAGTTGGTCGTGAGGGCGGGGGTTTGAGCAATGTTTTGGCCGCCAGAGACAAAGCCAGAGTTATATAGAGCAGAACATTGTCGAAGGCTGTCCATGACTCCGTCTGTTCGCCAGTAATGTCCGGAATGTCCAGAGTGCGTTGTTGAAGTGGAGCCTTCAAGGCGGTGAAGCGATTATTGTCACGTCGTGAGGTAGTGTCTGGTAGTAGCGACGACTATTGTCTTTTGAAAAACATGAGGTCTTAGTATCTGAGGACAAAAGCGGTGAGACATAGATGACAATAGATCCGTACGGCCAACCGAGACTTTTGGCACAAGTGACGTCGATGTATGCTGAGCTTCCCTACGCCGATCCCTGTGTTTACTGTAAACCTCGTCAAGATGGCAGACTAGTAGCGATACAGAGAACGAACAGTCGTGCGGTAAATATAGCTAAATTGACGACGAACCGTTAATTGAAAATGGCGAATTTACGCTGAGGGGCACGGAATGTTCAAGTTCAAGGCTTACATTTCGCAAGGACCCCACTTCGCTTGCTGAACGATTCGTAGGAGCAATATACGCCCAAAACCACATAGTAAACTTGGGTATAAGCATCCCGATCAACATCAAATGTCCGATCGCGGAGAAATGTGCCGTAGACGATGTTCTTCGCGTTTAGAAACTTCGGACTCCTCCTTCGTGTCTCTACCCCTAATGTTTGTCAAGAACACCGTCAAGACGAAAGCAACCGCCGCCCATGGTATCAACGAGATGAATGCCCATCTCACGCCGTTCCTAAACCCATTCCTCACTAATTCCTGGACATCCGGTGGTAGGATGTCTATCTCCTGGATGGAACCCAACCCGCCGCTACCAGAGATTGACGCGAGGGCTGCTGCGTGTTCGGCGGAGACTGCGCCTGATGCTACCGCGTCTTGAAGATAGACACGGACTTTAGCATTGAGGACTGCAGCGCACTGAGCCAGGCCGATGGTCCCTCCGAGCGACCGAAACTACATAACCATCGTTAATCAGGATTCACGAAATCGATGGGGGCAAAGAATACTTGCGAAAAGCAGCATTGCAGAAACAATCGCCAAGCGTTCCGCTGGCTGGGAGAATCGCGCATGGATGGCTAAGGGGCCTATTGCTACACCGATACCGACGCCGGCCAGAACCATGAACCTAGAATAACAGAGTAGAAGTTATCGTTGGAAGAATATCCAGATAATTAAGCGAGGCGCACCCTTTGACGAGATTCTGCTTATCCTGTTGCATTGCCATCGAGATCAAGCCGAGCGCGATGGGGAGGAGTAGGCCACCGAATAGGATTGGGTATTTCGGCTGTCGGAACATATACATTAGAATGGATGGCAACAGTTAAAAGACAAGTTCACGTACTTGGCGCAAATGTTTGATCATGAGAGACGACAACAACGACCCGCCTCCCTATAGATGAACAATGTCAGCGATGGATAAGACATGACAATGGTTTAAGAGGTCAACTACCATCCCAGGAGCGAAATACAACAGTTGAACGCCTGCATTCGTGGCAGATAAACCAGTAGCAATGGTCATGAAGATGGCGACAAAGTAGAGCATGACAATCATCACCATCCCCGATACAAATGACGCAGCCAAAACAGCGCACACATCGTAGGACGTGAATATCGCCAATGGAATCATCGGCTCGGCAAGGAACACGGCTGACAAGTTGACCTTTGCGGTATCGGTACGTTGGCTCTCTAAGAACCATTCCCAGAAGAGGCAGACCGATATGAGCAGACCCCCTAAGACGAAGCATACAATAACTTTTGCGCTATTCCATGCCTCGTTGGATCCCCAGTTTAACGCCAGCAGGAGTAGCACACCCCCAGCGATGAAGATGAAGGCGCCGATCCAATCGATTCGAAGAAGCCGTGCAACGAATTCCTGACCTCCTTGGCTATTGTAACGAGCGTCGACTGCAGCTTGGCGATCCTTCAGTTTGTTCCGCAAGAGAATAAGGGATAGAATCATGGACACGGTGCAACAAGGAAGGCTTGTACGTTTCAGCGAAAGACTTCGATAGCATGCGGGGGAACGGCTTACTTGATTGCGAAGATCCATCGGAAGGATATACCGACTAAGGCACCGCCTATGACAGGACCAATGACATATCCGATCGTGTAAAGGAAGAACAGCAAAGTAGTCTGCCAGTTATTGCTGTCCAGCGATCTTGAATCAGAGACGATCACCCGAACGATCTGTAATAAGCATATCAATCATTTCTTTGAAACGAGGCGAATGTAAACAAACAGTAAGTAACCCGGCCGCGCCGACGCCTGCTACTGCTCTGCCTGCGAGCATAGTCTCGATGTTCAACGCACCGGTGCTGATGGCACTCCCTATCATAAAGATAAACAATGAGAGCTGTAGGGCGAAGTGTCTTCCGAAAACATCAGAAAGTGAGGCAAATAAGGGGAGGAAGGCCGTCGATGTGAGCAAATAGACGGTTCCTATGTAACTAGGAGGCAGCATTAGCTACAATATTAGACTAAGGGTGAATACTACCTCTGGAGATCTAGTCGGTTGAAAGCGGACTGGGCGTTGCAGGACATCAGCAGTGATTCAGATGCTTATCAGGAACATACAGCAATGTGAGGTTGCGCGGTTGCCACAACTAGACAAAGCTCAGCGATCCACAGAGCGGCAGGGAACGGCCACTTACCCGTATAATCAAGCGTTTCTAACAGAACTGGCACGGCGAGACAAATAGACAATGTCAACAGCCACCTCCAGTGTTCAGATTTGACCGTGGAGCGAGGCTCGAGCTCCTCTCGACGCTCATGGCCACTTCCAAATTTTCGTTTGAAGAATCGATAGGTGGCTCTGAGGAGCATCTGGACGTTGCGTGGGTGATGAGCAAGTCTACTTGCAGTTAATAAGACCCATGCGTGATCATCAGTACAGCAAGCTACAGCAGGTGCTGCGCACAGGAACTGCGTGCGTTCAACTGCGGTCGGCGAATTTTATCTTTGACTGTGATCGCAGATGTGCTGTGCGGTTCAAAAAATTAGGTTGATGCACAGCATTTGCGGGGTAGGGGAAGTCCACTTCCATCAGGTCAGTGGGCGTTCGGGTTGTTTCGGGGATGTCCGGGACAAATGCTTCAGTACGAGTACATCGCGGAACGTACAGTCGGGCTTGCGCGACGTAAAAGGGAGTTGGAAGGAGATGATTATATACGTACTTACCGGCTGGGGAAACCAAGCCGATCTAGGTTGATGACTCGCCATTTACACGAGGTCACTCCAATGCCAATGTATGAACATATCAGAAGAATTCCTTCTCGTAGCAAAACACTGGTCATAACAAAGCAGCGGAATCCTCGTGTAGAAACCGACCTCTGTAGAAACTCGAAAAAGCTGCAATATGAGCATTAAACACTCATGGATACCATGTAGTCTAATAATGAGATAAACTTACCAGGCCAGAGTGGTTTCACGTTCCGAGAAACGTCCATGTCCTTCGCATCGAGTTAAAAGTGAGGACTCGAACCCGAAAGTCGGTCGTAGGTGGTAGTGCTAGACTGCCGGACAGTGCTCGTGCCTTTGCAACAACTAGTCGCACGCCGTCAACGAGGAACTATGAAGACAAGTGGTCCAATGAAGATCAAGCGGCCGATGTTTCGATCAAGATGCAGTGGCATTGAGAAAGAATAATCGTAAAACCTTCTGGCCGTCGCGTTCACAAACAACCACGTGTCCCTCTTATAGCCCCTGTACGGAATAGTAACTTGGATGTCGGTTGGATGGACGGAGGCAATAACTTCGAGTTCATATGTTTCACCAGTGGATAGCGTATCCAGTAAAAATAGAAGTACTACATACAACGAAGGGTTTGAGCTCAAACAACCCGGGAGGTCCGATACCACCCAACGTACAGCTCTTCGGCGGGTGAAATGCAAAAGAAAAGATCTTTTCTGGAGACGTTGAAAGGGCGAACACGAGCCCAGGCGAGGTTCTACGAGCTGCAGAAGCGTCTAACGTAGATCCTTAGCACGATATCTACTGGAAAGGATTCAGTCGCACCTACAGTGAAGCCTAAGCGCATCGAATGATCACTTCGAGTTCATGCTCGCGAGTAAAGAACCCAAGGTCATCGACAGGCGATATATCTCCCAAGAGCGGAGCAAACGCTTTCTCAAGCTTCGCAACCTCCTTGGCATCGTCCTCCCATGGATCCGACAAAGAAGCTCCCGGGATAAGACCAATACTAAGGTTGACCCGCTTCAACCTCCCGAGACTATGGAGCGGTTGTATGGCGCAGCATAGCCCTTCGTATTCCTCAAGGCGGGGTGCCATGTACTCACAAGCAATCTTGATGGTAAGCTGCGTAACACAAGCGGGGTGCGGGAGGCACTGGAGAGACTCCCCTGCAAACTGGATGACCCTAGAGTACGAGGCGTGGTATGGTCTGCGTATACAAATGATGCATACGTCGGAGGGGGATATTGTCGTGCCGAGACGCGGAACATATTTGGCGACTACAAGGCAGTAAGCCAAAAGCAGACATCATGGAGAATTGGAATATAAGCTATACCATCAAGAACAAGCTTGGACAAACCGGCGGGAATCCATGAAGGAATGTCACAAGAATCACCGTCGATTGTCAAGGATTGGAGATTTGGGCAGGCAATCAAGTCGGGTGGAGGAAATCCTCTGAGCTCCAAGTTGTAAGTTGTGGAGAGAGTCCAGACGAATGGGGCCTGTTTCCACTGACGTTATCTCTTGAAAGATGTTGAGAATGTCTAGTGTCAGATCCTCAAGGGTATTTGAGCATGCGGACAGTACATGCAGCAGGTCCAATCCATTCTCCTCGAGGACCCAACTGTGAAGGACAAGACGCTTGAGAGGGGCGGCGGAGATCAGGGGCAAGATACCCAGCCTGCACAGTCTTCCGTATGAAGCCCTGGTAGAAAACCCGGCGGCAATGTATAGAGCACGTAGATTCGTAAATCGATCGAAGTAGTGTCTTTCAAGATCCAGAGCTTTGTTCGACTCAGTGCCGATAGTGATTCGAAGGTCGAGGATGTATTCGTAGAGATGAGGTGATGTGAAATGCAGGAAAGAAAGTCGAGTATTAATTTGACCGGAAATGACGATCGTGCTAAAGATGTGAGGCTGGCATATATAGTTCCACGCGCGACATGCAAGTGAACAAGAGGATAGGCCTGGAGCAATAGGCTTCTTGCAGAAGAACCGATTCTCCTTCGAGTACAGGGCGTCGTGCTGAGCGGCAAGGTCAGCGATAATATCATGGATGAGCTCGATGGGGAGCTTTTGGGAAGCGGAATTGGAAGCCAAGGTCTGCATGCTGCACCGCAAAGACATCTGAGCGGACTGCAGTCGCCCAGGAAAGCGGAGGACTTGCCTACAGATTGCTAGACAGTGGTTGCGGATCAACCACGCTTTGAGCGCTTATCTTAGGCACCTCGCACTGGCAGTTGGGCAAACACGTAGAATAGCTAGTCGTCTCGATGTTTCTCGTTCTCTCCTGACTATAGCCTCTGACTACTACCAGAGCTACACTACTGATTATTACAAGTGTTTCATGGTGAATCACCATCCGAGTTCCTCGACTGATACTCCCCAGACTCTACCATTTTCATCCGGCTTGTTGCATAGTCTCTGCCCCTTGTCCAGCGCCGTGATCCTAGCGACGTCTGATGCGTCTAACGTAGGAAGCTGTAATTCAACCAGTAAGTAAACAACACATCCCCTACAAAAAGAACTGACGTTGATATTTTGCTTCTGTCTTTCCACGTTGGAGCTCTTCGGGCAGGCGCTACCTCCTCGGGCGACGTGCCACGCCAGCACGATTTGCGCTGGAGAGACACCGTACTTGCCCGCCAGTTCAGTGATTGTGGGGTCAGTAAGGACGTTTTGATAGCCTAGGGCGAATATCATTAGACGAGTGCATCGCAACAATCGTAGCAGAGCCTCACCGGTGGGGGTGTAAGCGGTGATCAAGATGCCCTTTTTCTTGCAGTATTCAACCAAGTCGGGCTGCGCGAGGTACGGGTGCAACCTTGAAAGGTCAAGTTAGCGGACAGTGATTGATGACAATGCTTCGCTGAATGTCTTACTCAACCTGGTTAACAGCGGGAACGACTTTGGCGGTCGACAGCAGGGTCTCGAGGCTATTGTCGCATATCAGTTACCACCGAATCAACACAAATGTCTAATGCGCTTACGTCTTGACCGAGAAATTGCTCACGCCAATCGCCCGTACTTTGCCAGTATCGAGCAGTTTCTCCACGTCCGCCCAAACTTCATTAAACGACGGGGATTCAACGGTTTTGATCGATCCGTCCGGGTGTTTGGGGAAGTCGTTTCCCTCTGGAAGAATGAACTGTCTTAGAAGGAGCCGCAAGTAGGATTCGTAGGAAGGTCGTACCTTCAAGTACAACTCGTTGAGGCCAATGGACTAGGTACTGGGAACGCAGACATCATTGCGTTTGGTAAGGTCGTGCCTTTACCTAAGAATAACAACGGCACGCACGAGGTCGACATAATCAAGTCCTAGATTGTTCAAGGATTCCTGGAAGGATTGGGCTACGCGCGAGTGATGGTTCCACCTGCGCCGAGGCATAAGACAACTCTTGTTGGCCTAAATTGACACTCACGGAAGCTTCGTGGTGACAAAGATCTCTTCGCGCGGAATACCGGACTCTCGTATGGCTTTCCCAAGAGATTCTTCGGTACCTAAACAATACCAAAGTGTTAGATGCTATTAGGATTTTTACTATCGTGTACTCACCGTACATTTGGGCAACATCGATGTGCCTGTACCCAGCCTGCCGTGGTTTCAATGGTCAATCTCAGCGACCGAGATCAATTGTACGAGATCGACCGACCGACCTGCAATCCCGTCAGAAACCACCCTTTTGCCGCGGCCCTCTCTTCAGCTGACAAACCACCCCAGCCGCCCAGCCCTACATAAATTGAAAAGTGGAGAACAGTAGTTAGATAGCATCGAAGAAGGTCGGGGAGAGCGAACCGATTGCTGGGATCTTTACGCCGTTGTTGAGAGTGAGGATGGGGACTCCGGAAGACATTGTGATGCGTGTGCTGTGCGTCGGGCTGGTAGAACTCGAAGGAAGGCAAGATATACTGCCATCCTACCGCGTTACCGTGTATCTTGCCTTACTCAGCATAGGCAAGGTATTCAATGGACAGTGACAAAGCCCATTTCGCCGGCATCTCAGCGGTGGCATACGCAATTATCACGGCCAATCGTATCCCATCATATCACGTCACGTCCCCACAGACGTGGGGAAGGCTTAGGAAGATCGATCAACAGAATTCCATGTGATTCGCCGATACAAGCTGCAACGAGCTGCAACGATACAATCGTACAACGTACCTATCCCAAAATATACGAAGTGTTCTATAGCGCTCCCTGGGGGGAGGAATACTTCTTCTCTAGATCCCTTGTGCTAACCCATCCCATAGATTTCTGTCCGTAGATATAGGTGAAGATCGGCGGTGTTTACAGTCGGCCTTCGACGCGGTCCTCGATCAGCTTCGCAACCGTAGGACCGTGGACTGGTATTTCTGTGCCTTGGAAGCCCTCCGGATAGTGGACGCCAGGCTTGTCGAAGACGGAATGATACCTACAACGTCGTCGGTACTCGTATCTCATTATATGAATGGGGAAGTAGACGTACGTATCGTTCCAAACCGAGAAATGCGTCATTCCAAGAGCAGTTGTTGTCCATTGATAGTCGTGGGCAAAGCCTTCGGGGTAGAATATCTCGATAACAGTGGACAGCCGCGACGGGGGCATCAGAACGAGGTGCGTGAGTCCGTTCCCATGCACTCCAAGCATAATCTACAGGGAACCACCATGAGTACAGAGACGCTGACATTGCAGAACAACCTACAGTACTTCTCGATACCGCTCGTACTTGTGAATCCTTCGTCATCTTCTCCGCCTCCAGCAGCTGGAACTCCCATCCCTTCCCCTTTCGATCCACCAACTCCTGCAGTGCGCTAACAAGTCCTTCGTGATCTTCGTCAATGAGCTTCCTCCGATTGCCCGCTTGCCTGCTGATATACGTGATCACGATAGTCTCGGGGGCAGGCAGCTGCGTCATCGGCAATATCATCGCCTCCGGACCCCCAACACGCAACGCTTCCGCGAGGGCCGCCTGCTTCGAGGCAGGTTGCAGACTCGCGTCCAGCTGCACACCGGCGAACTTCCAAACTGCTTTGCGAATGGGCGACCACCACCCGCCAACAGCCAGCCCCGGAAGCTGCCCCCGCGTGATCATGGCTTCCCATGCCTCTGACGCCGTTCGCTGGGTGCGGCTTCCGCAGGACTGGCCGCGGAAAGCGCCGCTGCGATCAGCGAGTAGGACGAGCGGAAAGTGCCAGGCCCGTTGGTGCGTCGCGCTGTAAAAGTCATCGTGTGACGTGTTTGTCGTGCTCATCGTGACGCGGTCCTGCCAGTCTTCGGCGTGTTCGATCGTGGCGGAGGGGAAGGCAGCGCGAAGGAAATAGGCATCGAAGCCGGGGGAATCTCGCCATCCATCGGCATCGGAGTGGACGAAGATCATTCGATCGACTTTTGGAGGCGGCGAATAGACGTCGGCGTACTGGAAGACTGCATCGTAGGAAGACTCGGTGAAGGAACCTGTCCAGATGGCCCAGGCACCAAAAAGAAGCTCTGCAACCAAGTGGTAATAGTGATGAAGAAACTGGCGCGGATCATTGAACAACCACTACTTAATTGTGAGCACGCACATATTGTGAACGGAAACGGTACGCACTGTGTTCCCCTCAACAGAAACTATACGATTGAATGTTTCGCCGATCGTGAAGTCGGGCCCCCAGAGATCCTTCGCTTCTTCCGGAGTCAGGAAGTCCATATTTTCTGGCGTAGCATCACGGTCTTCTATATTATCGGGGTTGTTTTTGAAGGCGATACCAGTACTCGACATTGTTCGAATTTGAGGGAATGACTCTCTGTCGGACGTTACGATGTACAGAGTCCCATGGGCCATGTAGAGATTGCGGAAAACGGTCCATCCCGGCGCGTGCTGAATGATCGTGGTCTCGGGGATAACAGGCGCGAGATCAATGGAATTTGTAGGTTCGGGAGCCACGGTCTCCGTAACGGTTTCGGTGACGGTGGCAGTTCGAAACTGTTTGATCGTCCTGGTGGCATGCCGGGTTGTGTAGACGGTGGTAGTTGCTCTACCAGTGAGTTTTGCAGTAGTGTGATCGAGAGCGATGGGGTATTGATTGAAATGGGTATTGACCGTGATTCTATCCGGGATGAGGAACCACGCAGATAGCAGGTACATGGACGCGGCCCCCGCAACGAGGAGCAAAATGTCTCGCGGGGACACTAAACGGGAGATCATCGTGGGCGGACGCAAGGAGGGGGTAGTGGTGACCAAAGGCAACCCTTCTTCTCCAAGACTTCGCATATAAGTGTTCGGTCGGCAAAAGACGGTTAAGAACCAACGAATCTAACCAAAAATTGACAGGGAGCTGTCATGAGCACGCAGTGCAGACGCGTTGTGGGAAGGTCCTGGTCAGCGGTTGATGAGCGTCAAGCAAAGAACCGAGCGCGTACGTACAAGTTGCAAAGATGATGTCTCGGGTCCGGTATGTCCTTCGGGCGTTGGCCTGAATGGAGGCAGGAGAAGTGGATTTCATGGTATGTTTGCCGGCCGTATTAAATATAGCTGTAAGTATCAAACAACGTTTGTTCTGATCAGCACGCAGTATGGAAGACGAATTTCGATGTCGATCCCAAGCCTAGGCCGATGTACTGCAAATTTCATGATCAGGAAGTCGAATAGATTGTGGGCCAAGGACTTCGGGGGGGAAGTGCGTTAATTAGATGCTAGGAGGTTGAAAAGTCGCAGCACTGGCCTCGGTGCCTGGGCTCATGGATGAGAAAAGGGGACTGAAGTTGAAGTAAATTATGAGACGGCTTCACACGTCTAAGAATACAAAACAATCTACGCTATACTACTTGAGACTACAGAGGAAGCTCAAGACCTTCTGATAATTGTACCCCGGCGCGGCAGGCCGCCGCGAGAAGTCATGTATAGAATTGGTCAACCCAACTTGGTCAACCTTCAGCGAGAATCCATTTCTTCGGCTTCCGACGAGTCTTTGTCGAAAGTGTGCAGCATGGGCAAACTGTGAATAAGGTCAGGGCCTTCCTCGCCTTTCCAAACCGTCACAAGCATCTAGACTCTAGAGTAACTTCTCCGATGGGAGCATACAGTAAGCCTCGATACGCTGCACATTGTGGGTTTTACCAACCGAGAATCTCCAACATCATGATCAGCTCGACAGTTACTCAGTGGTGACGACCATGTCGTAGACGTATTAGTGGAAGTGGATCATGATGTAGGAAACGAGAATCAACATCGATGAGCCCTGACAAGGTGTGCGATACTACGACTGCACCATCTTCATCCTACACCTACATTGGCATCCATATTGACGAGGATTTATCAAGGGAGCTACCTAGTGCGTGCACAGGCATTCAACGTGACTGGTTGACCGACTAGAGATGCAGCCTTGAGCTTGAGGACCGTGACCGAGGCCTTGAACTTCACTGCACCGCTTCAGGCAGTCCCCTTCGCAAATAAGAGGCGTATCTTGTGGCACACTACTTAGTATGAGGACTCAAGAAGCGAAACGTTGACTTGCCGAACGACACGCTCATACTTTGCAGCATGGAGCATTCGGCCACGAGGCATCCTTTCCTCCCTTCATCGCAGCCGCAATGCAGACGAAGCAGACCGGCATGATCCATGACTCGCCAGTGGGCTGCTTCCCGCATCATTTCCGCTGCTATCGAAATTGGGTTGGATGAATCAGCGTACGGATTATAAATGTCGACGTCACTCAGTTGACGGCCAATAAATACATGGGCCATGGTTGGACTGGTTCATAGCCTGCTCGATTCGAGTCTTCATCAACTACCACATAATCCACAATGCCCTCTATACCGATTTATACTCTCAACAACGGAGTAAAGATTCCAGCGATTGGTGAGATCAATATGTATCTGCACAGATAACAATGACATTGACTTGCATATCTACTTAGGGCTAGGCGGCTGGACTGGTTTAGACCCTAAAGAGCAAGAGGCGGCCAGAGGATGGTTTCTGACGGGACTACAAGTCAGTAATCATACCCTTCATTCACATAAGTCCGTCGAAGATAACAGCAACTATGACAGGCTGGGTATAGACACGTCGACGTAGCGCACATTTATGGTAAGGAGATACACCAGTCTCCTCGCTGTATAACACATTTACTCACAACTTAACATCTGTAAGGCACCGAGGAATCCCTTGGGAAGGCCATAAAAGAATCAGGCCTTCCACGCGAAGAACTCTTCATCACGACGAAGCTCCCGTGAGTCAAGCTCTCTATTCCGCGAGAAATACCTCATGTAGTACCGTCTGTATATTTTGTAGATGGAGCCACCATTCCCGCGTAGCCCAGTCCTTCCAGGATTCCCTGACCAACCTAGGCCTCGATTATGTCGATCTAGTGAGTATTGTTATCCACAAAATCAGCCTTGGTGCTAATCAAATAAACACCTAAAGTACCTCCTCCATTGGCCGCACCGAGTTGCATACGAAGGTCCGTTACTTCTACTCAAATTTCAGTTCTCGTGTATTAATACTGCGCTTTTAAGAGGGGAATTACCTTCCCAAAGGCCCAGACGGATCTCTCCGAGTCGTCGAATCGCCCTCCATGGTCGAGGTCTGGGCCGACATAGAGAAACTGCTCGACACCGGGAAAGTACGGGCCATCGGCGTGAGCAATTTCTCGATAAAGAAGTGAGCGCTCCTTTCTTATAGTTTCGCGACGCGATATTTGATGTATGGGATCGCGGAAAGTCTGGAGATCCTTCTTAAATCGGCGAAAGTCGTTCCCGCCGTTAACCAGGTCGAGTAAGTCGTTCGCAGGAGTTCACCGACCGATATTTGCTCATCAGGGGCTTGAAGGATGCACCCATACCTCGCGCAACCCGAATTGCTGGAGTATTGCAAGAACAAGGGCATCTTGGTTGCTGCGTATACCCCTACAGGTGGGTTTGGTATCACTATTGACGGCGCGCGCCCTCGTCTCACAATCTTCACCTTAGGTTATCAGGACGTTCTGACTAACCCCACCATCGTGGGATTGGCAGGGAAGTACGGTGTCGCCCCCGTGCAAGTAGTCTTAGCTTGGCATATCGCCCGCGGCGTCGTGGCGGTCCCGAAGAGCAGCAATAAAGAAAGGCAGAAGCAAAATATCACGGTGAGCGTTTCTGTCTATTGGTAGGGAAAGGATCCGTGTACTTACTCGTTGTTGGGACAGCTGCCAACGCTTGAGCCATCGGATATTGCAAAGATTACGGCTCTAGACAGAGGAGAGCGGCTTTGCAACAAACCAGATGAGAACGGCAAGGTCTATGGCGCCACGATGGAGGTCCTCGGGTGGTGATCGCTGAGCAACTTAAGGCGCAATACTGTTTGGCTACGGCAACTGTTTATAGGATTTGACGCGTTGACGTATGAGCGTCGAGGAGTTAGGATGGTGAACAACGGAGGAAGTGTGATTGCACGGGTAGATTGAAGCGTTGACAATAGCGGGTCCTATATTTGACACACCGTAGTAGCGAATGATATCTTACAATGTTCTGGTCCATTTCCAAAATTTCAGCAATTCACCACCCGAGCTGCTCGGCCGTTGCACCAAAGAGGGTGCCATTTTCGTCTAGTTTCGCACAGATCCTCTCTCCTTTGTCCAGAGCTGAAATCTTGGCAATGTCCGATGGATCTAGTGTTGGCAACTGTTCATCCCGTTCATTAACATAAATGACATCAACACTCAAAATAGTATGACTTACATTCAGGTTTTGCTTCTGTCTTTCTGCATTGCTGCTCTTCGGTATGGCGATACATCCACGGGCGAGGTGCCAAGCTAGCACCACCTGCGCAGCGGAAACGCCGTACTTTACCGCTAACTCGGTTATAGTTGGATCGGAAAGGACTTTCTGATAACCTGGAACAAAGAACATAATGTGAGCATGCGCACGATGCTGATCTCTTCACAACCCTTGTTACCGGTAGGTGTATATGCCTCGACGGCGATGCCCTTGCTCTTGCAGTATTCAACCAGCTCATTTTGAGCGAGGTACGGATGCAACCTTGCAAGTGGCGGTCAGTGTGTGGCGTGTCGCGCTTTCAGGGCCGCTTACTCGAACTGGTTAACGGCGGGAACGACTTTAGCGGACTTCAGAAGGATCTCGAGGCTAACGATGCCCACATGTCAGTCAGATATCGCGTCACTAGATTCATCTCTGCCGCCCACTTACTTCTTGATTGAGAAATTGCAGACACCGATTGCCCGAACTTTTCCGGTGTCTAGCAACCTCTCTATTTCGGCCCAGAGCTCCACGAAAGACGGGGATTTGGCAACTTTGATCGACCCGTCTGGGTGTTTAGGATAAAATTCCCCCTCTGAAAGTAGGCACGATGTTACGGCACCCACATGTGCTCTCAAAGAACGATTTACCTTCGTATTCGAACGGAAAAGGCCAATGGATCAGGTACTGCGATGAATATTCGCTTTCGTTAGTCATGTCTTCAAGACTGACAGTGAAGAATATTCACTAGATCGACGTAGTCAAGAGCTAGATTCTTCAAAGACTCCTGGAAGGATTCGGCCACACGTGAATGGTGACCCGCGCTGCGGATAGAATGATTAGACATGACGTGTCAAGTTCAACGCGGAGCTCACACTCACGGAATCTTCGTCGTGATGAAGAGCTCCTCCCGAGGGATACCAGATGCCTTTATAGCCTTCCCAAGACTTTCCTCGGTACCTGGTAAGAGAGAGTAAGCCCCGCGTGCCAACCGGTCGTCGCTGGGGACCCACCATAAATTTGGGCTACATCGACGAGCCTGTACCCAGCCTAAGGTGATCATAACATGAAGTCCTAGGAACGCAGGGGGATAAAACTTCGCCTAACCTGTAATGCAGTCAGAAACCAGTCTTTTGCAGTCTCCCGCTCCGCAGGGTGATAAGTACCGCCTCCCAATCCTAGAAGCCGTACGTATCAGGAAGCACACTAATGTTAAAGCTTCGCTCAGAAACATACCGATGGCTGGTATTTTGACACCATTGTTGAGAGTGAGAATGGGTATCGGGGACATATTAGATGCAACGGCGTATTGCTGGAGCAGATGATTGAATGTACACAATCTGGTGTCGGAATCCTGCACTTAAGTACTGTTCAAGGGGTTCAGAACGGTCCAGGACTAAAGCATATCATAATGCCCTTTTCACCGGGATTTACAATGAGCTGACTCATTGTCTTGCGATGAACAGAGAAAGTTCAGGGACGATATGCCGAGACTCACGGACATGGGCGTGTCTTCCTGACAATCCTCTCACGAGAACTACCTTCGGGGATGAGCATTAACACAAACGATACGAAAGGCGCAACACATACAGTGAAGCACGACATAAATCCCCAGGGGCAAGCCTTGGGGTTGGATGCAAGGAGGGTGGGTGACCGGCATCCCAACCGGCAACTCGATCTTGCAACTCGATCTTGATCACTGTTACCCTGAGTCACTGACACGATCATAAATGCGGTTCGCCACCATCCGATATACTCCCATTCATCGAGTACATGCGTCTCGTATATCATGCATAGTATCTCACCATATCCACACCGCCTGAATGGATCGCCATCGTCTTCTGTCGCTCACCACCCAAGCTGCTCCAGCGTCATTCCAAATACTAAACCAGCTTCATCTGGCTTGACGCACAATCTCTCCCCCTTGTCCAAAGCCGTGATCTTTGCGACGTCCGATTTCTCCAACGTCGGCAGCTATTTACATAGCGAATAAGCGAAACAGTTCCTCCTGAGAACATAGAAACACGTACGTTGATGTTCTGTTTCTGCCTTTCTTTGTTACTGCTCTTCGGTACCGCAACGACACCGCGAGCGACATGCCACGCCAATACAATTTGCGCGGGGCTGACGCTGTACTTTCCAGCCAATTCCGTGATAGTGGGGTTAGTAAGAACATTCTGATAACCTGGAAAGAGTATTAAGATATCAGAGAGCGGCTCACTATCACTAGACATTCCTTACCGGTAGGGGTGTAGGCAGTAACCACGATACCCTTGTTCTTGCAGTATTCAACTAGGTCGGGCTGAGCGAGATACGGATGTAGCCTTTCCAGTTTCACGTTAGTAGGCGGCGATATTTGCGTGAAAAGACCTGAAAAGACTTACTCGACTTGATTGACAGCTGGGATAACTTTAGCGGACTTGAGGAGAATTTCCAGGCTGTTGGCGTATGTCAGCTTCGACATCCTGATAAGTCGTGTCTTGTACGTACTTCTTGACGGAAAAATTGCTGACGCCAATCGCTCGCACCTTTCCGGTATCTAGCAACTTCTCCACGTCGGCCCATATTTGGACGAACGAGGGAGAATCGAGGACTTTAATTGACCCGTCTGGGTTCTTGGGAAACGCGACTCCCTCTAAAGCGAAGTAAGTGACTGTATTTCGAAATCCAGAGTTTAGTAAAATGTCGTACTTTCGTACGCAAACGGGAACGGAAAATGGACAAGGTACTGTAGGCGACGACAGTGAGCGTTGACGAATTTGATATATCAGAGAATAATAGGCACCAGGTCAACGTAGTCGAAGCCAAGGTTATCCAAAGATTCCTGGAAGGATTCGGCCACACGCGAATGATGGCCTGCCCTACGAGATACAGACACATCGGATCATGGGTGAGTTCATTCACGGATGCCAGACTTACGGAAGCTTAGTCGTAATGAAGAGTTCTTCACGGGGGATACCTGATTCCCTCACGGCCTTTCCGAGCGATTCCTCAGTACCTTGAGATGATCGCAAGGAATTCAGTTGAGCGTGCTCGGGAAAGAATTCGTAGGCCCACCATAAATTTGCGCAACGTCAACATGCCTGTATCCAGACTGCCATAAACATGAGTTAGATGGCAGGGCCATTGGGAGGTCCAATAACGGACCTGTAAGGCGGTCAAAAACCACCCTCTCGCAGCCTCTTGTTCGTGAGGTTTTTCGCCGCCCCATCCACCCAATCCTAGGTGAAATGCCGAGGCCATTCAGCAGGATATATTTGAGACATGAACGGTTCATCGTACCTATGGCAGGCATCTTCACGCCATTATTGAGGGTGAAAGTGGGTATGGATGACATGGTTGAGATGTAATATTATGCTTGATAGGCTAGTGAGGAGAAGGTCTAGTGTAGATTATGAGCGATGTACCTTTTAATACCAGATGTTTTCGACTGACTCAGCCTGGGCGAAACATACCGCATAAGGACCATTATACTTGGGTTTGTAATAGGATTATTCATCCAGTCCCGAGGGAGCGAAATGGGAGAAGAGGTGTACCGCGATATAATTCTAGATAGAGTCGCTTTGTAATTGTCGAAGGTGCAACCAGTGGCGTTCAGCTCCAAAAGGGAGAAAGCAAAGAATGGTGCAATGGCCTACGGGACAAACACAACGACTGCGGAGATCAAGAGGAACATGCTTACTTCCGAGTTGTGAGCAGACTAAGCCTCTACTCTGCCTATTCTCTGGCATCTTGAACGTCGCCTTACATTCCACTTCGGGCGTTGACAGCGTTCAAACGTTCACTCCCCGAGCCTAATTTGCCGATTAGCCTACCACTACTAGGCCATTTGATCCTGCGAACGTCCTAAAGACCGTCTGTGATTGCGGCCTGCCAGATGGCGAGTCTGTTTGTTGTGGAGTATAGGGATTCGGCGGACGAGTGGCCAACACTCTGCGTGAACGACAGTACAGCTCAGTCGAAATCCTGCAGTCCATTGAATGGGTCCTTGAACAAATCCCTTCTGTGGAATACGGGAATGCGAGGGACGCGTAAGCCTCAGGCTGCGACGGTGGCGATGGCATCCTTCGGTAAGAATTGTTAACAATTGACCTCGAAGACTAGGTCTTGGCGCGGAGGTATTGCCAGACCAGCACATTCTGGGAGATAGCGAATGACTTCGCTCAACATAAGGCATTGAAAATTCCAGGCGCAGAAGTTTTGGTATGCTCTGCTAGGGCGAACTACAAACTGTTCCAACTTCCGTCGCTGAACGCGTTCGATACAAGACACGCTATGGGTTCGTTCCGTCAACCCGGTCGCAGTAACCAGGCTGGTTTCGCTTCCACAAATGAGTGTAAGCATTTTATTCATTGAAAAAAAGCGCAATGAAGAGAATTGAATACTTTACTGAATGCACATACGCCGAGTCTCGTGCTTGAGAACCGAGTTTGCTCCTCGTTTGCAAGAAGCAGTGCAGGTTCTCCTCGCAAGGTAGGTTGGCAGTGTCGCGGCGTAGACCCAAGTACTGTATCTCGCATCTAATGGCACAATGGAGAACAGTAACTGGGTAGCCACAGGACCTGCCATCCGTGTGCTATACTCCCACCAGGGGTCGTGGTCGACTAGCTAGGGGTACGCGACCCAAACACCCCAAACGCGTCCTGTACACTCGAAAGTCCACGAAATGGCCGAAAGAAACGTAGCATTCAAGACTATAGCCGAAACTGAAAATACTGTGATGATTGATCCCAGCGAAACGTAGCTCGAGCTCTAAAAACGAAGATAGATCTACCGATGCGACGTGTCTGGCGAAGAAACAGTGCCACAGTATGGACGAACCCGAAAGCGAAGTTAAATCCGGCGCTACATTGGTGAAAATTACTTCACTTCCGGATGATTTCCTAGCACTTGCAAAGGTTGGGACCTCTGTCCCCTGTTGGAATCTCCACTTCATGACAGCTGAAAAGCAGTTGGAAAAACTACTACCACGACGGATATGAGGAACAGGCGGGGTATATCCAGAACAAGTCTCGAGAAAAGGCCGCAAAATAGCTACGCCATATCTAGAATACTCCGTAGGCGGGAGGAAATTTCTAGCTTACACGTACGTGCATCGTCTTCTGCACCGAATTGAGATAATGTTGAACTTGGTGCGTACGAAACATCTGGTCTTGGACATTGGGATTTCTCATTAACATCTCACAGTGCCGAGTATTTGGATGGGGACGCGAATGTCCGCATCAAGAACGAAGTTGGCGAGGTGATCTAGGCCATTGAGATATCCAAGCGGAACGATTTGATCGATGACATTATTCCTCTCATTGCTACGACTCCTGACGATACTTCACTTCTATCCAACGTCCGCTCAAGAATGAGGAACACGGAGCAACAGACTTGAAGTTCGTTAAGAAGGGGTCTATTTGACGCGCACACTGCGATCATGAATGAAATCCAGGGCTCCCGAATTCCGGTTCGGAGACGTTGTGTATGGGAAGTACACTCCTGAAGTTCCTCAGAAGGGGGAGGCGCAACACGATCCAACCGTCGCAAAAGACATCGCACAATCGTAGATGATTATATCAGGAAAGCGGAGGGCTACCCCATCGAGACAGATGCTACGTATCGGAACCTCCCCATTTCACTCGTCCTTTCCTTGATTGGCTCCAGATGCTCGGTGAATGGCCGGACAAAGTCGAGGCAGAGGTGACTTGGAATGCTATACGCCAGTGGATGATAATCCTTTCGGAGTGAACGATATACTACTGATGATGTCTTACTAGTGAATATTGCCTAACGGTCCTTCGACTCACAGAGTGTGTTGATGCACTGTTCGTTGTAGTTGCGAAGGCAACTGCTGGTACCTATCAGAGGTTATTCGTGCCATGATCAAACTCTATGCTTGGAAGTACACGCAGGAGCTCGCGAGGTACACACCGAAGACAACAAATCACGGTAGCTCTTCGTCCCCAATCTACCCAATGTTCTTCTAGAGTTTTATAAGCACACGCAGAGATTGAAACGTTCCACTGTGTTGTCGCTTTACGTCTGCTCCTAAATTGAAATCATCCCTTATCAGTGTGGTACCAGTTTGAAATACGGATTGTTCATCGAAATGGCGGCAATGATGAAAGCCGTGATATTCCCAAGCAAGGTGTATTCTTACCTATGAGAACGCCATGAAATATGTGCACGAATTGCCTAAAACACCTTGCGATGTTGCGCTCATGACGGCGCGCCCGGCATATCAATATCCAACGAGTAGAGTTATGATGAAGCTGGTCATTTGTTGTGAAGGAGAGGGCATTTCTACGTGAGTAAATATGTATGGTTTAATGAACGATAATCTTCTGTGCGCTGAGAAAATCGGGTGTCGTAAGCGTACACGTATGATGGATCTGAAACGCGATGCCGCATTGATTCCCCCGCAAGTTGTGATCATCGTCTATGAATTACGGTGATAGTTGGTTGGCAACCGTCTGAACGTGTCTTCTCGTTGGTGTTGCATATTTAATATCAACCTGAGATCATCTGATCGGTGAATCCTCTCATACTACATATACGAACGAGTCAGAATGAAGTTTCCCCAGTCTTGGTCACTCACCCTATACCTTATTTTCTTTCTTCCTTTCGTTCTACCTACGACATGGACTCTGGCAGTCCACGAAAGCGCGCTCTTCTTATCGGCATTGAATATGATGGTTCCACAGACCCGGAGCTTCAGCCTCTCAAAGGGCCTGCGAAAGAAGCGAAACAGCTGGCCTCGCTTTTACGAAGTAAGCGTCTTCAGACCCGCTGTAGTTGACTCCTGGCCGAACAGATTCTAGAGCAGTATAACTACCATCCCGAAGATATAATCATATTGCAGGATAAAGCCAGGAACTTCCTTCGTCGGCCGACACGGGAGAATATAGTAAGTCGTCATGTCGCGGTGATAAAGGGCGTGTACTTACTATGTTTGCGGCAGCTCCGCGAGATCGATGATCTCGTGGCAGATGTTGAACCAGGCGACCAGATCCTATTCCACTGTATGGGCTTTATCATCTGTGCTTCAGCTTGACTGACGCTATTAAGATTCGGGCCACTGTGGGCAATATCCTCGGCTGGACGGTACTGAGGAAGACAATCTCGACGAAGGTCAGTTCGCAGCGTCACTCCGAGAGGCATCACCGACGTACTGACCTTGTGATTAGCAATAGAAACGCTAAATGGCCCTATTCTGGATGATGTAAGTTTCATAGCCCGTAATCGTCAGAGATTTCAGTACTCAACTTGTACAGATATTGAAGGAGCGTCTGGTTGACCCGTTACCAGCTGGATCCACACTTGTGGTAGGTGCTGTTCTGGTCGCGAATACTTGTGAAACGTACTGAAAGCCTATTGGATTCAGGCCATACTCGATACATGCCACTCTGAAACACTGCTTGGTAAGGCCACCCAACTCCAACAATCGGTTTAATAGACTCACCGCTTCAAGACCTCCCTCATTATCACTGCAACAGAGTTTACGTGCCATATGAAAATGCCGGCAATACTGAGGGTGATTACGCAAGTAAGTTAGTTCACCGACGAAGGTTGATTCCGCTGACTTAGCGTAACACCTTTCCCAGCCGCCAACTGGAGACTACAGCGCCTGAAAGGGATGAAGGCACCCCGTCGCCAGCTTCACATGGAGTACGCGAGATCGGCCGACGACCCTTGCATAAAGATGAAGGCCAAATCCTTATCCATACAAGTCCCGAGAGCGACGAGTTTAGTGGTTCTACCTGGCAGTGTACGGTGTTCCTCTCCGGATAGCGAGATCACATTCACCGCATCTCCGATGCAAGATCACCATCACCATTGCCCTCCAACCCCCGGGCTGAACGATCTGAAGCCTACTGTGGTAATGCGAACAATACGTCTTCCTCTCACATCGCTGACAAAGTGGACTGTACATGCCAGATTGCCATCTCTGCAGCCAAAGATTCTCAAGCAAGCTACCTGTCAATAACTAAGGTAGGGTTTCTGTACGATGAGGTAGCTAATTTGAGCTCACCGGGACCGTGCGCCAGATCATAGTAGACATTCTCCGTAAGTGATATAATGTCATCCTTGCAGATCTTCTTCAAGGGATTCCTATAGGCAAACATCGAGAGCTCCCTCTTGAGGACCTAGTTACTCAAGTCAGGTAAGGAATGCCCATTTGTAAGAAATGGGGGAAAACTCACAGCAGAATAGCCACAAAATGTACAAGGAGGCTAGACGAAAGCGGCCGGTAGACGACGAACATGACAAACCTCAGTACTCACATCCCACGGTGCGCGAGCTGCTCTTAATCTGCAGATGTACCGTTTACCATTGACAACTGACAGGTGTCGAGTCTTTCATATCTGGCAAGTCCCTTGTATTTTAGCGACATTAGTTCAGGGCTGACCGAGTTGCTCGCATTTAAAGCATCCAAGGACGAGGTTCACTCTATAGCGGAGCCTCATGTCGACCTCGACCTCTCAGCAACGTGCTTGAATACGAACTTTGATTCATTGGTCCATTTCCTGAGCGTCGTTTAACATTCATATTGGTTATCTAGTTGATATTTAAATTCTGAAAACTCACCAGAAGCTCGATGGTTGAAATCCGGAGTGTAGCCGGAAAGCTGCGAAGGAGGTGCTCGTAGGCTCAGTAGAGCCGGATGATCTACAGTAAGTTAGAACCGTCGGCAGTACTGTACAATGAGGATGGATTGAAGGAGCGAGGAACCGCATATGTGGAATACAAGACTTGATAATTAATGTTGAGAACATATTTGCATCGAGAGCCCGCAGAGTCTTCTAGGAACAGTGCGGGCCCGGGCTCGTTGACTGGACCAAGTTTGTTGGGTGGACCTTGCCTTCATGGAACGTCGATAGTCGTTGGGGGATACGAGTAATACTCGTATTGAAGTTCCGGAGGGGATGCTGGGAACAGCTTGGATTTGTAAGAACGAAAGAAGATTTGCCACACCTTAAATTACAGAGTGGCTACGAACACATCTAGGATGACTCCTCAAGGGCTCACAGATCACCACCCGAGCTGCTCCTTCGTAATCCCAAAGAACTTGCCATCCGCATCTGGCTTGCTGCACACCCTCTCTCCCTTGTCCAAAGACGAGATTCTGGCGACATCTGACGGCTCTAACGTCGGCAGCTATCCATTGACTGAGTTGAAAATCTGCCTCTTCGTACCAATATAGAAAGACTTACAGCTATGTTTTGCTTCTGCCTTTCCTTGTTGCTGCTCTTTGGTACCGCAACGACGCCGCGGGCGACGTGCCACGCCAATACGATCTGCGCAGGAGAAACTCCGTACTTGCCAGCCAACTCCGCGATGGTGGGGTCAGAAAGCACGGTCTGATAACCTGAAGCGGAGACCATTAATCAAGACGACGAAACGTTAGAATAGCAGGCATTCTTACCGGTGGGGGTGTAGGCAGTGGTTACGATGCCCTTGCTCTTGCTGTATTCAACCAGGCCCGACTGCGCGAGATACGGGTGCAACCTTATAAGTAGTGTATTAACGCACATTGACACGCGCTTTGCGAAACACTTACTCAACCTGGTTAACAGCAGGGACAACCTTCGCAGAATTGAGCAAGATCTCGAGACTGTTGTTGATCAGGTATGTCAAATTGCACCTTACGTGAAAGCCGATGTGCTTACTTCTTGATCGAGAAATTGCTAACGCCAATCGCTCGCACCTTTCCGGTATCGAGTAACTTCTCTACATCGGCCCAAGTTTCAACAAATGTCGGGGAGTCAGCCACTTTTGGTGTTCCATCTGGGTTCGTGGGGAAGTTGACTCCCTCTGAAATAAAACACATTCACGTTTGAAATCTAGTATTTGGTGACATAACTTACTTTCGTACGCCAATGCGAAGGGGAAATGAATTAGATATTGCGAGCATTGTCAACTATAGTCAACATTTAGGTTGATTCGACACGGAATGATACTTACTAGATCAACGTAGTCAAGACCGAGATTTTCCAAAGACTCCTGGAATGATTCTGCTACGCGCGTATGGTGGCTCGGTCTGAAAGTTAAGATTGTAGGAACAAGTCAACTCGTCGCAGAGATTGCGCTCACGGTAGCTTCGTCGTGATAAAGAGTTCTTCACGCGGGACGTCTGATTCTCTTATAGCCTTCCCAAGGGCCTCTTCAGTACCTGATAGGGAATAGGTCGTCATATAATGGGTCATATTGCCGTCCCATGTGTCGCCACGAACCGTAGATTTGTGCTACATCAATGTGTCTGTACCCGGACTGACGACGTTAGATGATGGGTCGCCGGACAATGATCTGACAACCAACCTGTAACGCGGTCAGAAACCACTCTCCCGCCTTCTCCTTCTCCTTCTCATCACGACCAGCCGCGCCGCCCAGTCCTGAGAAAATGTGATCGCCAATCAGCGCAGCCCCACGACGCTCTACCCGTAAACCGTACCAATGGCTGGAATCTTCACCCCATTGTTGAGAGTATGGGTAGGTACGGAGGACATGTAATGCGATAGTGTCGTGCGATAGACTGGTTGAGGATAAGATCTGTTATGATCCCCATGGTTTTGGCAGCTTTAATTGTATCCTCGTACCTCAGAACCGACTAATTGGCCTGGTTCAAACACATCATAATATCGCCACCGGGATTTATATAAGACGCTGATTCATCCACCTCCTGCAGCCACGCAACGGGCAGGTACAGCATAACATTTACTGGCAGTGGGATTAGAGTCGCTTGGTAATCCATGGATGCAATTGGATCATCTGAGGCCGAAGAGCACGGCATTATGATACGATAATAGGCCTAAAAACGAAGTCATCGACTGCAAAGATCTGAAAACGAAGCAAGCTTACCTTGTGCATATATCGCTGGCTCCATTTCAGTGTTGTCTGCCGGGGCGGAGCAACGAAGGCGCGCCAAGATCTTGAACGGACGTCGTCGGTATAGGCTCGAGCTCTGGGAGATGATTTTCTTGCAAAAGGCCTTGTGGTCACTCGAACCTCTGACGCTTCTAGCGGCCCTTGAATCGGGGGTAGAAATTCACACCAGGGTCGCATTTACATCCACGCGTGGGATTTGAAATCCACATCCATCGTCCCGCAGAATGGTCAAGAGAAAGGTAGCGCATGAGCCAGACGATGATATTGAAGTTGCGATCCGCCCCGTCAAGAAGCAACTCGACAACAACAGATGAAGACGAATCGGACATGAAATCAGCGCGGTTCGCCACCCTTCTGAAGGATGCCCTGGCTCTTGTAAAAGATATTGACGACGGCTCCTCTATTTCCGGAATATACGTGCTTCTACACGCTCGGACTCTTGCGAACTCAATACTAAAGTCCATCCCAGAGGATCCCGTGATAAAGAAACTTAACTTGGAGGGTAACAAAAAGCGTATCGACTTCATGCAGCAGCTGCGAAAAGCTGCGAAACGTTGCCCGCCATTACCTGGTTATGGAAAGAACTTCTGATCATGACTGCAGTTCAAGATGCCGATTTGCTTTCCTCGACACTGCTCGACGACCAGCGGAGATTCAACGAAACAGAGCGCGTATTCAATCTGATCAAGAAACTAGGTTGGTTAAAACAAAACGAGCCAAGCCTTATGAGCAAAAATATTCATGCGCTCTTATGCAATTAATTGGGTAAAGCCAAAGATGATGATGATCGGTTCGACAAGCACTGGACACCCGAGATGCGCGCAGTGGCAGAGAAGTTGGTTCTACATAGGTATTGCAGCGGAGCCGACATTATACCTTTTTAACAAAATTGTCAACGATACTAACAGAACCCCCCTCGCAGCACATGTGCGCAAAGACCGCGCCTCGGATTCACCCAGAATTCCGATGATGGATGCCGTTGAGATATTCAGGAGGGGCAGCCTGTTCGAGGACATCGTGCGTCTCATACCTTCTATATACGATAGCGGAACGCTCTGCGCCGTAGTTGGCGCCCTTGCCAACGCTCGCTCGAAAAATGAAGAGCACGGTGTAATAAACTTGAAAATGGTCAGGGGAGGGTTGGCCAACGCGCGCACGAACGTGATGGGATGGGCGAGATAGAGGAAGCGTTCCCAGGGCTTGACGGTGCGGAAGGCTGGCTCGAAGACGAAGTTTATGCAAAGTTCGATCCAGAAGTCCTCCAGAAAGCCGCTGGCAGCTAAGTGGAGCCGTCGTAAAAGAGATCGAACGGATCCTGGACGAGTTCGTCGACCAAGCGGGCGGCTCTTGCTATGGAGATCGTCAGAGCAGATATAGATTAGACGAGGAAACACCATGATTCTTGATTGGTCTCAGGCGCTCGTGGAGTGGCTAGCCAGATGGTGTACGATGGAAAACAACCGATGATCTATATAAGAACGATTCTTCGGCTCATGCTAGGTGCTGATATTCGGCCGGTCATGGCTGCGAAAGCAGGAGACCGTCCCTTTGCCAAGGGATCCGTACCATGATCAAGATGTACGCGTGCGAGAACGTGGGGGCGTTATCGAGGTATTTCCTGAAAAGAGAAGTGGTGTAAAATATCCTGCATTTGCCTAGTGTTGCAGCCGAATGTCTCGGTGGGAGAAGCAGTGGCAAGTGTACATCGAATATTTTGCCAGAATGTGAAGCAAATGGTGTTTTGGACCAATCGAGTCGTATCAGGTTGTCGCGAATAAATATCACGTTCCCACCAGGGCGATCCCTATCCATTGATTTACGTACATGTTGAACGCGTCTTGGGCAACGCTTTTCGATTCTGCCTCATTCCACGAAAATGGCTCGAAGAAAGGCCTCCAGACCAGCCGCGAATGGCAAAGGCGCGACGCGTCCAGCGAAGAGGCGGCGCGTCGCGAACACAGACGCCGAAGACGAAAAATCGGACGCGACGTTGGCAATGCTCAATGCCCTTTTGGAAGGTGTCCTAATTCTCGCAAAGGAAGTAGGCCATGTATCTGCTGCTGGACATCCTGCCTCGCGACGCGCTCGGAATCTCATGACTTCGATCTCAGACGCCCTCCCGGAGGACCCGGCTATACAAACGCTCGACTTTGATGGTCACCGGAAGCATATTGGCCCTGTCCTGGAGAGGTTGAAGAGAGTCCGTGGAACGGACTGCGTTGATGATTTCAAGGATCAATGGGATTATATGAGAGAGATATCAGAAGATATCGCACAATGGCTACCCAATATTTGGGATGTCCTTGCGGGTGGAGATCTCTTTCTTGCGCGTACGTGCATCGTGTGCTGCGCCGAGGCCGTTCAATCGATACGGAATGCAGGCACTGCGTGCGTACGAGCCATTCTCCAGACCTTTTTTGCTCCTGATTATCTCACAGCGCTGATTACGGAGACCACGACACGGATATTTAGATCGCAGACGAAGACGGCGAGGAGATGTCCTGGTCGCATATTAGCGATGCCCTAACCTGTTTTTGGAGAGAACTTTTGATAAAAGCGGCAACTCGAAAGGCAGACTCGCTTTCACCTATCATCTACGCCGATCTACAGACATTTGATCAAACAGAGGATGTATTTGGGTTAATGAAAGTACCAGGTATTTCATTACGCACCCTGTACGAGTGCAGTGCTCATTTAAGCTCCTGGTCAGACAATGACATTAGAGGGAGAAAACGCTTCAACGAGCATTGGACGCCTGAGATGCATGAGACTTCGGAGAAGCTGATTTTGCAGAGGCAGAACGCGCTCGTCGAGGAATTCATGGGGAAGCCAACCTTGAAGCTATACAGGAAGATTGCCACAAAACCTCCTGAACCAGCCCTCGTCGAACGCATTCGCGAGGCCCTCGTTTCCCCCCGGTCTCTAGCCCCATTGGAGGACGCTGTAGAGATCCTCATGAAGAATAACCGACATCCTACTCCTCGTCCCCAGGGTTGATCGCCGTGACAGCAAGCTAATCTGCCGCATAGCGGAAGTATTGTCTATCGCGCGCTCAAGGAAGGAGGAGTATGGTATTGAAGCCATAAAACTGATCAAAGAAGGTCTGACTCTTGCACGCACAGTCGTCATGAACGAGATCAGCGAGGTCTTCCCCGGGCTCGATGTGGCGAGTGGCTGGCTTCAAGACGAAGTTTATGCCAAGTACGATCCAGAGATTCTTCAGAAAGACCCTGGGCAGCTGGATAAAGTCATTGCACAAGACATCGAACGGATCGTGGACGATTTTGTCAAGCAAGCTGATGGCTTCTCCTTTGGATTTTGTTGGGAGACGTTCCATTCGCACGACGAGGAGGCCTCTATTCTATCTCAGCCTATCCTTGATTGCTCTCAAGCACTTTTAGAATGGCCCCACAGAGTTGAAGCAGAGGAAGTTTGGAGTGCCGTATGTTGGAAGGCTAACAATGATCCCTTTGGGGTGAACGGAATATTGCGGAGGATGTCTGATCGGCGAGTAGTTCTCTGACTTATACTCGCAGGGTGCTGATATCATGTCTGGTGTAGTTGCAAAGAACAGAGACAACAGACAACACTTATCGGAGGGCATTCGAACTATGTTGAAAGTTTACGCTTGCGAGGACATGCAGGCGCTCGCAAAGCAAGTGCCGAAGCGTCGAAAGCCTTGGTACCCTTACGTCTGAAAGCCAGAGGTTGTATCTTGTCGCATCCCTGAACCAAAATTCATTGACAGTGCGGGATTCAACTCATTACTGGCTTACGGCGTGACCTACAATAAGTCTAGTAAGGCATGCGAGAACACCGCAGCCTATGGTCATTTGCGTACAAAGGAAATGCATGGCCAGGGACGTGATTCATGCAAGACGGTTGCGCGCGCATCTGACGCATGCCTGTATCCCGCATCCTCTGCAAACCTATACGCGCGTCAGTGAGAGAATCGTGTACAACAAGTGGTAGGCGAACCAAAAGAAATTGCGGTAGGTTATGGTAACACTCCTCACATCGCCCTCCGCCGCTACGATACCGCCAGAGATGACGCTGACAGTCGTGATTTCCACGAAGATGATTCACTGCTTCTCGAACTTGCTCTTGGTATAAACGGGGCTGGATAATAGCTTCGCGACCCATGTCATTCGCGACACGCTGACGGGCGGTATCGAGGAGTCGTTCTTCATCCCACTGCGCACACTGACATTGCTTCCAAGGGACGGCACAAACGTAGCAGAACTCTGCACGGCATCTGCACGTCATGTGGTAGCAGCCAAAGTGAAGTTCGACGACGGCATGGCATCCGGGACATGTCTGCCACCCCTTCTCACGCGCAAGCTCTTTCAGCTCAGTGAGCGCTGCCTGCTCGACGCAATCCTCGTCCCCGTGCCCCACACTCTTGCAGGCTAGGCACACCATCTCTCCGCAAGACTCACAAGCGACGCTCTTCTTCACGTTGCTTGCAGGACCTAAAAACGAAGAACAGCGAGGTTCTGGGCAATAGACGCGTTGTAATGGAGGGGTGGCGAACTCTTGCGCTTTGAGCCGAAATTGTGAATAGAGTCTCCGATCCCTCAACGAAGCGAGGATCTCGCTCTCAACGAAGTTCTGCCCGCAGCATCGTAAAGGATACAACGACTCGTCTTTGAGACAAGCCGTCACTAAGTCGACGATGCAGCGAGAGCACCAGTCGTGGCCACACGCCGGGCGTAAGTTGTGGGATGGAGTGAATGATTCCATGCACGAAATACATTCCTTCGCGGTGTGAGAATGAAACGGGCGGTTGGGTTTGGAGCGGTACGGATCGATAGACACAGTGTTCTCGACTTCATCCTGACGTACAAATACAAAGGAAGGAGGTGCCGAAGGCTTTTGGGGAGGCGCGTGGATAGGAGCATCAGGGATATTCAAGGAAAACCTGCGATCTTCCACGCGTCGCTGATAGGCCGTCCTCGGCGGCAATGGAAGACCTGAGCCGAGAGCCATAGCTGCCCTCCTATCGTCATCAGCAGATCGTTCGGCAATGTCAAACGCGCTGAGGATGGCGTCGTCGGTTGTCAACGCGCGATTCAGGCCTTCGGCGACTCGGAGGTCCTGCATGCTGGAAAGCAAGTCCTGCATTTCCTTCTGCTGTGCACTGAAAGATAATTCTTCGTCTGTCGGAGGCGACCCTTCATTCCTTTTCCCTTTGTGATGACGTTCGACTTCGTTGATATCGTCAAGAAGGAGCCTTGCTATGAGAGCAAAGGTTTCTGCATCAGCCGTGGCCATGGGGAACCAGCGAAAGGAGGAGTATGAATCCTGACGCCTTTATCTATTCCTCCAGAGTTCTGCTGCGGCGTGCGGTGAGCCCACAAATACGCCAATAAGTATTAAGCTCACCCTCGTGTCTATTCCTCCCTTTGTGCCGCTTCTTATCGCGACTGCGGTCAGCACTATCGATCTTGATGTTGTAGAAGACAAGAAAGAAGACTTGCATGAATCGGTTGTTCTAGCATCGGCTACGCATTAGTTGTCATGAGACTTGCTTGAAGTTTGAGCTTGAGCTTGAAGTAGATCGGAACACTCGACGTCTGACTCTTGATCGCACGCGATAACTCAGGGGCTCTTAGGGGCAACATGTCCTGTGATAGAGCCAATCAGGTAGGCGTCGTGCATTCCCGTCACGCAGTAAAAAACTCGTGAAGTGGAATTCAAAAACAAGCCTGATATCTATGCTTGCAGATGCAGACTATAGTTCATGTATGTTACAAATGGTATTTTACCTCATGATCAAAACACCCAGAACCTCGACAGAAGAACAGCCGCAGTGAGTATTAGCAAAACACCAGACCTAGCATGAAAACAGTACTATGTACGAAGTGTAAGTTCAAAAACTCACTAAAAAGTCTGGCCGTGGATCCGTCGCATGAGCCGCAGGTTCACCACATTCAACGCGAGCGGGGGAGAGGATACCAAGGATCAAAGGACGGGAGCAAAAACAGACCCAGCCGTGATTTGAACACGGGACCCTGCGATCTGCAATCGCATGCTATAACCACTTAGCTACTGAGTCTTGCACAACGCTCGGAATTTCGCCATCTATTAGCGCTATGGCGTGCGCGAAGGTGCTATCGCCTATTGATCACGATACTGACTCGTATCTATAGTAGAGGCGCTTGATGACCAGCTAGACCAAAAGAAATCATACAGATCAAGGGAGAGGAAGGTACTAGCTTTACCGCGCCCTCGCCCTCGTATTCTATCCCACCCCTTCTTTCACCCGAACGGGTTCCGGCGTGGCACGCGAGGCTTAACTGCGATCGCCATGATTACTTAGCTATGGACCCTGACAGGCCTCGGAGCACTCACAACTTCATGTAAGTACATCAAAGCTGAGTCCAATCATGCCACCACTCTTCGTCATTCCACCAAATCCGCCCAGTCGCTTTGGCCGGGATATCCCACTCTGACACTCGATGCCAACGTTCAGATCCCCCGTGGCACACACGGAAATCGACCACTCGGAGCGACGGAATTGCTTGGAAGAGGAGGGGTGGAACGCTGTCAAGTGATTCCCTCTCCGCAGAACCGTCCAACGGCGGCCATATCAGGTGGAAGCGAATGCCTCTAAGCTTATGACCGCGACATGACCGAATTAAATGATGCATGGCGTCAAAAAATTCTTCACATGGGCCCTATTTTCGAGTGAGTGGTTTTCAGAGACGAAGAAAGTCATGGCGTACGAGACCAGGATCTAATTCCAAGAGTTCCAAATTGCATAATGACGAAGCAAGACGAACTAGCAATTCATAGCTCGCATACATTGAGTCGCCCCTGAAAAATCTTACTGATTGAAGCTGGCCTGGCTTCGCAATGGTACGCTCCGCTGCTTCCCCACCGAACTTAGATACCCATAGGTGTGAGAGGTGTCTCGGCTGCGCAGTAAACCATGGATAGATATGAATAAGGCGACCGTGTAGAATGCGAAGTTCTGGAAGTGATGCTGGCGACAGGATCGATTCAGGAATGGCTGTAACCAAATCCAAGTGATCTATAGTTGTTTGCTGGCGAAGAAAAGCCTTCAGTTCGGTGGTGAGGGAGGAATCCCTCAAATAGTCGTTCGTGTACACAAGTCGTTTCAAAGAAAACGGAGCGCTGGCAGGAAGGAGAAAGGAGCGGCTTCTCTGGGTCTTGTACGTCAACGAGCGAAGACGAGGTAGGAGAGGAAGAATCTCGTTGATTGCGGTGTCATGGGTTTCATATCCTTCCAGCACGAGTACTCTTAGGTCCTCGACATGTCTTGCATTTCGTCCGTTCTTGAGAGCTTGGAGGAACTTTGCGGGCTTAGTCTGTTCGCCCGTACTTTCAGCTATCCATACTGGGTGCAGCTCCACTCTTCTGTAGAGCAGCGGTTCGACGAGGTCGCGGAGTGCTCGAGAAACGAGAACGAAGTGAAGAATCGACGACTTGTCGTCTTCGTCAAGATGGTTCGCAATGAGGCCGAATATATCCAAGGGCAGGGTTGGCGACATGGGAAGAGTGCCAAGGCACTAATTGGCGCCCGAGCAAGTTTGCTATTGAACTCAAATTGAACTTCTGCCACCAATTGGCCCGCGATTGGCCCAACGACACCCAGACTCCGCCCAATGTCTGAAGGACTAGTCTGCCGTCGGGTGGACAACCCTACTACCCAATCCAGGCGGGCGAAATGAGTATGTTCGAGAGCTAACTTGTGACTCGGAGTCGTTCAGGAAATGACAACTGGATGCGTAATTGAAGGAATCAAAAGCACTGGTACTACCGCGTTCACTTCAGCCACAAAGCTACGCCGTCTCACACCATACCCACTTAGATTATCCCAATCTCTACGCTCCAGAATCAATAACGGGGTGGACTTTGAAGATCCCAGCTATTGATATGATTTACGAGCATTCACCTCGAAGGGGTCCTCATTTTGTCCAGGATTGGGAGGCGGGCGGGCGGGCTGGGACCCGGAGTCGCAGACCGCGGCAAATGAACGGGTTCATTACAGGTCGGCCTTTAAATCCTCCAATGACCCTACCGTCTAAGTTACTCCCGGGCCAAGTTGTCGTAGACAGGTGGCACACCGACGCAAATTTACGGTAAAGGACACCCATGACACTGTTCTATGCGGTCTATTTCTGACGGTTTGTTATAATTACAAGGTACTGAAGGCCGCAAGAGACTCAGAGTCAGGCATGCACGCATTCATTCCGGCCAAGTTCCTGTGAGCGCAATCTCGACATAGTGCCATCCACTTATACTTGGCAGACATTCGCGTGCGGCCGAATAGTTTCAGGAATATTTGACAATCTCGGATGGCGCAGAGGACTGGCATTGTCACAATGACACTACACAAGATATACAGTGAGTGATCTCGTTGCGGTGTTAGGCTAGGGCTCTGTGATGTAAGGTGCGTGTACCGACCTGAGAGATGATATAGTCTACAAGCTACACATTCGGCTATCGATTGTTATCCAAAACATTGGAAGTTGTTCCTTTTCTTTTGCGTAGGACGGTGCCCAGAAACCTATTGCCGAGACGAGGATACATTATTGGGAGTCTCGCGGTGCTTGAGAATAGAACGTGTACATGACGCTGAATATTGGCTCCTGACGCTCCCAGGGCTTACAATCGGACCCACCCCCACTGGCTCGTGGAAACCAGAATTCATTATCCATCTCCACGACACCCACGATATTCAATCAACGATTCATCTGGACTCGACGGCCCGCAAGAACACCTCCACGGTTAAGATGTTACGGCACCTTGCTCAACGTGTGCGATTTACTAGCGGCGATGATATCGATCCCACGAAGTAGCGGACGATGATGGGTGCACTGTTGGTCACTGGTCGAGAGCAAAGCGGAAGGTACGTCGTGCAGGGTCGGTGCTCCGACAGTAGCGCTGAGTTGACTCGGAGTCGTTCCAGGTACGTTTGAGCGATCAAATCTCGGGAGTACGTCTGCTGCGCAGTGCGCGTTAGGGCTTGCAACCCGCCAATGGGAGAAGCGACTGGTAGATAGGGAAGCGAACCAGGGAATCCTCACTGTGAGTAGGTATTATTAAGATCACCTAAACTTCACTGATGAACGGAGAATATATCATGATCATCGCTGCGCTGATAACATCTGCATCGTCTTTGATGGCTATGTGTATGAGTATCAGTTTCAGCTTCTTGTTCTTGTTCTTGTGCCTAACGTCCTAATCTTGTCGGTATTGGTGTGTGTGTGTTGGGGGGGCTTGACTGAAGATTACGGCTGCATGCTGTGCGTTGTGCGTGCGGTGATGGAGATGGCATTGTCGATTGTGCTCTGGAAGGCGCTCGGACTCGAAGTGATCGAGGCGGCAGCCGTCCTCCTGTTGATCAACAATTTCCACAGATTTACTCATGTGCTTGGGAGCGTGACTCTATCATCGCGTCGCATTCACATGCCATGTCTTCCCCGCAGCCTATCGCGTTTTCTGGTACATGGCATTCACATAGGAGAGCTTGGGCGTTTCCAATTCATTAACCTTCCTCGATCAGGGCAGATCCAAAAGCAGCGCCGGTTGTCAAATGCCTTGTTTTTCAATGTCTTCAATATTGCAATAATGATCATTCGAGACTAGCACTATTCAAAGTATTGTAGATTTTTTGGAATTCGTTCTTCCTAGCTCTCCTCTTCTGCAACCTCTCCTGTGCAGTGCTGACCAGTTGAAGTAAGGCGCTTGCGGTTGCTGTGGTGATTATAAGACCGGATAGATCCGTGACATCAAGACCAAACACAGAGACTATTATCTCAGACACTGCCCTCACCGACGACCACGACGACCAGCAAAGCCTCACCCTAGACAGACCTGACGCAGGAGAACGAACCGGACGCAGTACAGCGCTTTCGCACCCATCTCGCAGCCTTTGCTGGTACAATCACTATCTGAAACACCATCACTGTTCGCAGCCAGCGTTTCAGAGACTTTACATATATCATGGCTTTCAACCTGACTGCAACGTCTTTGACACCCTCGCGACCCGCACCCCAGGCCCCTCGACGGGGAACGGACGACAGTAGTAACGGCTATCCTGCCACTTCAATGCTTGCTTCATCAGGATACAATCCTTCGTTTGCCTTTACCCCTGCTTCCCCGTCAGCTTCAACCTACGCCTCATCGTATTCGGGAATCGGCGGCTCGCCAGGAATTGGTGGTTCACCCAATCGGTCGCAAGATAGCAACGCGTTCGGTGGCTCCCAGATTGTACGAAATGGTGTCGTAAGTGTGAAGGAAGAGGGGGCGTTCGCTTGGATGTGGAAAGTGAAATGGCTAGTTCTGAAAGAGCAAACACTGTCGATCCACAAATCTGAGGTGAGCTCGTCGTCGTGCTCGTTGGCAAACACAATCTCAGGCTAGCACAGACTGCCCCTCAGCAAACGCTCATTCAATTATCCGATATCTCGAATATCGAACGGACTGATCTTAAACCGTATTGCCTTCTGCTCGAGACTAAGGATAAACGGTATTTCCTATCCCTGAAGAGCGATGAAGAGCTCTACGGATGGCAGGACGACGTTTACTCGCGTAGCCCTCTCATGGGTGTAAGCAATCCTACCAACTTTGTCCACAAAGTCCATGTTGGCTTCGATCCGATCTCGGGCGCCTTCACTGGTATGCCGGAGCAATGGAACAAGCTACTCACCAAATCTGCCATCACCCGTGAAGATTACGCCAAAGATCCTCAGGCAGTTCTCGATGTCTTGGAGTTCTACACAGATCATCAGAAACGCGAGCTCGAAGACATGGGTGCGTCCTTCCATTTATTCGTCATGTGTAGAAACTCATCGAGCGTCTTTAGGCGCAACCGCACGATTCAATGCTGGGACTGGCCTCGGCGGAATGGGTAAAATGGGGATCCCGCTTTCATCGTCTTCATCTAGTGATTTGTCTCGTCCAGGCATGAAGCGGCAAGACACCGCCCCTCCTGGGCTTTCTACGAGCGACAACCTTTCCACCGATGCTGCCCGGGCAGCTGAGTTGGTAAACGGCTCTCACGTTCAACACGCCAACACCGTTTCGGCCGGCGCTGGCGGACGCCCGCCAATCCAGCTTTCGTCATTACAAGCCTCGAGACCTGCTCCCCCACGTCCCCTCCTTACTGCAAATCGACCTGCTCCTCCCGCACCTGGACCCTCACTCTCTGCCCCTAAAACATCTCTCGATCACACACCATCCTCAGCCGACCTTCGTGCCCGCCAAAAAGCCCACGGACCGCCGACCACTAACCCCCCTGCCACCGCTCTCCCGATAAGGAAAGAGTCGCTGGCAACTCAGCAATCCACCCAACAATCTTCCAAGGAGCAAGCACAGCGAGAGAAGGAAAGGGCAGACCGGGAATGGGAGCGCGAGCGGGAGAAGGAAACCACACGGCCGCCTATGGGCGCCCCTGCTAAATCTTCCCCTGCCAACACTAATCCTGCGACTCAACCCGCCTCCGGTGCAGCTGGCGCCACTGTCGGCCCTCCACCAGTCAAACCTTTGCAGCCAGCGAAGAAGGTACACATACAGGCCGATGATAAACCCAAGACGGGCGCAAATGGCATCGCTGCTGCTGCCGCCGCTCTTGAGAAGCCTAAGGAGAAGGAGAAACGTATCAGTACGATGACAGAGGTCCAGATCATGGAGAAGTTAAGACAGGTCGTTTGTGACGATGACCCAAAGGCGATTTATAGCAAGATCAGGAAAGTTGGGCAAGGGTGAGTGGCTTTTCTTAGTTGTTCGTTGCTCTTAGCGACCAAGTGGACTGATCGCCGCTCGTACAGTGCGTCTGGACATGTATATGTCGCCAAGACGTTGGCGACTGGGAAGAAAGTCGCGATTAAGGAGATGGATTTGTCACACCAACCCCGAAAGGAGCTTATCGTGAATGAAATTCTGGTTATGAAGGAATCTCAGCATCCGAATATCGTCAATTTCCTCGAGTCGTACCTCGTCAAAAGCAATGAGCTTTGGGTGGTCATGGAATATATGGAGGGCGGTGCTCTCACCGATATAATCGAGAACAATACGTTAGAAGAGGACCAGATAGCAAGTATATGTTTCGAGGCAAGTGCTCCCTTCATCCCCAGTAACTACGCGACTTATTTATGGGCGGTCAGACCTGTAAAGGCCTGGGACATTTGCACAGTCAGAGCATCATCCACCGAGATATCAAGTCAGATAACGTACTGCTGGATGCACAAGGCCGCGTTAAAATTAGTATGTTGCCTCGACGAAATGACTGCGCTCTATTCTCATTCATTTGAATTAGCCGATTTCGGTTTCTGCGCCAAGCTCACGGACCAAAAGTCCAAGCGTGCGACGATGGTGGGCACGCCTTATTGGATGGCGCCTGAGGTAGTCAAGCAGAAGGAGTACGGTGCGAAGGTCGATATTTGGTCCTTGGGCATCATGGCGATCGAGATGATCGAGAACGAGCCCCCATATCTGGACGAAGAGCCTTTGAAGGCTCTGTACTTGATCGCAACGAACGGTACACCGACGCTGAAGAAGCCTGAAGCACTGAGCAGGGAGCTCAAAGGATTTTTGGCTGTTTGCCTGTGCGTGGACGTGGCTAGTCGGGCGACGGCAAACGAACTACTTGATGTGAGTCTCCTGATCTGTATCACCCTCTAGAGTGTACTCATTATTCCCGTGCAGCACGAGTTCTTGCGCAAGGCGTGCGCGTTGTCAGGGCTTGCGCCCTTACTCAGATTCAAGACGAAGCAACAATCATAAGATATCTGCCTCGTCTCATGCCTGGAGATTTTACTCTACGCGAGGACGATCCTTCGCCAGGACGCTTACCTCGCCGCCCTTTCCTGCTTCACTCTCGACTTGTGGAATTACGCTTCTCTTTTGCTCTGCTCAACAGTTGCCTTTAGTTATTTGATCTTGCATATCCCTTCCTCCCAAGCATCCGTTTCCTACTTGACATTTCACCTTCACCTACTTGTTTGTTTGTGATGGGACTCTACATACTCATGGTCAAGGCTTGTCGCACACCACGACGATTGGCTCCTTATAGTCTATCCCATATCACCGACGCATGCCCCCCACTTCTCAGCGCTTCTACTTTTACCTATACTCCAGTCGCCGATATCCTATTCCCGCCTCTATCTGTCCCCGTATTTTGTGTTTTCTCGCGTGGAACAAGTGGCAAGAGTAAATATTCACATTGGTCATTGGAAGAAAAGGGATGTATGTACATGATGATTAGGATAGATGTACTTCTAGGTGTGCATATTCATATATGTATCCGTTTAGAACATTGGCAGTCCTTCGAGGTTCAAGCGGTTCCGACGAGCTTGACTCGACGTGTCACGTGGTACATCGATGACTCAGCCGAATTTTGGACTCTGAGCCGTAGAACGTCCTTGAAGTCGTTCAGGTCGCCGTCGTCGTCGCGCAGAGCGAGCATCTGGAAAGCCACGAAGGTCGTACGGCTGTGAGTTCTATAATTCCCATTGTGTAGCTAAAGGTCATTGACTCTGCATCTCCAGTATCGCACTCATGCTGAGGCATGAGCACATTAACATCCCCGAGTCCCGCAACCTCTGTGGATTTCGGGCAAAGGAGAAGCTTTGCTAGCTACAATCCCGGAGGCAAGGCTGCCCTGGCAATGGCCTCCTTCTCGGGCCCGCCAGATATCGTCAGGGCCTCAGTTTCCCATCTGATGTCTCGAACTCTCTCTCTGCCCTGCTCGACCGCCGCTCAAGCTTTCTCCCAATTAATACAACCCACGATGAGGTTCCAAGTCGCCTTAGACGCGCTGTTACCCCTCCTCGAATCTAGCTCATCCTCAGCCGGTCAGTTCCCCAGCAACGAACTTGCTCAACGTATATTAGCAGCCTATATCCTGTATTCCCTCTATGCGCCTTATCCGATATCCATTAATCCGTTCAAGACTGCCTTGTTTGCGACCTTTGTCAAGGAGAGGCGATCGTCTATCGTGGACGCGTCAACGACGGGACCGAACGAGCAGCTGGTTTGGGTTCTGTGGAAGATTCTGAAGGGAGATGGCAATGATGTATGCATTCATTACTTCATCTACGGAACTTTCTTGTAACGTTTATAGATCGCACCTTACTCTCCGAGCACGCTGGCGCGTTCGCCCCTACCGCCGAAGCTTCGAGCAGCCCATCTGATGTTGTCAGAAGATGAGCTCTCGGATGCATCACCGTCCTTGCATATGGGTCGCGGTAATGGAAACGCTACGCAAGTCTACATTCTGTTTCTTTTTTCACTTGACTCATCTAACATCTCAATTGCAGGGTCTCGAGGTCACTCGTGCAACCAGACCTAACGAATGAAACCCAATCCCATAAGGAGTCACTTGCTCGCGCTATGTCCCTGTTACTGGCGGCGAGAGAAAGGGTACTAACTCTCACCGAGCAGAAAGTGAGTTTCGGCTTCGTTCTCAGCGAGTAGGGTCCTGATTCTTGCAGGTTCTGAATCCATTGCTTCCAGCTCTTCTTTCTGCACCGGCTAATAATCTTATGAACTCTCATAATGACACGGACACGCGAGCTACTAATGGCGGAGGCATCTTCCTGACATCCCTCGATATTGCTCCCATTGTCTATAATAACCTGAATATCGCTTACTCGATCATCGTTTCCTTGCTTTCTGATCCCCCTCCTTCCCGCGTCGCGGTTTCTGATGCCACATTCCCAGCCTCCACGAGCACCAACGAAGCGGGATCACCTTTGGGCGAAGCTTCCATCCGGGAGATGTTAGCCAATTTCGGCACTCAACCCACACGAGATGTCGATCTCAATCGAACTCGGTTCCTCGATGTCCTTGTCACGCTTCCTCCGACTTTCCCATCCTTCGACCTCATGGGCCGGCTTCTCAGAGATCCCACCGTGATTCCAGGTCCTTCCCCTGGCCCTGGGATACATGGCGATTCGAATGGCTCGGTTCCAAAGACGACTGTGGCAGACTTGATCCGCAACGATTACCTTGGGCCATTTGTCCATTCTTGCATCGAACACCTGGACGAAGCCGAGCGTGAAGAGAGGGAAGAAGGGAGTAGCGAAGACAAATGGGCTGTAGGGGTTCGTCATGTATGTCGTCTTCTCACCAATGTTTCCTCGTTACTAACTTGCTCAACCCTCATTTGTCCCGTCAATTGTAGCTCTGCCGCTTCTATCATTCACTCGTCAAACTCTCCCTTGTCGATCCCACTTCAGACGCTGATTCCGCTGAAATGGCCCACTTCAGTCTTCGAAATGCCAAGTTCGAGGAGGCCATGGCGCTTTATAAGGTCTTTGCCAACGCCAACTCAGATCGAATGGCCTATCCTACTCTAGGTGCTTTTTAGCTTCGTCCATATGCCTCGATTGGTATGATGTTCTGCGTTCTCCGTTGTTATGTTATTACGTCCCCAAGACTGTACTTATGATCCATGCAAGATATGCCCTTTGCTTTTGCTGACCCATTTCGCATGCACCTCATGTTCCCTTTGACCGCTCGAGTACCACTGTATTACCTACTTACAGCCTGTAGAAACTTTTCCTACCTTCGTATCCTTATGCTTCGTGTGACCACACGCATGTGATGTTGCGACGTCTGTTACCACGTTCCCCGCCACCAAGGGCGTTCCAACTCTCAGAGTAACCACCAAGTCGCAAACTTTGCCCTTGGACACAATCATCCTCATTGCAGGCCACTTTGACTACAGGGACTCCACTGGGGCGCTTGGCCGCTTCCGACTCGTTTCAAAAACACTCTGTGAACTCCTTCGCCCATTTTTCTTCAAAAGAGTGTATATACGTACAGCGCCATGCGACACCACGAACGACGGCCGGGCTACGAAATTCCTGCGTGCTGTCGAGAACAGCCGAAACGCAAGACACGTAGAACAGCTGGTATTCAATGCGGTGGCTAATGACCAGAACCTAAGCATCAACGAGATTCTGCCTCTGCTGCCTGGCCTTCGCACATTGATCTTTGCCTCCTTCACGAAATCTCACTTCCTTCCTATCAACGCACCGTTCTCTTTGACGCGATATATATATATGCACATCGGCGTCCCCATCGACGTCTCGAAGGTGTATACTTTCCTTCGCACGCAAACATCGATAGAGCATTTGGAATTGGATATAGACATGGACCACCGGCGCGCCCTTCCAGCGGCATTTCTGACTCTGCCAAGATTGCGCATCCTTTACGGTTCCCTTTCTCATATCTACCCTGTGCTTACTGGGGCATCAAGTAACCTCTCTCATCTATGGGTGTACGGTTTCGAGGGAGAAATAGCGGAGCGTGCCATCGCCAACTCAAATCGACTTCAATCAATAACGTTCCTAAAATGCGACGGCATGGACGATACTATGCCAGCTTTGTTTGCATCATTATCCAACCTGGAACTCTTGCAGCTGGATTTTCCTTTGGTAGGTAATCATTCTATGCATGCGGATATAACGACTCACCTGAGGATAGCGACACGATACACTCTACGAAGCATTGGGATATTTCATTCAAACGTGTCGGGCTCCTCGGCTTAGAGGCATTCGCTTCCACCTGAAATCGCGACCGATATATCATAAGTCTACGCAGGACTCCATTGTAAGTGTCCCAATTCTCGACCTTTGCGGGTCGCCTGGCTGATGCAACAGGCTAGGAAACGTCACGGCTCCTCTTCCAAACGTTTCCTTCCCTGGAAGTCGTCGATTTCGAAGCAAGGGCGTGCTTGCAATACAACCGTTGGCATCGAGAGTCAGAATCGGCTGTAACTATCCAGGTGATCGAGGAGGAGACCTGGTGGAGCTACACTGTTCATTGGTGGCATGATTGGGTTCAGAGTTACCGTGCTCTTTCCCTCCCAGGTGAGATCGTAAGCGAAGTCGCTTTCTACGGCGCGCAAGACCCCGTATCTCAGTGCTTATAGCAAGCGATCGGAGCTGGAGGGCCCCGTGTTCAAATGACTGCGATGTCTAGGTGAAACAGAGGATGGGATGGATCGCGAAGGAGTGGCGACCCGTGCATGTCTAATCTTCGATCCCAATCTCATTAATTCTTTTCGAGGGTTTGTTAGTGGGGCATTAGCTGCTTTAATCTCTCCTTTTGTTGGCTTCCAATGACTCCCCAGATCAATATCAATGCTCCAATGTGAAACGGTCGAAGGGAGGTGGTGGTGAACTCCAACGCGCCCCTGCATTGCAGTCCCACCAGGGTCTCGTAAGGACGCGACTTGAAATTGCATCTAGGAGCGACTGGTTTCCTCTCGATCTCCACACAGAGCCTTCTACAGTCCACGAAATGGTAAAGAGGAAAGTCGCCACCACCAAACCAGCCGAAGGTGCGACGCGTCCTGCGAAGAAACAACGTGCCAGTACGAAGTCAGACGCGACTAGCAAAGAGGACGAATCAGACGCTGCATTGTTGAAGCTCGCTGCCTCGTTGAAGGATGCATTGGCGGCCGCGAAGGGCGTCACTTATATCTCTAGCTCTGGTATCGCGACTTTACGACGCGCCAGAACTCTCGCGGCTTCTGTCGCGAAAGCTATACCGGAGGACCCAGCTGTCAAGCAGCTCGATTTAGATGGCCACAAGAAAAGCATCAACGCGGTCATGAAACGCCTATCGAGCAGCTGCAAACGCGACTGGCACGATGGATGGGAGATCCAATGGGAGTACATGGGTGAAATATGCGGAGAGATCGCGGAATGGATGGCTGATATATGGAACGTTATGCAAACTGGAGACCTCCGCATTGCCCGCGCGTGCATCGTATTTTGCGCAGATACTATTGGTAAAATATGGGATTGCAATTCTCGGTACGTGGGCTACACATGCGACCCCTTTTGCGACATTCAATAAAAAAAGTTAGTTCCGAGTTCGGAGACCAAGATGTCGACGTCTCCATTACGAACGAAGCCGGCGAAGTTGTCTATCAGTGCTCGAGGCATATCAGCAACGCCATGACCTGGTTCTGGAAAGAACTCGTCGGCAATCATGGAAGACCTGAAGAAATACAATAAAACAGACGCTGTATTTTTATTGCTTGCTGCGCAGCCACCCAGTACGTTAGCGCTATCCCGCCCTCAAGGAAACCTGAAACCTATTTCTGAATCAGCAGATGAAGAGGATGAGGACAGAGAGGATCGAGTTGACAAACACTGGACGCCCGAGATGCACGCAACAGCCAGGAGATTGATCCAGCAAAGGCAGGACGCGCGTATCGAGCAATTCATGAATGAGCCCACTCTCGACGTATACACCAAAATCGTCACCGAGTCCCTCAAACCTTCCCTGATTAAACATGTCCGCCAAGACCTCACCCAGAGATTCCCAAAGATACCGCTGGGGGACGCTGTTGAAATACTCAAGAGAAACGGGTTAGTGGACGATATCGTTCCTCTGATCCCCTTGATAGGCGACCGTCGGACACTCCGCTCCATCGTGAAGATCCTTTCTGATGCACGCACAAAGCACAAGGAGAAGGAGAAGAGGAAGGAGTATGGCAATGCAGCCTTGTGGATCCTCGTAAACGGTCTGACCCGGGCGCACACAGATGTCATGGACGAAATTGAAAGGGCATTCCCTGCCCTCGAGAACGCCGAATCCTGGCTCGAAGACGTCGTTTACGAGAAATACGACCCAGAGGTACTACAAAGCGATCCCAAGCGGGTAGACAAAACCCTTGCAAGAGCCATATCTTCGATTGCCAGTCAATTTGTTGAGAAAGCCGCGGCGGGGTCTTCTGACAATCACTGGTTTGACGACGACTCGGATGACGACGACTCGGATGGGGGAGGCTACAAAGACGAAGGCGAAAGCCACCCGGAATTATCTCGTCCCGTCCTAGACTGGCTTCAGGCCCTGGGTGAGTGGCCGCAGCAGGCTGAAGCTGAAGCTGTCTGGAACCAGGTTCGCTGGAAGGATATGAAAGACCCGTTTGGTGTGAACGGGATCTTGAGTGCGATGTCTTACCAGTGAGTACCACTCGCCCAAACTATACTGTGGGTTTTACTCATTTCTGATCAATGAATTTCTAGCTGCGAAGAACGGAAGTGGTACCTGACTGAAGGTATTCGTACGCTTCTCAAGGTCTACACGTGCAAAGACATGGCGGCGCTAGAGAAGTATATTCCAAAGACGATGACTCAACGTGGTTCCATGATCACATTTACGAGTTACCCGACATTCTTCTGAATTACTGTATATTCATTGCTAGTTGTCGCACCGATACTTAGAAGCTTCATCTTAGTACATACTCTAGCATAAAATTACTGATGACCGTTGGAATGGAGACTCGAGTATGTTAGAACTATGTATGAACGGTATTATAACTACAGAATGTACTCCAATATCTGCGGTCGTTGGCCAGCAGACCCCTAGAGTCCCATCGGAGATATGTCACGTCTACAGATATTGGAACTTGTTAACTATGACATCATGATGTAAGAAGGATCCGTCGCGAAGTACCATGTAATATGTATGTAGCCCCTAATCATTATATAAATAATGTATCCTTACTTTTCTCCCCACCTGCCCATTTACTGATACCAGAGCTCCCGTGGACATTTGTGTTTCTCCATGGGTCTTGTAATCACAAACGCCAGTGACTGTGAACACCAGCTGACCATTGTTGAAGTTCTCATTGAGGACATCAAACATGTTTGACGGAGCGACACATGTGAAGACTCAGAGGTCCAATTCGTGGGCGAAGGCAAACGATGTCTATGAGAGCAGCGCGGGCACCGTAGCTATCCGCCAAACGTTTGCGACCTCAATAATACCACCCAAGCGATGTTGACGGGGGCTGGGAGGCTGAGCCTCGTTGAGGAGGTTGGCCCATAACGAGAACGATGACAATGAAGAGAAACTATTGCGATAAGAGAGAATGGGAGAGAGAAGATTGAAGCTTTGAAGGTCGCTATTGGGGCCCCTATTCCATATTCGTCGCAAATCGTGTCACCTTCATTGTATATTCATGCCAAACCTAGAACACCGTGAGCACTACGCAGCATTGAATGAAATAAAGCGTTGTGTCTTAAACCACCAAATACTTGAGCAACGTCTTCGAGTGCAAGCGGAACACAGAAAGGGGCGAACCCCCCCCCCTGGACGTCCCTAACTTCAAGTTGGTAGCCTTCGTGATTTGTCTTCTCACTGGTACGTGTAGAACCATCGTGATGTTCTCTGTTATCTAGCGACTAGCATTACCATCACGACGTAGAAAAGCTACGAGGACATCGAAATATCTAATTAAGATGGTTAAGTCCTGAAGTATAAGAAATAGTTGTCCCTCACCTCTTAGGTTCCTCAAACATCGGCGTATGTGTGCTGTTCTGCATCTCCACCCACTTAACCTGACGAAGTTCTTGGAACCATGGCATAATCGCTTTGGGTTGGGCGACGTCGTATGGAGAGCTAATGACCAAAACTGGGCAAGTAATTTTGTGCAGTTCGTCGATGATCGACCAATCCTTCAGGATCCCTGACATATGATATATAGAGTGACCGACCCTAATAAATTATGAGCAATGTACCCGTTGTGACCACGAATAGAGCGTACAAAACGGAAAATACAGTCGGATCCTTGTCTACCGAGAGAAAGGATGTCAAGAGATCTTCCGGTAAGGGATCAACTCGACAGAAGTATCTGGCGTGAAGAGCTTGAATTGCTGCTCGATATTCCGGGGAGGCGAAATCTCCCGCCTCAGCGTGCTTCCGCGCAACCTCGCCGATGTCAGGATTGAGGTCCATTATCACTTCGGTCCCCATTGCAAACAAAGGGAACGAGGGGAAAGAGTTGGACACTATCAAGTTCTTCAGGCCGGGTGGTGCCCGAGTGGCTGCAAACAGCGCAGAAACCATGCCTACTCGAAAGTACGAAAGCGATCAACAGGAGACATTAGAACATAGTACGATTATTCACCTCCCCAAGAGTGGCCAAGGAGATCGAAGTCGTCGGAGATACCCAGGTGTTCAAGCAAGCTGTTCAGCTCGTCTACCCATGTCTCGGGTTTCCACAAATCTCTAGGCGCATCGAGCGACAGATGGGTTGATGCCCCACCGCCTAACTGATCATAGAGCACCACGGGGATACTGGCGCAGAAGCAGATAAGATAGATTATCGGCCACTGGATAGACACACGTCTCTCACCCAAGACGCGAGTTGAGCTCAGTATAGGGTCTATCGAATGGCACAGAAGTAGCATAGTAAGTTGAAGTTATTCGTCGAGCGATACTGGCGGAACGTACGACATATAGTGGTGCGTTAACCCTCCCCCTCCGTGTAGACACACAATTGGTCTGCCTCCTACTCCTAATTCGCCTATGACTTTGTACCATGTTTGATATATCTGTGTGCCGACATGGAACGGTGCATATCCAGATTTCTCTGCTGGCATTCTTGGGATCGTTGGGTGTGAATACTAGCTAACGGGCCCCACCTCGATGATCTTATACATATCGTGCCGTGTGATAGCTCTCAACCTAAAGCAGGAGTGGGAGACCGGTAGATCACATATACCTTCTTACATGCCCACCGTGTCAAACTTGTGTTGGAAAAGGGCAGCGACATGAGCCCACCCTTGCAGTCACGGAGAAACATATCTGCAGCACTGGGTAGATTCCCGTCCAGTTAACGTGCGGAATTGACCGCTCAATTGAGCTAAGAAAGATATACTGTACAGTGAAGCGGTGGAGTTGATTATGACGGCTCGGCCTGACTGCCTCCTTGGCTTTTGTCGTCGCGATTTAAGAACGCTACTAAGACATCAAAATATCTAAACAAGTCCATCAGATTTATGAAACGGTAGAATACACGCGGACATCACCTCTCAGGTTCCTCAAACATCGGCATATGGGTGCTATTCTGCAGCTCTACCCACTTCACCTTGGGGACACCTTGGAACCATGGGGTGATCGCGCTCGGCTGCACAAAGTCATACGGAGAGCTGATGAGTAACATCGGACAAGATATCTTGTTTAGTTTGCTGATAATGGACCAGGTCTTTATGTTCCCGGTTATGTGATATACCGATGGACCAACCCTGGTCAAGGATGAATGTCGACGGCGTGATCGAAGGTACGGGACACACGCACATGGTAGAGAACACTGTCGGGTCCTTGGACACCGAAGTGAGGGATGTCATGAGATCTTCAGGTATGGGATGGGCTCGGCAGAAATGTTGAGCGTGGATGGATTGCGCAGCTGACCGATATTCTGGGTCGGTGAAAGTTCCCGCTTCAGCATGCTTCCGCATTTTTGCAGCAGCGTCGGGATATCGATCGATCAATGCTTCTGTTGCTTCCTTTAACAAAGGCATCGACGCCGGAGAGTTGGATACTATCAAGCTCTTCAGGCCAGGGGTTGTCTGCGTTGTTGCGAAATGTGCCGCAAGCATGCCTGTGCAGCAAGGGAGTGATTAGTGGTCATCGATGATCACTGTTGAAGGGAGAAGTGTGAGTGCCCACCTCCCCAAGAGTTTCCAAGGAGGTCAAAGCCATCGGAGATACCCAGGTGTAGAAGGAGATTGTTAAGCTCGTCCACCCATAAATCGGGCTTCCAGAAGTCTTTAGGCGCGTCCGGGAGGTGGGTTGATTCGCCGTTCCCCAGCTGGTCATAGAAAACGACGGGAACGCTGATGCAAGACCCACGTCAGGTGTGCGGTAGATCTTCGCAGATACGGACAATGAGATCTTAATTCTCACCCAAGGCGCGAGTTGAGTGCGATATGTGGTCTACGAGTGATAATGAAGGTAGACAGCCGTAGGTGAGCTTATGATCGGATAATTTGATGCGGCGTAAAACGTACAACATGTAGTGATGCGTCATTCCTCCCCCTCCATGCAGACACACGATCGGTCTACGTCCGGCTCCCAGCTCGCCCACAACCTTGTACCAAGTTTGGTACGTCTCTGTCCCAACGCGAAACGGTGCATATCCCGATTTCTCTACGGTCATGGATATGATGCGAACGCCAACTGATCGTGAGTGGCAACTGATTCCAAACTCAAGCTCAGAGTTTTATATCGCGCCGGGTACGTATCGTCTGAGATAAATGTACTGGGTGCGCTTTTTGACACGGCCACCGTGTCAAACCTAGGTCAAAACGGGCAATGACATGTGGCCACTTACCAAAGCTACAATGTGCGGAGTGATAATGACTGGTTGCGGGGTTTAGCATGAGTTGAACCGGAAGGAACATTTCAGAGCTGCTTCGGTGGATTTAATTCCCGAGCCTAAATGTCATAGTGACCGAGCAGAGTCAAGGCCTTCTAGGAATCAGAGGGCGCGAGTATTCCCACTTTAAGCTCTATTAACAAGGGAACACCACAGCTGGCAGGATATTGTGCTGCCGTCCGTCTTAGTACGACAATGACTGTAGAACTTGAAGCTTTGAAGTCTGTGCGTGGCTGACGAGTAGCCGAGGTTGAACTGTGGGAAACAACGAGATGGTGATGGTTCGAGTTCAAGACCTCGGTCCGAATTCTCACAAGCCTCGGCTCGAACCAAAACTTAGTGGAGCTAATATTGGCTCCTCGCCCCGCTACCATGAATATTCGACTTGCCAGGGTGAGTTTCGTGGGGGACTACCAACGCAAAGCATCGCTACTAATGCTACTACTAACAAGGTCAGCAGGATATTGCATTCATCATGTCAAACACTCTAAGTTGATAATTGCACCGTAGATGGACGATCTGCCTGGTATGCAAGCGACAAATCTCCAGAATCTACCTGAAAACTACTTGATGAAGTTCTGTAGGTCCCTCCTTGATTGCATACAACCCAACATACGCTCAATGCATCAGGGATATATCATGCTGCAACATGGCCTCAAATTTCTTTCGTCGCAGAGGACCACAAAGGTCGTATCGTCGGCTACGTGCTCGCGAAAATGTACGGATTCATCTACAACTGGGCCCAGGTGCTTATCGTCCTTTCGCCATAGAGACGACGAATCCGCCGATAAGGGGCAGGTGCATGGCCACGTTAACTCAATTTCAGTGTTGCGATCATATCGGCGGCTGGGTCTGGCGAAGAAACTGATGCTTTTGTCTCGTGAGCAATCGACCGTATGGCACCGCCCTGGGTGTTAATGAGACCTTTAGAAGAGGCTATGGCAGATGTATATAAAGCATCCTTCGTATCGCTTCACGTACGCAAGTCCAACAAGGCGGCAATAGGGCTGTATAGAGATAGCCTAGGGTTTGAGGTTGTTTCGGTGGAACAAAAATATTGTGGGTCCGCCTATCGCAGGCCGAGGAGTGGTGGCTAATACGTTCTTTCAGACGGCGACGGAGAAGATGCGCTGAATATGCGTCTTACCATGAAACATTAGTCGTAGAGGTATTTCGCAATCTCAATAGATGCTTGCTTTCATGGTTCGTCGATGGACTGTCCTCGGCAACGCCCGGGTTCGTGAATTAAGGCGCGCCAATCATTGAACGTACAAACGTATGGATTATAGCCCACGCTAGCAGCCTTGGGACGGCGATGTAAGCCTTAAGCTCCGTCGATTCAATCTTACTGTTTCCCAGTGCTTTTATTCTACGGATGCCATGGACGATGACTAAAAGGCATTATCCCGCTAATGGTTCAGCGAAGGGAAACTCGTCTTCAAGAGATGGCTTCCAAGTGTCCCCCTAAGCCCCTGCCCCATCACGATGGGAAGAACCCATCACAACAGTCTACTTTGTGTCCCCCATGTAAGTATTTTTTTTTTTTTTTTTTTGGTCTCTGTTTAACGTCTTTCGGGTTCCCCCATGCAGACGGCTCTTTACTACATGTGTTCGTGACTAATGATAGCTCTACTAGTTGGCCTCCTGGGCCTCCCTTGTTAGGTGCCTGACTGCGCACGCAGTAAGCCGGTTCTTCGATATTTAGACAGTAAGAAGATGGAGGGAAATATGTAATCTACTAATCTACCTAATTACTACATAAGGCAAATCAAATGAGAACCATGTTTTTCCTCCCACCCCCCCGCTGGACGAGCCCGACAGGACAGGCGGACACTGTCCCGGCTTCCCAAGGTAGACCTCTTCAGACTCTCTCTCATCCTTCCCACGGACCACGAGACTGACCGCATGCTCAGAAACCTCAGTGCACCACCCATCTCCTTTTTGGGCCGCACTTTTCCCAGGCTAGGAATGTGCCTTCTCTTTCGCTTTGTTGTTGTTTTTGGCTGACACGTGGGTACCCAGTCCTCGTGCCATATTCCTTCGCGCGGTCTGGTAGGCTAAATAGGGGCGGGTGATGCTGGATAGCTTGTTGCATTGCGTGCTGGGTGATGCTGATAAGATAAGATGGAAATGTAGTATGGGAAGTTCCACGGTGGTTTTAAAGCCTGGCAGTGGGAAAATGGCAGTGTGAAATTGAAAGATGTGTCGGTTATGGGCGCTGATAAAATGCAAGTGAGGGATTCGAACGAGCGACCTTGATTTTGTCGAAAGCCATGTGACCGAGTGCTCGCCGGGGTGCTATGGCAAGCTGCGCTGTGGTCCACTACACCACCACGCCCCCATGTAAGTATAGCTGCCTTCATTTGAACAGAGGATCTTACCGACTTGCCGCTGTAGCAAAGCCCTGTGATCTTGTATGACTGGCTCGTCCATTACACAACTAGCGGACGAACCGGGTTTCTGTCGTTCCACAAGCCGTCCCAGCCTACGTACGTCCCCCTCACCGATGTATGCTTTCTGAACTTACGCTAGGGGTTGCACCTTTCATCCCACCGTACCTTAACGTATGCCCGAGTTAGCCATCTATGAGCTTACCACACGGACTTAGGGCGATGTAGAGGGAGACAGGTCTGAGTCTAACCGAAAGAGGCTTCAGGAAAGGTTGATCAATGCATCCAACGCCGCGATTAGCAGGAATTCCACGCAAGACGCAACGACACGAGGTGAAACAGTGATGTTCACGATTCTGAACACAAGTACACGACTAAAACACCTAGAGCGGCCTGTACGAACTGAAATTTACGGTTGGATTAAACCAAGTTGTATGGCCTTGAGCTCCAGCGCCTACACATATATCGGTATCAATAGTCATTGGGGTTGACAGCGTGCACGCGTACCAGCCTCTTTGAATAAAATCTGGAATATACAAAATCGCCTGCTGCGAACCATAACTGCCAGAGGATCAGAGGATGCAACGGACGGAAAGGTAGGCAACGAACACCAGGATGTCCGGAACGGCGAAAAGAGGACCTGAACTCTCCTTCCTCGTCTAGCCCATATACGGGCCCTGTTTTGTCGATGACTTCATCTCCAAAGAGTTCTCGCATCGTCTCTCTAATGTTCTCGTATCCAGTCCTGCCAAAGAGAGAGTTATCCTAGAAATCCGGGACGCGTTGTGAACAGGCTTACGCAAGGATAACAACATCAGCTTCGAGAGTAGAACCATCCGTAAAGTGGACTAAGTCGCTCGACAATCGGGCGATTTCTACTCCTTGCTTGACTTTGACTTTCCCATCTATGATGAGCTGCGAACACCCAACATCCAACCCTGATAACTGGGTTAGAAAATATCGCGAGAAACATGATAGACCCAGGCATACAGTAGCCTAGAAAACGGATCAATCAACCGTCGCAATAGGCTGAAGAGTACACAATACACTCACCGCCCAGCCGTTGGTGTACCAAGCTGGGAAGCCCAGCGCCATCTATTCCCATGTTTAATTTCAGTCCCGCCTTTCTCAGACCTTCATGCATGTCTTTATGGTCCTCCCAGACCTTCTGCTCATCTTGAGACAGAAGTTTCTTCACCATCCCAAATGGAAGCGATTCATTCTTGAAATCAGCAACCTCGGTCGGTACACCTTCGGGGAATCTCATGTCGAGGACAACGTGCGCGCTTGCAGCAGACACAACACACGATGAACTCCGCTGAACCATGGTGACGGAGGCGGCTCCATGGAAGACTAGATCCTGACAAATGTCTGCAGATGTATTCCCTGCGCCGACAACGATCACCTTCTGGCCTTCAAAGGGCTTCGCTCCATGGAAGTCTGCATTGTGAAAGATAGTTCCTTTGAAGTCGTCCCGCCCTTCGATGGTGGGGATGCGGGGAGCGCCTAGCGTTCCTGTGGCTACCACGATGTGAGTTGGGTTGAGTTCGACGATTTTCCCATCACGGGCGACTTTAACGTGCCAGGTCTTCGTCAGGGGATCATATTTTGGCTGGGGGAGAGGCTGCGAATTATTCCAGACCACCAAATCCTGGGTAACAGCGTATTGTTCCAACCAATCAGCAAGTTTATCCTTTGGTGTAAATCTAGGCCATGTGCTTGGGAAGGGTTGATAAAGCACTGAAGAACAACATCAGAAACACGATCACGGACTTGTGTGTTGCAGATATAAAGCATACTTTGGTGTTGGTTGCGAGGGGTATGTAAGGTCAAAGTCGGATATCTGTTCCGCCATACATCGCCTACACGAGCTGTCCTCTCCAGTACGATCGCAGGTAGGTTCATTTGCTTGAAGCGGGCTGCGACAATCAAGCCGGCCTGCCCCCCGCCGACTGAGTATCGACGAATTGTCAGTCTACGGAGGCAGCTAGACGAACGGAGCGGAACGTCTTACTGATTAGAACATGTGGATGTTCCTCGACATAGTCGCGGCGGGAATTCTTCACTGACTCCCACGCCAAAGTATGCCCGCCATAGACACCCAATTCATATCTTTCTTCTTCGTGGCCCTTCAAATCCATCATTTCCGTAGATACGGAAATAGCTTTCCATTCCCCCGAAACTTGTGCCTGGGTAAGACGAATGTAACCACGACCGTGTGCAATGTCTGTCTGAAAGGTGAAGCCAAATCCTACCCCATGATGCGCAGCCGTCACTGGGCCTAAGTACGGCGCAACATGGTGGCGCTCGTCGAGCTTGATATCCCGGATATTGGGCGTTGTTAACGTATCGCGTAAGTAGGCCCTGATCTTGTCGTGGCCCTCCAGCGAGCGATTGTCCCAGGTGAAGATAAGGATGTCCCGAAGCCACCCGTCGGGTTGGAAGTAGGAGACAACGTCATCTACGTTACCGGCGTAGACGTGCTCGGCGAAGTGATTCAGCCAGTGACTGGCTATCTGCTTAGTTTCCATGATTCGGGCAATCGTGGGTGGGGGAGCAATCAAATCGAACGCCACGGTACGCCCCGTTTATAAACGCACTGCGATAATATGCCGATACCTATGACCCACAATGGTGTGAGTTAGTGCTACCTCCGTGTGATACGCTGACTGCTGTGCCATGCCTTATCGGCAACCAGCCTGGGTGCCAGTGGCGAACCGTGGCATCCAAAACCCTCCTAAAGATATGAACATCGAGCCTAAAGGCCTGACCGACAAGTAAAATCATAATTAAGGATTGGGGTTAGCACGCGAATATTCAACGGGCCGCACATTCACGTTACTTACTCATTGGTAGTGCGTGGAACTAGAACATATGGTTGTTGGTCACCTGTCCATGAGTTTAACGCAGATATCCAAATGAAGAAGCATTCTGGATGTATCGTCGAGCGCGCCGCCGAGAGTATGGGTGACAGTGCGTTCTCGGGAGAGCTTGAAGATAGGGGTACATCGCGAGTAAATCTAGTTGCGGATATGCAGTACTGTTGACACAGATGTGTTGGTGATTCGTTCGCAACTTGACGTCGGCGAGCCCCGAGGTCGCCCAATCTCAGCTTTCAACCAGTACCTTCTACGGTCGCCGGGATGGTAGGTATCGCCGCCGCCAAGCCAGCCGAAGGTACGACGCTTTTCACGAAGAACGAACACTAATCGCGGCTTCAGCCGCGACCTAGAGGACCCAGTCATCAAGCACTAATACGGACGAGGTCGAAAACGCGCTGCTCGAGGGCGACGAATCCTGAGGCGAACGTGGCGTTTAGGCTGAGTACGACCAGAGCTACGGCAAAGGGAACACAAGCAACGCAGAACAACGAGCGACCCCGAAACACTCCGGGTCAACTCAGCGCTACTCAGGAGAGCGCTGACCCTGCAAGGTGTAGTACGTGCCATATCACTGTCGTTCCCGCTCCATCATCACCATCAGTCGTAAATCTCGCACGTTGTAAAGGATGGCGTTGGGTTCCAACCTCGAACGCCAGATGAATTGTTGCTTGAGTATCGTGGGTGGCGTGTAGATGGTGTTTGGTGTAGATCATTGGGCGGTTCTGCGCTTGCAGGAAGCACTCGGAGCGCCAGGATGAGTAAGAGTTCAACATTCGACACCATGTACACGTTCCACTCTCATGCTCGTAGCGAGATTTCCCATGAAGCACTTTCTTCTGACAGCGGGTTCCCATACACCACTCCACGCAGAAGAAACAAAAGAGCGAGCGTTGCGAGCAGAGATTGACACCCTGGGGGAATGTGTAAACTGGGGCAGTGGATCAAAGGTATCGTCTCAGGGCGTTACGAGCGCCTTCCATCACCGAGCCGTGTCCGAACGCCGCAAGGACAGGGTGAGACACAGTCGCTATGTCCGACATGCTCAGCGTTGAGCATTCATCGAATTCTGCGGGAAAGAGTCTCCAGAGAAGCTGCCATCCAGCTCGGTCCTCTTATCGCCACACTCGAGAGGGCTGAGCACTGCAATTTCTGCCGCCTCGTAAAGACAGCCTTCCGACGTTCGTGGTTACTGGACAAACATCCTCATGTGGATCTCGCTGGGATTAGCTGCTCGCTTTTTGCAGAAGAATGTGGATGTCTGCAAGACCTCGCACCTCTAACTAGAGAGCTCTGCCACTGGCTGTACATCCTCCCTTCAGACAGACCACGCGACACCTACGAGGCCATGCTCTCCGAGAAAGTGGGCATGAGTCTTGACATCCAGGTCATGGCGAGCGACGCGTCCATACTTGGTAGGAGCCCGGACGTGCATCGAGGGGTGGTCAACGGTAATACGCAGCAAAAGTTCATGTAGAACGTATTAAGATTACTTGTTCTTAGTATGACTGACAAGCAAGCTCAGCTCGACGCATCACGTATTCGCAGGAGACCACTCACCGATAAACGAAACGCTTTTTCGTATGCGAAAACTCTCCCAGCTTATGGCCGACCATATCCTGCGTCACCAGTACGGGTACATAGTCCTTCCCATTGTGCACCATGAACCGGATTCTGGCACCAGAATATCAGACGCGTGAAGCTTGTCGTGTCAAAAGCAAGGCTCACCCGACGAAATTTGGCAGAATTGTACAGGATCTTGCCTGCGTTTTTATGGGGACATGGTTCTGCAAAGCATCACGGAGGTTTGGAAATGAGACGAAATAAGGCCCTAGGGTTGAGCTTCAGTAACAGGACCCATGGTTCTCTGCCATATGCTCACCTTTCCAGGCAGAACGACCAGATTTCAGCAACGCAAGTGATGGCCGCATAATGTGAAGCACACCGTTTCGGTCACCTTCGGCTGGACAACAGAATGAACTTACATAAGCAGCACGACAGGCTAAATTATGGCGCACTAGGCGCCCAAGCTACTCGCTCCCACTGTGCGCGCTGCCAGGCTGCAGTCCCTTACCGAAGGTACAATATTCCAGGATTATTGTGAAGCCAATATTGGAGATACTGACATTGGTTTATTCTAGGATCCCACTCTGTAACGATCCTGACGCTTGGATGTAAAGATGTCGGATTCATCACTGTCACCGTCTTCGACAACATCATTTCCACCAACTTCGGCTTCAGTCTCTGCCACGACGACAGACACCCCATTCTTCCCTGATCCAGCTACAATGTCACCTTTGCCAAATTCAAACGGTCGCGACGTTGATATGGCTCTGGTCAAGGTGGGTTTCGCTGTGAAGTTGACGAGGTCCGAAGTTGACTGTTGAGGTCCGGGTATGAACTTTTAAAGACGGTTTTGGCGTGGCTTTTCCCAATAATCGGGGTTATAACGACAGTCGTGATTGTCATGTGGATGTGCGCACATAAATCTGCCCTGGACTCTAGCTTGGTGCTAACGACCCCCCCCCCCTATCCGTATTTCCACCGCTTTCTAGACTTTATCGAATGCGGGCGCGGCGTCAGACACTCTCAGAACTCTTCGCTCGCAAACGCACAGACTCAACCATTCCCACCAGTAGGGTCCGACGCGTTCCTCGTACGACAGCCCTTGCACAGCTCAACGTTGATGACAATGGATACTACCCATACGTTGTACCACCGGCCCTCGTTTACGCGCAACGAAGCAGGCGAGTTCGGACGAGGGGCGCTGATGTGGATGCTTACGGGAGACGCACGGACGGCGGTGGGGATCACGACGACCTAGGCGACAAGGATGAGCTCCCTGCATATGAACATGCGGGTGGGCCGCCGAACTATGTGGATTTGGAAGTAGGGCATCCTAGGGCGTTGACTATACGTTCAGAGAGTGCGCCGTCTTACCAAGCCACTCCTCACCATCTACAGCAACATGCCCCGCCCGCTGTACAAAGCACCCCCGGAGCACCTCCAAATCCTGATGAATATCCCCTGCCTCCTTCTCTGCACGACCCACAAAACGATCCCGCTCGTTAGTTTTATCTGCCTTTGCTTCTTCCCGCACGGACAACCACTGTAACCCGCCACACTGACTCTGTATGTATTCTGCTTCTCATTGTTGTACTTTTCCCAGTCTTTTGTTTTCCTCCTCATTTTCTCTTCGCATATCACCCCGTACTCGGGGAACTATCCAGGACATCAATATACTCTGCACACCACCACTTTCGTACTCAATCTCCTCCCCAATAACTATGATTATTCCACTGCGTGCAACATGTTAGACTATTTTCCACGCGGCACATTCTGTTCTTTCCGAATCAAGTCCTCGGCGGCAGCGCGCATCTCGAGTGTCCAGTGCTCCTCTAAGAATCAACGCGCAAAGGTAAGTACGCCTGCGCGTCGTAACGACGAGATTATGACACACCGGGCTCTTGGAGCGATTTGAAGACACCCTGTACTTTGTCAAACGCCTTCAAATCCGCTAGTATGGTAGATGTGAGCCACCCATTTCCTTGAGCCGCATCCATGACGAGGAGTTCTTTGTAAAACCAGGTCAGGGTTTTGTCGATGTGCTGTGAGGTTTCATAGATCACTTCATCAGCTTCGTCCATGATGCAGATGTCGGTTTCCTGGTGGTCAAATCCGGCACTGAACCGTTCGTGTCAGTGAACGCCATGGAAGGAGTTTGTGGTTCGCTTACCGGCTATCAGCATTTGACATGCTCCTGACTGTCTCTGCACAATACGCAATGCACGCTCGCACATCGCACAGGTCTGCCCCGGTCTCAAGAACACTCCATATGTCACGCAGCCACTCAGCAATCTCTTGACAAATTTCATACATATACTCCGCTTGTTGCTCCCACCCATCGTGCCAATCGTACGGGCAACTGTGAAGAAGCTCCCTCATGACACTATCTATACTCTCCTCGTGTTCCTCCAAGTCGAGTTGCTTGACAACTGGATCCGCCGAGAGGGCACTGGAGATTGATGCCACAAGAGCCCTGGTGCGTCGAAAGGTCGCAATTTCGGAGGATGAGTTGTCACAGATTCTCTTCGCATCGGCTAGGGCGTCCGTCAGAGAAGCAATGAGACTTGCCAATAACTCTTCGTCACTGAATTCTTTGTTTGTGCCACTGGGAGGGTACCGCATCTTCGTAGGACATGCTGGGCGCTCAACTAGCTTGACAGCTGTGCCCTTTCTATTTTCCATGTTGTGATCGATATAATTCTCTGATACCGGGTGTATCCTATGAAAGGAGGAGGATCGTTGTTGGTCTGAATTTCGACGCGCCACTCCTAAGTCGCGTACTTAAATGAGATGAATGACCATCATGTGACCTCGGCCTGGATTAATATATACAAGCAGAGGTTTGAAATCGTGAATCATTGTGTTCTTCCCTTCCTCCTTTTACTTTGTCGAATATTTGAATCGTTCGCAACATGGCTCAACCCGCTCAGCCCCACCCCCAACCTGATTTTGTTCGAATGCATCACGGGCTCACCCAATTCTGCCAAGAAATTCAGTTCCTTCCCAATTGGAATGCCGGCGCTGGCAGTATTCCCGAAATGCAAGTCGTGTTGCAGCTAAATTCAGCATGCAGCTCAACGGTCAGATCTCTAGGTTCCAACAAATCATGGACACTCAAGCTGCCATCCAAGCAAATATAACTGCAATGCAAGCTGAGTACGTCCTTCTCCTGAGTATCTATGTCCGAAGATGTCTTGATGTAGCGCAGCTTGCAGTTACATCCTGTCAGGTTGTTCAATGCAACTGCATCCGTCACGGCCAACCTCATATATCCTCCCCATGTCCCAGAGGGAGTTCGGCTATTCCTTCCCCGCACCAAAGAACAGGCAATATGTTTGTCTGGTAAGTCCAGAGGATAGCGCCCTTTCAGAATATCTGATTTTATCCAACCAGGTGAGGATGCAGCCCAGTGCTCCGCGCTGATGGGGCTTCCGGCTTTGGCACTGAAAGCGACTGCCTTACAACATCGATGCCAGTTTCTGAATTACCTGGGGGTACAGATTGATACCAATTAGCATAGAGAACTAGCAGGCCTGTAATCCAAATCGCTTAAGAATTGCGGGCTTAGTGTGTATTGAATAGATCCATTTGGGGTGTAAGTCGTGTTTGGCAAGGACAGAGAATACACCTGACAAAGCCGACGATGGCCCGGGGAGAATACTGACGTGGGAAAGGTAAACTTGACCAACCTATTCTCCCTTCCTTCATTCACCATGAATTGAGACAGATAGGTCCTCGACTATGTGGCTCTATTCAGCAAGATTGCAAACATGTATCTTGAAATTGAGATATATGCTGATGCCGAACCGATATAGTTACTAGGGTCTGGCCCAGCGATTCGGATTATATGTCAAACTAATCGTGTTTTAATCCAGACCAGTAGCTTGCATATCCTTCTCAAGGTTGGAAGAGGTGTCTTAATAACTCTCACTCAAAAACACTCGCTCAGCCAGAGATTCCATGCTGCGCGAAGTGAAACTAAGGGACCCCGAGACAATGAAATTCGGCATCGAGCAAGCGTTGGGCTCAACGAGCTTAGGCAAGTAACGCGGCTGACAGTGCATCTACGCGAACCTTGTTATGATATACCTTGGCTATCCCTGCTATCGTGTTCGCCCTCTCTGCTCTCTTCTACGACACATCGCCAGTCCAAGGACGTTGGGCGGAAGGTGATTGGCCACCATATTGCACCGCGGTGCCAGCGGCTGTAGTTTCCCTGTGGTGCTTCGCACTCTATGCAGCGCAGCGAGGGGATCTGCCGGAAGCAGAGCATCGCGACGTGGGACGACGAGCCGGTGTCGTGCGCGAAGCAGGTGCCGCTGAAACGGATGTACCGTAGCTGCGTATCTTTGAACAGCGGGATGAACGGCGTAGAGTCCAGGGGCGACTGCAAAGTAAGAGGCAGCCATGAGCTGATGCGAGAGACGATGTCACTATGACTTACCGAGTCTGAGGAGCCCACGTCGAGGCAGAGGAGCGCAGGCATATTGGAGGCTAGGCCGAGGATGGTTTCGAGCTTCCCAAAGGAGGAGAAGACGTGGATTCGGTGGAGGCTCTCCAGGGCGAACTCCTCGGCGATCGCGTAGAGCTTCGTGATCCTGAGGTGCGTGACAGGTCGTCCGGGGAGGAGCTGGCTTGCCACGCGCTGGGAGGCGTGGAGAGCTGATAGGGAGGGGATTGCCTTGGCGGACAATGGGAGTTCGTGGACCATCGGGAGCTCGAGACGCTCTAGCGATGGCTGCGATTCGAGCAGCGCGATCAAGGGGCGCACGTAGTACGTTCCAGTGGTGTAGCTCAGATGCTTCAGCGTTAATCGCATATCGCGAGCACCGTCGAACATGTCCCAGTCGGTTCCCATGCGGTTCCCGAAGTCGAAGATGACCTCGGTCAACTTGTGGCACTGCAGCAGAATCGAGTTGATCATCATGAATACCTCTGAGGGGAGCGTCCATTCCCCGGGCGCGGCTTTCACGGCGAAGTAGGTGAGGCAGAGCGCGAGTCTGCCGTTGGATGCTGAGATCTGCTCGCAGAAGTTGTTCAGGCGCCTCATCAGGGATTCGCCTTCATGATTGAGGAAGCTAGCCTTTGCATAGAAACTAAGCTCTGCTTGTGGGTGGACGGTGCGTGAGACGAGGAGAAGAGAAGCAAGAGTTCGCCGATCGTCGATGTAGTGGATGATTTCGTGAATGATTTCAAGGGGGAGACGAGACACCATTGTGTGGTAACTAATCAAGCTGTGTCGTGGGAGTATCTCTCTGCAGTGCAGACGAGACCACGAGTTCATCGACATTTACTACAAAAACATTCGGATGCAAGCTACGAGTCACGGAGTGAAACGTGTATAGTACATGTTACTTGCTATCATTAATCTGGAAGGATGGTGCGTCTGCTACTTGGAACGAAAATGCATCAAATGGCAGCCCAAAGGTAAGGGCAGCTAAATCAGCTATAAACACATAATGTTCAATCCTGCAGGAGCCCCACACTTACCGGACACACGGGTTGAATCATAGCCTACTAAAGCTGAGCGTAAAAACCGGGATGAGAAGAGGTCAACAAGGGGATTTGCGCCTGAAGCCATCGCGTTTGCAATCTGAAAGGGCCGATCCAATAACCTATGTGAGGTGAATTGGTCGGCGCACCAGTGGGGTAGCGGAAAGCGGGAGCCTACGCGTCCCCGAGAGCAGCCAACTTCTCCAGAACTTGATCAAGACGGGCGTTTATAAGCTCTTGAGCAGCCCATTGCTCCTTAAGTTCGTCAAGGATTTGTTGGCGTCTGATCAAAGTCAGATTAGATGAACTGCGAAGCCGCTATGTATTGCTTACATGCTGGAAGGGTTCCCGTTCGGAAATCCGTTGCTGACTTTAGAGTGAGACCGAGAAGATGTAGAACTTGGTCAATAAAATTGGTGAAGTTAGTTTAGGCTCGCAGACCACGATCGTGTGGGTGATTTCCTTAGCGGCGCGATAGATGGCTCACGGGTTCACCGCAGTCGCGTTCCATCACATTGCCGGATATATTCTCTTGGAGCTAGTATGTCCTTCGCATGGTTGTGCCACCTTGTCGTACATCGGCCTCTTCTCATCTGCTCTATGGTTGTCTTGATGTTCGTTCGTTATCCAGGAAGGATTCCAGACGCCGGACCAGACCCCCAAGGGGACGTATCGAGGGGAATCGGTGGTCGGCCATCTGGGGGTGGCAATCGCGACGCCGTAATGCACAGGCGTCAGCGACGAACACCCGTCTATCCATCAAAATTCGGACTGCCCGGTTGTTCTAGAATAGAATCAGCACGATTCTCAGCCCAATATACAAGGAAACATAACGCACCAGCCTCATCCGAATTGCTCATATCCGCGAGTCGGGCTTTGCACATTCTGGAACGCGTATTCCTGGAGCGGTGACAGCGGCGACAATCGGTGTGACAGATGGAGATTTTGCGTACGCGAGCTCATCCTGACTCGAATTGAAATGAATTGCGGCGCGTAGGTCTGTAAATGAAGGTGCGAGTGTGAGTCGTTCGCGAGCATCGCGCCGTGGAGACTTCTTGTGTTCGTAATTTGTCTGGGCTGCACCCCTTGTGTCATCCGATTGTGCGCAGTCTCCAACCGTTCGAACCTTGATTCTCAGCCCCAATTCGGCATGCAGATATCGCCGTTGAGGTTGTATTTCGCCCAGGTCGTGGCTATCGTCTTTCTATAGTGCATCTGGTGTCGAGCGGTACATGTCGTTGCGCTGTACATCAACCCTCGTTGTGTCTGGCCTACGACGGCGCGCATAGCACCTCGTCAATCACGACGTTTGCACTCTGGAAAACAACACGGCAACACCAGCGTGGTCGCGCCACCCATGAACCACCCAGCCATATCCTGGAATCAGGAAGTAAACAAATCCCAAAATAAATCAATAAAACAGTGTGAACGCGAGCACGAGAAGGAAAGCATACCTCCCACGACCGCGACGATCTGCAGCATCCCCTTTTGCTCCGCGTGTATACGCATTTGCACTTGCGTCCCGGTGGTGATATAGCGCGCATCCCGTAATCGCAACCACCAATCGCTTAACCACCTAATCACCCAGCCCCTTGCAAGTCTCGCCCCCTTCTGTTCAGTTCGCCCCGTTTGGTACTGGAGTGGGACGGCGCGAATTTGCGTGACTTCAAAGTCGACTCCTCAGACTCGGTATATAATAGTGGTTCGCCACAATCGCGGTCTCAGCTCACAGTACCTCTTAATTCAATCCAGTCACCTTTGGGCTCTACGGCGTTCATCCCGCTATCCAAAGACACGTAGCTATGGTACATCCGTTTCAGCGGCACCGGCTCGTCGTCCCACGTCGCAATGCTCGCTTCCCCTCGCTGCGCTGCACAGAGTGCGAGGCCCCATAGAAAACTACAGCCGCACGCACCGCGGCGCAATATGGTGGCTAATCACCTTCAACCCAACGTCCTTGGACTGGCGATGCGTCGTAGAAGAGAATAGAGATGCCGCGAATATATCCACAGAAAATTCAGATTGACAACCAATTCCTATACAGCGCCTCCGCTAACGGAGTAGCGCCGGTAAGCATGTAGATCATAGCGAGGTTGTAGGCGGCCTCCTTGGAGACCCCCAAATCCTTGATGCACGTTAGCGTTCCAGGATTATTTAAGTGGCCAGGACTCACGTTGGGTGGATGCTGCCTTGCCATCTTGAGTACATTATCATAGTGTTTAACCGCAAAGGAATAAAGCCCTTTGGACGGACAACGGACAAGGACTTGGTATCATTGATACATAACTTTGTGTTGACTTACCAAGCTGATGGAATGCTCGACCAAAGTTGAACTCGACCTCCTCAAGTTCTTCGACAGACGGCGCGGATGTGCTCCTGAGTTTACGGTACCGTGTGAGGAACGCCATCCCCTAAACGGGGGATATGAATACCGAACTGACTGCAGCGCAAAGGGGGAATACGGACCTGGGCAATGAGATGATGCCGATTATCTGCTTGTCGTTGCATAGCGCGGCCAAAGGACGCAATTGCTAGACATAAGCATATCACAGGATCATCGGGGAAGTGATCATACGCAAGCAGTAAATAGACTACATCGCTCCCACTCGTCAGGAGCGAAAAATAAATCCAAACGTACGGCAACCCACATATTGCGCTTTGATAGCTCTTCGCACATATACAGAGCTGCCCATAGATCGTTGGAAGGAGGGGGTTGTGCGTCGTGGGCAGCTTCGGCGTGCTACTTGACGTAGACGCACTTTCAGCCGGGTTACTTTGTTGCGTGTCGCCGGCGTCATCACCCTCCTCGTCAGCTCCAGCGTCATCGCCGCTTTTGCCCAAGCTCGTTGACGCCCAACGCTTGCTCGATGCAACGAATTTCATCGTCTCGGGGTGGGTGGTAGCAGAGTCCCATAATTTCACTTCACGCAGCATGGCCTTCTGGAGCGTGGACGTTATGAATGCGTCTGTGGGTCGCAATCCGCTGGCCAAAGACGCCAATAACAACCGGAACGGCTCGTTGTTGAACTGGTACACAGTGATCAGCTTCCTGCATTGTTCGACAACGATATCATAGCGCCTGCTTGCAATAGCGCAAGCTACGGCGAGCACAGGTCAGATGTAAGCGCATGTGGAAGTCGCACGAAGACTCACTGATCAATGATAGCCGAATTGTGTTTTGGGCGCTACGGTCTTGGTAAGGGCTGGACAGGAGAATGTGCCGTAGCACCTCGTCCGCAATTTCGTGCTGCCCATGTCTCGTGAGCAAGAACGCATACTATCGAATGAACTCAGTGTTTGACAAGCAATGGTCGGTAAAGCAACCACTCACCTGCATGAACACATTCATCCAATCGTCGAAAGATACACCTCGGAACATGCGAAGATCTCCTTTTGCTTCACTGCTCTTGCCCAATTTCTTCATCATGCTGTCGCGCTCTGTCGTACATGAGGACAGAAGCTGGAGGTAAATTGGCTTGACGCACCCAAGTCTAGATGCAATCTAGACGCCATACTGTCTTCGTCCGCTTCTGTAGTAAACCCAGCCTTAGCTCGAGGGAACATGCCCCTCCATTGCTAGTAACCTCATTAACCAAACCACAAAGCGAGATGGATAATCGGAGACATACCCGAGATGCGGCAAACAGATTTCTTGTCTCTCGATACGTCTCCACCAGCTTCTCCGCATCCTCCATCCAAGCCCTCTCCGCCTCGCCCTCATCTTGCATCATGGCGGGCCACAACTCAGTCAAGCGCCGATACCCCCTCACGACCTGCGCCTCCTTCTTTGCCTCGAGCTCTTTGAGCTGTGCTAACGTGAGCTTCCTCTGCTGCCCGCTTTTCGTAGCTTTCTTCTTCTCTTCGAAAAGAGAAGCTCCGCCCTGCGCACTGGGCGTACTGGAACTGTGCTCATTTCCATCGGTAAATTGGCCCTCGGCGCGACGACGTTTCCGTGCGTCGATGACTAGATAAATGAGGCGGAAATCTTTGGGATGGGCTTAGAGTGGGAACGTACCTTCGTATACCAACGCCAACGCTTTTCGAGGTTCGTCTAGAAGTTCATACAGCGAGGCCAACTTCATTTTAACGTCGTTATTCGATGGATCTGTCTCTCTTACTGGACAAGGGTCGTCAGCCAATGAGATGGGAGACGGTAAGGCACGGACATACTGTGTTCATATACCTCTGCTGCGTCTTGTAATTCTCCTAGCATACGGAGGCAAGCGGCTGTCTGGAGAAGGATATACAAGCTACTGGTCTGATTAAAACACGGTCAGTTTGATACAAGTGCGGCGAGGGAAATCCGCACCGCTGCACCAGATCCTAGTAACTCATATATTGGTTTGGCGTCGGCATACATCTCACGTTCAAAATATACGTCGGCGATCTCGCTGAAGAGAGGCGCATAATCGAGAACATCTTCCGCTAAGACAATATTGGCATGCATCTGTCTCGGTTCATGGTGAACAAAGGAAGGGAGACTAGGTAGGTTGGGTTTACCTTGCCCTCATCAGTATCTCCCATCTTCAGCCTCGAAACGGCGAGTCGATGGCGAGCATTGACATCTAGTGGATAGCATCCAGGGCGAGGTTCGCCATTCCGCCGTTGAATTGAACTGCGTCCGTCTTCGTCAGGTATATCGTATTCCCTGTCATCGGCGCAAACGTCCCAGTACTTCTGCTCAGAGCGTCCCTGCAGCCACCTGCAGCCCCTCCTGATCACATTGGCAGATCTTTCGTACTCTTCCAGGGTATTGTACAAGTCGGCGAGGACGAGAATCTCCATCAAACCAAATCCACCACCAGCCACATCCCCGCCCGTCAGGGGGTCGCTTCCTCGACCAGAAGGGTGCAGCGTCACGAAATGATCAAAAGCTTGTTGGAAAAGCGATGCGCAGAGTGTAAACTCGGACAACTCAATTAGGATCGTACGCAGTTCGTTCAAGACGTTGAGGTCGTGGGGAAAACGTTTCAGAATGGCGAGGAATGCATTGCGTGAGAGCTTGAAGTCCCCGAGTTCCTTTGCCAGCGTCGCTAGATCCCAGAATGCATGGATGTTGGATGGGTCGAGTTTGTTTACCTTGCGATAGCAGTACAGCGCTTGTTGGTGGTATCCCAGGTCGCTGTCGGAATAAAGTTACATCATGAGATGAAATAGAGAGAGAGCATACCGTGATTGCTTTGCTAAGCGATCCCATTCATCTGCGTCGTGTCGTAGATGAGCAGCCATGATTCGAAGTTGAAGGGCCTTTTGGTTTTCTTTAAGGTCTTCGTAACATTGAGCGAGCACTGTCCAAGCAGAATGCGCTCGAGGCTCTATTCGAATGACTTCTTGCATCATTTTGATGGCTTCGGAGGTGTTGCAATCGACATATGCCTGGTTGCCCTCACCGATCAATGCTCGGACCTCGGGGGACAGAGCTGGTCCTTCGTGCCTGCCTTTCTAGGGATGAACCTATGTAAATAAAAACATTCCGGGGTGGTAAGTCGACGTACTTTTCGACGGGACCGGCCTATTCCAGACGCAGCCCTCAGGTCATCCTTGAACTCGGCATCCTGGTCTTCAATGGCAAAGTCCCATTCTTTCGACAAACCGACGCTCTGTGAGCGTTCGTTGGACCGAACGTTATGCACCAGTCGGCTGGGGGCCGTCAGAGTGAGCCTCATGCAATATAGGACGAGCATGGGTCTGACTCAAAGTCATTCTCGATAGCCATTTGAGCTGCTACGTCTTCATTAGATATGGGTACTTCCTCTTCGTCCTCCTCCTCCGAGCTATCGTCCCCTTCCGAGCTTGTGGGTTCTACGCCAGAGCTTTCGTCATCGTCGTGAATGTCGTGAACTTCATTTGATGAGGAAAATACAGAAAAGTAACAGCAAGAAAGAGATTTACCATATGTTCTCTCTCTGATGATGGCTTGTTTGCTGCTACTTGCTACTGGTTGAGCCTCAATTGACATCGCATACAGGTGTTCGGGATCGTGGTTAAGTCCAGAAACACCTTAAATTCGCAAGTCTACCGCTCTGTCCCTCCATCCATTCGGACTCCGCTGGGAAGTGCCGTAACCGACTCTCCACGGCAGGCCATCTTCCCGCCTCGACCGTGCTCAATAATATCGTTGGTATTTCTGATGGCAAGGGACAAAGCCCTTGGACCACCCGCCTTGAATTTATCTGTCTACACCGCTTCTCAGTTCCAAGTACTTTTGCGTCAGCGCAAGGTAACCTCGCCATCTACTTCCCGCCACACACCAATCCAACAAATTCCAATTGTAACGGTGAGGAAATGCTTACGGCTGTCATCCTTGAATTCTCGGTTGCGCAGAGCACAAACCTTCCAAAACGGAGAATTCCAAGGTATGCGTTCGTTCTTTCGTGTCGAATATCGATTCGACTAAGCATCCAAAACTATCAAAGAAAGTACTAGAACTCGGATCTACTGGAACACCGGAACATTTCCCCGTGTGGATGACATAGGTAGCATGACCAGACGCGTGCTCACCGCGATGTCTAGGTCGACACTACGTACAGTCGCCAAGGGACTGAAGTATTGATCACCCAAAGGCCACCGATCCAAATTGAAGCATGCCATGTTACCCAAATTGTCCGGTGCGTCCCAGGGATTCGCAGTTTTGGCCGTACAACACATCGAGCGTTCGAACCTGCATTACACACCGTCCCTCCTACTGGCTCGACTAAACGGTCGCCTTTCGCAAATTAACTGAATAGAAGTCTGTCAAACCCGGCGGTCATTTTTCTCCGTGACTAACATGAACATCCGCAGAATCTTCGCCACATGTTAGCCACATGTTACTTCCTGTTTCTGACACTAGTTTAACACGATTCAGATATCTATAGTTCTACCGACACCTCAGCTTTACCCAATTTTATCAAGGATGGTGGCTATCGCGATGTGTATAAAAGCCTTGAAGTAGGATCCATTGGCTGACTACAATTGCCTTCACAGCCAGCGATTTGAACCATGACAGCAGAGAAAACAGGATACGCCCCTTTTCGAGTTGGAACGGAGACGTACCAGACTTGGTACAAAATCGTGGGCGAGATCGGAGTAGGAGGTAGACCGCTTGTGTGTCTACACGGCGGCGGAGGAATGTCACATCACTATATGTTGTCTGTATCACGTCCTCTCGCTGTGTTCCTCAGCTCACCTATAGTCATACCCTACCGTTCGATAGGCCCCACGCTGTACTGAACTCGCGTCTCGAGTAAGAGTTGTGAATCTGCGGAGATCTGTTGTGATATCTGATCATCATTTCAGCATCCCCGTTATTTTTTACGACCAGTTGGGGAATGGAGAGTCAACCCACCTTCCAGACGCGCCGAAGGACTTCTGGAAGCCCGAGTTATGGGTGGACGAGCTTAACAATCTGATCGCGCACCTGGGGATCGCTGATGACTTTGATCTCATAGGAAACTCGTGGGGAGGCAAGTAATCGTATCTCACCTCGTCGAAGAGCGCCAGTTAATGTTAATCGATCCCTGGACAGGTATGCTTGCGGCGTACTTCACAGCGACTCAGGCGCCGCCCGGACTGAAGAATCTGATAGTATCCAACTCGCCAGCATCAGTTCCTCTAATGAAAATATCCACCGAAGCGATACTGGACCTGAATCCGGATGTCGGTGCCATCGCACGCAAGCACGCTGAGGCGGGGACTTTTTCCTCCCCGGAGTACCAGGCAGCGACCAAGGCCCTTCACGCCAGGCACTTCTGTCGAGTAGACCCCATACCGGAAGATCTCTTGACGTCCATCCTTGCGGTGGAAAAAGATCCGACAGTGTTTTCCAATATGTATGTTGTCTGTTGATAGTACCGAGCACATCACTCATTTCATACCAGGTGTGGCCCTTCGATATATCATATATCTGGATTTGTGAAGGACTGGTCGCTCATCCCCGAACTACACAAAATAACTTGCCCGATGTTGTTGATCAGCTCTCCGCACGATGTCATGCGGCCCAACACGATATTCCCGTGGTTCCAAGGGGTTTCGAAGGTGAAGTGGGTGGAACTGCAGAACAGTACGCATATGCCGATGTTCGAGGAACCTGAGAGGTAAGTGTGCAAGATTCCCAGTGTCTGCACAACGTGATGACCGTGCCTAGGTATTTTGATGTCCTTGTGGAGTTCTTGAGTCGCGATAAAATCGAAGTTTGAGGGAGAATAACTGTAGGGGCATCTATGGCTTTGCTTGTAGCTCCCCCCGAAATATACATATGCGCTTTATTGAGACTGGTATTGAATATTGACCTATCGCTTCTAAATAGTTCCCCTGTATTGATTATCAAGGGGTGGGACTATTACTGACCGTCACATGTTCACATGTGTTGTGCCATCCGAGCTTGGGACTTCCAGCTTCCAGTCCGCAACCACCGTCAGCGGATCCAGCTCTGCAAACAAGAATCTCATAGAGTGTGTATTTACAAAGTCCTGTGCATTGCACTCTTGAAGGTCAATTTTCCAGAGCATACGCATCATGGCGCATCTAGAACAACCCCCGCTCTCATGTTTCAGTAATTTGCTGAGAAAAGAGCAAGTCGACATGAAAATACAATCGCTCAGACTTCAGGTTGCGCAGATAAACGACGAGATACGCAGCCTCGAGGAATACAGGAACAACTGATGTCTTCCAGTATCCAAGCTTCCTCCTGAAGTCCTGTCGACTATGACGAGTAAGGACGATTTGGAACTATACTCTGACCTGCTCTCGACCACGCAAGTTTGCCGCCTATGGCGCCAAGTAGCTCTCGATTCACCCAGAATATGGACTTTGATACCTTGCGCAGCGCCACCCTGCCTCGTGAAACTATTTTGGAACGCTCGAAGTCTGCGCCACTGATTCTTCCTCGAGTGGTATCAGTCCTGTAAACGCGCCGGACATCCTGAACCATTTAGATCGACTGAAAGAACTCAAACTCGATGATTGCGAAGCTGACTGGTTGAATCGTATCATATCCCACGGAGCCCCTCAACTCGAAAGTCTTTCACTCGGAGAAATTGACAGATTCCACTTCCCCGCCTATACATTCCCGGTATTACAACACCTGGAGCTGATTGACTTCGTCTACACGCCCTCCACGGCCCATGGCGTCTCGTCCGCTATGCGCTCCCTCGACATCTCCATCGACTCAGGCTACAGAGAAGGTGGACCACAACTCCCAAGCTCCATCGACTTCCTTGCCATCTTGGCATCTCTCCCCAATCTGTCCGACCTTGCCCTGACAGCTACCTTCGCCCCGCTAAAGGGACCCCTACCATCGTCGTCAGTGAGACTTGCCCACTTGACGAGGTTATACATCCAGGACACCGACATACGCAATTTCGGACTAATGGCGTGCATTGCAGCACCGCAGCTCAAAGCCATAGACCTCCATCACTCTGGCGAGGCGAGCGCCGAAATTGCTACGCCCGTGGTGGCCGCTATCTTCGAAAAGCTTCCGACCTTCGCCACGTCCTGTTCCAAACGCTGGCTGTGTGCTGGCGGCTTCTCTTTCGCGCAGGTAAAATTATGGGACGACTGCACTACCAGCGAGAGTGCAAACCGTGCACCGTTCTTCCAATTGGTGATTTATGGTACGGGGGATCCTAGGGCGGAAGAATTGCTGTTAACCCTCTTTCCGCCTACCACATCCCCGCCGACCGTTCATTTTTCTTCTAGTATCCAAGTGGCCACTGATCACGCTCAATTTCCCCCCCTGCAACCTATTCTTCATCAACTGACGCACGTAACGGAAGTCCGGATCATCAATTCGATAGGCCTCACCAATCTTCTACGTGATATATATCCTATATCGCTCCCCTTCCTAAAAAATGTATTTCTCGAAACCGAATTTGATAGCAGGGATAGGACAAGGTTATCCAAGTTCGCAGAGCAGCTGAAGGTACGAAAGAGGCTGCACGACGTCGAGATTGAGACCCTTGTGGTTCCTGACACAAACAAGCTACTCAATTCCGCCGACTTGAAGATGTTTGAAGGTGTCGTTAAGGTTCGACGCACGACCAAACGCGTTCGTTAGTTCAACTTAGTTAGGTATCCTGTTGCGGTGTTGCGAGATATGGTAAGTGACATTGTGTTGGACTCGTAGTCCGGATCCCTCGAAGTCCCTGTCGCGCCAAGATAAAATCTCAACATTCGCCATGGAAAATCATCTCAAATCTACGTCGATTCAACTTGAGCTCGAAATCGTGATACTCCTCGTAGGAAGCTGCGACATCAGGATGACAGCTTACATCACCGCACCTGTATCAAGACCACGAAATTCTCGGATACTGGCAGCAAGATTGCGATAAACTCTCGTCCGCCGACTTGAACCAATTCCAAAGGTCTCGTGGATATTGTAAAAGGTCAAACACAAATTTAATATTCGTCTTGGGAATGTTGTCGTGTATCGTGCTGGCTCCCGCCGTTGCTTCAACACTCCTGTATACTCTAACTTCGTCACGTGACTGCCCTTCCCCGGAACCAGCTGGTCTTGCTGCTTCGGAGGGTAAGTGCTGAATGAGCCCCTCGTGGGAATGTACGCAGACTTCGCGTCCTAGTCTGAGTCCTAGTCATTCAACTGTATCACGACTTTACGCAGACACGACAAATGGAAGATATAAAACCGCGCCCGCCATGCTTGATGCTGGATAGCGAGAGATTCAAAGCCGGCGGTGATCGTGGCACTGGACCCAGGAGCATGGAACGCGGCGCCACTTCCTCGACACTGGACTCGCCATTTGGTTCTCAACTCAATACGCCCATCGACGAGAAGTTCCAAAGCCTAGGCGGTATCTTGAGGATCCAGTCATCTGATTTTGCGCAAGTCGAAGCTGAAGATAAGGACGGGCTGGTGAAGGAACAGGTTCACTGACTTCGTTCTATGGTCGGGTCACGATGATGCTGATGCAACGTTTGTTAGGCTGCTACGACGGCAGGAGAATCGATAAATGAGAAAGCCCTGGATGACCTGCCATTGGAATCAAGGTCGCCCTCTGAACGGCCAGCGAGGACAAATCAAAAGCCTTTGTCTAGCGCTACCGCCTCGAACCTGTTCTCGTCGGTGGTCAATGAACTACTCTCTTCGTCTGAGCCAGCGTCTGGCGTAGAATACGTCGCATCTTGCATCATCAAAGTCCTCTGTTTCTTACCCTGGTGCGCTCTGGTCGGCGGCACGATCCTCCTCGCCCCCGAATATCTAGAACAAATTACCTTCTGTACTGGCTACACCCCGTCTCCCCCAACGCCCATCCATCGCTTCGCGCACTGGTCTGAGTACGCTGCCACCCACATCCTGTCGTTCGTTGTCCTCCTTGGGTCTGTCGTCTGGTGGAACCTCCCTTTAGGGCTCCTGCTTTTCTCGGGCGTAACGGCGCAGATTGTCATGACGTGGAGCGAGTTCGTGGTGGATCCGAATGTACCGCTGGGCGAGGACGATCAGCAGACGTTGTATGTCCTTGCTAAGAAGTTCGCGTTTGGGGGTGCAGCGTCGATGGAGGTGAAGTGCTTTGGGTCGAAGTACTACGCTATCGCTGATGAAGAAGAGTCGGATGAAATGCATCTTCATGCTGAATGAACGATGTACCTTACATACCACAAATGCAATCTTTCTTGTAGAATGATCATCACTTCACTATCTGATACGGAGTTGATGTCAGACGCTTGGTGGCACATGGCACACCTGCACCGCCACTCACATTCCTCTCCTCGTACCAACTAGCACGCGCGTGTAGAGCATCCGTTTCACTGCCTTCTCTGTATTTCTATTTCGTTTTCGTTTCCACTCTCGGCCCATACAAGGTGTGCTTCATCAGACCGTGGTTTCCTGACAGATCCTGATCACGGATGCCAGCCAATAATAGCAAGAGATTATAATAACTTGAATATACTTCCGGTAACGCTCGGCAGGCGATACGCAGCAGGACGATATTTGTGTTCTCTCCCACCATCTGGCAGCCATCCACTTCACGACATCACGATTTAATTGATACGCCGCTAGCCGTTCTCATTCTGGAACCACCATGTCGTCTGGCGAGCCCACCTCCGGTAGCTCGAGCTCGTCGCCCGTAGCGACGGGAACGACGACGACGGGGACGTCCTCGACCTCATTCTTGCCGCCCCCTGCCTCAACCTTCCCCCCAGACCCTACGCCGTCGCCGACCTTCGGGCCTCCTAACAACAACAATCCGACGCCCGGAATCGCCACCTCAGCGTCCTTGTACCTCTACACATTCCTCGGTAAGTTCTGTTATCCTGTGATCCTTTGAAGAGTCCGCTCAATATCGCTCGATCTTAATAGCTACCCTTGTCCTGCTCCTCGGCGTGTCCTCGGCCATCGTCGTACGATCACTCATCCTCCGCAGACGGCACCGCCGAATGATAGAGGAAGCCATTCGCAATGGTACATGGGTTCCCCCTGCAGCGGCATCTTCTCGTCGAGTGGACTTATCCAAAAAGCCGAAGATGTATGAAGCGTGGATCTCGCACGGGAACATCCAGGACAACCGGGGGGTCGAGCACCCCGACTGGGAGGGCATCATGGTGAGTGCCTTCGGATTCGGCTTCCTTCCACTACCACCCCGCCAAGCAGACTGCGTGTGTGCGCTCGCCGCGCAGTCCCGCTCCTGGCGATTTGCTTACCAACCAAACATCTCTCCTCCATAAATAACCTCTCCCACCGCGCCACTTGACTGACTAACAAATCACCCGTTCTTCCATCTATTTCCAGCCCTTCTCCGTCTTGTACACACTCTCAAATAAACCGGCTGCTGGCACTCCACAGGCTTCCACTTCCAACAATAACACCAATAATATTACGCCCCCCACATCAAACACCGACGCTAGGTTAGGAGCGCCTGGCCTTTCACGACTATCACGATTCACGCCGCTCAGCCTGTTCAGACGACCTGTTGCGCCTGCGGCGTCTCCGTCTGCATCATCCCCCGCAAGCCCAGCAGGTGATACTACGAACAATGCTGCGGGTGTTGGTAACGCCGCCGGCAATAACGGCTCAAGCGGCAGCCATGGTAATGAAAAACAACCAGTCGCACAGGTAGATGGACGGAAGAGTAAGGTGCAGGTTGCAGTCCTGATCGCCATGCCCAATGCTTCGCATCCCAGTTATTATAATACACCCTCGCCCCAGTCGATACCACCGTTGCCGATATCGGACACTTCGTCGACAGGGTCTACACAAGCGCCGCCGCAAACACCTGGTCCTCTATTGTCGACGCCCTTAGCAGCGACGCCGCCACCCTTGTCATCTCTTCCGAATTCAAATACACATCACGACGATGATGAAGAGGAGCTCCCGCCTATCGAAGTCGGGGTCGCGCAAGTCAGTATCCTCGGAGACGATGATGAAGAGGAGATGATAGATCGCACATCGAGTGAGGCGAGGGGAGCGAAACGCAGTATAGGGAGTGTATCGGACCACCACCAGGATTCTGGATCACGGAGCAGCGACGTCGTATAGCTCCCTGCCTCACGCTCTTACTATACACGGGACTCTTAGCGAACTGTTCATCTCTGTAATTCTTACTGCGCGACGCCGGGTTGGTTGTATTCTAGTTTGATTTGTAGGCTATTCTCGATGATCAATCTAACTTTCACGCGCTCGCGCTTGACGGGTATGCCATGAAACGATAAGGAAACAAGGATGCGTCTTGTTCTTGCGGTTGATGCAAGGTTGATGTGACTGCGAGACTGGTTCGTATCCCCTGCTACACGACGTAGCCCAAACGCGAAGTTCATATAAGGATAAGCCGATGTGGGTGCCGATGGGGATACACAGCATTGACAACTTCACGGAGCGCGGCATCCCGTCAAACTATTATCTGTTACCAGTCCACGCGGTAGGATGTGCTTAACTCGAGGCCTTTAGCAATATACTTCGTTGTAGTCCATTTTTGTCGTTGAAGTTGTTCATCCATTCAGGGCGGAGGATGAATGTTGTAGTAGGCAGAAAGATAATCTGTCTAGGTAGCACACTCACATGAGGCATTTTGAGCGGGCACTTCCGTATAAGACCGCATCGGGGCGGAATAGTGATAGTGATACCTGTCTGGTGACGGCTTTCTACTCGAGTTTTCTGTGCGCCGCCTCCTTCACCTCCTCTACTTTCTTGTCGGCCGCATGGATCACCTCGCTTACCACCGACTCACCCTTCTTCGCCTGCGTCTCCCCCCAGCCCAGCGTCTCCTTCACCTTCAACCCCGTCGCGCCTTGCACCCACTCCACCGCCCCTTCTACGCCTTTCATCACGCCCTCCCTCCCGCTCTGCGTCCCCTCCTTCACCCGTTCCCACGTCATCCGCGAGTGCGCGTTCGCAATCGCATGCTTCTCTGCCAACGTCGGGAAATACGTCTCCTCTAGTGCGGAGAAGTACCCCGAGAGGTTTGCGGATGTTTTCGGGAGGAAGTGGTTGAGGGAGGCGAGAAGGAAGACAGGCGGGAGGAGGACGCGGGTCGGGAGTCCGCGGTTGCGTGCGAGGATGGAGCCCGTGAGGGTGGAGATGCCGACGTAAAGTAGGGCGGGGGTTAGTGGCTCGTCCGGTGCGATTATTGATTTTACGCGGTCTGTGCTACGTGAATTAGGGTCCAGCAGAGGTGAAGCTGACTACGTACGCTCGATGGCGTGTTCGACTCCAATCCACTTCGATACAACCCCCTGCACCTGGGCGTAGGCGTCATAGTATGTCTCCGTGACCGCCCTCCGAGCTATCCCGATGTGCTTCTCCAACGGTGTTGCTTCTTCGACGAGTAGGACGTCTGGCGTCCTCAAAGGATAAATGGGCAGCTGGTAAGAGCATACGAATCACAAACTTCAGTCGGTCTCCTCTTGGTGAACGAAGGACTCAGTTGTGTACCTTTTCTGGCTCCGGCGACGAAGGCGTGGAGATAGCAATTCCAGTGGCTACGGCTAAGGCAACGCGCCGCTAGAATCCATCCGTTAGCTTCATAAATTCAGGTGTCAGGGTAGAACTTACTGGGCGCAGTGCTGCACGAAACATTGCGTTGATGATACCGAGCGCCAGAATGAAGAGTTGCCTTGCAGAGTGTTCCCACGAGGAGTCTACACGTGACTGTGGAAGGTAAATTTCGGAGGATTGTCTCTTTCATACACGGCTCATTCACGTATGTTACGCGACAGGAACTTTGGAGGGATGGACGTACTGAAGTGCGAGTCCAAGACAATGTTATTTATTATCTGACAACACTGCAACATGACATAACTAGAAAACATGTTGGTCTCTACGTTTGGTTTTGCGTTTCGAGACCTTGACAAGACCTTCAAACAACTTCAAGTCGGCGGGCGTGAGTTGCTTGTTTGTGTCAAAAACCACAAATGTCTCGATTTCAACATTGTGCAGCCCCTTTCGTACCTTCAGCTGCTCCACGAATTTGGCTAATAACACTTGTTTATCCATGCAGTTGTAATCGGTTTGTAGAACTATCTGTTTGAGGGATGGTGTAAGGGCAACCTCAAGATGGCCGACAGCGCAGGCCTAGCAGAGGGAGAATCCAAAGATATGAATAAGACTAACTACAATACATGAGAGAGCTGCTCACCTAGCAGAGGGAGAATCCAAAGAGAACAGGATAGGGATTCTCCATGCTAGGAAGCGAAGTATATACTGTAGTAGCGTGGGAGGAATGAAGGGATAACTGTACAGTACACCAGCCACAAGTCCAAACGAATATCACAAGGTACGAGGAAACATGTGATAATGAAGTGGAGGATAAATGCACAGGAATCATGCCAGCGACCTGGGGAAGTAAGGGCGAAGGGAGATGAAGTGGGGAAAGAGAATAGAAGTAGCCCGGACGAGCCCTGAAGTGTATATACAAGTCCGAGCGAGTCTGAGCGAGTCCGAAGTGCGGGAAGACTCCGGAGTCACCGGACGTGGCTCGGATGCGAAAGGAGTGGGCGGAAAGGAAGTGGGAAGGAAAGGGAACAAAGGGGAACGAAAGTGATATAAGTAAGAGTCCGTGGGATGAAGGAAAAGAGAAAGGAACAAGGAGGAAGGGAGAGGGACAGGGGGATAGGAGAAAATAGGAGTGTCCCCTTACAGATGGGAGCGATATAGGATGTGCATCATCTAGGAGATTGGTTAGGGCCCTCAAACCGCTGGTCCAAACTTCTGTTACACGAGTCAGTTGGTGAAGAATACGTCGCAGTGGGGCATATCGAGAGTGATCACTTGCGATTTGGATACTGGGAGGAAAATAGAGGGTCGGTGGGTATGTAGTAGGCGGAAAGAGAGTTAAGACTGATTCTTCTGTCCTAAGATCCCCCGCACCATAAATCAGCATTCCGAAGAACGGTGCATGTTTTGCGGTCCCGCTAGTGACACAGTCGTTCCATAGTTCGACGCGCGCGAAAGAGGAGCCTCCAACACCCAGTGTGAGTGCGGAATAGGATGTGGTCAAGGTCGGAAGCTTTTGGAAGATAGTGGCCACGACGGGTGTAGCAATCTCGGTGCTCGCTTTGCCAGAGTGATGGAGGTCTATGGTTTTGAGCTGCGGTGCCGTGATGCACGCCATTAGTCCGAAATTGCGTATGTCGGCGTCCTGGATGTATAACCCCGTCAAGTGGGCAAGTCTCACTGACGACGAAGGTAGGGGTCCATCTGACGGGGTGAGGGCTTCTGTGAGGGAAAGCTTGGACAGGTTGGGGAGAGATGCTAAGATGGCAAGGAACTCGATGGAGCTGTGGGGTTGTGGGACACTGCGGCTGGCGTTGATGATGAGGGAGCGCAGAGTTGTCAGCGACGCCACGGAGGGCGTGTAGACGAAGCCAAACAGCTCCAAATGTTGTAATACCGGAAATGCATCGACAGGGGGTTCGAATGTGTCGATTTCCCCATAATTGCTGAGTGAAAGGCTTTCGAGTTGAGGGGCTCCTTGGGATATGATACGACTCAACCAATCATCTTCGCAATCAACAAGGTTGAGTTCTTTCAGCCGATGTAAATGGGTCAGGACCTTCTCCACGTTTTCGGGAACATTGTCGTCTGAGTAGAGTAGATGCAACGGCACAGCCTTCGAGCGTTCCAACAATAGGTCCACGAGGCGGGGCGGTGCTGAACAATATATGAAACTCCATATTCTGGGTGAATCGAGAGCTACTTGGCGCCATAGGCAGCAGACTTGCGTAGCTGAAAGCAGGTCGGAGTATGGTTCCAAACCATCCTCACTCGTCATAGCGATAGACTCAAAGATAGTGGACAGGACTTCAGGAGGAAGCTTGGACACTGGAAGACATCGGCTGTTCTTGTATTCTTTGAGGCTGCGTATTTTGTCGTTTATCTGCACAATCTGCAGTCTGAGCGATTGTATTTTCATGTCGACTTGTTCTTTGTTCAGCAAATTACTGAAACACAAGCGCACGGGTTGGTCTCGACGGGCCATGATGTGTAGGCTCTGGAGAATTACGCGTCAATAGTGCAGCACACAGAAGTCTGGATATGCGCACTCTATGGTTCCTCGCTGGAGTCGGAGATGGTGATCGTGTACTGGAACTGGATTGGAGGACTTAAGAAGTTGGTCTCGCCACTACTTAACTCACTGCAGCACACGTGATGGCCAGTAGCCCCACCCCTAAATATAAATCGTCAAAACAGGGGAGCTATTCACCCGAGCTCCATGAAGCGCACAATGATATTTCGGGGGAAGCTATAAGCCAGCTACGTCGGCCTCTACATTTGTTCTCACTTACACATTGGTTTGACTACGAGCTAGGAACTCCACAAGGACATCAAATTCACCTAGACGTGGTGCGAAGAGATCAACAACATCCGGCAAGTTATTTTGGGGATGAGCGACCAGTCCTTGACTCCTTCGCAAATCCAGATATATGATATATTGAGGGGCTACACCTGGTATGTCATGAGCAATGCTGTCAGTCCTACAACGGAGGACACACATATTGGAAATGCCATAGTTCAAATCTCCAGGTGAGGGTAATGGTCAGTCAACGGGTCCAGGGTATTTTTTAGGCTCGAAAAATTGGTATGCGCGTACTGGAGTATGAGTTCAAGACAATGCTATTTATTTGGGATCTGGCAACACTGCAACAGGGCATAACTAAGAAACACATTTGTTCCGACTTTTGGTTCTGTGTTTCGAAACCTTGACGAGACCTTCAAATAGCTTCAAGTCGGCGGATGTGAGTTGACAGTATATGTCAGAAATCTCCAAGGTCTCGGTTTCAACGTCGTGCAGCCCCTTTCGTACCTTCAGCTGCTCCACAAACTTGGATAACAACCTTGGCTTATGTATGCTGTTGAGATCGTTTTCGAGAACTATCTTTTTGAGTGATGGGAGGGATATAGGATGTGTAACACCTAGAAGATTGGTTAAGGCCTTCAAACCGCTGGTCCGAACTTCCGTTACACGCGTCAAGTGACGGAGAACGTGTTGCAGGGGGGCATATTGAACATGGTCACTGGCCATTTCGATATCGGAAGAAAAATGAAGGGTCGGTGGGTGGGTGGTAGGCGGAAAGAGATTTAAGACTGATTCTTCTGTCCTAAGATCCCCCGTGCCAAGAATCACCATGTCGAAGAACGGTGCACGCTTTGCGGTCCCGCTAGTGACACAGTTGTCCCATAGTTTGACGCGCGTACCAGAGAAATAGCCGACACCCAGTGAGAGTTCAGAATAGGACGCGGCGAAGGTCGGAAGCTTTTCGAAGATAGCGGCCACGATGGGTGTAGCAATTTCGGCGCTCGCCCTGCCAGAGTGACAGAGATCTATGGCTTTGAGCTGCGGTGCCGTGATACACACCGCCATTCCTAGATTGCGTATATCGGTGTCCTGGATGTATAACCTCGTCAAGTGGGTAAGTCTTACTGACGACGAAGGTAGGGGCCCCTCAAGTGAGGCTAAGGCTTCTGTCAAGGAAAGGTCGGACAGATTGGGGAGAGATGATAACGTGGCAAGGAACTCGATGCAGCTTGGGAGTTGTGATTTATCGTTACTGCGGCCAGCGTTGATGATGAGGGAGCGCAGAGTGGTAAGAGATGCCACGGCGGATGTGTATACGAAGTCGATCAACTCCAAATGTTGTAGTACCGGAAAACCGTCGGTGGGGACGTGAAATCTGCCAATTTCTCCATAATTGCTGAGCGAAAGGTTTTTGAGTTGAGGGGCCCCTTGGGATATGATACGACTCGACCAATTAGGTTCACAATTAACGAGCTTGATTTCTTTCAGCCGATGTAAATGGGTCAGGACCTTCTCCACGTTTTCGGGAACATTGTCGCCTGAGTAGAGTAGACGCAACGGCGCAGCCTTCGAGCGTTCCAACAATAGGTCCACGAGGCGGGGCGGCGCTGAACAATATATGACACTCCATATTCTGGGTGAATCGAGAGCTACTTGGCGCCATAGGCGGCAGACTTGCGTAGCCGAAAACAGGTCGGAGTATGGTTCCAAACCATCCTCACTCGTCATAGCGATAGACTCAAAGATAGTGGACAGGACTTCGGGAGGAAGCTTGGACACTGGAAGACATCGGTTGTTCTTGTATTCTTCGAGGCTGCGTATTTCGTCGTGTATCTGCACAATCTGCAGTCTGAGCGATTGTATTTTCATGTCGATTTGTTCTTTGTTCAGCACATTACTGGAGCAGAGCGCGGGCTGATCTTGATGCGCCATGATGCGTAAACCCTAGAAAATGAGGCGCTGAGAGTGCAGTACACAGAACTTTAAATGGGCGTACTCAATGTCCCTTTGCTTAGAGCTGGAGCTGTTGATGGTATAGTTGCGTACTGTAAGGGTGGAACCCTTTCGTTCCGTGTATTCCGGCTGCCCCTATCTCCTATCGACCCCTCTCCGACTCCTCGGACTCGCTCGCACATGACTCGGACGTCACGGACCCGCACCGGATACACATGATAACGGATCAAACATCTCGGACCGAAGTGTCGTATCTCTCTTGTCGCGGACTCTAATATTTTGACTAGTATATTCCATCACTCATTCCTTGTACCTTTCGCTTCGGATCTTTCCGTTCTCCTAGCTACAAAAACTCCTGTACTCGTAGTTAGAAGAACTAAGCTTGCTTTTCCCCCCACATCGAGTCAGAATCTAAGAAGTCCGAAGTTTTCTCTTCATCCGTTGTCAGAGTTCGCCGTCGCCGTCGTCCGAGTCCGAGTCCGATCCGAAGCCTATTTCTCCTGCCGTCCTCTTCATTCTCCTGCCTTCCTCATCGTACTAGCTGAAGCCGAGTTAACCGTTACGCGTCCGAGTTATCCGTTCCGAGTCCGAGCGCATCCGAAGCATCCGAAGCATCCGAAGTTTCTTACTCGTTCGTTCTCACTCTCGGACTCATCGTTTTCACACATAGTTCACTCGGGTGTCGCACGGACTTGTCCTGCCGGAGGCGGACCCTCGCATTATCATTAGACTATTTACTTGTCTACACGTAGATTCACCACTACATTCTGGAGCCCACCGCGAGGGGTTTAAAGTTCAAGACACCCCCCCCGTTTCACCGTCACATAATCATCCTCTTCCGTCATTGAATTCGAATTCCCTCCCGATCCTCTCCACGACATCTTTCCGGAAGGTCCGACGCAGCGGGCTATCAACTTCCTCTTCGAGAAGACATCCGCATATTTCTCTTTCAAAATAGTCCGCTCTTGGGTTCCCGATCCCGACACCGTTGTTTGGCAGTTCGCACTTACCGGACGCCCAGAATCCGAACATCCGGATATCCTATCACGCCCTACTCCTCCGTCGCTCCGACACAGTCTGTTCTATAATCCCGCAGCAGCCTTTCACCGAACCACTCCGGAGTCAAACGACGCAACATCCGGGACACCCTCATCACTTACCGACTCATCCGAAAACCTTCCGCCCACGTCTTCACCTTCCCCTATTCCTCCTCCTACGATGGCCACAACGATGCCCGTCCGCGGTCACCATACCGCTCCGAAGTTCAACGGAAAGCCCGAAGGACTCCATCGCTTCTTCTCCGAAGTGGAGTACCTCGCTGCCCGTGCTCAGGTCGAAGGCCGGGATCTCATCCGAGCTACAATCGGATATCTCGACGACTCCGACTGGGAAATCTGGTGCAGCAGCGGCGATGCAGCCGACGGAGACGACTGGGAAGCCTTCAAAACGTGTATCGGGAAGCTCTACCCCGGATCGGATAACGAACGACGGTGGCGTCCGTCCGATCTTTCCACTATTGCTGCTCTCCAGTCCCAGACCCCGATGCTCACAAAGGATGATCTCGGAGTCTATCACAGAAAGTTCCTCGTCCCTGCCAACTGGCTTCTCTCCAAAAATAGCGTCTCCACCCAGGACGTCAGACACGACTATCTCGCAGGGTTCGATCCGAACACCCGTCAAAAGATCAAGGACAGATTGGCGATGGTCCACATGCAGCATCATCCGGACGATCCTTATACGATCACGGAGCAGTAATAGAGGATAGTATTGTTAACCCAGTACCATTCACTACTGTACTTATGGGTTTAACAATGGCCCATAAGACATGGATGTGTTAACACATAGATGGATGTTAACACATACACAGCAATATATGATGGTGTTAACATCTTTCCAGATGTTAGTAGTTAACCCTTTAACATGCATTTCTGTGTGTGTTAACACTGCGCTAGCCATATATGGACATACCTTATGGATGAGTGTTAACACTGTACCATCTATGCTGCTATGTGTTAACATTGACTGGTAGATGTATATTAACACTGAATCATCTACTATGATATGTGTTCACACTGGTGCATGAATCCATGTTAACATCTACCTATAGATCCATGTTAAAAGCCAATCATTTATTACTGTACAGTGTTAACATCTGCCTACAGATTCATGTTAACAGCCAATCATTCATTACTGTAAAATGTCAACATCTTCCTATAAATGTATGTTAACACCTAGCCATTTATTATTGTACATGTTAACATCAACATATAGATGAATATTAACACTAAACCATTGAATACTGTACATGTTAACATTTATCTATAGATGCATATTAACACTAAAACATTTACTGTTGTATGTGTTAACAGCTTGCTACAAGACAGTAGTCAACATTCAACCAGTATTGACTGTGGATAGTAGTTGACACCTAACCAGCAATGACTATAGAAGTTAACACTGTTCACAGTTAGATATTACCATATGACTATCTAATATTGCAGGTGTTAACACCCAACATGGTAAGTGATTAACATTTGACCAACAATTACTGTATATGTTAACACTGTTTATACTAACTGTGGGAAAGTTCAAAAAGTCAAAAATGCGCCCATTAGAAAGCCAGATATAGGTTCATCAGAAAATGTTCTAATGTTATCAGTGAGATTTGTAGTGGTTCATAGTATATGAGCATAGTGAATGACCTTGATCATTAGAATTAGTGACTGTAGGAAAATCCAAAAGTTGAAAAAGTCGCAAATGTGACCATCAGTTAGGCAGGTATAGCTAATACCGCTTTGAGAGGTAGTAGACCATCCTAAAAGGTCAAAAACATCGGAGTATGGGTGTAGGTATGTAGTATTAGTATAATTGATGCATACTTGCACCTATACCAATGCCAAAGCATGGTACTCAGATGTGGTGATATTAAGATGCACTGAGATGTGTCAAGTAGGTATTGACCTGCTGACAGTCAGAGACATGTTCCCAATGCCCAATAACTGAAGATAATATCATGATAAAGTAGTATTGAATGGGTGGCTATCATCAGACATCACCAATAGCATGGATGCATACTCAGGTATTGAATACATCCTCAACATGGGTGACATGCTTTGGCATTGGTATAAGTGCTAGTGTGCATCAATTATATTTATACTACATACCTACACCCATACTCCGATGTTTTTGACCTTTTAGGATGGTCTACTACCTCTCAAACCAGCAGTATTAGCCACCAATTGCCTGGCTAATGTACGCACTTTTGAGATTTGGACTTTCCCACAGTCACTAAATTAGTGATCACCTTAATATTTGTATTACATTTGCGATGTTTTTGGTCAGTAACTGTCAATTAAGGTCAATACTCATTAATATCATTACAACATTTTGTAATGAACCTATACCTGCCTTTCTAATAGGTGTATTTTCGACTTTTTGAATTTTTCCACAGTCAGTATGAACAGTGTTAACATCTACAGTAATTGTTGGTCAAATGTTAATCAACTGCCTGGGTGTTAACACCTGCAACAGTAGATGGTCATATGTTAATATCTAATTGTGAACAGTGTTAACTTCTACAGTCATTGCTGGACAGATGTTAACTGCTGTCTTGTGGCAAGTTGTTAATACACACAACAGTAGAAGGTTTAGTGTTAATATTCATCTATATGTCGATGTTAACATGCACAGTAGTCAATGATTGGGTGTTAATATGCATCTATAGATAAATGTTAACATGTACAGTATTCAATGGTTTAGTGTTAATATTCATCTATATGTTGATGTTAACATGTACAATAATAAATGGCTAGGTGTTAACATACATTTATAGGAAGATGTTGACATTTTACAGTAATGAATGATTGGCTGTTAACATGAATCTGTAGGCAGATGTTAACACTGTACAGTAATAAATGATTGGCTTTTAACATGGATCTATAGGTAGATGTTAACATGGATTCATGCACCAGTGTGAACACATATCATAGTAGATGATTCAGTGTTAATATACATCTACCAGTCAATGTTAACACATAGCAGCATAGATGGTACAGTGTTAACACTCATCCATAAGGTATGTCCATATATGGCTAGCGCAGTGTTAACACACACAGAAATGCATGTTAAAGGGTTAACTACTAACATCTGGAAAGATGTTAACACCATCATATATTGCTGTGTATGTGTTAACATCCATCTATGTGTTAACACATCCATGTCTTATGGGCCATTGTTAAACCCATAAGTACAGTAGTGAATGGTACTGGGTTAACAATACTATCCTCTATTACTGCACGGAGATCTATACAGAAGCGAACTTCATTCTCGGGACTTCGACTCCGGCGACTCTCACAACGTCTTCGACATCTCCGACTGTGAGTCCGACGACTCCGGTTCCGGTCAAAACCGAATCCGCTGACATCCGTGCCCTGCAAGCTATGATGCAGCAGTTCATGACGATTCAGCAATCACATCCGCAGTATCCTCCGCCTCCTCCGCAATATCCGTACAATCCGAACTCGTTCTATCCGTATCCTCCGCCTCCTACCGCCCAAGCATACGCTTATCAGCCCGTCCCTCCCCAACAAAACTATCAGTATCCGTCGCAGCCACCTCAGCCTTCCCAAACGCAGCAATCTCGTCCTCCTCCTCCTCCTGCGCCGCAAGGGACTGATCCGAGACCTCCCCGGAAGTGCCACTTCTGTCATTCCCTCTACCACACGATGGGCTCGTGTCCGGATGCTGTCCGATACGAACGGAACGGATGGATCGGCCGGAACGAAGAAGGCCGATGGATGGTGCTCCCAAGCAGAGAGACTATCAATCGTTCCTTCCCCGGAGACTCGTTCAAAGATCAGGTCGACAACTGGATGAGAGCCAACAACAGATCTCAGGATCGCGATGCGCCTCCTCACCCGATCGTCACTCCTGCAGCCGCAAGTTCCGGAGTAGCGTCCGCGAACATGGTCGAAGTTAGCACCTTCCACTATACCGAGTCCGACGAGTCCGAGTCTCGGGCGTTCATCCAGGAGCTTCCGAGTCCGTTCGACTTGGAGGAAGAAGAGAAAGAGGAAATCTTCTTGCAGGTACTCATGCAACGGATGCCCGAAGTTGCAAAGAAGTACACTTCATCTCAGAAGAGGAAGGACGTCCGTTTCTCCGAGCCGCTCGAGACGACTCCGAGCGCTCCGGCGAAGACTCCGTCCGAAGCGCCCCTTCCTCCTCCGATTCCTGTTCCCTTCCCTTCCTCCTCAGCCCGATCTCAGCTAGCGGAAGCCATCGAGACCGGCCGCACGACATACCGTCCGAACTATCGGGTTCAGTCCAACATCGAGAATCCGAAGGTAGCCTCCGATGTCCTGGAACGCGCCCTTAACACCACACTCACTATCACTCAACGGGAACTCTTCGCACTCTCGTTCGACGCTCGGAAAGGACTTCGGGATCTCATTTCGTCGAAGCGAGTCTCTACGGAATCCAACTACGCATCCGTCAACATGGCCGCGTGCTACGATGAACCTGAGGACGTCGTAGAAGTTCTGATGTCCGCCACCCGCGACCCGAACAAGGATTGCATTGTCGCAGCTCCGACCCAGTCACTCCGGATCATCCGGCCTATCTTCAACGATCGGTACGAGGTCGAATGCATCCTGGACACTGGATCCCAGATTATCGCGATGCGCCGCGACGTCTTTGACAATCTCGGACTGCTCATCGACATTGACAAGTTCATCACCATGGAGTCCGCGAACCTATCGTCGAACCAGACCATCGGACTCGCGCACAATGTGAAGATGTCTCTCGGACCCGTCGATCTCTACGTCCAGGCGCAGATCGTGAACGATGCACCTTATGAGGTACTCCTCGGACGCCCCTTCTTCTGTCTCACATCCGCAGTCACCCGCGACTACCCCGACGGTCGTCAGGACCTGACCATACACGATCCGAACTCCAGCCGCCGCTTCCTCATCCCTACTTTCAAAAGAGTCCACCGTTCCCGAGAGCCTAAGGAGCATTTTTAGATACCGTCGAGGAACCCGTGTGGCGAGACGAATCTTTTATACCCCCGTTATACTCCTCTCTCATGATATCATTGTCCGATTCCGTTCCTCCCTCAGTTCCGTTCCGCTGCTTTACCTATCCGAAAACACTTTTATATGATACATCTCCTTCCGTGTCCGATCCATCTCTTCCTCTTCTGTCTGTCCCCCCTTCCATGAACCGAAAAAGTACATATATTGTTCCGCATGACTCCGTTCCCGATCCGATGACTCCGGTGTATACTTGTGACCCCATGTCCGTACCTAATACTCATTCTTCTCGTGCGTATGACGATTTGCCAGATGAGCAACGGATCTCTACAGGTCTTGTTGATATCATCGAAGATGGCATTACTCGGAGTGCTTCTTATTTTGATATTCCCCTTTCCACTACTACTTCCTACTCTACCTTTACATCGTGGTTTACCCCTTCCGACTCCGATGTCCCTCCTCCCCCATCCGATGACTCTGTGCTGACTCCGATCGCAGAAGTATTCGCAGCAACTGCCCGGATGCCAACATACGGAAAGAAGCCGTATCGGAAGGTCGCCAATCGCACCGTACCTGTCTCCACTACCCTTCCAGAACAGTATCGGATTGTTCGACGTGAACCGCCCGACATCTTAGCCGACCTTCTACCTCTGCCTACCCAGCCACCCAACTTCACTCCGGGACTCCGGTACACTCAGGAACGCGCTGACAAGCAGGCTGTTGATCCGGACAACTGGCTTTCTCCCGAGGAAATCAAACTGGCACACTGGTTCATCCGGACTGACGAGGACGCCTTCGCGTGGTCCGAGGATGAACGAGGCAAGTTCTCTGACGAGTGGTTTGATCCTGTAGTGATGCCTACTATCGAGCACGTTCCCTGGGCACTCCGAAACATTCCCATTCCTCCGGGCATCTATGACGAGGTTGTCCGAGTCATCCGAGACAAGATCAAGTCCGGAGTCTACGAGGAATCCAGTTCTTCTTACCGGTCTCGCTGGTTCTGCGTTCTCAAGAAGGATGGGAAATCTCTCCGTCTGGTCCACGATCTTCAGCCTCTCAATGCCGCCACTATCAAGGACGCATCTATTCCACCTCGGGTCGAGACTTATGCCGAAACCTTCGGAGGCCGGTCTTGCTACGGTATCTACGACTTGTTCGTCGGATTTGACCAACGGAAGCTCTCGGAAAGCTCGCGCGATCTCACGACATTCCAGACACCTCTCGGAGCCAAGCGTCTCACCGTCATTCCTATGGGCTTCACCAACTCCGTCCAGATTCAGCATGGCGACCTCACCTTCATTATGCGAGACGAAATTCCCCATGTCACCGATCCGTACATCGACGATTGCCCTGTCAAGGGTCCGCGTACCCGATACGAGCAACCCGACGGTTCCTACGAGACCCTCCCCGATAATCCGAACATCCGACGCTTCGTTTATGAACATATCGCAAACATGCATCGGATTGCTCACCGGATGAGGAAGTTTGGTGGAACGTTCTCCGGAGTCAAGCTACGTATTTGTGTTCAGCGTGCATCTATTGTCGGACACATGTGCACTTACGAGGGTAGAGAACCCGACGATGACAGGGTCCAAAAGATTCGCGATTGGCCTGTGCCCGAGAATGTCACCGACGTCGGGGGTTTCCTGGGTACCATCGGAGTCATGCGTATCTTCATCCGAGACTTTGCGAAGCATGCTAAACCACTTGTGCAGTTGACCAAGAAGGACGTTGACTTTGTCATGGGTTCGGACGAGCTGGCTGCCATCGACACGTTGAAGAACCTTGCCATCACTTCCCCCGCACTCCGAGCTATCGACCATTCATCCGATCGCGAAGTCATCCTGGCCGTCGACTCCTCCACTGTAGCCGTCGGATTCATTCTCTCCCAGATAGGCGCCGACAACAAACGCTATCCGTCCCGTTTCGGGTCCATCACTTGGAACGACCGTGAATCCCGCTACTCCCAATCCAAAATCGAGCTCTACGGACTCTTCCGGGCACTCCAGGCCACGAAGCTTTGGCTCATCGGAGCTCGCAATCTCACTGTTGAAGTCGACGCAAAATATATCAAAGGTATGATCAACAATCTGGACATCGTTCCGAACGCTGCGATGAACAGATGGATCGCCGCCATCCTTACCTTTTCCTTCAAACTCAAACACGTTCCCGCTCGGGATCACACTCCGGCCGATGGCCTTTCACGACGAAGAAGAGCCGAAGAAGACCCGGTACTTGTAGAAGATGTTGAGGGTTGGATAGACGAAGCTTGTGGTTTTACTTTACAGGTTCACTCCGACGGCGACGCCTCTCTCTCTCGGGTTGCTCAGAACCGCTTCCGGGGTCATCTCGGATCCCTCGTCCGCACCTTCATCTATGACGAAGACTCTGCTGGGTTCCATGACTCCGACGAATCCGACGACATTCCCCGGACTCCGAAGGCCTCGGATAAGGACGCACGGATGCTGGAGATAGAAACCTTCCTCCGGACCAGCAAGGGTCCCGTCGGACTCACTGAACCCGCCATGCGCAACTTCGTCCGACAAGCGCTCAACTTTTTCTACCGCGACGGCAAGCTCTGGCGTAAGGACAACCATGGGAAGCATAAGGTCTACATCCATCCGGGTCGCCGCCTCTATCTTATCCGAGCTGCTCACGACTCTCTCGGACACAAGGGTATCTTCGTCATCCGGACACGCCTCCTTGAGCGTTTTTGGTGGCCCTACCTCGACCAAGACGTCCGCTGGTTTGTTAAGACTTGTCATCAGTGCCAGATCCGCTCCAGCTTCAAACTGCACATTCCGCCGACTCCGACAATTCCCCTCTCCCTTTTCCGACGCGTCCACATCGACTGCATGGTGATGCCTTCCGTCAACAAATTCAACAAGATCGTCCACGCTCGCTGTGCTCTTACCTCTTATCCGGAGTGGCGCGCGCTTCGCCGGGAGACCGCGGAGACGCTCGGCTTGTTTATTTTCCAGGAGATTCTATGCCGCTGGGGCGCCATTGAAGAACTTGTGACGGATAACGGTACCCCGTTTGTGAAGGCAGTCGAATATCTCGCAGAGAAGTATGGCATCCGACACATCCGAATCTCTCCGTACAACTCCCAAGCGAACGGACTCGTCGAGCGCAGACACCGGGACGTTCGGGGTTCACTCCTGAAGACTGCAGATGGCAACGAGAAGAAGTGGGTTGAAGTCGCACCATCCGTCTTCTGGGCCGAGCGTGTCACCATCTCCAAAACCTCCGGAATGTCTCCCTACTATATGGTACATGGCATCGAGCCCCTCTTTCCGTTCGACCTCCACGAAGCTACCTATCTCGCCCCTCCTCCCGATACCACTCTCACCACAGAACAACTCATCTCCATGCGTGCCCGACAACTCCAGAAGCGTCCGGATGATATCGAACGTATGCGCGAGAAAGTTATTCGGAGTCGGATTGCCTCCCTTGAAGAATTCGAACGTCGGTTCGCCCGGACGATCAAGGACTTCAACTTTCTGCCCGGACAGCTCGTTCTTGTTCGAGACAAGAAGATAGAAGGAGACCACTCCCTCAAGCATATGCCCCGCTATATGGGACCTATGGTTGTCGTCCGACGCACTCATGGTGGATCCTACGTCCTTTCCGAACTCGATGGCTCCGTTTCAACTCTACGCTACGCAGCATTCCGCGTCATTCCTTACTACGCCCGACACCGCCACCTTCTTCCCGTTCCCCAGTCTCCCGAGCCCGACGACTCCGACGACTCCGAAGACCTTCCGGAACCTCAACCCGCTGCAAACTTCGCCGGACTACAAAATCTGACGAACGACCGAGTTTTGACGCCTTCGCGGCAGCCTAACCGTCTAGTACTCTAAAAATTTTTTCCACCCAGACCAGGGTTCGCCCTGTGTTGTATACCAGACTTCGGTCACTTTCCGTCTCTCATTTTTCTCCTCTCTCATTTAATATCTCATATCCGATACTTATGTTCCACTCCCGAAGTTTCCTACACGCCATCCGACGACTCCGGTGATCCTTTCTGTGTCCGAGTACTCCGGACTTCTTCGGATTTCACGCTGCGTCCCTTTTCTTTGACTTATATCCTCTCACTTATTCTTTGTTCATTCCCAAGAAATGCAGTTATATTTGTATCTACGTGCTCTCAAGAAACCTAGTCCGACGGGCCAAGTGCCCTTTTGCACTTCACTTCTCTTCTTACTTCTCACTCCCATCCATACTCCTCGTCGTCCCGGCTGTCCGCTTCTTGTTCCTCTTCGTCCGCTGCTGCCGCCCGTTCCGCATCCTCGAGCTCCCTTCGCAGAATCAACGCGGTCAGACGCCGTGTCGCTGCCGCCCGGGTGCTCTCCGCGTCTTCCATTGCTTGCCGCAGCGCGGCGATTCGAGCGTCCATCGATGACATGGCTTGTGCAATCATCCGCATCTCGTGATCAGCGCACCCTTCAACGAGGAGCGGCATCATTGCGCTCCCCGACGCCGCCCGCGTGATCCGACTTGTCTCACCAACGTCCGCCGCCTGTCGTCGTGTCCTCGGCCCCGAGCTCGCCCGCTGCTTTCCCTTTCTACCCGCCACCTTGCTCCCGGACGCCTCCGTTTCCACTGTCTTCATCTGCCTGGCGCGTGTCTTCGCATGCGAGCACTTGACCTTCGAGCCAGTGCATGTCTCGCACGCATGGCAGCCGGTCCCGACACAGGAAAAGTGGCCCTGCTGGCACCGAAGGCACCGCCGGTACCCGGAGAACTCGACTCGCGGATGCGGGCACGATTCCTTTGACGCGCCGTATCCGCAGCCCCACTCCTCGTTCCGCGGGTTCGTGCTCCGGTCTGTTTATACAATCAGTGGCGGATTGGCACCAGGACTGTTGGACTTACCCTCCGGGTTGTATTCCCCGTGCACTGACACGTCGAGGGGCGCTGGCGGTGGTGGAGTCTTCTCCTTGGCGTCCTCCGTGTTACCCGCTCGCCTTCGGAGTCGCTTTGCCCGGGGTGTCGTCTCGGGCTCTCCGGCGTCACTTTCAACGGCCTTCCGCTTCCCGGCTCTGATGGCGCTAGCTCGTCGGCCGTGCGGTCACGGAACAGGTGTGCTGTCGTCCTCTACGTCCGACGTGATATCAATCACGTCCTCCGCATTCTTCGTCCCGGCCTCCTCAGCCGCCGTGCTCCCGCTCCCACCTCCGACAGTACCCGAACCCGCCACGATTTTCGGCCTCTGTGCAGCCTGTCGTCGCTCCTCAGCTGCGAGCGCGTCCCTTCTTCGAGCTTCACGCACCTCCGCAGCTCGCAGAGCCTCTTGTCGCCGTTGTTCCTCAATCGCCTCGGACTCCCGTCGTCGTTCGGCCTCCGCAGCATCCCGCGCCTCCTGCGCTTGTCGCGCGTCCTCCGCCTGCCATTCCGCAAGCCGGCCCTGCGCTTCGAGCAGTTGTCCTGTCGCTGTCGCCATTGTCGTCCGGACCTCGTCCTCGACGCTTCCCTGTAGCCCCCGCGCGACCAGGACCTCCTCGGCCGCAGCTAGCCAGTCCTATGGTCCATCAGTTACGAGCTGTGTGGGATGTCATTTACCACTCACCTGCTGCTGCTCCATGTCAGCAACGGCCAATTCCACGTCTGCGCGGTGGTCGTCGTCTAGTTCCGGCATCACCTCACCCATCCCAGCGAAGTATTGGACTTCGGCCTCGTAGGCTACGACCGCCTCCTTCTTTTTCATCGTCCGGAGCTCGTCGGTAGTATGGGCGGGGACGTGCTGAAGAGGGTTCGACATGCTTGGATGGTGGTGGTAGTGATGTAGAGAGAAGGCAAGAGTGGATGTTGGACTTCGACGAAATATCAACAATCCGTCATGTGACCGCGCTTCCTTTTGTCCCACGCCACTATCTTGGTTCACCCACCCACCTTCCCACTTCGCAATTCTTGCTCGCCGTGTACGTTGCCCCGGGAGGGTCAACACATAAAGTCCCCGGGGGATGTAAGGGTGGAACCCTTTCGTTCCGTGTATTCCGGCTGCCCCTATCTCCTATCGACCCCTCTCCGACTCCTCGGACTCGCTCGCACATGACTCGGACGTCACGGACCCGCACCGGATACACATGATAACGGATCAAACATCTCGGACCGAAGTGTCGTATCTCTCTTGTCGCGGACTCTAATATTTTGACTAGTATATTCCATCACTCATTCCTTGTACCTTTCGCTTCGGATCTTTCCGTTCTCCTAGCTACAAAAACTCCTGTACTCGTAGTTAGAAGAACTAAGCTTGCTTTTCCCCCCACATCGAGTCAGAATCTAAGAAGTCCGAAGTTTTCTCTTCATCCGTTGTCAGAGTTCGCCGTCGCCGTCGTCCGAGTCCGAGTCCGATCCGAAGCCTATTTCTCCTGCCGTCCTCTTCATTCTCCTGCCTTCCTCATCGTACTAGCTGAAGCCGAGTTAACCGTTACGCGTCCGAGTTATCCGTTCCGAGTCCGAGCGCATCCGAAGCATCCGAAGCATCTGAAGTTTCTTACTCGTTCGTTCTCACTCTCGGACTCATCGTTTTCACACATAGTTCACTCGGGTGTCGCACGGACTTGTCCTGCCGGAGGCGGACCCTCGCATTATCATTAGACTATTTACTTGTCTACACGTAGATTCACCACTACAGTACTGAAGCTTTGAAGCACTCAAGCACTGAAGCTACTGAAGACTCGAATCATGGCAGCCACAATACACGTGACGGACGCTTATCCCACCCCTAGTAATATAGGAGTGTGGCTCTGAACCCAGTACGACTGACGGGTAAACCAGAGCAGCCTGGGGTCTTTGTAGGCATGAAAGGCGATCACGCTGGTACCAAGACTTGCAAAGCCAGGATTACCCGGTTCACACACAGATGTGGAGCAATTTTAAGGCCATAGACATCGTCAAACGACGGTAGTCAGCCAACTTACCGTCAGCTAAGGAACATTTTCTGAATGCTGAATGGTGTTTCATCCCCCTGGGCGTCGCTGCTTCAAGTTGGTAGCCTTCGTAATTTTTGTCTTCTCACTACTGAGCATAGAAGCATCGTGATGTTCTCTGCTATTTGGTCTCTAGCGACACACCAAAGTATCTACTTAAGATGGTTAAGTCCTGAAGTATAAGAACTACTTGTCCCTCACCTCTTAGGTTCCTCAAACATCGGCGTATGTGTTCTGTTCTGCATCTCCACCCACTTAACCTGGCGAAGTTCTTGGAACCATGGCATAATTGCTTTGGGTTGGGCGACGTCGTATGGGCAAGTGATTTTGTGTAGTTCGTCGATGATCGACCAATCCTTCAGAATCCCTGACATATGATATATAGAGTGACCGACCCTAGTAAATTATGAGCAACGTACCCGTTGTGACCACGAATAGAGCGTACAAAACGGAAAATACAGTCGGATCCTTGTCTACCGAGAGAAAGGATGTCAAGAGATCTTCCAGTAAGGGATCAATATGACACAAGTATCTGGCGTGAAGAGCTTGAACCGCTGCTCGATATTCCGGGGAGGCGAAATTTCCCGCCTCAGCGTGCTTCCGCGCAACCTCGCCGATGTCAGGATTGAGGTCCATTATCACTTCGGTCCCCATTGCAAACAAAGGGAAGGAGGGAAAAGAGTTGGACACTATTTAGTTCCTCACGCCGGGTGGTGCCCGAGTAGCTGCAAACAGCACGGAAACCATGCCTACTCGAAAGTACGAAAGCAATCAACAGGTTCGTTTTCGTGAATCGTTGGCCCTCCGTCCGCGTTGCGGCGCCTCCCGTTCCGCCTGTCGTTCGGTCGACTCTCCATCGCCAACCCTGGGCCTGTGTTCGCGCACGACGGATAATGTTGATACTGACGTGGTTGCCGGGGGCGTTGGCGCTTGTCCCCTCCATCCCCTGCTTTCATCCCTTTCACTTCTCGTTTCGTTGCCCGTTTTCGTTCCCATTTCGCTTGCTGTGGGGCGCTGCTTGCCGTTCTCGTTCGCGCCATTCTATTGTCGCGTCGTTCGCTCCCCGCGTCGTTGTGCCTTGTGTGCTTGTATGTGCCCCTGCACCCGCGCCTGTCTTCAAGCTCATTACAAGCACTAGTTTGCTGGGTTCAATGCGATGTAAGTGCTGTAAACCCGACGAAAAGCAAGAAAACGGATACCCGATTTCCATTTTGAAAGCGAGATTGCGACACAACTGATCATGATGGTGTGAATGGCTAATCATGACGGAGAAAGAAGTTATTTGACATATACTACCAAGGTATCAAGTGGGCGACTCAATGACCAACAAGGGTGCCGACAACAACGATGCCAAGGAACGATAGGAAGTATTCGCGCTTTTGGAGCTCCGTTGCGTTGCCTGGCAAAGGCACCTGTCCAAGCAGTGCTGAGCAAGCAGCGGCGTCAGCACCTAATGATGAAGGAAGATCAATACTGCAGGCCCAGAATAAGTAAGTATAGCACTTACCAGACAACCGAATGGCATCCGATATTCGCTGTGGAAGATTTCCACGCGCTGCTGGTTCGACATAGTGGGGATAGATTATGGGATCTGCTGTCGAAGCGGCCCCATTAGCGATCCGCATGGGCTGGAGAAGTAATCTGCAAGTATATGAAGTTCGCTTGACTTGAAACATGTCAAAAGAGGTAAACTTACACGCTTTGCATCTCATCCAGACGAGCCTCAATACGGGCGATTTCAGCTGCTTGGGTATTTCTGAGGAAATGAATTTCCTGCAAGAGTTCTTGGTTTCCGGGCCTGCTCAATCAAGTTCTAGATTAGTCGGACCGAAGACAGCAATCTATGGCTTACACGTTGACATTGGGGGCCCGCTGAACTTCGTTGTCGTTGTTAGCGATCCCTACAACGTGACGCTGGTCAATAGGAGTCTGAAGCTGGGGCGGTTGGCTATGTTGCTCGTTTTGGTCCATGGCGGAAATGACGAGAGCGTAGATGGGCAACTATTGAATATTGATATTGAGGTCTTGAGATGGTAGAGAACAGAGGAAGGAAACGACGCAATGAATTATGGCTGAATATAAATTAATGTCCGGGTCACATGATCGATATTCTTCCGCTTTAGTGACATCATGTTGGGCTGTAGCGTAAGTACATACTACAGATGTGTGCTTACTGTCCTCCTCGTCCGCCCGTTTACTGATACCACCGCTCCCGTAGACGTTTACGTTTCACCATGGGTCTTGTAACCATAATCGCGACGGCCAGACCAGTGACTGTGACTACCAGTTGTCCCTTGTTGAAGTTCTCATTGAGGACATCGAACGTGTTCGACGGAGCGACGCGCGTGAAGAAAAGGTCCAATCCGTAGGCAAATACGAGTGACGTCGATTCGAGCAGGGCGGGCGCGGTAACTATCCGCCGAACGTTCGCGACCTAAATAATACCAATAACAGAGTGAGACCGAGATGCCGCAGAAGAATGACTATGTTCACGCACCTCATAGTTGTGAGATAATGTCCGTCGGGGGTCATCGGGGATGAGGGGATCGTAATGGATTAATTGTTCCTCCTGTTCTTCTGCCGTGACCTTTCGGTTCGGGCGTCTTGGGTTGAGCACCCGACGAGGTATGGACAAGATTTTATGGTTCTTCGTGGCAACTGACGATGGCGACGACATTCAAGAGATGCGCAAGGGGATGACAGTTGGAAACGTACCTATGAGATCTTTCGTGCTGATCCCGAACTTGGTTGATGTTGTTGACAACGCCGTCACGCCGTGCGGGAAAATATACGCCTGCTCAAAGGTAGACACATCCAGCAGCTTGTCGGAAAACGCGGACAGTTCTGAGCTAGGGAGCAAAACGGACTTAAGTTAACGGCCGGACCGACAGAAAGAAAGAATACCAACCTCTTAGTCTTCTCGTCTACCTGACTCCCCTCGTAAAGCTCGACGGTGACCATCCGATGTCCCTTGCTTTGCCCGACACCAGTGAACTCCGGATCATAGTAATAGTACGAGAACCAGTTCTCCACGAGCGACATGTGCACATCGCACACGCCCCCACTAGCGGGGACAGACGTGCGGTGGAGCACGCTCCCTTTGGCACTGTCCACTAAGTAAATAGTACACGATGCCGGCTGGGCCTTCGACGCAGTCAACAACGCAAACATCCTCGGGTTGAGGTATTTGTACAGCGTCGTGCGGTTGCCTAAGACTTTGCCGAAGGACGCGATGGGCTCGTGCGAGGCGGGCAATAACGTCTGAATATCTTCAGAAGGAGGAAGGGATAGCGTCCAAGTGGGGTGAGCGACGAAGCGGTCGCTGAGTTCCGCATTGAGGCTGACTTGCTGGCCGACGAGTCGTCGCTGACCATCAACGTTGACACGAAGGGGGAAGTGAAGGGATGGCGCCAATTTGGTAAAGGACGCTGTGGCTTCCTTGGTATCGGGGTATAGGTAGACCTGCGGTATGTTAGGGAAAGCCGGCCAATATGAAGAAGGGAGAACTCACCTGAAGAAACTCGTCTAACATCACGACCGCTTTATGATCGGGTAAGATGAAGGATTCGACTAGCGGACCCGATATGATATCGACACCCTCAAGAACATCCTTATCAACGACTCCCGGCGCTACATTCTCCCCGCTCGATGCGTCTATATGATAAACGACAGTATCTATAAGGGTCTGTAGCGACGTGGGTGAGTTATACGTGTTGTAGTTTTAAAAAATAGAGCCTACATTTTCCGCTCTGCGTTGAGCGACAAGGACGACCTGGGGCGAGTCCCCATCGTGTACCGTCTGCGTGACATAAAGCTTCACTGGCCGGATGCTTCCCCCAGTCTCAGCTGCCCAGCCGAGGCCAAACATCCTGCTCCAGAGAATCTCGCCGTTACTTGAGTCTATACCGAACACCTTGCTGTACGGAGTGGCGACGACGATGACTTGCCTGAAACCAAAGGCGTCGCGGTATGGTTTACCAGCGGAATCGGGGGCCACGGCTGCCGATGATGCGGAGGCATAGGATCCCGTCGCGAAGCGCTTGACGAATTTCAGAGCATATTGAGGGAAATCCTTGACGTGTACGTTAGGAAATGATTGACTAGACAGAATAGCGTGACTTACTTGGGCCTCCATAATCTGCCTTTGCAAACGCTGACCGAAGGTTTCGCGCTCTTTAGGGATGTGCGAAATATCTACTTTCTCTTGCAGCTCGACGAATTCGGCGACGGCAATGGTAGAGAGCGACTCTTCCCGCGTCCACTGGTGCTGACTTTGTTGCCAGAGCTGCATAGCGCCGGTAGACGTAGTGATGGCTAATCGCGAGACGACGGTCATTTCGTTGGGGTTGACGCAATCGAGAGTCGCCTGTGTAAGGGCAGTTAGGGAAGGGGACTTCAAGAGTGATTAGACGGGAACCTACATGAGTAATGATGCCATGGCTCTGAGTGTCGAAAGGGAAGGTGTAGGCTGTCATGACGCCTTTGCCCAAATAGCCAGTATATACGTCGACCGCGGCTTGCTGCTCATGGTCAACAGTAAGCTCAAAGAGACGAAGAGCTTAGCCAAGACGCACATTTAGAGCATGCGACCACCGCACTTGAGCAATGTACGGATTGCCCTTTTTGTCCCGACCCCCAGAGAATATAGGATCAGCGTGCCTATTACCCTAGGAAGCAGGGTTATCTTTACGGTAGATACGGACGTTCCAGAGCAGCTCACAGACGCGGAGAATTCCCAAACAGACTTGAGAGTCGACCCATCCAGCTTGAAGATGCGACTAGAGCCATCATCTTTCACTGCAAGGAATTGGCCGTATTCGCTGAGGCCGACGTCAACGATGCGCTTGAATGCAGAGCCCTTAACGGCGGTCGAGGACGATTGTAGGTTAGGAGAAAGGGTAAGGTATTTTAAGGATCCCTGTTCAAGCCATACGACAAGAACTTCGTCCGCTCGCCTCACAACCATAAGGTCATTCAGTCCAGCGGTGATAGATGATGGGATGTCCGACGACTGGGTGAGTTCGCCGGTACTTGCTGATAGAACGGCGACATGCAATTTGTATGAGGAGGGCGTCTTGGAGAGGCCGATCGCGTAGACGTGGGTCGTCGTTGTCACCACCTTTGAGAATATGGCAGGGGCACTGGGGAGATTTCATTTCGACTGCCCTGGGAGAGGTTGGACGGCAGTACGCACCTCGGATCCGAAGAACTCCAACTCCATTTCACAGTTCCCAAATTGTCCAACCGTTGCACAAGCCCCCCATTGCTCAAAACAACCAAGTCGGAGCCCTCTGCAGCATAGGCCACAAAAGTCCCGAGGTAACTTGGCTCATATAACTCCCCATGAGACGGTTCGTGTATCCGTTGTTCCAGCAGAAGGTGGCCGTTCAGAATGTCGAATGTGCGTAATGTCGCTCCCCCGGGCCCAGACAATGAGGCAACGACTTTCTGTGGTGTCAAAGGGGAACCAATAAGGCAAGAAAGCGAGCTCACCGTTTTTGTGGATATGGAAGCTCGCAACGTTGTCCCCCGACTCATAAATATATCTCCAAGCTACATGAAGCTTCAGCAACGTCTCAAACAGCAAGTCACAGTACCTTCTCACCTACAGTGCCGTTCTCTGGATATATGGCAGCTAGAACGTTACTTGCGGTAGCGGTCAAGATGACACTGTGTGTTGTCTCTTCCCCGACACGATGAAAGACTGGCGCGGTGGCGGAGGAGGATGTCAATGGAACGCCGACGAGCTTCTTGTGCCAATCAACGACGCCAACATCGGACTCATGCAATGCGAATGCGATAGGAAAGACGAGGGCCAGCGACGAGGCAAGACGACCCAACCGCATTTAATTTTGACGACGTTGGCGCTGCATTCGCGTCCCCGACACCCAAAAATCACGTGACTCATGGTTTCAGGAGTCAGGGGACCACATATGAATATTCAGTAGAGCACTATGCCAATCCAACGTTAGTGTGGCTCCTCGTATAATGAAATGCATGATGATATATTCTGGACCAAAGTGACATACTCCTTCTGTGAGGATCCTTGAATTGTATAAGTAATTGGCTCACTATCTTTGATGTTGTTTGGTTTCAAGGGCGATGCCTGGCTTCTTGATCTCCCGCTGGTACCACTATAACGAAACATGTCTTTCGGAACACTCGACAGATGGATAGAGCAACTGATGAATTGCCAGCATCTCCCCGAGAACGACATGAAGACCCTCTGCGAAATTGTGCGCACCATCCTCATCGAAGAATCAAATATCCAACCCGTCTCCAGCCCGGTCACAATATGTGGCGACATCCACGGCCAATTCTGGGATCTACTAGAGCTCCTGCGCAAAGGGGGGAATCCACCCGACACGAGCTACATATTCATGGCACGTATCTCAAGGGAATTCGAGATCCAGAGTGCTTAAGCCTTGGAGCAGGGCGATTTTGTCGACCGAGGACATTACAGCTTGGAAACAGTGTCACTGCTCTTCGTGCTCAAAGCTAGGTGAGCTGCCTAGCTTGTTTGCGTCTGTGCAGATGCCTATGGCGTCTAGATACCCCGACAAAGTCACTCTGTTGCGCGGAAACCACGAAAGCAGACAAATAACTCAGGTGTACGGTTTCTACGGTGAGTGGATCTTGCATGACCTCAGCCTCTCGTATCCTTGCGGGAGGATTTACTCAGTTTCTGACAGATGAATGCCAGCAGAAATATGGGACGGCCACGGTCTGGAAGGCATGCTGCAACGTCTTTGATTTCCTCAACATCGCTGCAGTGAGTCCACCATCGCCCATGTGTCGCGCGGTCCTGACACGCGGAGCTCAGACTATAGATGGCGAGTCATTATGCGTGCACGGAGGGCTGTCGCCCGAGATCCGGACGCTGGATCAAATCAGAGTGCTTTCGCGGGCCCAGGAAATACCGCACGAGGGCGCCTTCTGTGGTACGCTCCCTTCCCATATCCCCTGCGCACGCTGTCTCACCGGCTGTTAGACCTGATGTGGTCCGATCCCGACGACATAGAGAGCTGGGCGGTCAGCCCCCGCGGCGCCGGCTGGCTGTTCGGCGGAGGTGTCACTCAGGAGTTCAACCACGTCAACTCCCTGCGGCTGATTGCGCGCGCCCACCAACTCGTCCAGGAGGGGTACAAATACATGTTCGACGAGCAACTCGTCACCGTGTGGTCTGCGCCAAATTATTGCTATCGATGCGGGAACATGGCGTCTATACTGACGATACATGAAAACGGCGAGAAGACGTTCAAGGTGTACGGAGCGGCAGAGGAAAACGAGAGGGACAAGGGTATGCAGACAAGAAGAATGGTGAGTTCCCGCGGGTTTGCTGGTTTTGCGGACCTCTGATACTCGTCGGCGATTTAGAACACAATGCCTTATTTCGTTTGACGACCTTTTATCTCTTCTATTATTCCCCGGGCAAGTTGTAGTATTGATAGAGTTCATGTGTCTAAAGTACTGTACGTTGATTGACATAAATATACAATGAAGGTAGCATGCGAATTAGCGATTTGTGATTTCCGATGAAGGTGATAGCACGAGACGGTATTGTTGCATAGGGTATCGGTGATAGCAAGGCCTTGATGAACTACTCGCGTAACTGGAGCTCCCGTTCGGCTTTGGCGAAATGCTCTTGCCACCAGGTCCACTCTTCGGGCTTCTCCTTGAAGAACGTCTGACAATCGGGGCACTGGATGAAGTAGGCGGTACTCGAAAAGGAGCAGTTCAGCATTTCACTATCAGGGATAGCGCTCCGTTAGCCTCAATCACGGAATCACTCGATATAACAATACATACAACTCAGGCAATGTATCCCCAATAGCGAGGATCTCGTCCTGCGGGAGACAATCTTCGCAATACGCATCAGCGCAAGTGCGGCATCTGATTCAACGGCACCGTTAGCCTACGATCGCATACGCAGACGTCAGTGGTTCGCCAACTTACCTGAACAACATTCCGCCCGCCATTGACGCCTTACGATGGCAATGCGCGCATTCGTGCTGAGCACATTGCATCGCCCCCGTCACGTCTTTCGATCGAATACCCGCACATGCACTATGGAACACTGCGGGAGCCTCGTCAGCAGGACGGCTGCACGAAATAGTGGAGCCCAATACCTCGAGGACAAGCAGAGCAACATACAAGATCGCCACCGTCATGGCAGTGGATGCAATAATCCTCCGATTCATGCATCTTCTTCTTTGGCTTCTTAACCACCGGAGGAGCAGATACCTATGGCACTAGATGTAAGCCAAGTTGTCTTTGTAGGTAAACGGTAACTAACCGACTGTTCTTCCGCTGGCTGCACAAGGAACGGTACCGATTTGTCATTCCGAGCCCGCTTCTGCAGTTGCTGCCACTCATTCGCAATACCCTTGTTGTCGTGACGCTGAACGACGCGACCGTCGAATAAACGAGCCGAGACTTGAGCCACACCGCTCAGAAGTCTACGCTCCTCTTCCTCTGCATCTTTCAGCAATTGATCTTCGTTCACTTCTTCCTCCTTCTTCACGCTGTCGCCCTCCAGTGCTGCTTCACCTAGCTCATGCTTCATCTTCACCACTCTCAGCTGTTCCGAAGATCGAGAGGACTCAAGGATAGTGTAGATATCAGCAGCTGTGAACCGGGCAAGATCCATGCCCTCCTCTCCAGAAGATGCGAGGACGCTAGACCCCTTGCGGAGTATATCAATCAGCTCAGAGGAACCAAGGCTAGGACCAGACGCCGATGAAGATGGGTTGTCGGAGCCCATGACTTTCACGGACAGAAACAGTTTACGACGCAGACGATCAAGCATCTGATCCTCGACGCTGCCACGACAAATGAGGCGGTAGACCTGAAGGGGGTCGCGTCAATATCTGCCATAATTCGACATGGCGGAGAGATGCTTACTTTGACGGTCTTTGTTTGCCCAATTCTATGTGCACGAGCAATTGCTTGAAGGTCGTTCTGTCGTTTTGGGTCGTAAGATGGGCGAGCAACACTAAAAAAGGATTCATACCTGTGGGTTCCAATCCGAATCACACATGATAACATGAGTAGCCTTTGTCAAATTGATACCTGCTTGTCGTCAGCATTCAAACTCTGCAGCACTGGATGTATACGCACCAAGTCCGCCGGCTTTTGTTGAAACGAGGAAAACTTTGTAGGCTGAAAGAAACAAGGTACGTTAGGGTTGGGATCACGTAATCTGGGAATCACTCACGAGAGACCTCTTGCTGAAACTATGTACAGAAATAACAGGTTAGAAGCAATGGAGGCAAGAAGTACCACCACGTACCAATCTGATGTCCAGGGTTCGACGAGGCCTAGCAGTCGAGCCATCAAGTCGCGCATATGGAATCTTTCGGAAAGCCATGAAATCCTCAACGCAGTCGAGCATCCTGGTATTGTCAGAAAAGATGATTGAACTAGAAAGTCGATGCTCTTACCTGTCCATTGCTATGGGAGCATCATCAGCTTTTGCGTCCGCAAGGAATGCTGAAGACGTACTGAAAAAATAAGAACACGTTCACCCTTCGGTAGAATGTCAGCAAGAAGTTTGTCAATAACCATAAGTTTCGACGACGATGCTATGAGGTGCTCTCCGAGGTAATAGGGCTCTGGTTCTGCGCCGGGTAATAGATACGGACTATAGACAAGTCGATCTTATTTGAAAAGCATACCACACAATTGGTTGAATTTAACTTACTGGTCGCAAACTTTGCGTAACTGCATGAGAAGGTTCATGAGCTTGGTCCATTCTACAGGCGAGAGTGAGGTTTCCTTAGTAAACCGTGACAGGGAACGGTGCACAAGGGCTTACTGTTGTTATTACCCCCCTGTTTGGATGCACTTTGATTAACGAGTAGTTGAATGACTTCGTTCCGTCCGTGATTGTGCGCACTGAGCGAGCCTGTCTCTGCCTTCACCTCTGGTTTCACAGCTTCCGTATACTCGCCGCCGAACACCTGCTTGAAGTCTGGGGCATCCATCCTTGTGAGAAGTCTATATGTCCAGAATCGTTGGGCCTCCGTCATTGGAACGAACAAGGTAAGCTCTTCGCGCGGAGGGACACTCATCTCTACTGTGGCCTTCGTACGGCGCAGCATGATAGTTCCAAGCAAAGCTTTTGCAGCGTTGAGGATGTCCATGGAATAACAACCTTTGGTGAGATCGAACGAGTCCCGGAAGAGTCGTTCGGATGCTGGGGTAAATATGAGAGGATATAACCAATGGAGTAGAGCCCAAAGCTCCGCAAGATTGTTCTGGAGGGGGGTACCCGTGATCACTATGGTATTTAGGTCAACACACTAGAAGGAAGGTTCAGAGAAGGAACATACGCAGACGATACATGCTTCCGAGACCCTGAAGTTTATGCGCAACATTTGTGTCTGTATTCTTGATTTTGTGTCCTTCGTCCAGAACGCAGTACGTCCAACGACGCATTTTGAACCAACTATCCTCAGCCACGTATGTCTCATACGTTGTCAACAAGATATCGAAGGTCTGTAGATTGTTTTTCACCAACTCCTTGATTCTCGTGCGCTCAGGAACGGTGCCGTGTAGCCGTAGAGTGCGCATGGAAGGTAGCCATCTCCCTGCTTCTGCCTCCCAAGAGGAGAGGACGGAAAGAGGGCAGATAACTAAGTGCGGATCAAGCGACGCTGTTGAAGATTCCCGTATGTAAGCGAAAAGTGCGAGTGTTTGAAGAGTTTTTCCGAGACCCATTCTGCAAGATTGCATTAGATAATGATGTTGAGACGGTGACGAGCACTCAACTCGTCCCCGAGAATACAGTTCATTCCTGCGATAGGAGTGAGTAACGAGGACTCGCCTATAGCCAGGACGCATACCATTGTGATACATGTAGGCAAGAAACGATAGTCCGAGGAGCTATTTTAGTTTAGCCACCACCATCCAGAAGTGGGAACGAGAGGGGAATCAACGTACTTGATAGTCCTTCATGACACCTCCTCGGATTAGGCTAGGTTGTTGATCAAATTCATGCAAGGGAGTGAATGATGCATGTTTATCCACACTTGGCCCAAAGTGAGTGTTGAATGACGATGATGATGGCAGCAATGGTTTGAAAAGGTGTTGATGGTGATGCAGCCAAATTTTCCGCGCCGATTCGCAAGCATCGCGCTTCACGTGAGACGCAGCAGTGGCCTTTACGATCTTTCAGTCAAGGGTGGGTACGAACGGCGTAGTGATGGTTGCTTACAGCCTTCTGCCCATCCATTTTCGCCTTCTTCACCGTCACTTCAGTGTCCTTGGCGTCATTTTGGGTTGCTGACATAGACAAGGTACGTTTCCTGTGCTGTTTTGGAGCTTCGTCCTTAGGCACCGGCTTCGCTTTTGGCCTCGCTGATCGACGGAGAGGACGCATGTTCTCGTCGCGTGAGGCTGGAGGCTGGATCGCCATGTTTACCTTCGTCTCGTAGAAACCCTGAGAAGAAAGAGGAGCAAGGATGCAGCTCAGCTCATCGTCAGATGCATCGTCAATTTTCGACATGGCGGGCACTTTGGCCTGATGTAAAGGTGAGTGGTGAAAGTGAAACTGGTAGTGTCTGAGACAGAAGGACGCGACTAAAGTGTTTTCCGATTCGGCCGTTCAGGGCCGGCTGACTCGCGTCAATCACGTGGTCTAGGCGAAAGCCCAGGGCTCAGGGGTTCAACTAATACTTACTACTAGTATCCAGTAATCAACGCGTTCGTGTATATTTCGTGGATTGAGTGAGTAGCGGTTCTATGGCTGACTCTACGGTGCTCCCTAATTGCAGTACAGTTCGGAAAAATGTCTTTTGGGTTCTCCCCTCCTCAAGTCGATACAACATTGGCCAACTGCCACAGAGCCTTCGTCGCAATCTTTGCGTCCAACTGCCATTTTGCGTCGGTGTTCTTCCCACTTGTGGAGACTGTCTCAGAGTTATCGAACTCGATCAACCTCCTCAATAATTTTTCATCGCTGCTGACCGCCAAGATGCAGTCCAAATCAAGACCGGCATTGTCGTCCATGGTGTCTGGGGACATCCACACCGCTTGGGCTGCGAGCGGGGAATGCGACGGTCCGCCAGGATGCAATATCGCACCCACAGCCGTCGATCGCGAGATGTTGTTTGGAAGGACAAGGAAACTGTTGTTTCCGGGAATGATTCGTAAACCATATCGTTCGCCGAGACTACGCCGGTGCGGTGTCAATAACGATATCGTACTTTTCCACAACGCTCACCTATCAAAGATATGGTTCTGTGCTTCGGCTGCTTGACGACGAGCCCATTGTCGATCCGGGCTATCAGTCTCCGGCCCAGTCCAAAATCGCCAAACAATGGAAGCCTCTCTCTCCTCGACGAATGCACCCGGTGTGCGTTCAGTGAACTGTATAGATTCATCAGCCTCGTGCGAGCGCCGTAGTGTGGAAGGAAAGATCGCATACATAGTCTAGAATCTCCAGACAAGAGCTTTTCCATGTCAGATTAAAGTTTGCAACCATGTTAACCCAGGCCGGTGGCTGCCCCCGACTGGGCCGTGTCTTGATAAAGCACCCGTTTTCAGCTCTGCAGGGAAAACGACGATCAGTCGATTGACACAAACTGTCATGCAGAGTTTCAATCACGCACACAATCCCGATCTTGGGCACCTTTTGGGCAATCTGATCAAGCACGTCTTTGACAGGGAGACCGCTCAATAGCCACACTTCGTTGCGCTTATCGTCGGCGAGCTTTTCCAACAACTCGAAGATCTCGGCTGGGGGTTGGAACGCTCCGCGTTGGAGGCTCTCCCTGGAGATATCTCGGTGCCAGAGCGTCCCTTCGAGGTCGATAAGCAAGAAGCGTTTATGGGAGTGTCTGTACCGCGGCAGAACGCGAGCAACATCAAACGATGGGACATCGATTAGATCACCTTGAACATGCTCGGTGTTTGCACGGAGGCAGCGCGTGAGGAATGAAGTTACGAAGGCTTGAGCGGTTTGAGTGATAACGTGGTTGTGAAGGTCCTACGATTACACATGGGTTATGGTGCGTGGGTAACAGCAGTTACGTCGCCACATACCTCCCAACGAGCCTTGGCCTCTTCGTCGCCCATGATTAAAGCCTACAAACGAGATGAAAGAAGTTCAAGTATCATTCAGTCTCGTCCATACCTGGTGGATGGCATTTGCGGTACTACGGCTATCCCACGGATTGATAGCGATACATGACCGGAAGCCACTATAACTATACGACCCGGTGAACTGCGGAGGCGGATTCGAATGGAAGGCAGACTTGAATGACGTTTCGGACACTTACCTCGCTGAGGATCAGTGGCCTGTGTCGTTCCTCCTGGCATTCGACATATTCGTGTGTCCTAGATAAGCACGAGTTGGCTTCAAGTTGCTGAATGGCACGAAGGATAGGTATACCTCAGAGCCATTCCTTCACGCAAACTTGTGACCAGGAACGCGTCAGCGACGCTTAATAAAGCCAAGTATTGAGTGAATGTCAAGTCTTGTGTGTGCAAGAAGACCACAGGTTGCCATGTAAGAGTGGAGAATCGGGAATTGATGTGAGAAACAGCGTCCGCGACGCCGCCTGCAAACTCGTTGGTTTCCGTGGTTTGCAAGGCCACTTGGATGAGAACGACCTTGTTATTTCAAAACGGTGAGATTATACAGGCCAAGTTCTACAGAGGTGCGTACCTTCTGTTGAAATTCCGGATGTTTTTCGAGGAACATCTCAAACGCCTGTATTTTGTGCCGCACGCCCTTCACAAACACGTCACGGTGCTGCTGATGAATGGGTGCGAGGAAACATACCTGGACTTCATCAAGTTTATCCCGTCCTACGACGAGCTTCAATCCAGCGTAGCGCTGTTTTAGTACCGCGATCCACTCGCTGACCTCAGGATCACGCCTAAACCAGATGTGAGCTTACACGGCGGAGCATTTGACTCCATAATCAAACTTACATCTTCTCCCTCAGCTGATACACATCAATCCCCATCGGGAAAACGCCAACGTCCACGAAGCGTCCCCTCCCAGCACCTTCTTCCCCGTCTTTGATTTCAATCCCTTTGGGCAGCGCCTCATACGACATGATTCGGCTCACTGTCTGCCTGAAATGACGAGCATATGACGCGGTTTGAAATCCAACCAGGTCGGCACCAAGAAGACCCTTCAACAGCTTCTGCCGCACGGATAGACACCGGAAGATCTCTGAAGACGGAAACGCGACGTGCATGAAGAAGCCGATCGGTGTAGTTGCTGGGATCTTGTTTGATGCGCGTAGCATCGCGGGCAACAACATGAGATGGTAGTCATTCACCCAGACTACGGAGGCTCAGATAAGAGACAATGTATAGAGCGCAATGGCTTACTTATGTCGCCATCTTGATAGTGCTCAATAATCGTGTCTGCGAACCGTTGATTGACGGCTTCATATTGCTTGAATGCAGCGGATTCGTAGAAGAGCTTCGTCTTGGGTGCGTCTGGAACAGCATAGTGAAGACAAGGCCATAAGACCTTGTGGACACGATAAGGCTAGAGTTGCAACATGTAGCTTCTGTGACGCACCTGGTGACAGAACTCATCGTAACAGCTCTCGAATTCGGCGTCTGGAATCCAGACTGGTTGACTGTTACATTCTGCGACCATCTTCCGATCAATTTCCTGCCTCAACGGCTCGCTGAAAGTGTCCGTCGCCGTGCCGAGCGTTCCCACCCACAGCTTCTTGCGCAGCCTCGGCCCGACGCTCTGCACTGCGTTCTTCAAGCCGCCGTTACAATGCGTATTTGCCTCAAGGTTCCAGCATCCTACTGTCCGTCCGTTGGTCAACTTGATATCATTGTCGGATGCAGGTCGGCGAGACGATGATCGGGAGCCCTTGCGCTGTATACGAGCTGGGGTGTTGCCATGATCTGTGTGTGTCGTTTGATGCTTTCGGGAAGCTGGGGGAGATGTCGGGTTGCTGGTGGGAGATTCCTGTTGTTTCTGGTCTTCACCTAGGTCTCTGGTGAGGATTCGAACAGCCTTGAAGAATGGATTCGCGATCTCTTGTGCCGGGGAGAGGGTAGCCGGAGTGATATTTCTGGACTAAGCGCACGGTCAATCAGGTGGAGATCAACGGCCAACTTATGATGTGAGGACTTGCCTTTCCCTGAAGATCTTCAACGATGCTTTTCAATGGCCCGGGGATGCTGGCGGCGAGTGCATTGGTTACGCTACTTGATCGGGTGCGCGGCGCCGTCCCCCCTGTCCGGGACGACGTCAACTTGGGCTTGTCGAGGTTCCGGAATGCGGAGGGCGGTATTGCGAGCGAAGGGGGATCGCGGAGCTGCTTCTCTGGCGTCGGTGGCCCCGACTCGCCTAGAACAGCAGTGGTTGGTAAGAATAGGGATGCAATAACGATTCGGTGGTTGCGGAAGGAGCTCATGATGGAATACAAACTATACAGAATATATTATATGGTTACAAGGGGGAGATGGTGGTGGTAGCAGGTAGAGAGGGAATTGGGGAAAGTGGTACATCGACGTCACGATATAACCGGCAGGCGCCCGAGGACCGTTTGGGATCATCATCTCTGATCTTTATGTGTATTTCTGGATAAATCACTACGACCGTGGTTTCTCCGTCTAAAATACACGAGCAACGTTCGATGTTGTACGGTATTGCGGGCAGAGTCGGAGAACACTTAATTGATACCAGGAAGGTCGTTTCCCACTTGATTCAGAAGTCTTGTGCATCAGATTCACGTCCCATATGTGGACTATCAAGCATGATCATTGCGTTGTATGAGCCTTGGACCTATACCAGTAACGCGATCTGGAAGGTGTGGGGAAAGGGAAGAAGGCGAATGAACCTAGTACGGTTTCCCCTTGTCTTCGCATTAAGTGCATCACACTAGCTGAGTGCGATGTGTACGAGTTTGCACTCGATGTTTCCCGGTGTCTTGTTGAGCGCCAGTGTATACACGTTGAGGATGGGCAACTTATTCCATTATCAACCGCTATATACCCGCACGCATCATACTCGAAATAGTCACCTGGCTCAGTATCCCCTTTCTGGTTACCTGGAGAATGGCAAGTCGAGAAACAGGCGCAGATGATCGGTATCAGCACGACTCCAAGATGGGGTTGAGGGAGTAATGCGAGAGGGGGCGTAGGGTAGTCAGGCCAATGGTGAGGCAATGAGGACGGTGGCGCATGTGGGGTCCGCCTCATTCACAAGTTTCCGGCCGCCTTGTTTTATACGCGTAGAAAATGGGCAACTGTTCCACTATCATTGCCCACAATACTTACCCAACGTGTCGTACTTGAACGTGACTGGCTTGCGCGGTGGCTTGGTATTTGCCGCAAAGTGGGCTGAGAAGTACTGTCAAAGGTGGGGGTTGAGTGGGAGGGTCTCCACTCAGACTGTCTACGATGGTTCAGAGTCCTATATGATGTATGAACTTCGCGGCGTCGTCTGAAGTCGAATGGCGAATCAGGCGCTGGCAATTCGGGCCCTCAAATAGCCAAAAGCTTACGACATCGGCGTGCGGCACGGCAGTAAACTTCAAAAACCAGTGAGGTAGATAAAGATAATGAGCGACGTCGATAGGATTTTGCTAGACCACTTACAAATTGGGTACCCAGTGACTCTCGCGATCTGGTGAACTTTCGAGCCGGCCCGCATTGGGCACCATATGATGCGTGAATTTTACGCTGAGCAGTATAACTTTTCGGTTTCTTTAGTGGTCAGTATGGAGACACACACCAGAAAGTGGCGAGAGAATATCGGGCAATCAGCTCGCGGCGCCTGCTAGTATAACAAGCTTTGAAAAATGGTACAGTACATAACGGGGACGGGGACCATTGATACGGTTACTCACAAACGAATGACTGCGTGGTAGACATTCCCAAAAGCGTGACGTCTGCCTAAAACATATCCCGTACGAGCAGGGGTTTCCGTTGCCACCTTTGCAATGCATTCGGAGAACTCGTTCCAGACGGTGGGTACTGTGCCGCATGCATGCCCGAATGCATCTAGGCACTAGGACAAGTTGGAGCTTGAGCTTGAGCCAGGTGCCCCAGCCTGAATTACATGCTCACTTCAGGATAAGGAGCGCCATGCCAACAGTGATTGCTACGAGGAGACCTAGCCATTGTGGTACACGATGGACGCAGCTGTAACGGCTGGTTCAAAATCGTCCAGAATTCCAAACAGGACGGCGCCTGTCCAAATAAGGTAATTAGCGCTGAGCAGCGCCATTCACGTGAGCGATTATATAATGATAAAGTGAATGAAAGCGCTGCAGGGACCACTCACTTTGCTCCTCGATGGACAACCTCGACACACTGGCCACTTCGCTGCCCACAGCCTACCAGAATGCAGAAAAAGAACTTCTCAGCGACTTCAAAGGTATGCCCGTTGATTTACGTGGAGTTTGAAGTGATGTTAAACTGTTTGCGTTTGCACAGCTGCTGCACTGAGCATCACGACTTTGTACCGTTCGTCACGAACAGCGTCGAAGCGGGCGTACAATGCAGGATACTCAGCGGCGTACAAGGATCTGCTGATGATGATCCAGCAGGGTGTTTCCGCTGGTGGCATCACCACGTCGGAGTCACAAGGAGGGATGGATGATGGGATGACGATTGGGAGAGTAATGGATTGGATAGAGGCAAGGCTTGAGGCCATCAGATCTCGAGAAGAGGAAGAAGACGAGGATGAAGAGAGGGAGAAAGAAAGGGATCACGCGCGACCATCGAAAGTGCCGCCAGCGCCCTCAATGCCGAGGACCACAACCACACCCATAACCCAAGCCACTCAATCGCGCCCCCCAGTGAGTCTTTCCCCCGCTCTTAGATTCACAATTATTGACCGTCCTTTAGACCTTGTCCCCTGCTCCTGACATTTCGGATGCCTCGACCGTAGCGTCATCACCCACCACTACATTGCGGACAATATCACATCCTCAGCCTCCCTCCAAGGGCTCCAGGAATCGTGCCAAAGAATCCGCTGACCCTCCAACTTCTGAGCGCAATCCATCCCCCGCACTTCCGGGCATCAATCACATCTTTCCCGATCAAATTCCAACGGCCGGCTCGAAGCGTCGGCATGCTGTGATGGTCATGCTCGATTCTGCACCTTCAGTAGCCAACTCTGCCTCGACGCTGGCACCCCCAGGTGGGAACCACTCATCAATCGCTACGCGGCGGCGAACGCGGAGCGCGAGGAACCTCACTATCCATCACAATCAGAACATCATGCAACCGCCGGAAGCAATGGACGTAGAAGAAGATGGTCGAGATCGAAAGCGGGTTACTAGGCGGTGATTGTGACATCCCTTTCAGAGTTTCCATTCCATCGCACAAACACTCTTTTCATACTTTTGTTTTCATCATTCCCTTTGACCACTTCAATTCATCATGCCTTTCAATTGTAGTACCGATAGCATATCTCTTTTATCATTAAGTACAAGCATAGGTAGTTTAACGTCCTTTTATGATTCCGCCCATACACTTTCGTCATCAACCTCCATGCGTCCTTTATGGGCATTACATCCTCGCCAAGATGCCGCCAGTAATTGTCGCATCAATCACCTTAGTTGTAGTAGATAGTATCAATTGTATTCTTATTGTAGGACCTTCCGGCCGACAGCAAATAGATAGTACAACAGCAAGAGAGATCAAGCACGAATGATTCCATAAAGTGGAATATATATAAGAAGTAAATTAGGCATGCTCCGCCTTCGCTTTCGCGGCAGCCTCTAATTCGGCAAACGTCCCGCTCTGGAGGCACATGTTCCTGAAGATACCACTCTCCTTCTGGATCAGATTGAGGGGGGTGTCAAACTCGGCGATCTGTAATGGAAGTTGAATGATCATCTTCTGTTATTATTTAGAGAGTAATGGTAGCCTTACCTTTCCTTTGTCGAGGACGATAAGTCGATCGTAATCAATGACCGTACGAAGACGGTGAGCGACTAGGAGGAAATCATCAAACCTTTGACATCGACCTCTGCGTGGAAATGCTTACTTGTTAACAGTAGAGAGTCATTGAACTCTTCGCGGATCGTTGTCTGAATCTTCGCATCCGTGGCGAAGTCGATACTGCTGGTAGCCTCATCGAGGACAATAATAGAGCTCCGACGCAGAAGAGCGCGAGCCATTGCTATTAACTGGCGTTGACCTTGAGAGAAATTGTTTCCTCCAGCAGAGACTTGAGTATCAAGGGAGATGGTCGTTTTTGAGTCAGTATCAGTCATAGTCGTAGATACGGATGGAGATCGCTCTTCTTGCTGAACTTGATCGGTACCCTGGACGGATGGGGCCCTAGATCCTTCGCGAGATGTTCGGCGAGAAGTGTAAGTACTTCGGTTGAGTAAATGTACTCTGAAGAGAACATCAAGGCATTCGCTATCCGTATGTTCCTCTGTTTTACGATCGGGTCAGATCTAATTTCGAGAGGGAAATAACCACAGCTGCTGACCGAACGGATCAAGGTTCTCGCGCAGTGTACCGGAAAACAGTGTTGCGTCCTAAAACAGCTCAGGAAACAGATAGTGACGAGACGAAGAATAAGGTACCTGAGGAATGAACGTCTAAGGACAAAAGGTATGAGCTAAAATTCCTAGTCTCCAAAGTGTTACACACCAATCGCGAGCGCAAGTCATAGAGGCCAATCTTTGAAATATCGATGCCGTCAATGAGAATACGTCCACTGGCAGGGTCGGCCTACAAACTATTAGACAAGGAGTAGATGGAGAAGGGTTTACTCACAAAGCGAAGAATGCTCATTGCCAATGTCGACTTTCCACTACCTATAAACGTGTTGAAGTTAAATTTGATGGGGTGGGTGAGGCATGCATACCGGTGCGCCCGAGCAACCCGATTCGCTCCCGCGGCTTGAGACTGAAGGAAACATCTTGGAGTACAGGGGGCAACTCCGGAGAGTACTTTACTACCAGGTTCTCGACTTCGATGAGAGATCCGGTAGTGTTGCTCGATGGCCAATATGCAGGGGGACGCCGGTCTTCGATAATGGCGGGTGGTTCCTGTGGAAGGTCCAAGTATTCTGCAATACGTTCGACAGAGCTGCGAAGGGTTAGATGTGCATGTCTATCTGGGAATAAATATGACAACGTACTTGAGATCGAGTTCCAGAGCTGTATACATACGACAAACCCAGTATATGCTCATCGTGAATGTCATTGCCGACTAGGAAGGGGTGAGAACTGATTACAGCCCACATACCAAGGTGGATCGTACCGTTATACACAAACCGGCTAAGCCCGCATCAGTTATTGAGAGGGCGAACAAGGTAGTGATGAGAACGATGCTGTAGCCGAGGGCATCAAAATTCAAGAGTAACCATCGGTTGGTCATCCAGAAAGAGTACCACATCTAAATTACTGGGTAAGTAATGCTTCAGTTGACACAAGAAGGCTCTATACCTTGGTCGTCACGTCGATTCTGCGGAGCAGATTATCGAGGAATCTTGTTTCCGCAGAAAATGCCCGCACGGTGACGATCCCCTCCAACAGTTCACCGAAGTCGGAAAATATGGGAGACCTGGAGTTAGATTCCATTCTCCTGAGATCACGCCCTGTGTTAAGATAACCAACGGCAAGCTGGTAGTAAACAACACCGATTACAAAGGCGGGGATAAGGAATAATGGAAATACGACGCTGTCAAAGGGGATGAGTGAGCGTTGAAGGCATTAGTGTCGAGTGAATTTAGCACTCACCCAACGGTGAGAATAGAAGCTATTAGGGTGGCCATAGAGGAGTTAACTGATTGGAGAGACCCTGCGAGTGACATGTCAATTGTTTCAATGTCCTAAGAACGATTCAGTAATTTCTACGATCGGCGCGGCTCGTCTTTACCTTCCCGAAACGATTCAGCATGCGTCCTTGCGGAGTTGTGTCTAAAGAAAGACATAAGAACGACAGGTCCGTAAATGCAACGCGACCTACCATGGAAACGGAAGGTAGCCCGAACTACTGTCTCTAGCAATTTCTTGAACAGTATGCGCGAAGCCCGAAGTGCGCCCGTATACTGTGCTATGACTGACAACACACTGGCTAGGGCGTTGGCGATACCGATGGCAGCGTAAATGCCGACGTAGAACATGGGGTGTTCACTGGCCGGCGGGAAAGCATATGTTGATGTCCATTGGGGGGAGCCTTTTGGATTGGAATAAAACGTGTGAAGTGGGACCTGGCCATCCGTCGGAAGCTCATGATGTGGTGCGTAAAACGATTTGTACAGGAAAGCGGAGGGTGCCAATTTAGGGTATGCAGCACCCCATATCTTTGAAAGGGTTAGGACATACAATACTCAACAAGGCCAGAAGGTCTTACCGATATCCAGATTTTCTCCGAGACGCCTAGTGCTTCATGTACCAGTAGCAGCAGCGCGAGACATGCCCATATCCAATACGATCTGTGACGTAAAATCAGTGTTGCCCTTCTCGAGCGTACGTGGTATTCTACTTACGATGCCTTCAGGTAGCTATGGTAAACAGACCACCGCACGCCACCAGTTTCCCTGTGCTCGTCTTGTATCAGTTTACGTGGCTTCTTGGTATCTCCTGCTGCTTCGTTTCCAGGTGCCTCGGTAGAGGATGAGGCCTCTTTAGCCCCGGCTTCTTCCTCCTGGTGTGCTTCAACAGCGGAGTCATGGGCAATATCATCAAGTACGCCTTGAGCTCGAAGTTCCTTGACTGTGCCCTGAGTATCGATTCGGCCATCGAGCATACGAACTAAGTAGTCAGCTCCAGGTAGAACAAGCTCTACATGGTGAGTAACGAGAATCTATGCCAACAATGTTTAGCGGTGCCTGAAGTTACTCTCTGCGTTGCGTCTGCTTACCACTGTGCGATGAGCTAGAAGAGGCCCTTGGAAGAGCTTTTCAAACAGGAACCTGGCTGTATGGCTGTCCTAAAGAAGAGCGTTAGACAGACGGAGGCGGGGATTGCGAGATTGTACTTATACTTACCACGGCACTGAGGGGATCGTCGAGCAAGACATACTTTGTTCGGGCGTACACGGCGCGGGCCAACGCAACTCTGAGAATGCATTCAGCATCAGTAGATGCACAAGAGGGTCAACATTCACCTTGCTTTCTGTCCCCCTGACAAACTGACCCCCCTATACAGAGAGTAAGGTTCACAAAGTCGAAATTATGACGATACAGTTCACATACCGAGCACCAATTTCCGTTGCATCACCGTCTTCGAAGACGTCAAGGTCCGGCTTCAAAGCGCAGCACTCGATGACCTGATTATACCGTTCTTCGTCGTAGGGATATCCAAAGAGAATGTTATCCTTGATGGATTGATGGCGCAGCCAAGGCATTTGGGCGGCATAAGATATGCCATTTGCGAGCCCGTGCTCATCAACCTTGGAAAGATTCTTCGACATCACAATCTTCCCTTTCAGAACAGTCATTTCCCCCAACAACGTCATCTACACGCGAAATACGACTATTAGCGGCGTTCACAGGGTAGTACACATAAACTCACGAGGAGCGCAGTCTTGCCGCTAGCCGTGGGACCAGTCACTACTGTCAAGTGTCCTTCGGGGAACATTACTGTCACGTCTCTCAATTCGAAATGGTGGTCGAGTTGCTCTTCATCAGGCCCACCCGCGCTGGTAGTATCGCCGACGATTGTTGCAATCTCATCGGCTGGAGTAGATGCTCCGTTACCATTGGCGATGTCCTTCATATCCTTGCCTTTACCCTTCTCCTTCTCCTCCACCTCGTTCCATTTAGATGTAACATTGGCGAGGCCCAATCCCTCGTCGTCGTCGCCTGGTAGGTAGGGGTCGGAACGATCTTTCTTGAGGGAAGACACCTGTTCGCTGACTTCGTCTTCATCGAGGTACGTAGCAATTCGTTGGAGAGCCACCATCGTCTAAGTCTTGGAATCAGTGATTTGCCATCGCATTTGTATCATGCATACCTGAAGGATCTGAATTATCCAAGTAGGGATGACGTTTAGAGGTTGACGGATGAGGTTGAAAAGAGCAATAGACTGAGGGGAGCACTTTCAGGACGCAACGACAGTGCAGTTTGGTGGTGTTAGCTCACCGTGAATGCCACACTAATCGTCAACTCCTTGCCCTGAGCGACGTATACCAAGAAGGAAATAATGGAAATGAGGATTGGCGAGCAGTTCCATAAGAGATAGAAGAATATTGTATTAATACGTGCTATTCATGATACGTTAACCCTCAGGAAGATGTTGGGGCTCGAAATAATACACACCTTTGACCAGCCATTTCATCTCGACGCTCCTTGCTTCAAGAGCTCTTCCAATCCACCGATCTTCCCATGCAAAGAACTTGATGAATTTAATCTATATACCGCCAGAACCGTGTTAGCGTGTTGGTATGATGAATAATGAGACTACGACTTGCCGCCCCAATAAGCTCGTTGATAACGCCCATCCGCTTATCTTTGGCAGCGAGGAATCCCTTTTGTATGCGAATGCTACGTTTAGCGACCCAGCTGTTGAGAGGCCACCCTGCTAGCAAGACGATGAACCCAGCGAAGGCGGACCAACCGAGCATCCTGCGACATATATGTGAGCGAAGCACACTAACGACGAAGGATTGGGCTCACTGATATAAGAAGACGGATCCAATTATGATTTCAAATGGAGCTGGTGTAATGTAAGCGCGGCCTCAAGAGCGAAATGATAAGCCGGGACAGTACCTCCATAGATGAAATACACGGCAGACACGGTCATGGATACCTTTATGATTAACGTCAAAACCGCGATACACGCTGTAACGCACAGTGCACCTACCCTGTTGGCGTCGCTGGCCATGAGATTGACAATCTTCCCAACGTCGGCACCGGCTCTAGGCTCGTCGCCTTTGTCGGCCTTCTGCTTCGTTTTATCTTGAATGATATTTATTGTTACGTCACCGGTCTATGAAGAAAGAGTAGCCGCGCTCACCCGGCGAGATTCCGGCCTTCGCGTCTGCAGCATCTTTCGCCTTGTCCTTGTCAATGATTCCAGAGAAATCCTTCCTCTTTAATGCCTTGTCATATATAGCAGCCATCAACTCCGTACGAATGCGTGTACATGCGCGCCGGCCAAACCACAAATGTTGCAAATCTGTTTGAGATTTGAGGAGCGCGCAGAAAAACGCAAGGAAGGCATAAATATACGCGTTAGCGCGAACTTCCGGCGATTGGTCGTCGGAATCGATCGCTTCCAAAATGCGCTTCATGAAAAATGGCGCAGCATAGGTGAGTATCGCGCTTAGAACGGTGAGCACAAAATCGATACTGCTCGCAGGTTAGTATGGTCAAGGCGAAGCAAAGTAGACACCTACATGAGGTCAAGCGAATTCGCATTGAAGAGCTTGCGCAGCAGTGTGGAACCCCTATTTATATAAGTACCCATCGGTCTCATGCCAATGATAAGGGCAATGCGTACCGGACAGTGCTGTACTTCGTAAAGATTGGCCGAGCTTGGATGGTCGGGCTCAGATTCCAGACATCGGTCTCGTTCAGAGTTTCATTACGGCCCTACCGTGGACATGAGAAAGCGAACGAAAGATGGTATACGGGCGACGTACCTTTCGAACCAGCGGGTAGATCCAATAGAAAGTGATCCAGCCCCCGAGGGTTGTATAGTCTTCCCAAGAAACAGTGACTCCAATATCCTCCTTCTTGACGCGCTTGCTTGGTACCCCTACCGGCATACTGCACACTACGCCCAACAGCATCAATATGGAGGCTAAATTCGCGCCCATTCCGACGAGAACCCAAGTGGACGGCCATGGAATCCCCAAAACGGCATGGTCATATATCACTCCGCCCGTAGTCAAGCACCCCATCACAAAGTGCATGAAATAGAGCGCGAAGAGGTCGTATGGGGCCGTCCTCGAAGGGTGGGAGACTGGTCGAACTGTCGCATATAGCCAAGTTGATGCCCGAAGGAGGGCAGAAATGCCTGCCCATGGTTTTTGAATGTCCCCAACGATGAGAAATGAGCCTTCGCCCATCCAGAACAACGACTGCACGAGTCCAACAAAAACCATGAGTATCGTTCGTCGCATCGGAGGTCCGGTATCTCCCTCGGCGTCGTTCCCATCATCCCGCTCCTGCTCCAAGCCCTTCTCCTGGCTCATATTGTCATTCGTGAGCGCTTCTGCTTCCTCCAAGGTGATAAAGGTCTTGAATGGCTTCGAAATGGTCGCAAAGAGCCTTCGTATCGGCCCCGGTTTTGGTATCGAACTGACGCATATCGCAAGTACGAATGCAGCTGGAATGACGGAACTCCATGAGTTCCGAACGCACGTACTCTTCAGGTCAAACGGGCCCGCGTCGTCGCAAAGCCGCATTTTAGAAGAGTTCCGAGATGAAAGTTGTGTCCAAGAGCGTTACGAAGTCGAACAGAGTAAACCCTAATATATAATCCAAAAATAGATCACGACACACGCTCACTCATACCGCATGGAACCGAAAACCACGCAGTGCAAAATCCATATGTTCGACACAAAATAGACACGAAGGGCTTGGAAACCCATTAGTACAAATACGAGGCTTATCTACTCTGCATCAAAGACCAACGCCCTAACTTCAATCGACTGCCTCTTAGGTGCCGTTGCGGGGCTAGTTGTGTCCACGAAGGCAGAATGCGGGGTTAACCTGGCTCTATCCTCGCTCGAATCAAAGCACTTGATAAGCGTCACCTCCTCCGGGGTCTGGTCTGACAAATAGTACCAGCGATGACCCGGGTTATACTTCACGGCGAAGGTCGCTCCCTCGCGATCGGGGTAGATGTGGCGCGTCGATACCAAGTCGTGATCGACGTTGAGCGAGAAGTAATCAGCGACTGCAAGCGGATTGTGGGCGACAGGGTGTCCGATAGGACGCCAAACATTGATGAGGCGAACCCGCGACTTGAGCAGGCGGTCAGCCTCGTCGGGGAGGTGGTAGCGCACACGGTTCACACTAGCTGCAAATGTCTGGTCGATATGCACTCGTTGCTGTCGAGGTAGTGAGCCTTTGTCCCCAGAGGAGTACGCATGACCTACCACTGGGCCACGGACGTCAGGATCAGCCCCAGGAGTGGTGTCGTAGTTGCGCCTTGGTGTCGTATCAGCAAGCGCGCCAGATTGACAAGCACTGCTGCACATACCTGATGGTATGGTCGAAGATGAACACCCTCTTCGCCCCTGTCTCCCTCTTCAGGAGCTCTTCCACCTCCTTGTAGTAGTGCGCCTCGATCGCTTTATCGTCTAAGAAATCCTTCTCTTGGCTGACATGCTTGACGAACTGGAACCCCGTCTTGTCGAGGGAAACCGTGTCTTCCTGGCCACGGACATCGTGGATGACGACTTCGTGGGGATCGGTAGTAATGTTCGTGCGGGGTACTTCAGGGGGTACCTTGTAGACGATGTTGAAAGGTGGCTGTCCGTCAAGGGTCTCCTTGCCCAAGTAGTTGAGCGTGGTTTGGACGTCGTGAGGAGCGATAACTGCTGCTGTGGCCATTGGATTTCGGTTGCTTGTTGTGCTTATTGTGCTTGGTGAGTCTCACCCTTCCACGCTCCTGGACTTATATGCATCGTTCCAACGGTCGCTTAGTCAGGTGAGCGAAGATGTCATATTCTGCGGAAATGGCGAGTGAACCTCTCATAGGCACATCTTTAGAACAACTTGAGCATCCAAGACCTAGTGATCACTAAACTTGAGATACGGTTAGTCAGACGCCAGAGCGTGTAAGCAGCGCCGGTTGAGAGGGGGTACTTGCGTTTACGGTACGTCGGTAGTTGGGGTTACTCACTTACTCATGATGCAAACACCGATGCCCGGGTATTGGTGAGCAGACAACGTACAATTGTTATGGCGTATACATTCAGTTCAATTCGATGAATTCTGGAACACTTTCTTGGTGATCACTGATCAGAAGGGGCTTCGGCGGCTGTAAGTCGATTACTCACATAGTAAAGTGAGACTGTTCTCGAGTGATCTCCACGCCAGATGAATGAGCAAAAGATAATGCACTGGGCTTCTGTGCGCGTACAGTTGCCGCTTGAATATTTACCGAGGTCACGCATGCGAGGCGTACTGTCTCAAGCACGAACTTCTCCAATGTCAAGTATTCCGTCGCCTCCATTCGCTAAACAAACGGTCAAATAATTTCAAAATGAAGAGATAGAGAACGGACCTTTTGAATCGCGTCTACGATCTGTGCATAATCGACCCAGCTAGCTCCAACCTTCTCAACAAAGGAAATATTCACGATCACCCGCTGCTTAGCCTCTCTCTCCGGTGCATTGACGCCGATGATAACGAATAATACCAAATCTTTCACGGATACTATCTTCCTTCTCGATGGAAGGGTCACATCCACCTCGAATCCGCCCGCCAGCAAGATGAGCTTCGGCAAGTCCGCCACCACACGCACCTCCACCGCCGATCCGCCTGCCAGCTCAAACGCCTGCACGGCAACGCGATCTATAAGATCGTCGACGGAAAAAAAGGCGGCACCATCAGCCTGAACGAGCTGGGTAATGGATTTAGTGAGATGGCCGTAGTGCACCGAGTGCTCGACATCGTCTGATATACCGGCGCGTTCCAGGAATAGAGGAGAGAGATGAAGGTATATCGATAAGGAGATTTGCTGTGACCGTGGTCGTCCCCAACAATCCGAACCGACTTGTGCAGCGAGTTGGAGGGTATCTACGAACACTTTATCCATGTTCATGCTGAAATTGTGGCGTTATGTAGCAGGTCGCCGATCGGCCGATAAGATTCAGACACGAAATAGCCTGCCCTAAACAGCTAGGAGAAGCCTTGACCTCAAATTTCGACGTTTCAACTCTTATTAGAACACTTCATACGCATGCTAACAAACTCCAAAATCGTGCTGAAAACTCCTAACGAAGCGCTATCTAGCGTTGCTATCTAGAAAGAGCCATATTTATACGGGGCGTCATTGCACAGCACGAACTTGGAAACCCACATCATCCACGATTTGTGCTAGACGCAAGTCCTGCCAATGCAGAACCATTCGTCTCCGATCTTCTTGCAGCTACATTGTCTAGCAACAAGCCTCGCGACGGGGACTGATGGACATGAACTGCCGGTACAGATCCATTCACCACCGATCTTGTGGCACGAGCAGCCTCGCGCCTGGAGATCTGCCATGGTGGCGGGGGCTGGAGAAGGAGCTGCTTGGGCAAAAGCCGTGAGAGCGAGGATGATAGAGATGATAGATAGTCCGTAGTTCATTGTCTCTAGATTGGGGGATTCTTGAGGTGACTGGGTGGACTGGAGCAATGAGCAAACGCTTAAATACGTTATGGAATAGCTTGACTCGCTCTCCAATACCGATGGACCGACAGAATCCATCATGTGCACCTTTGGAGAAAACAAGACAATGTGGAGGCTCGGGACCATGAATACATAGGCTTACTTAGTTCACCGGGTGAGGATGTATGTTTCCATGCGGTAAAGGTGATGGGTTACAGGACGGGGGCACGCTCTCATCTCCTTGGAGCCGGTTGATGGACAAAGGCACATGGTGCCGACATAGCATAGATCGAGAGGCCATGCTGTAGCAAGGGTTTAGACAGCCTAGCTGCAGAGCGACGAGGTAGCGATGTATGGTAGGACGATGCCGTCGTGGCTTTCGGAATCCAAATTAATTCCATGACCTAAATGGAAGAAGCGTCCGCTTGATGGATTCTGCTGAACGGGGGAAACCTATCAAGTATTTGAATCAATCAAGGTTCCAGCGCGACGAGACCAGCGGCCATCGTGTACACATTGTTGCCGTAAATTTGTCCTATCTACCGAGGATGGGAGAAGCATATGGCCAATATGATGGGAACTACCCCGAGGGGCAGGATCGTGCGCCCAACGTTATCTGGTCAAGAAGCGCGCCGCGACGAGAGGCATCTCCAAACGACAGAATCGGGCTCGCGGTTTCACATCCGCGCTTGGTCTCTCCGTGCGCATGCACAAGTCTGTTATGGCCATATCCGCCATGCAACAGTCACACCTGACCATTGAATTCAATCAAAACGATGGATATGTCCCGAAGGTGTGATCGAATAAACAATACATTATCGCAACAGCACGCGGCGGAGCGTGCCTGGCCGTGTAGTAGATTATGGTGGTGCTCCGCAGCAACGACAATGCGACGAAGAAGTAAAGCCCAGCAGGTCCGGATATGTCCTCCTGGAAGTCATAGCGTCAGAACTCTCCCTGGGCCAACCCCATCACACGAGCAGAAGTACATACCCCTCATTTTTTTGGCGTTGTTTTACTCGAAGGTGTGTTGGGAGATGAAGCAGCCGGTGCGGCGGCGGCAGGCTCTTCGAAACCTTCCATCCAATTGACTTCTTCGCCTGAACCACCCATCCCAACGAAACGCCTGTTGAATCTACCCAGACGTCCCGTCGTCGCACCCTCTTCCTCAATACTCTGCTCATCCATCCATACACCAGTGTTCCACATCGGGTTGCTCGTCGTGTCGCGCGTCAAGCGAAGCAGTGATCGGGGAGAAGTGGTCCAATGAATAAATGACGAGCCGTCCGACCGTATCACTTGTTGGGGGAATTTGGGGACCATTGGGTTTGGTAGGACGGGGGGGCGACGTTTCCAGACATGTGTGCGCCCATACGGCGACGACGAAACAGAGCGAGACTGGAGATGTCTCGCAGTGGAGGAAATGCGAGTGACAGTCCGACAAAACATGGCGAATTCGGGAGAAAAGCGCAACGGCGTTTAACGCTCGACCTTCATTCGAGATCACGTGGACGAGAAAGCTCCTATACTTACGCTGAGGAGTCAGGGGTCTATCTTGGATTTATAATTTGAGAGATAGTATTTAGTCTAGGCGAAGAAGATATTCGCAGTATACACGTCTAATTTTCTCGTAACTTATGATATATGTTATTCGGGTACCATGATTACTCGCTCCCAGCAAACGGGTAGTCAATATATCCTTTACCACTGGCATCACCAGGAACATAAAATGTAGACGCATCCCACGCGTTATGTGTTAAGTTCTTCTTCCAGCGTTGTACCAAGTCAGGCTGCCGATACGAGATTATGGTTAGCACATCAAGCTCTGCACGACTTGAGACGGGCGACCCACATTAGAAAGGAATAGTTTCCCTGAAGCAATGATGTCCCCCTTCTCTTCTGCCACCTTCAAGGCGAGCTCCCTGGTGTAGCCTCCCGCACTGATGAATGGTCGAGGTGCCCATATCTTTCGAAGAAAGTCGTTCTCCTCATACTCGGGAACCTCTGATTCTGCCTTCACAGTGCCGTCGGCTATCCGTGGCTCGACGGCGTGGATGTATGCCAAATCCGGGAAACGTTCGCGAATTTGGGTGACCAGATGCGAGAATGTAGGCTTGGGGTCTTCCATGCGCATGTTCTGGAATTTGCCCCACGGGCTGATCCTTATCCCAGTCCTATCCGGACCCACTTCCTTCGTAACGGCCTCCAATATCTCTAAGGCAAATCTCGTCCTGCCCTCCACCCCTCCGCCGTATTCGTCGGTTCGCTTGTTCGTAACATCTTGAAGGAATTGGTCGACTAAGTAGCCGTTTGCTCCATGTACTTCGACGCCGTCGAAGCCAGCCCTGTTGATGGCGTTTGAAGCGGCTTTGGTAAACTTCTCTACGTACGACTTGATCTCCGGAACGCTTAGAGGGCGAGGAGCGACCGATTTCAGTGGGATGTCGGATGCAGAGACGTATGGAAGGCCTTCCGCCGCCAAGATATCTGGGTTGCCCGATCGACCAAGGGCCCACAGTTGAAGATAGATATACGATCCCTGGGCGTGAACAGCGTCTGTGATCTAAGAATGTGTCAATGATGAAGTCGATCGCTCGACGAAACTAGGACGCACCTGCTTCCACGCATCAATCTGCTCATCGGACCAGATACCTGGGACATTATCCAACCCTCCCGCTTCCGGCGATATGAAGGTCCCCTCAGTGATAAGAAGTGTACCTCCTGCGCTGCCCCGTTGTCTGTAATATTCGCGAACGACAGGGACGATCGGCGTATGTGCTTTCGTCGCTCGATATCGGGTCAGCGGGCAGAGGGCGATGCGATGCTGGAGGTTCACGCGTCCCACTTTGATTGGGCTAAAGAGGGCTGGGGTCGAAGCTGACATTCTGGGGACAAAGAGGTATGCTAGAAGGCAGATTGCGAACGGGAGCAAGTATCTGAGTAGCCAACGTCGCTCGGTCATCCTCGCTTTTATACCGGCATTACCGAAAATCTTCTATGACAGGCGAGGCGTTCAATGATGAGTCATTCTAAAGGTCTCTCTTTAAAGGAACATTGACCGAGGTCGGTGTGAGCCTGCACCATTTTACCGGTGTGCCACCTTGGGCCAGGCGTGTGATGGTCGAGATAAACAGTCAGCAAACAGTCAGCAACTTTGGGATTGCGCCATGATGGACACCTGTATAGTCGCGGGGGTTTAAATCTGGAAAGTCATCGACGTCCATGGAGACAACACAGAGTACATACTACAGAGGTACAGAGTGCTGAGGATTCGGTCAACCCGATGGAGGATGGAATCCTTCCTGGAAAATTATGACATTGCCACAAAGTCTGTATGGCCTATTTTTCAAGTACTTGGATGGTATGTTTACCGCCAGATAACTGGATATGGTCTCCGTTGGAGGGGGTTTCTTTGCCATCGACAAGCAGTTCATCGCCGACGATTGGTGATCGAAACACTCCGCTTGTTCCCAATGGTGTATTCAGGTCAATTTCGAAGACCTTGCCCCCCTCGTTCACTGTCCTCCAACTCGCCGAATAAGCCCCAAGAGGTGTCTCGAACTGGCCTTCAGCGGCGTTTAGCCCACTAAGATGAGGCGCGACCTCCCATGTTGCACCTTGAGGCGAGGTGACTGTCAATCCGAGAACATAGAACGTCAGCGCTGACGTAGGTCCTGCAGACCACCCGTGGGCATGCGAGACATAGGCTGGGTCGCTGTTGTAGCCACGATCGCCCCGATACCTACATAAACCGAAATAAGCGACCGGTACGTCGAGGTGACGGACAATGAATACCCTATGCTACCGTCAGAATTATATCCCTCAAGAAGAGTTGACTGCACGCTCAAGTTTGTGTAGAGCATGTACCCCCACTCCCTTCGAAGTAGATCCATAGCGAGATCGTCATTACCAGCGACGAAGTGCGCTTGCAACTAACTCGGCGATGGGTATGGGTCTGCAATAACTGATCTAGTATCGGAGGCTCACCTCGAATCCGCCAATAAACGGGGAGATTGTATTTGGGAGTTCTGGGGCAATCGAACCGAGACTGTTCCAATTCTTGGTCAGACCTTGACTGATGCTCTTGTCTTGCTCTGGCGTGTTAGTCACGTTGAATATCACAGCAAAGGAGTTGGCGTCTTGTGGACAAAGTGTCGTTGTCTGATTGTCTTTGTACATTCCAGCACTTGGGAGCCAGAAGACATCGTTGAATCTCGTCTTGATACTTGTCGCGTTCGCGGCGTAGGCAGTAAACAGGCTTCTGTCGTTCAGGTGCAATGCGAGTTCCGATGCCGTCACAAGGACCTATACTGAATGTTAGCTTGAACAGGTGCAGAAGGGGAAGACCTTACTCTATATAAAAGGGCATTTCCAGCAGCATTGATGCCTCCACCTCCGAGTCTTGCCCAATCTCGAAGTCCAGTAACATTCATCAGCCCAATCCGCCGATCAACCTTCCCTTCCAAGAACGCGACGGCCTTTGTATAATTTGACCAGATAGTTCGTAGCCATTCCACATCACCCGAATATAAGAAGTAATTATCTGTGCTGGAATTCATTCCATTGATCGGGCTTCTGAGGAGTCATACTCACGTGTACCAATGAGTGTCCACGCATGGTATGTATCGGAGCCTTGTTGGCTTAATGGCGGTCCGGATTCGGGAAGTGCACCGGTGGTCGGGTTGATCGCGGCGAACATAGTCGACAGCGCGTTGCGGGTGGGAATGAGGTCGTTGGTGGAGACAAATTGGCTGGGAACAGCAATTCCCATATCACCTATAGTAGGTTAGCGTCAGTTCGGAAATCCATTGCGATAGTTTTACCTGGCCAGACCGCTCTGCCAGCGAAATTTGTTTATCAGTAAACGTACATAGATGAACTTCGAAGCGACTTACCGATCGCGTTTCGCACCGTCAACGATGATCGGCCCGCTGACACCCAGAGTGGCATTATTGAACCATGCTATGCGAGGAGTAAGGTAAGTCGCAATGGAGGTCGCGGGATGAGACTAACTTCCAGCAGGGGCAAAGGGAACTTTCCGCCCAGTATTCAATGGGACAGTATTCGTTTGGATAGTATAAGCCCCAGCATACCAAACTATCGAAGGTGAGTGAACTGAAATTTGGGCAACGCTCGAGACGAACCTTTGGTTAAGAAATCCTTGTCCTTAAAGACAGGATCGCTAGCAAGGAAATAGCCCGAATAACTTCGGAGATTCGCAACATGAGGCATGAATGAAATAGAGCAAGTGACATTAGATATCGTCAGGTCGTCATCGTCATTGTTGACAATTGTCAAATATCGAAATCCACCTCGGAGAGTCGCGGCGGGTTGCTGCCAGAGCCCTCTTCTAGGCGAAGTGACCCGGAGTACGCCATCAAACGTTGTATTCGCAGAGGGAAAGGATGAGTCGTCTGAAGCGTTGCGACGAATGAACAATGGGGATTCGGTGAAGGACAGGGCAACCGAAGATGAAGACGAGATCTGCTCAAAGTTAATGGAGATTAAGCCGCCGACCTGCAAAGGTGTAGCCACGCATTAACAAGGACCATGGCATCGAGGTAGTTGAAACAAGAACGCACCTCGACGCCAAAATCAAGGGTGAGCGCACTTGACCCCATGAGCGTTGCACTACCACTACCACCGACTATACGACCTGCATTCTCAACATTGCCGTCCACTCCATGTATCGCAGAAGGGAATACCACTTTCGAGGTTGGCGCGAAATTGAATTTATCCCATGGTCCTGGAGGCGCCAATGCAACGACTGAAAGAGGCAGAAGTACGACTATCGACGCCAAGACCCGCAACATTGAAAATACAATGAGACGAAGTCATACTGTTGCCGGCTCCTTCATATATGGCGAGTGTCTGCGTCAAAGAAGCAGCAACATCGAACATTCAAACCGGGCCGGCTGGAACAGTCTGCTGAGCGCTGGGTTGGACTCAACGCACCTCATGACATATGGGGGGAGTGATGTTGGTGAATCTCGGAAGTAGCCACGATGATGTCGGCGGTCCTGCTGAAGGCGGCGGTGGCGGCGACGGTACAGACTGCTGCATGCCCACGGAATTCACTGACTCTCGGGAACAAAGCGTACCACTTTATACGAACCCACGCAAGAACGTCGGCCTAATGTTACAAGACTCTTGTTGTATTGGACGTCCATATAGACCACATCCATACTGAAGAAGCCTGGTTATAGATCGAACAAAGGCGATCATGTACCCCAGGAGTAGAACGGCTTAAGCTCTCGAACAAGGTGATTCGTCGCTCGCCCGAGTACTGCTCTTTTTTTCTTGGTGCCAATTTTCGAACTTCCATTGAACATGATCGCCATCCAGTTGCTCGAATTTCTCTGGCCAGAAGACATGCCGGGAGTCATTCAAGTTTCTTGTACGTAAAGCCTCATAGCTTTCCTCATAGCTTTCAGGTGCCTTCAGAAGAGATTGACAGGGGCTAGAAAATGTTCTGCAGTTATCTTCCTCCTCTTCGTTTACCAGCCGATTGTGGATCTGCTGAGAGCGTCGGAGCGCCGTTACGCCTTGGAGTCCACAAAATTTCGTTCATTATATACCGGACCGCCTGGTGTGGCCATTTAAGCACTAAGATGGGCGAAATCGCGCCTCGTGGCATATGAGGGGAACGATCCTGATGGATATTTCTGAGAGGTAAGATGAGCTTTTTGGGAATTTGTTCATCACGTATCATTTGAAGTAGAAACATGACCCGCATTAGTAGCTGCACGGAAGTAATATGTGCCTACACCATAGGGACATACCTCGATCTTCACTCTACCAGAGAGACGTGAAGCGGCATCTGAGTTCCTTCACTTCGTCGCCCTTTAACCACGGGCAGCATGAATAAGGCTGGAAGTCTTAGTATCACCACTCCCTCGGGCAACGAGAATTCGAACTTCTCGATCACCTCTACCAAGAGAACTTGCAGCTCCATGAGGCTGAGAGGGAAATACGGGTAGCTCGCACCAGAATTAGACCGCCCATGGAAGATGACGTGACCTACGCGAATTGCCATCCAATGCATCCTCGAACACCGCCAGCTATCATTGTAAGGTTGATGGCGAGATGAAATGAGTATGTTGAGTGGAACGATGATGATCTGAGTCCGCTTACAGAACGTCATTCTATTAGGACTCGTCGGTGAGAAACTAGGAGATGTAGATAGGGGAAGGGGAACGCACAAATTCGCGTAAACTCCAACCGCAGTTTGTTTCTCCTTAGACATCTCGAGAAACCTTTGCGGGTTCCACACCCCTGCATCATCCCCCCAGACGGACGAAACTCTATTGTACCCGCTGACAGATATCACGAAGTCCTGGCCCCTCTTCACAGACAGTTCCTTGACGATTCGTCCGTCAGCGGCAACTACGGGTAGGGCCAAGGGGATCGTATCGTCTCGCTCTGCCGTGCGATTCAAAGTAGGAAGAATGGGGTGCAGACGCATGGCCTCCTGAACACAATGAATCGCGTGAATTGCTTCAGCGTATGGTGTAACACAATAGAGTACCTTACCTTGATCACGGCATTTGTGAATGGTAGAGACTCTAGGTCTGCAGTGGTGAAGGTTGTATTGGCTGGAATCTGTGCTCGGAGCGCTTGAATTTCGTCCCTTAGCCTCTTCTGGTCATCCGGATGTTTTGCGAGCTCGTATAGCATCCAGCTGAGTGTAAAGGCGACGGTATCGTGCCCAGCCAAGATAATTGTCCTGATCACGCGATACGAAGGTCAACTTGCAACGAAAGTACGCATCAACCAAGACGGGCTCACCCCATCTGCGACAAGACTTCATCTTCGTCAAGGTGACGTTTAGGGTCCTCGGAGGCGTTGGCCCGAACTGATACCCAACACGAATGAAAACATCATAAATAATTCGTTGCAAACAACGCACCCAAAACATTCATCAAATCGCGTTTAGGTTTAGCGTCCGGGGAAATATCCATCTTCGAGGCATTCTGTGTGATTAACTGCTTGGCGACGCTACGGCACACGTTCCTGAATTGTCGGAAGCGACGATATTCTTTTGTTGGCATATACTCAACGAGCTGGAGAATGGGTAGCGGGATGTAGCGCCACAAAGCCTTGAACAGGATGTCCCAGTTCGGGCGAGAGGGGAGGGTATCGCAACTGCGTTGAGGGCAGTCGAGAGACGCCCATCAAACCATCAGAACATTGAAGCCATAGAGAGGAAGCAGTAGACGTACAAGAGGTTGTCCAGACACATGCGTAGCTCGTTCTGTGCGTTGTCTAAAGCACCAAATTGATAATTGAACGCCGCTGGGTGGAGGCTTCATGTCTATCTCAGTTTGAAGGAGGACATTAGACGTACCACCTCCAACGGCGTCTAGAGCGGTCCGAGCCAACCACGGAGTTACATTGATCTTGTTGTCGCCATTCTGGATCTGATCTTTCCAGGCGCTAGTCATCTAGAAAGCATTACCGATATTCACTCCACAACTGAACAAACAAAGGCTTACGCGTGAAGCAACACCTTGGAATAGTGGGAGAAAGCCTCGCAACTCTAGGGTTCTGAATGCAGGATTCATAACTTTCCGGTGACGTTTGTGGACGTCGCCTGATCGCCGACATAACGTATTTCGTTCGAGTGGCTAATCCAATGATGTGGCAAAGTCGTACCTGAAGCCCAAACAATACCTCTTCCCATCACATTCCGGGTTGATTGTGTGTGGTCGACACGTTTTCCGTAACGATAGCCTGAGGTGTGGAAAATATGCTGAATTGCCCGAGGGTCTGCTGTGAAGAAGCTTTGTCGCTGCCAGACCATCAATCACCCAACTATTGGCGGTAGAGTCTGGCACACACCCCGTAGCAAGAACTGATGCGGAATGTGGCCCCGTATTCGCGAATCCAGGCATACTCCAGGTCCCCGACCTGCTCTTGCCTGAGTAGGAGGTACTCGTTCCCTGTGAACCGAATGGTATGTCAGTTCGCGACGGAGGAAGGCTGGACTGATGTTTCACCAAGTAGCCACGACAGTGTCGGCGGTCCTTTCAGGTGTCTCATGAACACATTTTTGCGGCGATTGACGAGGACGGCGGTGATACAGAGTGTCGCAGCGACGAACGAGTAGAGAAGGAAGCCCATTGCTTCCTTTGACTCTCCGAAAGCCTGCCACCTTATATACAGAGGCTCACACCGAGATTAAATCAACTGAACCGAGTTGCGTGTGCCCACCTGTTATTACTGTAGAAGCGTTGCCGTACTAGACGGTAATATTGGCGTCGATCAGCGCGGCACATATGGAGTGGTCAAACAAGGTGCATTTGAAAGATCAGGAGAGCTGTTTAAGTTTTCGATACATCGGCTTCTCAGTTGCCGCTCGCTCGCTCGTTTCTGGCGTCCGAGCATACGAGTGTTCGAATTACGTGCAGCTGTAGTGCTGTACAGTCCGAAGGGGGCGCTGATCAGGAGCTTTCAGGAGCCTTCAGGGGGTAGTCAGGAGGATGGACAGGGGTGGACTCTTCGACGGTACTCACTTGATTTCCAGATACCTTCTAGAGGTGTGCATAACTTCCTTCGCCGAGCGATTTATGATCTGCTGAGAGCGTTGGCGATATCAGAGCCATCGGTATTAGCTGAAGGCACGGTTGAACCTAGTGTTATTGTTGGGTATTGTATGCGACCAACCAATTATCAGGCAATCCTCTGAAATCTTCAAGCTCACCATGTCTATGCCCTCTCACGCAAGCAAATTTGACGGCTTCCCGTCGATACGGCCCTAATCCCTAGCTTCCTCACGCCTTGGAATCCGTAGAACATCATCTACTTGATGCCAAAGAAGGCTTCGACGCACCGGTGTCCTTCTTTGCGGACTGATCCGAAGGTCAATATAATATCTTGTCTGCAGCATCTGGGGTACAGCGCGTTTGCGGACCGCGTTCCACGCGTTTATGGGACCAAATTGGAGATGCGAGCAGCAGAACATGAATTTGTTCCAGAAAGGCCAGTCCAAAGTTTGACCCATATCACCGATCTAACTTCCTAGAACATCAGGGATGAGGACCTCCACGAACGAGACCAAATGCACTACTCACGCGTTCAGTAACTTGAACGAAAGTGTACAAGTAGAGTACGGGGAAATGTCTGGGCGTTTGGGGCCCGAGACTGATAAGATCAGATAAAGAAGGGCAAAATGACGCATATATTCGGTCAGTTACGGTTGTGGAGGTCGAAGTCGGGCAGAATGGGACGAATTGATCTGCCAGAGTTTCGCCACCCCTGGGAGAGCGTTGCCCTGTGAAATCTGCTGACCGATTGTAAGGCTTCCTTCAGCCGTATTTAAACCCCCAGATTGAGGGACCTGCTCTCTGCCATCGACCACCATGACCTCTGTCATCGATCCCAAGACCATAGGAAAGCCAGTGCGGCAGCGGCGACATATCAGGACCTTGACCGGTGCGTTTCGGCCATTGCAGGGACAGTGGGTACTTCAACGATGCTGACGATGTCGCGATTTAGGATATACGCCCGAGACTGATGCATCTGGGAAGGAGAAATGGCCAAGGGGCGACGAGACGGTCTGGAAGACCAACATGAGAGGCGTCGATGCAGGTACGTCGTTGTCGTCGTTGATCAGGGGCGGAGAAGGGGCTCCGCGTTGAGCGCCCGATGCCGCCATGCGCGCCCATTCACGCTAAATCTTATCTATAGACGTTGGCGACATCACCAAGTCTGTCGTGAACCATGTTCAGACTTCTCTTGCACGTCAAGCATACAATCTCGGTTTGTAGACAACGTATATCGCGTTGAGGCTTGTAACTGACTGTCAAGGCCTTTAGACAACCTCGGTGCATACCAGGCCGCTGCTCTGTCCGTTCGAGACAACATGCTTGTCAACTGGAACGAAACCCAGCTCCACTACACGCGCAAGGCACCCAAGAGGGCGTATTATTTATCTCTGGAGTTCCTCATGGGCAGAACCCTTGACAATGCTGTACGTATCCTGCCCTGAAATCACGACTACTAAAGCTGATAATTGTCTGCAGCTTCTCAATCTCGACTTGAAGAGCCAATACAAAGATGGTATCAACCAACTGGGATTCTCCTTGGAGGACCTTCTCGAGGAAGAACGTGATGCCGCTCTTGGTAATGGTGGTCTTGGCCGATTGGCGGCTTGCTACCTTGATTCTTCCGCGTCCCAAGATTTGCCCGTTTGGGGATACGGTATGGCGATTACTTTTGCGGGTGTCGAACCGCTGCTTATGTCTCTGTATGTTAGGTTTACGATACAAATATGGTATTTTCCAGCAGTTGATCTCGCCCGAGGGCAACCAACTCGAAGCGCCTGACCCATGGTTGGACAACCAAAACCCCTGGGAGGTATGTTTCTATGTGTTGAGTGGAAACAACGCGCATATATCTGAACGTTTTACGCGTTTAGTTGCCTCGAATTGATGTCAACTACGAAGTTCGTTTCTACGGCCAGTCCGAACGACTTTCAGAAGGCCATGGGCGTGCGTTGTGGACGGGAGGCCAGGAAGTGTTGGCTGTCGCATACGACGTCATGATTCCTGGCTGCCATACCAGGAACACCAACAACTTGAGGCTATGGGAGAGTAAGCCCAAGCGAGGATTCGATCTGAATTCCTTCAATGGTATGTTGCTAGATATAGGCATGTCTTCGAATACTAATGAGGATATACTGTTTAGCTGGAAATTACGAGGGCGCAGTCGAATCTTCAAACAGTGCTGCAGCCATCACCTCCGTCTTGTATCCCAACGATCATACTACATGTACGCGTTACTTGAAGCCTGATCTACTGATTTGCTCACACTGAACATAGTCGGAAAAGAGCTTCGCCTCAAGCAGCAATACTTCTGGACTGCTGCTTCTCTTGCAGACATCATTCGTCGCTTTAAGAACCTTGGCAAGTCGATCAACGAGTTCCCGGACTGTGCGTAAACTCGAGATTCCGTAGCCTGCTCTGACCTCCCCCCTGACATGCACAATAGATGTGGCCATCCAACTGAATGACGTAATTGTTGTCCTGCTATACTGAATTACTGAAGATATTGAAATTTGGAATACTTAGACACACCCAACCCTTGCTATTCCCGAGCTCATGCGTATCCTCATTGACGAAGAGGACCTCGACTGGAATTTCGCCTGGCAGATCGTCACTAACGTATTCTTCTTCACTAACCATACCGTGTTGCCGGTGGGTCACTCGCGCTTGAATGCCAGAAGCAATCTTGATAAAACGTCCTTTGTTATAGGAAGCGTTGGAGAAATGGCCGGTTCCGTTGATGGAGCACATTCTACCCAGGTGAGGACGTTTCATATTTCGGGCATATTGTGGAAATTTAACGAAATCTTCTGCCACCAAGGCACATGCAAATCATCTATGATATTGTGAGTTCTGAATCATCCTAAATCATTCGCTTGATGACTGACTATATCTTTCACGTAGAACATGTAAGTGATATGTTGATCCTGCCTTAGAAAGCAGTGTCTAACACCAACACCTTCACCGCTAGGATCTTCCTGCAAGGTTGGTTATATTCGCAGATATCCCTAACGCTTTGACCGATCTCTTATTCAGCCGTCGAGAAGAAATTCCCCGGCGACCGCGAAAGACTCGCTAGAATGTCTTTGATCGAAGGTAAAGCTACCACGCATTCAATCCTACGCTTCTAACAGTCTTTCATCAGAGGGTTTCCCTAAGCAGGTCCGCATGGCTAACTTAGCTTGCATCGGTTCGTAACACTTTCGGCCACCAGTATTTCCGTTAGCCTGACATCTCGATTATAGGTAGCAGAAGAATCAATGGTGTTGCGGAGGTAATTATATCCGTTATGTCCTCCGTTGCTCCGTATTAACTAGTGTACACCCAAGCTTCACAGTCAGCTTGTGCAAACTACGATTCTCAAGGACTTCGTAGAGTTCTTCGGTGTCAGCAAGTGCGTTCTGCTTTGTTTGCTTTGTTGAAGTATGCGGGCTGACATGTTTTCTAGGTTCGGCAATGTGACCAACGGAAGTACGTATATGTTTCGCTTCATCATATCACAGACATTGAGCATCCTTCATAGTCACCCCGAGACGTTGGCTCGACCAGGTCGGCAGTATTCGTGTATTTCTACAACCACCCGCTAACATGCTTGTAGTGTAACCCGGAATTGAGCAAGCTCATTTCGTCGACCCTCAAGATCGACAAGAGTGTCTGGCTCAAGGACTTGTACAAACTCAAGGGTCTCGTTAAGTATGCTGAAGATAAAGGCTTCCGAGCGGAATGGGCCGCAATCAAGCAGCGCAACAAGGAGAGATTGGCTCACCACATCGAGACGACTCTGGGCTTCACAGTTAACACCAATGCCATGTTCGATGTACAGATCAAGGTATGTCGGTCACATTCCAACCTTACTTGCAATGCTTGACAATTGTTGGCTACTAGCGTCTCCATGAATACAAGGTGGGCGACGCGCAGTGTTATTTTCCCTGTAGCTACGAGGCTGATGTCTTTTATAGCGTCAAACATTGAACATCCTCGGTGTTATCCACGTAAATCTCCTCCGCCTCGTCTATCTTATGGATCCTGATGTTTGCCGTTCAGAGATACCTCGAGCTGAAGGCCATGACCCCTGCACAAAGGAAGAAGGTCAACCCCAAGGTCGTGTTCTTCGCTGGAAAAGCTGCCCCTGCTTGTGAGTAGTGGCTTTGTGCAGTACCTTTCGCTACTGACTTAGATTCTAATACTATCATATCAGACTACATCGCGAAACTGGTATGGTCCATTCATAAGTTTACTTCCACCCGAACTCATAGTTCTCAAGACAATTCGCCTCATCGTTAATGTTGCTCGCGTTATCAATGCTGACCCAGAGACCAAAGGTAGTGCAAGCCGTGTCCCAAGATGCGTTTCCCCTATTAACTCCTAGCTCCTATCAGATTACTTGTCTCTTTACTTCTTGCCCGATTATTCCGTATCGCTGGCTGAAGTACTCATCCCGGCGTCTGATATCAGCCAGCATATTTCTACAGCTGGTACTGAGGCCTCTGGGACATCCAACATGAAGTTCTGTCTCAACGGCGGTTTGCTTGTGGGTACCGTCGGTACGTTTGTTCCTTTGTTTATTGCGATTACCTACTTATACTGGTACCAAGATGGTGCAAACATCGAAATCGCTGAAGAGGTACATATTCTGGCATTTCGTAGATGATGTCTTGCTCACTTTCCAAATGTTGTAGGTCGGAGAGGAAAATGTTTGTGAGTAGCCTAATTGCTTCACGGCGGTCTTGAGATTGATATCACGATATGTAGTCTTCTTTGGCCATCTTACTCCTGCTGTCGAAGACCTTCGCTACCAGCATATGTACCATCCCGTCCCCGTTGATGAGGCCTGCCCAGCTCTTGCCAACGTTCTCAACCAAATTTCTGGCGGCCTCTTTGGAGATGGTGGTGTGTATGAGCCGTAAGTCCACTTCCCCGACCCACGTTTCTTCTACATCTTGACCTCCTTCACATTTAGCCTTGTCAACACCATCAGGCAAGGTGATTACTACCTCGTAACAGACGACTTTGACTCCTGTGAGCTTCATTCCGCTCGAACCAACAGAAAGACCGCTGATCGTTATCGTCTATAGACATTCGAGCTCTTGCCATGGTTGACGAGGCTTACTTGGATCGCGATGAATGGGTTAAAAAGTCTATTTGCACAACTGCCAATGTACGTGCCGTTTCAACACGTTAAGCTTCGTTTCCTGACTTGTTCGATAGATGGGTAAGTTCAGTTCCGACAGAGCCATCATGGACTACGCCCAAGAGTATTGGAACTTGGAGCCTATTCCCGTTGGAAAAGATTAACTTCTTCGACCTGCACATAAGTAAACTCTCGCAAAATATAACTGTACATGTAGTATATCGTGTTGTAGAGCAACTTCCGAATAGCAAGCGAGAATTATATGCGACATATCCTTGCAAGTTGATATGTGTGTGCATTATATAGGCCGCCGATACATGTGCATAGAGTAAAGCGAAGCGTTTTATCCGAAGGAGAAAGGAAGCGTCTGGGACATGTACATGTCAATGATGAAGCACGGGTTGCATATGATGGCAAAGCACGCCGCGTAAAGGCCGTTTGGAACAGCGTACGAAAATAGAGAGTGTGAACGAAAAAAGCCGAATGCATAACTAAAGCGTCAGCTCAAACCAATGTCATATCCAACTAGATGATAACGGGTATATCAACGCCACCAATCAGATCCACCAACTCCTCAAACCTATATCACTACTGCTGTCTATGATGGAGCAGTTTGCACGGGGCTGACCTCCGCTGTTCGTTCTGGAAGATACGCCATGATCAGCCGTCACGTAAATAACAAGGGAACGGCGGTGGAGTTACCTTCTGGGTTAACATCAACACGTGCAGTGGATTCCTCGTCCAATGCCTCAGCCACACGGGGCACATCAGTCTCTGGCACATCAGCTATCACCTCCTTGACGGAGACTTGTGTAACATCTGATAGGTACGAGGATTAGGATGGAATGAACAGAGGACTATTTGGATGATCTACCTTCTGTATCGGCGCCATCATCTTCACCATCGACCGGCTCCTCCGGCGCGGCAGGCGCCGCTCCATTACCATTTGGGTGTGTCTCAGTGCTCTTGTCTTCTGTCTCATCCGTTGCCTCGGTGACCTCCTGAGATTCTGACGGTTCGCTTTCAACCTTCGAGTGTGCCACTTCGGAGAGTGTTGCCGCTTCGCTGGAGCTGAGGGCGATCTGCGGTCCGGGAGTCTCGCCGGCAAGCACTACTGCCTCAGGAGCTGGGGGTAGGCTACTCGAGGCATCGGCTTCCTCCTCAGCAGGCAGTTCATGTATCGAACGTTCGCTAGCCTTATCGGTTTGGGTGTGTATAGGCTCGAGTGATGCCCTGCCATCTTCAACGTTCGAGTCGGCTTCAACGATGGGTACGTCTGGTAAGTCGGTCGAGGAAGGTGAGACTTCTGGCTCTACGGGAGAAACCGCGGACGAATCGGTAGGTACAGCCTCGGGAGTGATTGCCTCAGAATTTGAGACATCTTCTGTCCGAGGTAATTCAGGAGTGGTTTCTTCAGTTGGTACCGACACCTCGGGTTCTTGGGCGAGCTCTGCTGGCGCAGGTTCAACGGAGGGCTCAGGCTGCGGCGTGGCTGGTGCAAGATCGACTACAGGCTCTGGAATACCAACAACCTCAGGCTCCTTTGCCGAGGTCTCTGTCTGCTGGACTGACACCACCTCTTCTGACCCTTTTGTAGACTCAGCCTCGATGACTGGCTCTACAACCGAGGCTACAAGCGGCGCGGCAATATGCTCAGATGACGCATCACGGGGAAGTTCCTCCACAGGTTCGTCTTCGACAATTGGTTCCTCGACCTTGGTGGGTTCAGCGATCGTCGGCTCCGGGGTGTCTACCGACTGGACAATCGTCGATTGGGAAGTGACTTCGATGGGGGCTTCGGTGAGTTCAATAGTGGCAGGGGCGAGGGATTCAGGAGCAACGACGGCTTGTGAGTCTTCCTTGGTAGGTACAGGCTCGATGGTCTCAGACGGCGCAGGGGCATCCACGGTGGCTTCCGCTGCGACTAGAATATCACTCGCGGGGATTGGATCAGCATCCACAGAGAGTACGGGCTCAGGAGCCGGGGTGGCAGCCTCAGGAACCTCGTCAGCTTTGGCTGGCTCGCCCGTTGCAGCCACAGTTGCGGCTCCGGATGCGAGAGCAGCAGCAGCGACCAACGAAGCGCCCGCCGCAACACCCTTGCTACCGTCAAGCGACTTCCGCGAGTCTAAGGACTTCTTAGGCTTAGGCGAAGGTACTCTAATCTTTGGGGCTTCGGCAACCTTCTTCGCTTCAACCTTCTCGATAGTCTTGATCTTCTCGGTCTCCTCAGGTTCCTCAGCCAATATCTCGCCCATCTCGCCGACTTGCGGGCTCTTCGCGGACTTCTTGCCCCGGCTACTCTTAGCCTTCGTGGGGGACGACACGCTGTCTATACTTTGACGAGAGTTCGATCGGCTGGACGTGAAGATGCTGAATCGTTTACGTGTAGCGGAGAAAGTACCGGAGAAATCAGACTTGAATGACGGTCGGGGAGACGAAGCACGAGGCTTGGCAGACTCGGTAACTTCAGGTTGAGTTGGTGTAGCCGGTGCGGGAGGTTTCACAAACGCTTGCTCCAAAACGAGCCACTCGACTCGTTTATCGTTGGCAACCAAGCCTGGGACTGACGATTTCAGCTTGCAAAGAACGAAAGTAGGCCAATCGGAGGAAATAGAGTCTAGCAACGCGTCGCTCCAGAAGTCAACGAACGCCTCGTCGACCTGGATAACAGACGCGGCCTTCGAGTGTGAGATCACCTTCACCTCCGCCGATTGAGAAGGTCGGATTTCAAGAGATCTTCGGCCACGGCCGGGGTTTGGACTAATTCTCGATTTCTTGCTTGCCTTCTTAGGAGTGGTGACTTCGACGTCCTTGTCCAAAAACGCCAAAGAAAGAGGTGCAATGTCAGTCGACAACTGGAACCCAGCGGAAGAGAATTCTGCCCAATCAGGAGCTTTGGACGGAGATGTAGGCTCATCTGTGACGGCACGATTGTGTACGTTGGGAGGGTTGGGGGTAGTCTTGGTCTGCTGGTTCCTTTCGGCGGCACCAAGAGAGATAGAGCGCTTGCGGGATCCAGGAAGGAGAGAATCAACCAAGGGTACATAATCCTTATCGACTGGGATGAGTGACAACAATCGAATGGTGTCTTCAGCGAAGATCTGGTTTAGCTGAGGCGCTGCCGCGCCTTCCGTCACCGCCGCCCTCTTGATTATCTCCCAAAGACTTTGCTGTTCTCCAGGGGCATCGGCATCGGCGTCCGCCTTGAAAGCCTCAACAAGCAAGACGAGTGGGTGGAATGAGGATCTCGCGATATCGGGCGTAGGCGTCTGGGTTTCGATGCGAACGAACAGTGAGTTGAAGCTGCGAGTGGAGAAACGAGGGCGAGGGAGCAGGTCACTATCAGTCGGTGTCTTGCTAAATGGGTATCGCTCAACAAGTTCGGTAAGACGTGTTGGCATACGAAGGCTGCGGTTTTCATCCCTGTACTAATTTCAATATATACCACCCGGAAAGAACGGTTGACTATACCTGATGTACGCCAAGAAGAGATGCTCTAGAATGCGGCCTGACCGCTCCCAACGGGCATAGAATGATGCCCAGTCATCAGTAGCCTCCACTCTCGGTATGCTAACCAACCACAGGCCAAACAGCTTCGAAAGTTTGCTTCCGGAGGTGCTGTTGGCTTCGGTGTGCGCAGCCAGAGATGTCATTATTTCGAGTGTGGATTTCAGGGCATCTAAGTGGGCCTTTGGTAGCAAAGGTACGAGTTGATCAGAGAACGCGCCGGGAGGGTACTTGGATGCCCGTTCAGCTTGCAAGAAGTCCTTGTACCAGGCTTCATTCTTGCCGAAGGCTTGTCCTTCAAGCTTCAGGTGGCGCAACCCCCAGCGCAGTACGGCCGCAACGTCGTGCGGGGAACGGGTAAATTGAATTTCGGACTCGAACGCGGATTGAGGAGACGATGAGGTAGGAAGGAGCGTGTTTTTGGAGGCATTGGGAGATAAAGAATGTATGAAGAGGGATATGAGTCTCCGTTGAACGTCAGGCGAAGCCGAATACCAATGCGGATGCATGATTCCAAGGGTTTCAAGGCCTGTAATCAGTCAAAACAATAAGGAGGTGAGAATGGAGATTCTTCTGGCATGAGAGACGTACCCCGAGCAGTGATTGCTTGACTAGAAGCGCGAACCAAAGTAGTGCTTTCCTGGGGGGTCAACCGTCGTTCCCCAATAACGCTCTCTGAGAGCAAAATCTGAGCATCGGGGTCCGCGTCGAAAACCGAGCCCATAGGACGAGAGTTAGACTCGTCCTTGGGTGTAGACGATAGATTCAGGGATAGCTGGAGAAAGTCACCATGTTTCTGGGCAGAAGGCGAAGTGGGAGAAGTAACTGTTGGGGTGTTGGACTTTGCCTTGAAAAGACTGAACCCGAGGTCCCTCTCCTTTTCCTTCTCTTTGCCATGGCCGTTTTCAGAGAATATTGCGGCCGTCGGTGACACATTCGGCGACACAGCCTCAAACTTCCCCTCCAGCAACGACGACTCGGAAGCGCGACCGTTGGACTCCTCCTTCTCGTCCTTCTTGCGACCAAAAACCTTGGACAAGAAAGAGGGCATCGCGATTTCGAGAAGATGGTGGTTTGGCGTCAACTATTAAACTTGAATTTCGTCAATAGTCTTTCCAAGGAGCGGTGCCCTGGAACTCACAAGCCAAAGTCTATGATATGGAGGACTTGAACGAATTTGAAGTGGATGTGACAGGTTCAACCATACCGTGTGGGAAAGTCCGCCAAGCGCAGAACAATCGTACTCTGGGGTCGTGAGAAAATTCCGTGCAGTGGTATACGTACGTCTCGTCGTACCACCATATCCACCTAAACTGCTGCCTCTGTTGTGGCTTCTAGTGCGCAAATCAGTCGGTTTCCATTGAAAGCTAGGCTGACAATCACTCACCAGATAAGGCACGGTAGCTAAACTTAACATTTCATTAATGTCGATGTCCAGACTTAGGCCTCACGTAACTAAGCCACGAACTTTATATTGTCGTTGAGCCTGATTCTGCACTTCTGTGCGCGCAACATTGACGTTATCCCGTCAAAATCTCTGTAGCTCACTGCTCTGACAATGCGCGAACGACGACGATGACGACGACGACGACAGACGATATCCGGTCATCTCCGGGTCATCCATGTACATTGTAAGTTAGTCTCTCAGTACTATCTAAGTGCCATCATGTACGGCCGATACTTATACCGTGGATCCATTTGTTGACGTATTTTTCCCATGGGAAGTGCTCGATTCTTTGCACAATGGGTGCGAATGTTTGCGTGGATTACCAAACAGAAAGCCTTCCATGACACCGTGCTGGCAAGCCTTGAGTGTCGGTGCACTTCCACCATTTCATGGACTCTAGCTTCTCCCATTGCAGACACTCCAGCTGGCGTTACGATCGCACTTCAACCGAAGCGGTTCAAAGCGACCAGCAAGTGCCCGGTCGGAATCCGTATTTGAAGACACTACGGGCATGGACGACGCTTACATTGGTCTCAATACAAACCAGCCCCCGCTTCGGCCTCCTGGTACTCCACCGGGGCTCATGTCCCACTCGAAGGAGTGCCCACCTTGGAAATGCCCACCTTGGAAGCTTAACTCCTTGTACTTTGTGGATTCAGTGCGCTCGTTCGCCTCCCCCATCATAACCTTGATAGCGGCGTTGCAGCATGACCATGCTTACTCATAAATTTGAACGCCCGTATAAAAAGGGGGAGCCTTGCTATTCGAAAGGCTACGAATCGAGCAATGGGCTTCCTTCTCTACCCCTTTGCAGCTGCAGTCTTTTGTACCCTTGCTGCCCTCTTCAACCGCCGCAAAAATACCTTTGTCAAGCGCTTGAAAGGCCCACCGATAACGTCATGGTTACTTGGTAGGATACTTGACATCTGCGGTGAACCGAAGTACTGATCAATCGGCAGGAAACGAACACCGTTTACTTGGACAGAGCCAGGTTGGTGACTCAGAATTTACCTGGTTACGTGAATACGGTACCACATTTCGCATCAGCTCTTGCTACGGGGTAAGTTCGCACTTGAACGCCACAGCTCAGATAACAGACGATCTAGAAGCGAGAAAGCTTCTTCACAGCGGACCCTCGCGCGATTCAGCATATTCCGTTACAAGAAGCGTGCCGATGTCACTCAAATGAACCGCAATATGTTCGGGAGAGGTATCCTTTGGGCATCGGGTATGGATTGACCGACCGTATTGATTTGTTATTCAACCTCTTTCATCTTTCAGGGAATATGCACAAGCGCCACAGGAAAGTTGTGAATCCAGCGTTCGCAGCTCAACAGTTGCGAGGCTTCCTTCCGCTATTCCAAACGATAGGTTCCCGTGTAAGTCCATGTTTGTTCGGCCATTGTCTGAGTATAATGATAAGCCTCCCAGATGACCAGGAAGTGGAAAGATCAGATTCAGTGCGGGGAAGGTAGGCTCAATATATCCTCTTGGATGGCCCGGAGCACTTTAGACGCTATTGGAGAAGGCATGTCAAGCGTCCCTCCATGTTAGACGTGCTCACTTACCCTTACCCAGCGGCGTTTGATTACCACTTCGGGGCTTTAGACGACGCACAGAACGAATTATCTAAGTCTATGGATAACCTCTTGTACGTTCAATGTTCTCACTATGTATGATCGACATCTTCCAACGGCCCTTTGGATGATCTCATCCCCACTCGCAACTCAGTGCCAACGCCCGCGCCTGCCCCCCGAAATGGAACGTCCTTTTCAAGGCCTTGTGGCGCTACATACCCACACCCATTCTCAGATTCGTTGAGTATATACCAACAAAAGAGTTTCTCCGGTTCCGACATTTCAAGACTGTGTCCCGAAGAGTCGCTAAGGAACTGGTTACTCAGAAGATATCGATTATGGATATTACCCCAGAGGATGAACCCAGACGGGATTTCATGAGTGTATTGTGTGAGTTATCTACGATGTACTATATATTTCCTTACTTATCTATTGTTTAGTCCGGGCTAACGCCTCGGAAGACCCTCAGCACCGACTAGATGAAGATGAAGTATTGTCGCAAATGGGGTGAGTTCGTTGTGATCGATATACACTTTATTTATTTACTTCTAAGACACTCGTATCACCCAAACAGGACAATTATCTTAGCCGGACACGATACTGTGGCGTCTTCGCTGAGCTGGATGTTATACGAGCTAGCTAAACATCCGGACGATCAGAAGAGGATAAGGGAAGAGATTCGAGCGCTGCGAGCTCAGCTCCCAGCTGAAGCAGCCTTCACCATTGCCGATCTAGATTCTTTGCCGTACACCAATGCCTCCATCAAGGTATGCTTGCGTTTCCGACACATCCTGGCTGTGAGTATGAGCTCAAAGACATTTACCCAATTTACCCTCTACAGGAAACGCTACGTCTTCACCCTATTCTTCCTACAATATCCCGCACGGCAGAGGAAGATGATATAGTCCCTTTGGCTGTGCCTATAGTCACTAGTGACGGGCAAACCACCAAGGAACTCCGCGTAAGTAAGGGCCAGGACTTCTCAATATCTATCTGTGGATACAACAGACTGCGGTCTGTCTGGGGGGACGACGCAGAAACCTGGAACCCTCAAAGGTTTCTCGAGATGTCGAAGGAGAAACAGACTACGGTTGGAGTCTATGCGAACTTGTGTGTCCCCTTTCCCCTTGAAACCCTACCTCGCTAAAATGATTCAAACAGGATGACCTTTTGTATGTGGACCGAAATTATCATTCATCTACCCAACAAACTCATTTCGTTTCTCCCTTACAATTATAGCTGGCGGCGTTCGCGGATGTATTGGGTGGCGTTTCGCGTGAGTGCCCTTCTCCCGTATGCTTACTTCTGACATCGGTGACGTCCATTCTATTGCAGCGTCATAGAGCTACAAGCTCTCTTGGTAAGATATGCTGCATCCACTTACGACAAACGTCAGGTGATGTGACAAGAAGTGACTGAGAGAGTTATCAAAGGTTCCTGTCGGAAAAAGGAAACCTGCCTTTTAAGGAAGGCCCCTTAAATCGTTCTCACAAGGTCCTTGAGACGAACTAATCAAGTCTACTGCTGGGGCAGATCAATTCCTACCTGTGCCAAATTTCATGTAGCAAGACTATAATATATGTACTTTAATTCTACCGAAACAGATTGAGCTCAAAACACAAATTTCCGTGCTTTGAATGCAGCAACATCCATTAAAAGTTCCTTAAAATGCCTTTTAACGAAAGAGTGGGCTTTTGAGCGCCCAAAACTCAAAAAGGAAAGTTCCGACACCGCCATTGCGGTTAACCAAGCTCTACCAAACTCTGATGAATAATCAGAGGCAAGCAAATGCAAAGATCTGTTTATGGAACACTCTCAGGGAATTCGGAAAGTAGCGGGCTCAGAAATCCCAAAGGGGTATCATCGAAGTTCGCTAGGCTATATACTAAAGGGCGAACAATACTAGAGTGGTAAGGATGGCAGAGTGGTTTGATTGCCTGCATACCTTCTTTTTGGAACCCGCTGGTTGCGCGTTCGATTCCCCGCCTTCGCTGTCTGTTTTCTTGCTCTCATAATTTCTGTGCTGCGTGTTCAAAATCAACTGATTGACTGTCATAAGTGTATTAAGTCTGCTATCCAAAATGATGTCCCATCGCATCTTGCAAATGAATGCTATTGTTAGCGCTGATCAATGGTTCCCAACTAGGTCAGACTTACCTCAATGAATTCAATAACAATCTCACCGCCGGTTTTCAAAACAATTGAAAACCAAGCTAAATACAAAAATAAAGGCTCTGAATTTTTCATAGTTCTCAATTTCTCCTATTCATGCGCCTCAGATTGATGCTTGGGTTTCTTTCGTTTGTCACTCGAAAGTAACGCTTTTGCACGTGACGTTTGTCGTAAGTGGATGCAGCATATCTTAGAAGGAATGGAAGAGTTCGAATTCTCGGTGCCCGAAGGCGTGGAAATATTACGGCTTCCAGCCGGATTCATGGTCCCTGTGGTCAAAGGGAAAATGGGCGAAGGAACTCAGATGCCGCTCCTCGTTTCTTTGGTAGAGTGAGGATCAAGGGTCGTTATTTTCATACCAATGTACAATGTTTGATCCAGAATGAACAACTTGAATGCCTGGCCGCGAGAACCGGTTGAAGCTGAAGCGCTCGGCGCATTCGTCCAGATTTAGATGTCCAGGCGGGAATCCGGCTGTCATAGTGACCGTTTTTCAGTACAGTCACCAAACTTACTGTGAACTTCGTCCAGCAAACATCTTGAAAACATTGCGATGGTAACACTCGCTGCTTGGGTGTCCGAAACCCATGTAAGCGGATCTCTTTGCCGTACGACCAGGACTTATAACGTAACTCTTTCCTCCGACAGGTCGTTCCCCCATGAATCCAGCGTGGTCTTTCGTTGAGGGAAGACACGCCTGTGGGATACATTTGCGCATATTACCGAACAGAAAGACTTCTATGTCGCTCGACAACAAGTGCTTCGTACTGAATAGCCATGGGGAGCTTCGGATGTCGGTGCACTTCGGGCATATGCCTCTCTTCATCGCAGCGCAATCGCCTCGATTTGTGTGACCGGAAGGGGGGGATTCAAGGCGACCAAGAAGCGACATTTGGCTTCGTTGTCGACTAGGAAACGAAGAGGAATAGAGCATGTACTCCATTGGAGTTGGATGATACTCCTCGAAGTGAAATAACCTCATGGCACTGAGCTGGGTAAGTACACGACCTATCAATAGCCCAATGGAACATATTGATACCTTGACGAGCAGCTGATGAGACACGGTGTGTTTCGACCACATGCATGTCAATACACTTGGTGCCTGGGCGGGCATATAGCCGCTCTCGAGAAATCGTGAGCCGACCCTCCTCCCCGGTTTCACCTCGCACACACTAATCTCCCACCAGATCCGCTCCATGGGAGCTTTGTGCCATATAGTCGCCCAGGCCCGGGAAGCACCAGAGTCTCTTTGTCCCCCAAAGTCAGCCATTACGACTCCCACTCCTCCGTGCAACAGCGGGCTTCACCTTCCATCCATCATAGCAATGGGGCGCGCTATCAGTCACAGCAGACGTCAGGATTTGCTCCATGCATCTATCAAGGTCCTGCAAGTACCATCAATTGACCATCACTTTGATATCGACATCTATATTAGGTTCTGACGAGCCCCGTATGCCACCCGACCCGTGGAACCTTCAACTATGTAATTGGACAACTCCTTGAATAGGGTATTACAGCTCTTTCTTTTCCCCATCGACCACTAGTCGGGAGACTCCCCTTCATCATGGCTCGCAGAGTAGGCCTTGTAGCCGTAGTCTCGATCGCGCACTTGTTCCCTCTCGTAGCTTGTGAGGCCTTCCATGAAGTGAGTCCCAATGCCGCACAGTCACCAACCAATTGACAATTTCCTGAATCTCAACAGATTCACGTAGGAGCCTCGGGAAGTTTCTATGACCCGGCGACCATCCTAGCCAACCAGAACGACGTTGTCACCTTCATTTTCGATGGCCCGTGAGTGAGACCGCCCGCATACGCACAATAATAGCCGACGAAGGAATATCTTTAGCTTCCACGACGTCACTCAGTCGACCTTCGCCAAACCGTGCCAACCACTAGCAGGTGGATTCAGTAGCGGGATAGCAGGCAAAGGCACCAACGGTTCTGCACCCTCTCCGTCTTGGAGCCTCCGCATCACGAATGCATCTGTTCGTGAGTATTGTCTCGCTTTATTACCGGTTTGTTGTGTTGATTATCCCCCAGCCATTTGGTTTTATTGTGGTGCGACAATCCCTCTACCTCATTGCACTAGTGGCATGGTCGGGTACGTGCTTAAGTTAACCCATTTTTCCGCCGATCCCCACTGATGCCATCCATGGATCGTAGTGCCATCAATCCCCCATCCATAGATGCTTATAATCAATTTTTGTTGGCTGCGAAGAACGTCTCTTTGAATGTACCCGTAGTAGGTTTCCTCTTCCTTTCTATTGCTATGGCGGTGCTCAGTGGATTTTAGCAAGCACCGTCGATAATTCTCTCCGGTCAAGGTGCTTTTGCGACTGCGACACCCCTAGTGACGTCGGGGACGCCTGCCAGCTCCGGTGCACTGACTTCAGCTTCAGCGTCAACATCAAGCACCTCTAGTTCCAGTAGTACCGCGGCGGCGACGGAGACCGCCGAGCCCGCAGCTTCAACATCATCCGCTATCTCTACAGGTTCGATTGTCGGCGCTGCAGTTGGAGGCGGCGTGGGTTTCGTCATCATTTGTTTCCTCGCAATCCTTGTGTATCGGGCCCTCAGAAGGGACAGACACACTGCGGCCCTTTTTCCCTATACGGATCCGGGGACTCGTCGCGGCGATGATGCCAACAATCGCTCTATGTCCCAGGTAAAAATAAATCGGTCGCCTTCAGACCCGATCTTATCAAGGACAGGGCAGCTCTCTCCCCTGCCCTCGACGACGGCGTCCCCTCCGCCTACGATGGCGTATACCCCCCCGAGTACTTCGCATGGACTCCTAGGTCCTAGTACACCGGACCCCCCTCGTCGCGTCAGGCCCCTCCCCCCCAGTCCACAGCCTAACAATACCACATTCTCTCATAGCGAACAACCCTCTTCCCCCGGTGTGCACGGCCCCCAAAGTGTGGCAAGCGATCAACAGTCAGGCCCTCCCGTAAACATCAACGAACTGGCGCGCGAAGTGGCAGCGCTTCTTAATACTCAGACTAGCAAATCCAACCTGGGCAGTGGGTTCTCACAACTAGACGAGGAGGAGCGCAGAGGGCGGCATTCTGCAGATTTTTCTGTGGTATCCTCCCCGCCCCATTACCATCAAGATTGAACGACTTCTTCATGGTTCCCCATTTTTATGCCGCTCTATCTTAATCGAGTTCGTTTACGTTGACGCATATGTATTTTGTATGTTCTTGTGCTGATATACAGGCGCTGGACACTATCATCGCAATGTGGTGGCATTTCTCGCCACAGAGCAGCGCAGCGTGCTTTGACGGCGGAGTTCCTGGAAAGTACATAATATAGCAGGACAAATACTTAGCACTACGTCCGTAATCAAGGTATGAAAGCGAAAGATACAAACGTGAACGAAATAATCATACGGCGAGTCATATCAAGGTATCTACGCCCAAAACTTCAGGAGATGCGGGAGTCACTGCGTTGCCCAAAGCTGCAAGACTGCCCCCTGTACCGGAAGCAGGAGGATTGGGATTGGCAGGAGGAGCAGCACCAGTGTTTCCTGCGTTTGTCGCGTCGGTGCCGGTGTCTGCTGTGGTGGGGTTCTGCTGTGGTGTGGGCCCTGCCGCTGGCGTAGTCGAGGTGGTCGTGACGGCAGGTGCGGCCCCGGGCTGCTCTTGCGAACCCGAATCACCAGTCTCAAGAGATCCGCTGTTGTCGCTGCTCTTCTTTTTACCAACCGTTCCACCAACTGCACCACCAACCACTGCGCCAATGACAACTACGACTGCGACCGCAATGATGATTATGCCTTTCGTTGTCCGCCAGAAAGGTACTTTTGTTGGAACCGGCGTCGGTTGGGTGCCCAAGTATTCCTTCGACGCATGAGCACTCTCAATATCTCTAGGTGGCGGCTGCGTGCTCTCATTGAGCAAGTCCGGATTGTAGCCCTCCTGTTTGATCTTTGTTCAATATCCATGCTGCAGGTGGGGATCATCAATTTTACCTGAAGTTGTGATTGTGTAGCTTTGGGCGCTGCAGCTAGCAGGCTCTGGTCATAGTGGCCGTTCGTTGAAGCCATGCTGATTCGTTGGAAATCGCACCAGTGCGAGCGGTCTGGTAGAGGTCGGAAACAACGGGGACGGCTGAGCGCTCGTCGATGTCAAAAGACGACAAGGGAACAGCCTCGCATGTTGTGCGGGTCAGCGCCAAACTGATCAGGGTCTCCCATCAAGGAACGGGTTTCAGCTTTAGTACTTCTTTCAGGGGGTACTCAGGAGCTGTGGTGGACTTGCTCTGGTTTCACTTTGCCCGCCGTTGAAAGGAAAGAACGAAATTACAAGGCTTTTATTCTCTATCTATCAAGTAAGTTTTGCTACTATTATGAAGTCCCCTTGTTTGTCAAGTGTTCTGGGACACCCACAATTCTTTATTTGACCGTTTGCATAAATTTGCTATAGAGCTCTGCCTCCAAAACAGAAAAATAAAGGAAACCCTTGTAGTAGATGTTGAGTATAAGTGGCCGTGGTTGAGAGTATAAATACACATACCTGCGCCACCTAACTTCAAAAATTGCTCTCGAGTTGCCGCACTCCGGACAATAATGAGGTGGCTGCCCCTGTCTCCTATGCCCCTTTCCGCCCTGCCCTCCTTAATGATACTAACGCTCACCATCAGTTCGTATCGCACCACCACTTCGTATCGTCACAGATGTCACATCACAGTGGTGTACTCCGACTTGGCGATCACGCAGGAAGGCCTGGGAATGATTGGGACTCAGAGGGAGAAACATTTGGTCTCCGACTCGGCTTGCACGGCTGAGCGTGACACCAGCCAAGTTTCTATCTTCTATAATACGGTACTTTTAAGGTTCAAACTAGCACTAGAGGATATCAATACGTAGACACTTCATGCCCAAAGAAAATCCTGGCAAAAGAGTCCCAAAATTGCGGAGTAAACTGGGCGGTACGAAGTGGTGGTGCGATACGAACTGATGGTGAACATTAGTATTGATGCCGCCCAAAAGGAATTTTCTCAACGTTCAAAATATGTGGACCAATCAAAGAAGGTAATTCAGATGATAGTGGTCCTTGAGTAGCCCATGACCCAGCTGTTACTACTGCACGAAGCGTAATATAGTAGCAAGTAGACCGAGTAACATGGAATCCGAACACAAGGGTTCTGCCACTGCAGGTGGCACTTGCCAAGTACTTGATCCGTCAGCACAATCAATCAACTGTACTCGCAATATATATACATGATATTGTGTCAAACAGATAGAGACAGAGGCCGTATGCATAATTATAGTCGATCTACCTACAACTACATGCCGAGAATGCATAGTCAGTGACTAGATCGCGATTCCATTTAATCTGTTGTTGTGAGCTGGAAGCCTCGTACTCATGATGCTCAGGTGGACTAAGAGGTGAACCTCAATACTAGTTGTTGAAAGGACACGGCACATGGACAAGAGGTTGTGATCATTGCTCAGTAGTACTATAGCTATAAAAGTAAGAGAAGTACTGGGAACACCACATATGAGATGCAGTAATCAAGCCCTTGACTACTTGCAGACTTGAAAGCTATTACCAGGCACCCCATTGTGTGTCATACATCCTACGGTTTGGGTCCTTAGAAGGAGTGTACTGGGGTTAGGAAAGGCCACACACCACAGAACCTTCCCTTCCTGTCCCAGACAACTCGGTCTGTCTCCGGGGCTCGACTTGCCCCTCCTTTCTTGAGTATCACAAATTCCAACAGATCTCCTTTGCATGAGTTCGGGAATATCAGGTTCTTGTGTGTTCAATCAGTGTTAAGCAACTTTCATGTTTACTACTTACTTCCCTGTTCCCAAATTGGTGAGGGTAGGCGTTACCACTGCAGAAAGAAGGTCGTCAGCAACACGAAATAGAGTACCTTATGAGAGGTGATATCACCCAAGGGTCTGGCCTTTCTTCTCCAAGTCTTGCCCACGTTTTAAAGCTGTATTCACCTGACCAGAATTGTATGTGTTTCCGATCTTCTTCCCGTTGACTACCTGGATAAACAGCCATCAGCTCAAGGTAGATATTCTTCGTTGTGCAGCAACTCACAACTTTGCAGTCGCAGTCCCTTGTAGCGTCAATATTCAACTTGGCACCACGAGCAAGGGTGACTAGGACGGTGAGCAAGAGTAGCAGAGCCGTGCCTCGGAAGCTCATCTACGGGGAGTGAGATGGCACGTCTTTGTATCCTTGCACCCTGCCTTTAATCCCACACCATCTCCCGTGTGATACAAGTCAGACTAGCAGTGCGGCAGTATGGAAGCTCTCGCGGCAGCGTTAGTTGATGCGAGCACCGTGTATGAGAAAATCGAGTCTATCAGTCCACCAGTGCACCGAAAAAGCACTTGAAAGGTGAAATGCAGTCCCAGTCACCAATGGAAGACAATGCTGGAGCGAGTAGACGTGCAGACCTGCCTACAATAGAACTCGATTGGGTAGGTAAGCAACTTGCATGAAGTGTTCGCTCACCAATTTCCTTTCAGGGCTATCAGGAGCGATACGGGATGTCGAGTGGGTGGCTGGCATTCCGACACGACAAGTATTAAAGGTGTATCTTTGATTCGCATCACTTGTTGGTGGTACATGCTACTTGCAAACCAGGAAACCGTTTCCCACTGCGCCATTGTGTGTTATACATCCTGCAATCGGCACCTTAGCACCACGAATTTCCTGCTGCTAGGAATCACGTACGTACCACAGAATCTACCTTTGCTGTCCCAGACGACCCGCTCCTGCTCTGCGTTGCGACTCGCCCCGCCCTTTGGCAGTATTACGAATTCCGACAGCCCTCCCGCTTTGCACGAGTTTGGGAATGTTAAGCCCTTTGTAGCCAACTTTCAGCATCGTGCTTGCCGTACTAGGGACGAACACCTACTTCGCCGTTTCCGAAGGGGTGAGGAAATTTGCCCGCCCTATATTTCGGCCATTTTCATAACATATCAGGTCTCGCCGAGGAAATAACAATTACCCAATTGTCTGGCCCCTCTTTTCCAAGTCTCGCCCGCGCTCCATTGCTGCTGCCACCTCACCGGCGTTATAGGTGTTTCCGAGTGTCGTATTTCCTACTTTCTTCAATACGAACGTTCATCAGTGTATAATTCTGGGTATGCCAATACACGGATACTGACAACTTTGCAGTCACAATCTCTTGTTGCGTCTACATTCAGCTTCACGCCGTCAGCTAGCGTCACGAGGGCGAGGAAGAACGCAAAGAACGCCAGAGTCGTGACTTCGAGGCGCATCCGCATAGCCTTTTCCTGGGGGGTGAATGGGGTGCAGCTCCTCTTGGCGGTAGTACAACTGCCTTTATGCGAGTCTAGGAGTACTAGAGCAAGGTGGTAAGCACTAGCAGGATAAAGCGACAAAAGACATGCACCGGTGCTAATTTTCTCCCTCGCTTAACATGGTGACGGTACATCAGAACAACAAATCAAATGGTCTATATTGGCGTACTGCTCAAGTAGCATGAGATGAGCTGCGGGTTGTATTGAAGCGTCCTGAAAGCTGAAATGTAACCGTGAAGCATCAAGCGAGTGTGCGAATCTTTCTATACTTGAGCACCGCCGAACCCTGGGGTAAATTCTCAAGGGCTACCGACGACCAGCCGCCGAGCGGAGTGAATGTATTCTGAGCACGGACAAGCGATAAGTATAGCTGCGCCAATACTATAGATACGCACCGCATGCTTTGACTATCACGAGTTCCGACAGTTCTCCTTTGCTTGTATTCGTGAATGACAATCCCTTTCAGGGCCACCCAGTTAGTACCATAAAGATATAGGATGTAGGTCTCTAAAGAATGCCACTCACCTCCTTGCTTAGAAAGACATGTTGGCGAGACGATACTGCCTTAAATACGGGGTTTCAGAAAGTGAACGCGCGGTTACTGGCCACAGGAATAGGAATCCATTATTTGCGATGCCAGAAGCTGCATCCTGGTATAGTCCATTTGTTTTATTCGGAGAATGGATATTAAACTGACCTTGGTAGTCGATGCTTCCCAGTTCCCATATCGCAGAATGCCTTCTAGATGAATACACTAGTCCAATGCAACACGACTGCATCAGTGGGTCGGGCACGCAAATACCATTTCGGCTGTAGTTCAGTAACCATGACCGTCGATAGATACGATGTTTTCTAGCTGCCGTCGACATGTTAAACATTGTGAGTGTACTCATACTTCGGATCAAGATTGAAGTTGCAACGTACGACGTCGAAGAATACAAATGGGAACAGTCTTGACCTGACGGGCTTGTTGGAAGCAAGATCAACTCGTGTACTGCTAGTGGCATGGCGGAGACTTCAATTTGTGCCTTCCATGGTATGCTTCGCGGTAGAGTGGCACAAGAGATGATGATGATGATCGCCCCGCGACGGTACAGCCGCAAAGCGCTTAATACCTTATTTAGAAGTAGGCGGGGTTTCCATATACAGTGCTCGCAAACATGTACAAATCTTGGTAACCGGATTTCGGACTCGACTGCCGCGAGAATTCTTGACTTTCGACCAGTATCTGCAGAGATGGCCCTCCGTCGGTACACGCGGTCTGTCGATGGTACAATTCCCGTCCAAGCTTTGCTCTACGACGACGAAGAGCTCGTCGCTGTTCAGGATAGCGTCGGTATCTATGATGGGTACGCATCGGTCGGATTCCACCCCATCGCACGCCAAATAACCACATAGATGGACGAATCGCTCACATTCAGCTCCCAGAAATCTCCAGAGCACCAATCCGGGACTATACATCTCTCAACGCACCGTCTCTTCTATATCGACTCGCAGCAAGAAGCGACACAGTCGTTTGCGCTGGATTTGGCCTACGTGACCCAGACAGATCATTATGGAGGGCTGTTCAGTTCCTCTCCCAAGGCTACACTATATTTAACGGCACCCAGCTCCTCTGATAATCTTGGATCAGGCACCATTACCACGGCCGTGCCTGCTTTTGAAAGCTGGGAATGTGAGGTTTGCGCGTATCGCAATCCTCCCGGTCTCAGTCCATCCGCAGCGAGAATATGTTCGCTTTGCGGCGTCCCACGTAGCGCGGTGCCTGCCCCTGAGCCGCGAGCTACTTCGCTGCCTTCTTCACCACCAGTTTCCGGGACCACAACGCCAGTTTCCCATGATCCAACGATGTCTATTGCATGTCCTGCGTGTACTTTTCTCAATCATCCCTCCCTATCAGTCTGCGAAATTTGTTCCACGCCGCTTCCCACAGTAAAACACTCCTCGGAACGGAGCTTTTCCGCCAAGTCAGCTCCAGCATCCCGGCCAAGGTCTCCCGATGATGAAACGGTCCCTCGTATGATTAAGATAAGTTTTCGCAAGGGTGGAGACAAAGCCTTCTATTCGGCTCTAAAACGGAGCTTGAAAGGTAAAGCCTGGGAGGTATGTCGTTTGTTGTGTTGATGTTTCTTGTGGATGTCATGACTGGAATAGAATAACGAACGCGGTACTCCGTCTGAACGTCATGCCACAACTCGATCAGGGATTAGTATGTTGTCCCTTGCCATTGGTGTTCTATTACTCATTAACGACGTTATGGCACATATCAGATGGTATTCTGCGAGTTGTGGAGAGCTCTGCTCAGAATAGAGAGAACGATCTACAGGACTCGCTTCAGGATCTTGAAGCATTGATGAACAAAGCCAAAGAAATGGTTCGCTTGGCTGCCGATCTCAACGAGAAGCTCACTGCGTCTGCATCGTCTGGACCTTCTGTCTCCCCTTCCATCAATTCCAACTCTTCGGCGCTGGTACCAGCCACGGAACCGGAAGAGGCTACTTTCATTCGATCGTCTCTAGCTCAACTTGGGCTACAGATGGCTAATACGCCAGTGACATTAGATATGATGAAAGATGACAGGAAATGGTTTGATGAGCTCGCTCGCGAATTGGCTGGGATACTGCAAGGCTCGTCTCCTTCAGGGAATGGTTCCACCGGTGCCGGATTACTGGGGGAACGGGGCATCCTTCCTCTTGACGAAGTATGGGGTGGTTGGAATCGCGCGCGAGGTGTTGGTTAGTATCCACCCTGCCCGCGTGCTGTCGATCGGGTCCATTAACCGTTCGCAAAATCCTTATAGCTCTTATACCACCGTCAACATTTCTTCAAGTCATCCCCCTTCTCTCCTCCTACACCGACCCTCCTATACGCCGTCGAACCTTCGCTTCCGGTCTAAGTGTCCTGCATACTCCTCCCTTCACTGACGCTGCCTTCGCTGCAAGGCTTTCTGGTCTTCTGGCGCTGTCTGGCCCAAAGACGACCATTGAAGTTGCCCAAGAGGAGAAAATGGCCGTCGGGCTGGCTACGGAAATGATCGATGCTGTAGAGCAGGGAGGTTATATATGTCGCGACGATGCCCAGGCCAAAATCACGGGAGGTAGCGGAGGAGGGGCAGAGCTCCGTTGGTGGGCAAATATTTTTGAAGGTTATAGTTGGGACGGTCAAAGTGATATAAGCCAAGCGTGAACATATTGTTCACACTATTTACGATGGGTGTATCGACGACGCAATAGAAGAATGTCACCGCCAACAACATCCCCTCCACTATGGCGCAAGGACCGCTGTATGTACTTTCCTTCTCTCTCGATCTGTTCGAAGGTCTGTTTTTCGTTCACCAGTGTGCCTTGCACGGATGCTTCCTGCGTTACTATCATACAGCTCATGTCGGCATTGATGATGCAAAAGGTCTTTCCATTCTAGCGTATCGGCGGTGGTATATCGTGGTTTGGTATAATTATGTTGAGGTCTAAATGGGTGCCGTAGACAGCGGGAAATACCAGTTGAACGGGCCATCATTGAAGTGTGAAGGGAAACTGACGGATGCGGCAGAGAATGGGGGGCCTGAACGTCGGCGTCCCGTGCAATGCTTCGCGACGTTGGCCTTGTTCTAGCGAGTCTCTCATAAAGTTCAATCACTGAGCTTTTCTCCTCCTGGCTTTGTCAAATGATTGAGTATGATCATCGTCGTGGTGAGCAAATAAGGTTACCCGCCGGCCTCATTTACACCCACCGGATGCTGCTGGCCCGGATTCCGCGAAGAGGATCGTCCCCTACTTCCAGGAAGCGTGCCCAAGCAGCCCGACGTTCCGCGCTAAAGGGATCATCCTATGTGAGTGGTTGAATAAGCGAGACAAGAGGCTCTTCAGGGCGGGCTGTAAGGATGTGAAATGCTCGAAGAGACCGCAACATGCGTTCATATCATTTCCACGATCGGGTTTAGCTGATACTCTATGGATATGTCCTGTGAGTCCTTGGCGCGCTGTTCTTGAACTCCCCCATATCAGATCGGAGCCAAAACGTCAAACAGATGGGCCACCACCCGCCCGTAGTGCGCGGTTTGATGATAAGTTCCAGTACGTACGGCTTCTCCTCTAATACGAGTTTGTATATTAGAAGATTGATAGATTACTAGAGGTTACATATAGACCTTATGAGCGTCCACGCTCGAGGGAAGCAAGGCCGTTCCTGGGGTGCCTTTTTTTGAGAAATTGAGCACATTTAAGTATCTTGAACCTGACTATGGACGCAAGGAGGAGCTGGGGATGAGAAAGTCACCGCCGTCAATCAGAAATAAAGAGCCCAAGACGACGGTACGAGCCAATGGGCGGTACAGGCGTGAGGGACCTATGGAGTTAGAACTGACTGCGCCGCGCGATAGCCCAAGAGAAGGGTAACTGGTAAAAGGACTGTATATTTAGATGATTTCGCAAGGATGAAGGTCAAAGATGGATATCATAGACTCGAGTCAAAAATGCCAGAAGGCTTCTTCGTAGGAAATAGAGAGCACTAAGTAGTCTCCTCGTCGAAAGCAGTTAGTTTCAGCGGCGGTCGGGACGTCTGGAAAAAGAGAGTATTGGTGTGGAGCGGCGACCTGGTGGATGAGAGGATGAATGACCGGTTGAGTAGTAGCCGTGAGAAAAAAGAGCCAGGATCAGGCCGGGAACTGAGAGGGAAAGTTGAACCGGTGGATTCATTGGTTTGACCCCGAGGCTTCTGCGATGTATTGGGACCGGAAAATCTGCACCATGGCGCGTGGGGAACAGCCAAGCTTGGGACAGGCGTGGCTCGTCCAATGATCATTAGGCTTGCAGTCCCTTTAAGCCTCTCACGCCGATTGGAGTGCTTGAGTTGTCCCTCTACCTGCTCGTCGTTTAGATCCTGCAGTGGCTTTCTAGCTCTGGATCTCTGCTGCTATGAGGTGCGTTGATCGCAACGTATTGTAGCAGTCGCCTGGCGCTCATACAAAATCTCCGTAGAAATTCCCGACCTGGATGCTTTGCGTTTCTCATTCTCCTCTACAATTGGTGGAATGAGAGTTTGATTGCGCACGCCGCAGAGATCAATGTTACAGTGGACGATGCAGACCCGTCCATTCTATATGTGCCCTCTGGTTCATGGCACTCGAATTTAGTGCCCTGCTCATTTTGCCTGGAGCCTGATTCCAGCCTCGCCTATCAGAAAACGTTCCACGATGGGACACACATAATACCTACCGTCGACGGAGACGACTTGCCAAGCTTGTCAAGTTCGCAAGCACCACGTTCCACCAGCACGGGGAACGCAGTGACGAGTTCTGCCAACTCACGCATACCAACTTCAACTACCTCCCGGGCTCCTTCTCAAGCACCACGACCGACCACGCAGACGACCACGCAGGATAATGACCACGATGACGATGACGACGATGATGACCACGGAAACGATGGACCCTCACATACACGTCGGCAGGAAGAGGAGTTCAATCCTTTTGCAACGTCCAAGTTCGACGCTGATGATCCAGAGTTTGTGGATCAGCCTGTCTTTGCTCAATATAATTTCACTGGTACTCCATTTCTTTTGGCACCATGTTGGAATTCACTGATGACCTCGTTCATCGAATATAGGTACTGCGATATACATATACTGCCTTCTTCCGGAGGCAGCCGCGCCTCCAAATACGATGCCAACAACAGTGAACCTAACCTTCACTCTCGATGATCAGGCGTTCGATCCGTACCACCATACGGGGGGTAGCTCGAAATCGGGATTTCTTCCTAACGTCAATGTCTTCTTCGCTGATGGCCTTGCCAACGCCCCGCACACCGTACGTGTGGACATCGGCCCCAACTCCGTCTTCCTCTTTGACTATCTGGTCTACACGCAAGTCCGATCAACGGGAGATGCGGAATCGAGTAACTCTGATGAGTACGTGCAAAGTCTTCTTGGTTTAAACCCTTCATCCGCTGTCCGATCTTCGTATCTTTCGATACTTTCCCAACCTATATCTACCATCCGCCATTTTACCGTTCTCCCTGCTTCACATTTACCTTTCTCCGCATCGACTAATCCTATTCCCACTTTCAAGCAGCGCCGAGAAACACCACAACATTGCAACATTCGCCGGAGCGGTTGGTGGAAGTGTCGGCGTCCTCGCCGTCTTCGCTGCAGGGCTTGCTATCAGTATCTACTATCGTCGCGTCCGGTCGGCCAGACGACTACGTAGAGAAAGAGATAATGAGTCTCTTCACACCGAAGGATCCGAGGATTCACCCCGTATGCACGGACCTGCGCCTTTTGTGCCCCGGTATTTCCCCGGAACAGTACCGACTGCACCACCACCGTATATCCCGAGCACGTCGAGATCGTCCTTATCTTCCCCTGATTCGTCACCGGTATCTCCCTATTCACCCTTAATGTCCAGCGCCTCGTCTATACCAGTTACAATGCCCTATGCGGACCTTCCTCCCGCTTTGCCGCTTGCGTTAGAAGATGTTCTACTCGCCGACGACGTTCCATCAGTTCCTCCGCCGTCATTTGGTGAAGCGATCGCTTCTCCATTGAGGATTCCTCTTGCTTTGCCACCCCCACCTGGAATACCATCCCCTGTCCTTTCGTCCATGTCAAACAGATCGATAACGCCAGGGACTTCTGAAGGAGTATCAAACGGCGATCCGCCTTCATCTTCTCCGCCGCCGTTTACTCCTTCAGAATCTCATTCAAATCCTCCGGCGTTTTCTGAGGAGTCGAGTAGAACACCGGAGTCGAGACCTCCCTCAAGGGGCTCTATAATGGATCCGGACCATGAGGTGGGCATAGCTAGATAGGTTTGGGGCTCTATTTGATTGGTATAGGTGTAGGTTTAATCGGATTGTACTTCTAGTGACATGTTACATGTTATTACATATATAACGCATAGTAGACATTTTGTGTACAACTCAAGACAAGCATTACTACCGCAGAACAAGGGACTCAGAGATAACTAGCGTCACGCGAACAATTGTAGAAGTGAGACTACATGCATCAGCCTTCCTCAGGCTCCCCGAGGAGGAGCTGCGCATCAGGAACATCCACAGGTAGGCCTGCCTCCTTCCAAGCCTTGTAGCCGCCTATGATATCTGTTGCGTTCAGTAGCCCAAGTTCATGCAGCGCGTATGCAGCCAAACTGGACGTATATCCCTCCTGACAGAAGACAATCACCCTCAAATCGTAGCGATCTGCTATCGACAGTCGGGCATCGCTCCGTGGATCCAACCTCCATTCGAGGACGTTGCGTTCGATAATCAACGAGCCATGAATGCCCCCCTCAGCCTCGCGCTGAGCTGCAGGGCGAATGTCTACCAGGAATGTTGGAGCATGTATTTCCCAGCGCCGCAATTCCTCGTAGGCCTCGCTTGGTGTGATGCGCTCAAGTTGCGCACGAGCGTCCTGGAGGACTTGATCGATGCTCCTCGAGCCTGGTGGAGGCAGAAGAGGGTTTATTGTCCTCCGCGACGACTTCTTGACTACATCCCACAGGGCTAGGCCGTCGAACGAGGAGCCTATGTCTCGTACTGCTGCAACCCAAATTTTGCCATGGTTGAAGACAACTTCGACACGGCCCAGAAATTTGGAGCTAGCAAGCAGAACAGCGCGCTGCACGTAGTCCTCGGAGGAGCTGCAGATGATGAGGGAATTACTGGATCCCACTACAGGCTTGCCTGTCGTAGCGATAGCAAAGAGGTAATCCATGCCAAGAAGTCTGCGAGCGATGCAGGCTTCCACTATTCGTAAGAACTGTTCATCTTCACGCATCGTAAACGTAAATTGAACACCGATGCGAACACCTACAAAGAAGTAATGTTAGCGAAATTTCATTCAATAGAGTAAGTACTAAGAAGATAAAATACCGTCTATTTGTTCCGCGTTGGTGATTGCACGATGGGCTACCTCCTCCGCCACTTGGGTGCGAACATCCTCTAAAGTCCTTTGGGGAGGTGGAGGTTCTACCACGTATCCATCTTGTCGTGGTTTAGTGCCAACTGGGCTGGAACTTGAAGAGGGCGAGGCCAACATTGGTCAGATTAGCGCCCGAAGCCTTGGTGCACATAGATCAAGCGGCGGCTCCAAGCGCTTGTCACTTCGTCATAATAACTCTGACTCTGACCACCATGTTCTCCGGTTTCAAACGAGTTTTGGTGAGCTCTTTGTGCTATTCTCACAAATATCTTACTGATTTCTGTAGCCTGAAATCTCAATTTTGTGAGTGCTCTTCCAATCCCAAGTTTAAGATTCTGACTTCAAATCTTAGTCATAATCCTGCTTCGCCGCCTTCAACTAAGGCATTAACACTTCTACGTGCCTCTTTATCCAGTCCTTACCCCGCTGGAAAGGCAGATGCACCTCCTTTGCACTTCAATCTTGAAGTAATAGAGTCTCCGCCGACATCAGACCAACTACGGACCATCACGTCCTTCTTGCCCAAGAGTTCTCCTTCATTATTTTTATCAGCGCACCCTTCGACCGCATCCGAAATACCTAACATCTCGGAAATAGTTGGATTGGCAAAAAAGAATCCTAACACGTTCAAGTGGCCCGTAGTGGTCGATTGGGCTGCGGGAAAGGCCAGCGTAGGGGACGTTGAGGGGGTGAAGGAAATATTGGAGAATCTGCGGAAGCAAAGGGACGGCGAAGCGAAAGGAGAGGAAGTGGACCAACCCAAAGGATGGTTTAGCTAAGTGAGTACTGTGTTTGGTCGATAGCATCTCATCAATGCATAGGGGAAAGAGCTACTGTATGTGCCGTGAAATGTATGTAACAACAAAAGTGGAAGCTATTTGCGCAAAGCAAAGTAGTGTAACGAGTAATCCCTCGGTGTATGCATCATGCCTTTACATCACCCCTAGCGAGACGTGAAGAGCCAACTCGCGCGCTAGAGTGATCTCCGGCGAAAGCGGTATGGTCATGACTGCCCCAGAGCTGCGTACCAACAGGCTATTGGCTTTCTCTCAGGTCTTTCGATCGATCTCTGCATGAACTATTTCGCGTGGAATGTCTGCGGAGAAGACATTGAACCGTTATAAGCCACGCAGAGATGCTCTGACTGGGTTCCCAATGCTTCGTTCCCCCCACGAATACCGACCCGCTGAATTCATCATATCTCTGCTGAACAAGAAGAATTTTGCAGCCCACGAGGTGAATTCCAGGAATTGACGGTTCTTGTCCAAGTGCCGCAACTCCATGATATTCTACGCGTCTGGCCGCGGTGCCTTGGGCTTGTAGAACCATCTGGCTGCGAACGACGGTCGATATACCAGCTTGTTGGGTTGTGAACGGGCGAGGCAATATTCTTAGACATTTGTTCTGAAGAACAGTTGGACACTAGGTCCGCCATCCTTTTTAAGCGGGTCCTGACATATGTATACGGGCGACCGTGGCTTCGCTTACACGCGGAGAGGCTGAGACGTGGAGCGCATTCGGAGCCGATCGTGGACAACGCAAATCAGCTGAGAATTAGTAAAAATAAAAACCAGCACGCCTACGATGGTGCTAAATATCGTAGACACTGCGGGCATTGCCCGAAATCATTGACGCTGATACGGTGATGATATAGGGATAACATTTAAGTTTCAAACACCGTATTTCCGACGGCAATATTAAGTAGTGAATTCTGAATTTCAACCAAAATCAATTCACCATATCCCCTGCAATAAAATTGTAAATACAATCATCATATATTTGAAGGTATAAATGGTGAGTAAATGAAGAGAAAAATCAGAGTATCCTCCCGAGGGATATTCTGGGAGTATCTTAGATGAAAATCAGACTTACCTCGGGTGATTAAAATCTAAATATCTCCAGGCTTTCATCCGGGAGGATATGCTGATGATATCTAGCATATCTTCTTCGGTATTTCCTTCATTTAATCACTGAGATCATATTCTGAATATGAATTAGCATATATTCAGAATATCACCCGCCGTTTTTGATCGATCGATCGATATGTATTCCAAGTTGTAAGTCTTACAGCAAGGCAGGAAATCTAGATATACGTATTGCGAGGCTCAGAGATTGATATGTCCAATATCCACGTACTCAGCGACGACGAATATGACGTCCTCGTGACTCGTGCCATGGAATACATATTCGTCGCCGTCGGGACCACCGTCAATCGTGATCGAGACGAACCAGAACGCTGGCGCTGCGTTTGGTGACCTTTTAAAGCCAAGTAGGCTAGCGGAGATGATACCGTCGGCCGACTTCGATGCATCGCTACGTGGTATACAATTTAGTGATCCATGTGTATATTAATGTTCATGTAGGAGGAATATCACTTACCTGACGACAAGGTCATCCACTGACTTGTGTTCGTGATCGAGAGAATCGCTGTAGAGGGCGACAGCGACGTCGATCGCCTCAAGGGCAAGATCTTCCGAGATTTGGGGCGAAGACCAAATGTGCATCTGTCTATAAATCACCAGCAATATAAAATTAGCTGACTGAGCGGGTAGATGTAGGTGAGAATACATACTGCAGCAGTTGATGAGTGATGGTGTGGTGGTTGGTGAACTGGTGGCTACTGGTTTGTTGGTGATGGTGAGAAGGAGGGGGGTTTGGTGACTGTAATCATCTATTTATGCCTCTTCATCGTTTGCCGTATCCATCTAGCCATCGCAGACACAAACGAAGACACACGATCTACAGGAGATTATTGAATTCAAACGGGACGATATACTTAACTATGGATACAATAGCGCATGGATGCGTCAACGAGCCCAACTGCAGCCCTTTTGTTGACGTACAGATACAAGCGGACATCGCCTACAGTAGCCGCGATGATACTCCATCGTACGCCTCCGCAGCTATCTCAGTCGCCTTCTGAGGCATCGCGCCCCTTCCATCACGGGTTACCAGCACCTTCAAAGCGCGGATCAGGTTGATCAGCAACGAAATCGGGAATGGGGGGCCTACATAAGGAGAAACGGCGAAGAGGGGAACCGGAAAAAGGGAACGGAGACCGGGGGAACGACAATGGAGGAGGAGGAATGGTACTGGGGAAGAAGAGGAGGGGAGATGATTGAAGGGAGTGACGGCGCTAGATACCCAGGCCTGGCCAGGTAAGCGTCCCGCACAACCCTCGCCGCCGTCTTCTTACTCGCCAACTTGTGTCTAATCTTTCATCCCTTCGCCGCTCGCAACTGCCCGCCGCCACCGCTCGCTTGCGCGTCCATCCCTCGCAGCGTCACTACGTACGCCCCCGATCTCGACGTTGATCCGATGCTGATTGCGCTTTGTTGGCAGCTTGCTCGTTTGTTGGTGCACTGGGTTCGATGGCCGACGAGGAAGGGATGCATTGAGGGGAGACGGGGTGTGGACGTGGAGCGTGGCTGCATGGAGTGTGTGGAGTGTGGACGCGACAACCATATCTGTTACGCAACGACAAGGCCACAGGAACGCGAGCACGCGCGAGACGATGCTATCGTACGTGTGACGCTACACACCGATACCTCTCGAGCACACGAGAAGCTCGCGGCACTCAGTGTATCGCAATTTCTTCCCAGCCGGAATATATTCCTCGGCCATACGAATGTGCGCAAAGATGTGGACACCGTCAGGATTCATGTTCCAGAATGTTCAACGTCCGAGTCGCCCGCAGCCGCTACCGTCGATCTCCCCTCAACGCGCCGAACGTCGTCCGCGACACCGCGGTTCGAATTCCTCTACGCCACGCCTACCTGAAGCAAGCAAGCAAGCAAATAAGTAAGCAAAATCCCCCCAGTTCGAACGTGCGCGCACACCAACTCACCTCCCGGCTACCTCGCCAAAAGTCCATCGCAGCGCGTACCCAGTGCACACGCCACCGACACCGTCTACGACACGCCGACACCGCCGAAAGCACAAACGCCGTCCATACCCTGCGTTCGAGCGCAAACGCATGCGCAGGTGCGTGCCATCCATCCAACCATCCGTGCGTCTCCTTGCGCTCTCGCCTCCGTTGCCCCGTGTTCCCGTTCCCATCCCCTCGCGTCCTCGCCGTCCATTTCGATGTCGCGCCCATTTCGCGTGCGCGCCGTCTCTGAATCCTTCGCCTTCGCGCTACCTCCACGTCATCCCCTCTCGTCCCGCTTTCTTCCGCGCCATTTCGTCATGTTTTGGTTTCGTTTTCTTTCTTTCTTGCTTCGTTTTCGTTTTAGTTCCTTCCTGGTTTTCGGCTTTGTTCCGAGCGCTAGCGTTCCCCGTCGTCCCTATACTCTGCTGACTCTCCCTCCACTCCGTGCTGATATGCTTTTTGGGAAGCAGTGACCGTAGATTCGATGGCGGACAAATTGCCCTGCCCTGGTCCTGCTGTAAATGAAGTATGTCGGATAATCGAGAACGATGTACAGTGTAAGACGAGATTTTCTCGATACGTCTCTCCCCTCCCCTCTGACATCCGTACCTAATTCAATTCTCCCTCTCGCTGCACCTCTCGTTCTCAAACTGTTGCAGTCGCGATCGGCGTCGCACTCGAACTTGATCCCGCCTTCGTGTTCGACATAGCCAGCGGAGCCGCAATCCTGTACCTTGCGTAATCGTGTCATTTTTCCTTCTTCGTGGTGCCAGAGACATCTAATATGCATGTTCCAGCACGGGTCCCGATGTCAATCAACGCTTAACGCTGGTGTTTCTGCGAAATCGAGGATGGGAGTTGACGAGCAGGCACTGCAGAGCACTGCAGCTGTTGATCGCGAGAAATCGCCGTTTGCACATCATCTCATCCAATGCAGTTCCATTGTCTCCTTTTCCCCTTCCCTCTTCCCCTTTCTCTTTTCGTCGTTCTTTCTTCTTGCGTAGTGCTTCGCGAATGCGTACGGGCGGGGAGTGGACTCCGTTTGCTCGTCGTTCGATGGCCAGTCGTGCGAGGCCCCCCCATTTTCTCATGGGGCATCCACATGCACCTGATTTCAATTTCCCCCTCGTTACCCAAGCCGAATTCTGTCGCCGTGGTCATGAACGTCAGACGATGAAGACACGACCATGCGAGCACTACACTCGTCGAGCGCAAAGTACTGGCGCATTGATCTCCGAACTCGGGGGGCTGCGATCATTTGGGGTTAGAGACGAGGGGGCGCGTCTTGCGTAAGCGTTGCGTTTGTGCACAAGGTTGCAAGTCGTACTCACAACCCACGGTGTTTCGTGGGCTCGGGCTATCGCGCTAGCAAACTACGGGGATAAGAATATGGGGCGACAATGATTGCTGGACGTCTCTGGGCGTGTCCAAGCCATATCCACTCCACGACCTTCTGCGTTTACATCGAAGCGACGCTGTTGGGGATGAAGGTGAGGTCGTCGGGATGAGGTTGCTTTGCGACTCCACGGGCGCATTCGACGCTGACTTGTCCTTTTCTTTTGTGTAGGGTCCTGAGTTCGCTCATGCGCTCATCCAAAGCCTCGACCACCCCTTGGGCAAAATGTCCCCTCAACTGCGCGAAAGCGGGTCTTAAGTGGGGTGGCCGCAAAATGGTGGACAATGACAATGAGCTATTGCTTTCCATAAGAAAACGCGGGGCAGACTCACATAGCAGGATATCGCAGAACCACTCCGCAACGTCGCAATCGCGAGTTATATGACCAACTTTCTTGCAAGCTAATTTAGGTCTAATGATCACCTGCCTGAGATATCAAGGTTCTTGAATCCAAATCTCAAGTATAGCGTTGAACACTGTACTTAAGCTTCTCGCTAGACTCGTGCACTCCGGAATGTTGTTGAAATGAACATCATGCGCAGACGCCACGAGTCAACAATGTCACATGATGAAAATGTTGAGCCCATGAAAAGAAATCTAAACATTGTATCTCCGAAGCCTAATTAGCTCCCCTAATATAGTGACTATATATACTATATATTTGATCATCGATGGAAAAAAAACGTGTCGTTCGTGTTGCAAAAATCAAACATGACCCAGGTATACTTCCAACCCATACCATCTTCTAGACCTTGGTTATTCACCCGACATTGTCGCGTCCACAAGTTGACCATCCGGTTCATATGGTCCGACGTCTGTATCAGATGTTACATTTGCAGGGGGTTCATGACACTAAATGTGGCAGATCTAGTTCGTGGTCGCCCCGAAAGACGTATGCGAGGTCAAAATCGCAGCCCATATTGGGAGCACAATGTGGGATCAATGCGATACGTACAAAATTTCTACGTACACCGAAGCTCTTTGGCCTGGTGTTGTTGAAGTCACCGAAGGGCCTCATAGATCGAAGAAATGGGTCGGTGAGTAATTATTCTAAACCCGACCACCAAGACGGAAATGTCTAATGCGCCCATCAGCGTCAGGCGGTTTCATAATAATCCATAAGAACATGGAAGTTACAGTACATGTTATCCAACCTGTTCCGTTGGAGTACTTCCCCAGCGAGGTGCGTGATACATGAATAATGGTGCACGACTCGAGAATGGTATTCAAACTACTGCAACAGATCATTTGTAGGACCCTTGACGAGGCTGGCCATGGGAGAATTCCCCGAGGCGCAAATAGAAAGCGGGATGGTGATATGGAACAAACTGCACATTGTGATGGAGCACTGCAGTATACCGCATTTTGTAGGAGCTTACTTTAGTGCAATGTCCTTGAATCGATGAATTCCGGGTTGTGCTTATCTATAATGGGGGAACATCTTGGAACGGTCAATTATTCCCCAAATGACTGCCTGAGCTAATACGTATACGATCTATCAGTCTGACGCGAGTAGGTTGGGAGTGATAATAGCAAGCTCTTACCCGGTCAAGTGGTAATATATGAACGAGTTTCATTCCTGGCGTAGCATCCATGAAAGTCAACGCGCAGTGCGATACCAGATTTGAAAGTGGTATAAGATGATGCTGTCGATCTTCTCTGTCGCATAAAAAACCCGCTACAAAACCATGCAGACGATAAGGATCCATTGTTGAGTCGATTGGCGTGAAGGCTTGTATAGAGAGATACACAGCGCCAGCTGTGTTTTGATAGTCGGACTGAAGGATGTTTTCAATAGTGCCCGCTAGGATACTGGGCCCTTCCGTCCCGGGATGTGTTGATGGGGATGACCTGAACACCACAGAGCTGTTTCGATACTTGGGAGAGTTTGCACGCCCGTACGGAACGCCTCGCCACAGAACTTCTTCGAAGGCTAACACGCTTCGTGTCACCTCCTGCGTTGGGGTCATTGAGCGGAGCTTGTGGTAACATTGATCATCCAGTCTCAAAGGTTCGGATTTTGACCCTAACTTGAGCTTTGGAACGTCAAATTCGTGTAGGCGATAGAACGCTCGTGGGTCTTCGCTGCTTATCTTGGATAAACTTTCAACAATCCTAGGTACATGGGCTCTTAGAGTCCCATCATCGGACAACAGCGCGGCGAGGTTGGCACTACGGGCAGATGCAAGCATCATGGAAGTCTCGGTCTGCCCTACAGACGATGTGAATCCGACATGCCAAAAGTAAACGGACGATCGGCTCACCTAGTTTCCTATTCGTATTGACACGATGGAGGAAATTAATGTATCGTTCATAGTAAGGAGAACTGTGAGCATGAACGGGACCGAAATCATTCAGCATTGCTCCTAAGTGAAGGGCGGCGTGATCAACGGGCTTGAGGGCGACGTCGGGGTATAATGCACGGGAATCTGTCATATATTTGACGATGTATCGACTGTACTCAGATGTGTGCTCTTGGGAAGTGGTCCTCATATTGGCGATAACGACAGCGCGAATGAGATCCAAGAAGTTCGAGAGTAAGTCGTGCCTGCGTTCATCCGCCCTGTGCCACAGCCGTATGAGCGTGATGGGGAGGTGGACAGTACATAGCGTCCGCGTCTGATCCGCCGATAAGTCTGTGACCGACGCCCAGTTCTTTGGAACACGGGTGGTCCAACTCGGCAGCAGCGTGCGTTCCATGTCCTCCCAAACATGCATCAGAACATCGATCCCAAGGACGGGGGCTCGCTTGTTGGTGCCAGGAAGATGCTGAATAAGGGTTTGAAGGGTATGATCATCAGAGCTCGCCTGCAGTATCATTATAAGTACATAAAAAATGAAGTATAGCTGATATGTATCACCTACTTTGTTTAAGATTGCGTTGGCGAAGGGCATTTTTACTTGTCGTCCATCTCTTGAAACGGCGTTGAGGTCGATATCGATAATGCGGCAAACCTGCTGGAGATGACCCACAGTTATTCTCGAGATCTTGCGTTGCAGGGTTTCCAGCCTTTCGGCCTCATCAAGGTGCTCTTCTTGTAGGAACGCTACAAGGATGCGGATAGCGGTCATGACAGGTTTCGGCTGGCGGAGAAGATCCATGTCGTTGACATTGGGAAGTGCTGGGGGTGCATTGTCACTGATTGATGCATTGTCACTGATTGATGCACTGTCCTCCTCATCTGATCCATAGTAAGAATCAGAACCAGAATCTCGGAGGTAAAGGGCCCTCGGCCTCGGTTGACTAGGCCCGGGTTCACCTCCTCCTGCCGCACGGCCACGCCTTTGCCTTCCGGCCCCTCCGCTTTCATTAGAATTGTTCGTTATGAATTGGCGGACGGACAGATTCGACTCATCAGATCTCTGAAGGAGTCAGAAGTTGGTATTCGCAGGTGAGCATTCGGTTATAATTCCTTACCCAGCGGTGAATACCTTGTGCTAGGACCCATCGTGTTCCAAGCACTTCGCCGTTCGCGCCTACAATACCCATCTCCATACAGAACACATACAGTACCTTCCTATGCAGCTCTAATAGCTTGAACAATAAGTTTGGTGGTTTACTTGCGACCAGCTTTTTGCAGTCTGTCAAGGTCTTTGTAAGGCGTTTGCTTAGCGCCATTTTGTCGCGCACACTGGGGACGATCGGGGTGGCATTCCCTCCTGGATTGGACGTATCAATTTGAAACATATAACGGAGGTGATTCTTGAGTAGATTGATGTCCAAGGCGTGCATGCTGTCGATGACGATAAATTTGACAGGATCCCAATAGGGTAGGTCAAAGAGAGGAGACCAGCGCTGCCCAAAAGCTTCAAAGAGCATCTTTTTGTGGCGCTCTGATGGTGCGTCTCGCCATGCTTTGGCTGCGTCTCGTAGATGCTGACCCGACTTTGATGGCCATTTTAGCGGATCCAAAACATCGATGTCGTCGATATCGATATCACAAACAGTGCATGTGTTATGAGCGCTGGGTGCGGGTTTACCAGCGACTTGACGAGCTCCAAGCATGTCACATACTAGCGGAATAAGTGCTGCGAAGTAGGTTCGCCCACTCGCGGAACCATGAGTGCGCGAGAAGAACACTCCAGACTCCCAAAATTGCAGGAAGTCATCAACAATCAACTGGATATATGGGTTTATCTCGTCGAGCGAGGGCTTCTTAGGGCCAGGGATGACACCTGCGAGGTAAATATTCTCAGGGAGGTATCTCAGGTGTGGGGGGAGATTGTAACAGACGAGCCAAATCCCAGTTGAGGACTGGGGTGTGTGACCAGGTCGCGAGGCGTTTGGTTCAAAGCTATCTGCAGACAAGCCGAAAACGAGGCGGCCGGGGCCACTGAACGGATTTCCGTCGTGACCTTTCAGTTGGGAGAAAATATTTGCTAACCATATATCCGATATCGGTTGATGTCCAGAGCGAAGCTCGGATGGGTAGGAATCCAACAGGTCGTCAATACCTTTGCGAGCCAAAATCCTTGCCAACCAATGTTTAAAGTCTTGGTGCTGGTATAGCACACACGGTACAATGCGCTGTTGACCTCCCACGATCGTCTCCTTCCATAATTCCGCAGCGCATGGGGAGGACTCGGGCGCACGCCTCCCTAGGCATCGAGGAGGGTTTGAAGGTTCGTTGGGATTGTACGGATAGATCGAATGGCAAGAAGTGCAGCATATGAATGTCCGCAGTACGGGGTCAATGTGCAAATGTGAGGTTGCCGTCCGCGGGTCCCCCGAAATAAGTTCTGCGATCTCGGTTGGGATTGCCGTATTGCCGCCCATCAGGTCACGAAGTCCAGATAGCTGCAGTCGCAGCGCCCGCCTCGATACAAAATAGAAGTGCTGCATTATCGCCGTTGTGACATAGGCAACTTGGGTAGCTATGGGCTCGCGTTTGACGAGAGAGTGGAAGTATATATCTACGGATGACATCAGTCACGAAAAGACTTAGAACGAGTTCGAGTGCAGGTACCTGTGTTGACATAAGATTTGTCCTCCATCTTTCGTTGATTTAACCAGTGGAGTTCTTTATCACGGTTCAAGCGGTCCCATTGAGAACACAGCTGGGGTAGTAGCTGCGCGTCGTGAAGGTGTGCGAGTTGGGCCGCCTTTGTAAGCAAATACGCAAGGCGTAGCTCAGCGGTGAGAAATGCTGCATTGGCGCGACTTTTCGTGTCAAGTGAATGAACTCCAGCATTGACGTTGCGGGGGTCCATCGGCTCCCTGTATTCACCGGAAGTCGAAGGATTATTGATGAATTTCAATGGATGGAGTGGAGAAGACGAGGGGAGGAGATCGAAGAGGGCCAGTTCTTGCTCAACCAATTGTTGCCATCCAACGTCAGGACCTTGCAATTGGTCACTGGTGGGCGCAGTCGTCGCGGCACCAGGCAGCTGCGAGGTTCTCGTGCCATGGCCAACGGAAAGTCTGTCATCTTTCCGGTGATTGTCCATTGTCCAGCGCGTTACAAGTTTTCCGTCACCGACGAAAGACTGAGATATGGAATCCCATCGCAGGCAATGGCTATGGCATCGACAAAGAACGTATGTTTTCCTAAAGGACAGGCAATCTTCTTATTATCGTCGAAATCCACACGTAGAAAATCCGGGCAGACCTTTCACGTCTCTCTAATTCCATAGGAGAATCACGGCAACGCCTATATAGAAGTACTCCGAAGCGTTGACACACTTTCGGAGGATGGTCTCGACAGGCGGGCGGCTTTAGACATAGCATTAATTTGGCAACGCGACGGTCGCGTTGATGCACCTCAGGTTTAAAGTTGATTGTCCGGCGAAGCCTTGAAACTCAGAAAGTACAGATTTGAGAGTTTAAACCCAGATTGTAGAGATTTAAAGCCCAGATAGTTAGAGTTCACTATTCTAACTACAAAACCATCCTACTTCGTATGTACGCTGCCGCCAGCCCTTCCATTTGAGATATAAGCTTCTTTGCCGCCGGCGTGTGACGTAAGGCACTCCTCCAAGAGGGACCGTTCATAAGGTCTGCAGCTTCGAAGTTGCCCGAACTGAGTTTTTCATGACGGCGTTGGTACCAAGCTTCGGCATCGTTCGTCCACTGAGCAAGGCCAAACTGTTGCTTAACCCATAGGTGATGGGGAGGCCACCAGGATTTTCGCGTCACCTGTTTCTCCCCTTTTGATGAAACTTGGCCTGTGGTGGTCCGTTAGTATGGATTATCTCTTCACCTCATACGGATGCGTACCAGTTTCCTGGCAGTATACACCGCATATCAAGTCTAACTCTGCCGAAGTCAGAGGGCTAAAGAAGGCGGGGTCGATATCCTCGCTAGATAGTAATGCTGAGAAGAAATCGGGGGGAATGAGGGCACGAGCCATGCGGCCAACTAGTCCTCCAGTCATGAGTGCAGAGCATCCCCGAGGAGACTTGAGGAGAGCATCGCGTCGAGTAACGTATGCACAATAGTCCCATTTATTAGGAATGTAATTAGCAGGACGATATCCTAGGGCGTTGTTACCCTCCGATGTAGACATCGGGACTGAGCCTGCGCCAGTGGACAAACGAAGGGAGAATGGAAATCCTATCCCAGCGAGATTCGTTGCAACGGTAGATACAGATGGCGAATCCCAATCGCGATGGCACCGCGCGACGTATAATACTGCGAGAGGGTTTGTGACGACGACTTGTAGCCTAGCCGAACTTCCAAAAACGTAACTGACGGTGTCGCCATTCGGTTCGAGGTGGAAGGGAATATCACCCATCCAATATGATGAGACGATGCTGTCAGCTTGGCGGATGTCCAAAAGGCCCTGCGGCATGTCCAACCAAGACGACGCCGTTGTTAGACAAAGGAAGAATTTGCAAAGATGAGATACAGTTTTTGCGTCGACATAGCCTCCAACATCCTTCCATGACACCCCCATGCACTTCTTGACGAGAGCCCAATCTACCTGTGACCCTGATGATTGGCCTTGGTCCTCTTCGGAGTCAGTGAAACCAAAGATTTCATATGCGACTTGCAAGGCGGAGAACTCAGGCATTTCTGAAGCCAAATCAGAGTCGAGAGGAGCTGATTCTTGGTCAAGAGAATAGAGATGCCGCATTTCGGGATTGGGCCCCCGTTGTGTCATCGACGACAACAATGGATCATCGTCGAGATGGATTGTGAATGCGCTCGGAATCGCAGAAGCATCGTCGCTACGACGTACATCGGTATTGTCAGCCGCGGGGTCGGCATGTGGAATATCGTCGTCATCGCTATCGTCGTAATCGCCAAGCTCAGATGCGCCTTCATCAGGGGCAAATTCGGAACATAGATCCCATTCATCGAAAGCTGAATTGTACCGCCTCTGGTTATGTGAGTAACGTAGCCAAAGAGACGGATCGCGAGTGCCGAAACGACGAATGCGAATACCGTCGACATCTTCCCAGTAGAAAACGAGAGCTCCCCTCCTTCCAGGGATTTGTTGGTGCGATGCAGCCTCCTCACGAGCGAGTCGAGCTTGCCTTTGAGTCTGTGTCTCTTTCAGGACATATCGCTCGAAATGCTTCTCCCTGCGAGCGAAGAACTCGGACATCAATTCGCCAGGCCTTTGAGAGGTACCTTGGTCGACAACAAAAGAAGGAACAGCACTAGAGCTTGCAATTGGAGAGGGTGGCGGTCCCCATTTGGCGCCACTTGATGGGTCGGAAGGTGCGGAGGGAGAGACCGGCCGACCCTTGAAAATGGCAGTAGAAGTTATAAGCGGCATGCGCTGCGCTACACCGGTAGCCCACGGGAAATCCTTGCGTATTGGGTTATAAACTTCTTTCGGGATGAGGTAGGCTCCCCAACCGCGTATGGCAGGGGGGGGATACGGAGTTTTGTTCTCAGGTCCCCAATAAAAGTACAGTGGCATATTGTACGGGAAAAGGGATGGAATGTCATCCAGGAAATTACATGTGTTGATATCGATGAAACCACCTTGTCGTAATGCATGGGTTGAACCGATAACCGAAGCCTCTAGATCGGCAATGAATTGAGGATGAAGTCTTGCTGCGGATGACACGAAGTCCCTCCAGCGAAAAGTAGGGAGCGCCCTTTCGTGACGTTCGGCCAGTATTACGCAGAATGTGGCCAGCGCGATGAGTGGGAGAAACGCGTCTCGAGACTGCATGCAGCAATCCCTAGCCTCCTCTGGCGTGGGGTGCTTAAAAGAGTAACCGTATTGACTTGGGAAGGAGTAGAATGCGAAGGAGCTACTGACTCCACGGACTTCGTTCAATAGGTACTTGATGAACCGTTGAAGAGCGTATTCCAAGGCCCGCCAAGTGTCCCTAGTTGTCTTGACAAGCACATAGCATCCGTCACGAGTTTTCCAAAATTTGAGAGACGACAATGATACATGAAGTGGTTGAAAAAGTGGGCCAGACCAAGAATGGTGTTTAGGGATCAACGCAAGGTAGGGAAACATGTTGGTTAACCAGTTAGGTTGCTTGAAGATGGAAAGGTCGTCTTCCATATGGTGGATCATAGTTGCGGGAGGGGTTGGTATGACTTCCGTGTGACTGTTAACGACGGTATAGTGACCGCCGTGCATGCGCGCAAATGAAAAGGATTTAGGTTGAATCTGTGGGTTTTGTGTCACTTCTGAGGCAAATTTTCGAAAGGTTGACTCCTACGTGAGTATCAACAGGCATAGCGTGACCTTTGTGTAAGAAAATCAAAACTTTCCGACGTTGAACGTCGTGAAAGGTCAATAATTGCGTCGATTGGCTTCAGCCCAGTTTCAAGCTGCTACTTGAAATTTTGGAAGTTCAACTTCATAGCTATCTCGCATCTCGACGCGTCACGGGCACGTGCCTTGATCGGAACTTCAACTTAGTATTTCTATTTCTAGTAGCTAATACTAATAGAGTCGTTTATAATTATATACTAACATTGACTACGCATACGTATACAGCGTACAACTTTGTAAAGGCATATATAGGATCTCGTCAATATAATAACCACTCATGTTTTTTGCTTCTGCTTGATAGCTATGGTACTTCCTTTCACCCAGTTTGGCCGATCACCCCTGCTCCAGGTTAGATATGCGTCCTTTTCAGCTGGGTGTGCCACAAGCATGTCATTGCGCAAATTCCATTGCTGAGTGATATCTTCCCAGCTGCCGTGTTTGTCCCGAAGCCACATCCGCTCGGCTGTCATGTTTTTATCATCGCTATGAAGCAGGAACATATCACCTGCTAGCAGGTCCCAAGAGGTTGGGACCAAGGGCGACTCAAGTGGACCTTCGCCTAAACGCACACAATCGATCCATCGAGGTTTTCTGTCACTTGTGGTCTTAGATTCGGCATTGTATAACTTGAGCTGGCCCAGTAGTTTATCGGTCCCTCGTTCAGTATAAAATAGCTTCATGTTCTTGTCGATAAAATAGCGAGATGCCCTAGCTGGGTGTGCCGTGGCATTGAGAGGGGCTGAAGGGTTGACGACAGCCTCTATCTGGGGAATCCTACCCACGAAAACGAGGGTTACATAGACCAACTACCAATTTGCAAGCTATACTTACCGGTGATGATCTGTTTCAACAAGTGACGATCGTCCTTGCGGATCATAATTGTACGCAGGGCTCACGCTTCTGCGCGGCGTTTGTGTAGTGAATACTTGAGGCCGATATATTGGTTGCTCAAGGGGATCGTGGCCGCTAATTGAGTCAATCGCGATCTGGGCTGGAATGATGTCTGCGCGCTGAGCTCGAGGAAAAGGATCCTGAAACTTGATGTTTGGCGGCTGATATAAAGAGAGAGGACCCCGAATGTAATGGGCAAGTTGGTGGCGATACATCTAGAGTTGTGCTGGAGGTACGTACGTGATAGGTGGTAGACTGCGCAGCCTGATCATAAAATGCACGTGGTTGAGCACGGGCGAAGGATACGCGGGATGCAGTTTGTGAGCGAGAGTCGCGTATGTTTGACAGTGTATGATGACCCGAACTAGATCCGTTCTCGACTTCGAGTTTCACAACAGAGGGTGATCTGGGAATAGAACGATTGCCGTTCATGAACGATATCAACCAAGATGTACACAATCCAGCCACTCACCTGGTCATCTCGCGATCGGTATTAGATAGATTAGCCTCTAGCGCGCGGACAAGAGACTTCACTTGATCCTCAACGGCTCCATTTTCTGGCACGACGAGGTGATCTGCAGCCAGAACGGATGCCTTGAGTAATAATGCGTGTTTATCCCTGATTTCCGATAGTGGGGCCGCGCAGAGTTCAATGGTGAAATCGGTAATCTTTGGTGGACATCGTTGCCGGAGGAAGTTAAAGATGTCTTGCTTCCTAGTGTGCGCTGGCTTCTGCAGATCGAACGATGATGGGGTCGGGGTTGTTGGCGAGCGTTTGATTGTGGGAAGGGGTGCTGCGGGGCGTATTTGGACGGGAGGCCTCCTGGTGATGATAGGTCAAATATATAATAGGACTGGCCAAGAAGGGACAATATCGAACGCACAGAGGAGTTGCGGGGTAGCTACCAGGCATTTCAGAATCCCCCTCTTCCAGTACGTCGCTGATGAATATATCCTTAAAATCGTCGCAGAGAAGCTGGGATGCAATTCATTAAAAGATGAAGACTTCCAATGAGATCGGGTGCGTACGTCATACTTTACTTCGTATGGCCGCTGGTCATCCAGCGGATGCGGGCTACTTGTGATTTTCATCGCGGAAGGACCACAGAGGTGTTTGCAAGAGGTAAAGATGGGCGCTTGAGTCCATCATGACCAATATATTACAGGCCTAGGGTCATGTACTTATATTACTACCGTCAACGCTAGCCATCATGATCAGAGACCTCTGAGTCTACTTCTTCGGCCGTGGCCTGCCTCCCTTTAGGCTCGCTGGCTACAAGGCTGGTTCTTCGTCGCTTTTTGGGGGCCGAGGAGTTTGAGATAGCCTTACGCTTTGACGTCAAACTTCCGCCTATATAACGAAAACCAAGTCATCAGATCTAGATGTCGGCAAGTCGGGAGAAAAACAACATATATACCTGAAGGAAGCTGGTTGCAGATTCGGTTATTGGAAGCCAATCGCATGCTGGACCGAGTCCGTCGCGGACTTATTATCGTCGAAGCTTTGGGGAGTTGCCCGGAGTTTTGGTCGTTAGAAATTGAGAGCTTGGACCGAGTTCTTCGCCGACTCGTCGAAGGGATCGCCGATGGCTTGACGTTCCGTCTGACCGGAGAGCTTTCGGGGCTGCTTGATAAGGGCGACATGGGCGACAAAGGTCCTATGAGGGATCTATCGTGCAGTGGCGGAGTCGACGGCGTGAAACTAGATCTCTGGAAAGCCAGTGTTTGCGGTGGTGATGACGAGGGGGTACGAGTCCCATTCCGAGCTCCATCTAAGTCATGAGGAGGCTCATGAGCCTCAACAATGGGCAACTAGATGATAAGGGAGTAAGAGCATCCTTTGACGTACATATGTATGCAGGCTCACCTCCGACGATGTTGATGGGGACCGGGGTGCTGCGCCATCGCATCCATTTTCTCGTTCGCCAGAGGCAACGGGAATTTTCTGAGTAAGAGGCCCCTCGTCGTGAGAGGTGTCAACGCTCGGTGATGACTGGGATGATGAGATATCCACGTCACGGTGCGTCTCGGGTGCACTTTCAATGTGGACTACTTCAGCCTGAACTCCCTTAGATAACTGGACCTGGCGCGTATCGCTGGATCCACCTGCTTGTTCCTGAGCTTCAATGGAGACTACGGGGGTTTCATCGGTTTGAACCCCTTGATGTAAAATGGCTGGGGGAGGGTGGAGTGCCACGTTGCTGGATCCGCCTACTTGTACCTCAACTTCCTTTAAATTTGTGTCTGTTTCGGGATGAAGTCCGTCGCGCAGGACAGGCAACTGGACTTGTACATCGTTGAATCCACTTGCTTGTACATCAGGTTCGCTTTCAGGTTCTATTGAGATCACAGGAGGGTCTTCGGTTTGAATCCCTTGATGAAAAACGGTCGGGGTTGGATGGAGCACGTCGGTGAATCCACCAGCTTGAGCCCCAGCTTCGTTTGTGACTATAAGGATCCCTTTGGTCTGAACGGCTACTGACTCGAAGGACACATTCGTGGAGGATGACAAATCGCCACATGCCTGGATGACAATGTATGAGGTCAACAATCATCTACACCCTTCGTATGGACTATCATGTACCTTTTCCGCTATTTTGTGATGTATTTTCTTGAGGTATTGGAGACACTGCTCCGACTCCGTCATTGGGTTCGCGCCGATTGCAGCCATGGAGGGCACCAACGTAGTGTCACATTCTGCTGGGCCAGGGGACGCTAGAACGGCAAGACAACTGTGTATCATGGTGATTGTATCAATGTGGTGAGAAAGCTATAGCCAAGAGTCAAAATCCTATTGTCACGATTTCCGGGATATGTTGGGACTGACCTCGTTTCGTAAACGTTGATTGTCAGAAGCGAACTTGATGACGACGATTCAATCAACATCATGCTTGCACGGTTAGTATTTAATTGCTTACTTGGGTATGCAGACGCGCGTTCTCGACCTCGTAGGCCGCGCATTTAGTGATCAACTCGCTCGACTAAATGCGTGAAATGAGTGAAATGATCAGCATGATTACGCGTGCTTACTTGGGTATGCAGGCGCGCGTTCTCGACCTCGTAGGCCGCGCATTTAGTGATCAACTCGCTCGACTAAATGCGTGAAATGAGTGAAATGATCAGCATGATTACGCGTGCTTACTTGGGTATGCAGGCGCGCGTTCTCGACCTCGTAGGCCGCGCATTTAGTGATCAACTCGCTCGACTAAATGCGTGAAATGAGTGAAATGATCAGCATGATTACGCGTGCTTACTTGGGTATGCAGGCGCGCGTTCTCGACCTCGTAGACCGTGCATTTACTGATCAACTCGTTCGCCTAGACCACGCACAATTCTCGTGATCAGCGAGCAATCACGTGAGGGCACGTGGCGACTGACCTTTTCCCCCACCCAAGACCGTTCCTCCTGGAGGCGTGCTCCCTCAGAACGTAGGTCGCCGATCTACAATATAGTCAAGCTGGGAGGAAAAGTGATATTTTGGGAGTTCGCTTGCCTGATTAACTGCAATACTTGCAATCTCGGAGTTCTAATACAACGCATCTTTAAATCTAGTGAACTGTGTCATATAATGGGGTACAAACCTGAGCCCATAGGGCCTTATTTTCCGTAGTAAGCAGCTCGACACGCTGGACTGCCTGATGGTATTGAGAACAAACACATGTATATATCACTATCAGAATGAGAATGAGAATGAGAAACTCACTTCAGCGTGGGTGACTGCGTTCCGCAATTCAAGCTTGGATCCGTCACTTTTAGTCGTGTGTCACTAGTAACTAGCTTTAGCTCGATAACTGACCTTCGTAACTTCTGCTTCATAATCGCGCCGAAGATATTCAAGCTGACAGGATTTGCATTATATGTAGATCACGGACAGGGGGGTACATACTTCGCGAGTCATTTGGTCGTTTTGCTGGGCGGCTTGCTTCTGGGCCTGGTTGAGTTGCGTAACCTACCGCACTTTGTGAGGGCCATTCAATTCCAAGACGAACAACAGCCTACCTGTTGTTCAAGCTCCTGCTTGTCGAGCACAGAATTGTTCTCTTGGACTTTCAACTGTCAGACGAATGTGAGTGACACGGAGTCGACCTTAAGCTTTGGATGCGAGGGGTGTATTGACCTGGGTCTCTAAACGCTGCCTCAAATCAGACACCTAACGAGGGCACACGCATTTAGACAACTTAGGAAAGTATGATACACTCTCCAGTCGCGCACCTCATCCACTCTATCCTTGTCAAGGGCAATAGCCATCCTTCGGTTGTGGAGACCAGAAGTCTATGAATGTGCATGAATTAGTGGGACATAAAAGGGCAACGCTGAGGACGCTATGAAATTTACCTCTTTTTTAAGAGCCGCAATGTCTATTTCCATGGCCTGCTGCCGTGTAATGATGGATAGGACCTACATATTCATAGAATAGGTGAAAACGAAGGACATAATATATAGATGATCCCATACATTTGACTTTGCGCAGCTCTCCGAGCTTTCAGCCTGGTCCGCAGCGGTGTCAACCACATCACCACAGATTGAAATGTCAAACAGTGCTTACCAAATTGGCAATTATGCGTTTTGTCCGGTGCAGTTCTTCCTGCAGGGCTTGAGAGACAAGAGAGTGGGTAGAGCGCTCCAAAGATCCAGCCTGGTCCACAGATGTGAATAACGTCAGACGAGTCTAAGAAAGTCTTTACTAGATCGGCCATCGTGCGTTTTATCCCCCGTAAATCTCCCCGTAGCGCCTGAGAAACAAAGAGATGAGCTTCGGAGAAAAGTCTATCAATGATGACTAAAAACCTTGCTTGAAGCTTCGACGCTTTCTACGACACGCAGTACGTCTGGGAAATAGCCCTGTTGGGCTGGTAGCGCAGGGGACGGCGAGATGTGCATGTGAGAAAAGACACGCGTCATTTCGTCCAATACACGCGTGAGTGTATCTATGGGTATTTGGATTAGGTTGGGGTCAGGGGAAACAAGGTCTGCCTCGAGAAGTTTCTCCGCTTTGCCATCGTTTATAGGTAGCTCCCTATGCTCCCTATGTGTCATCTTTTTAGCTACTGATCCAGATCATCAGAACCTTCACCTACTCCAGTGCCTTTGTATCTTCGGGATTGCGTTTGGGCGAGCCGGGGAGCGAAGGGATGTTGCTTTTGCCATGGGGGATTATCCCCACTTGCGAGATCGGAAAGACGTCGATAGCAGGAGTGAATTCGGATGCGACTACGGGAGGTGACTGCTCATCGGATTCCAAACCGTTGGGAAGAGGTGGTAGCTCGGCGGGAGAGGGAGGAGGCTTATCATCAGATCCACCGTCGGCAGCAGGAGTGAATTCAGATGCGACTATGGGAGGTGACTGCTCATCGGATTCCAAACCGTTGGGAAGAGGTGGTAGCTCGGCGGGAGAGGGATGAGGATTATCATCAGATCCAGAGCTATCAGCTGAGCGAGGGGGCGGTTGAGTAGGCTCAAAGCCATCGGGTAGAGGCAGTGGCTCGGCAGGAGGAGTGAGTCCAGAATTAACTAGGGGAGGTGACCACTCATCGGTGTTGAGACTATCAGATGGGAGAGGCGAGTGCTCGTTTGATTCAGAACCATCGGCAGACAGAGGCTGGTTCTCAGATTTAGAGCTATCTTGAAGATCTGGCTGTTCGAGAGGTTCTGCAATTGATTTCGCATGCACGGCTGGAATGTCTTCAGCGTAGAATCCGAAGCTAGAGAGTAATTCCTGATTGACCCCTCCATCAATATTGCCTTGAGGAGACGCACAATTGGGTTAACTTACGTCTCGACCTGGTAAAATCATGGCGGACGATACCGCAAGTCCAGCATAGGCTATAAGTTCCATGTTGGTTTGGGGAGAATAGCACCTGTATTAGCGGCGATTTATACTCATGATCCATGAGGTGCTTCGCGTGGCCAAAGGCTCTTTGATCACCTTTGTGTGTATAGGGAATGAAAGGCGACGCGGGTACGGTCACGTGTTGTCCACGCGTACGCGGGCGCCTGTGCGCGTGAGTCTGGCGGCCTGCTGCTCGCGATCGCGCTTCCTTCCACGTATGTCGAGACTATGGTCAATTCGCGCCAATTTGTATTACGATGCATGATTTCGTATACGTATGGTCCTAGAATCAGCAACAAGGGCAAATCTCCGAAGCGTTGGACACCTCGGAGATTTGCCTACTGAATGTCAATATTGTACAATGTTGTGAGGCGCGTTACAGCTATACAGAAACACAGTGACATCAAATCTGACTGGTTGTACATTTCAGTAGATGCAGTACAAAGTAATCTTGGGGGGAGAAAACTGTGGAATCATACATAGGCAGTGGGAGTGGGGGTTGGATACAAGCCAAAAGTTCGATGCGGGGATGTAATTGTGTACAAATGAGCCAATGAGTAGTGGGATTTGCAATAGACGTGTACTTGCTTCATGCTAGGAGTGACGCTATTCGAGAAAACGGAGGAAACCTTGCCAGATTCATTGCAATTGCCAAGGCCATGTTCCTGTTGAGACGTGAGAATGAGGCTGAAACCAGCATACAGGAAACTTACTTTCAACAGTGAGAAATTGGTGATATGCGTTTGGCAGCTGGCTCTCTGGCTGCGAAGTTTCTAGCCATGCTACACCTAGCCTGCCACACTGCATACCACACTGAAAGTGTTCGGCCTAGAAAAGAAACCTATAAGGGTTGGCTAATCATGAGACCAATCATGAACATACCGGAATCGACGAGCCAACGTAGCCCTCCCATTCGTAGCTCCAGACACGATCCCTGAACGCTGTGCGCCCACGCACGACAAGGCACCCATTGTCAAGAAGAAGGGAGATATCATTAGCGCCGACGCCAGGCATGTCAATTTCTAGCATCGACGTTGAAGTATCTTGGATGTCGTATTTCCACACACTATAATTGGCGCATATATTATACCCATATTTGGAATGAAACGGAGAACTCACCACGGAGTTTTCGTCGTGAACGTTAACGCTTTCTCGTCGTCGTCTGAAGCGAGCTGGTCTATCATTTCGTCATCAAGGGCAATGTTTGCTCCCTTCGGAGTACTAGAGGCCGATGACAGCGTCATACTCGACCTCGGACCCTCATCATACAGGATAGAGTGGCCTGCCGGTTCCCGGGATTCTTGGTTTGCCCGATGTGGCAGCAATCGCGATTCCGGTGACTGGGAGGGCTCCGAGCTACAATGTTCGCCATCGCCATCTGCGTTGACATTGGCTTGACTTCTGTCATCGGGTTTACGAGGGAGATTAGGGAGCATTTCTGGAATACAGGGGCCACCATAGATCGGTGTCGAAGGTGCTAAGGCCTCGTGGCTCCGTGAAGATGAAGTTCGTTCGTCTTGCATTTGATGGCGAGAGGTGGGTGCCAATGGTGAACGAAGCCCCCGGGCCTCCTTCTTGCGGACCTCAGCTTTGGCTTGAGCTTGAGCTCCCGAGCCACGCGTACGAGAGCGGGTGGCAGGCTCTGTAACCCGAGAACAGCCGCGTTTCTCCTTCTCTAGGGCCGAAGGTGAAGCTTTAGTACGAGCCCCCTTGCGCCGAGTACTAGTCTGAGCTCGTTTCACGATCCTAGGCTCTGTTGCCTTATAGGTACCACGTTTGAGGAGGGCATTTCTGAAGTAGGTGGGAAACCTCTGCGCCGCAATTGCAAGTAGTGTCAGCGAGGCGACTTCTATAAGGAGATGAACGCTCATTGACATTAGCTTGACGTACATGTAGATATTTTTGTTTGAGAGGCCACCTATCGCTCCACTCCTCATGTAGTATCGCATACCAGAGTTTGCGCTCGATCTTTTGGCCCATTGACTGCTCAAAACCGTCGACCTTGGTTTCTAGCCATTCCTCTTGTTTATCGTCAAACAGTTTCATATATTGTTTGATTTGAGGAGGCACACGAGTAGAAGGAAATGGCTGATGAATTGAGGACCTAATGATGGGCTCGAAATGCACGAACTTGCAATAATCGCAATTGCGAAGGCGCAAACTTCGAAGTCCGACTAATTTTCTTGCCAAATATAGAAGCTATATATTAGGCGCCTGGCGCACCGTCTCGACGTCAACCATATATAAGTGTCGTAGTACAGCGCCGTCCGCATGGAGACTCTCCGAAGGACGTTAAACAGAGGCCAAGAAAAAAAGACGCTTTGCCCCAATAGCTAATATACGTAAATTGATCCAAGTTTGAAAGTAAATATTTTATTCGTCTTACAGACAAGTGGAAAATTAAATACATTGATATGTGTATCGAAGGACCGGCAAATGAACTCATGATCAGGATTGGAGCAAAAGACGAGAAAAACAATGGCTAAAAGGCAAAGTTTGTCTCTTCATCTTCGTTCTGAACTTCGGGCCTGAAGTCAAAAAGCCTTTTAGGTACATGATTAATTAGAAATCAACTTTCAATGATATGCGTACTCACTTCAAGATACAATTATCCACCAAGGGGATATCGGTTTCAACAGCGTTTTCCACGAGTGCCTTGCCGCCCCAGGGGGTGGTAGGATCGTCCGCCAAAGGACCCCTCGTCTTGACGACCAAAACCGATCCCGTCCAAGCGCGAAATCCATTAGCTTCGATGCTCATACGATCGACCATAAGGGAGTTGACTCCATAGGCGACGTCCCCCGGCTCAAAGAGAAAAGTGAAAGACGTGTTTTTCTTCGGGCGTGGTACGTGCTCCTCGTAGTCATTGGGATGCATGGAGGGACGAGCTTGTTCGTCCAAAGGGTCGATAGGCACGAGAGCGCCTATATCTGTCAGTGACGGGAAAGGGCGGAAGACGAAGTTGAAGCGGTTTCGGTGAATATTTGGATCGTTAGCGGGGCCGCTGAGATAGGGTGCTACGTCAATCTCATTGAGGCGCATGCCAAGGGCGTCGCTTCGGCGATATCGACTTGGTCGAAGGGGAACGAGCTGGATTTCCTTGGTACAGATTCTGTAGAGAATTGCGTGCGGATGATCCTTTGCATAGCGAATTCAGTAAGATAGAGCTAAGGCAATGAATGAGACGGAATTATCTCACCTTCTGAGCATAATGCTTCTTCCAGACGTCACGAATACCTCGGTAAACATGCATATTTGCTCTTGCTGGGCGCATTATGACAAGCCAAAGGACGAACGCCATCGTGACAGCCACGGAGGCCCTAATGGCGTAAAAGGAGAGGCGTAGGATGTGCAGGATGTGCACCAGGATAGGTAGCAAGTCTGCCATGATGCTAGCATAGGATGTGGAGCTGGGGTGTGTGGTATACGATATTGCTGCCACCAGGCCTATAGATAGGATGCGCGCCAGGATAGTTAGCAAGTCTGTCACGACGCTAGCTATAGACATGTAGATCTCTAGAGTTGGGGTGTGTGATATACGATATCGCTGCCACCAGGCCTAGGACTATATATATAGCAAAGACTGTGTACGTGACTATAAATGCAGGCTGCACCAACATGCATGGTCATGGCCATATGCATTGCGATGGCATGGCCATGGCCTGCTGCTAGAGGTGATTAGCTGCATGCGCAGCTGCAGGCCTGGCGATGTACAATTTTTTCTTCCTTCGCGGTGTTAATCGGAAACATACACGAAGTCGAGAAATTACAATGCGTCCGGGCCCGTGGCCACGTCGGCTCCGCGACAGATCTATCTACTCGATCCGTGACGATATCGATCGATCTAAACGTGCCAGATGCATGCAATGCATGCATGGGTGTCGTACGTACAGGGGACCCGCTGGGTATATGTCTGGGTGAATTTCAGCATGGCAGAAAGCACCGCGCGCGGGGGATAACTTACGATACATTAAGGAAGACAAGCATGGAAGGGAGATACACGGTCGGACTAGGAATAGATATACGAGCTTAAGAGTGCATATACTTGATTAACGACGCATATGTAGTGAAGGAGCTGGATTCATGATTCGCATTTATTCCTATAGCCGTAGCGTTATCGAAGCGAGATAGCCTAATGGGAAGCGACTTACGAGAATCTGCTTCGGAGAGGGCGTGTTTGAATCAATGGATGTAGCCACCGAGGCCATAAACCTGTAGATTCATTAGTGTTGGGGAAAGGGATAGGGAAACGCAGTACATTCTGATGGCTTTGTTTACAATGACACCGGAAATCACAGGTGAAGCAAGGTATGGCACGATCTCGCCGAGACGAAACACAGCGAGCTCCCCTTTCCATGGAAGGTGTGGCGCAATTCGTAGCAATGCTTGGTTTACATCGCATGTCGTTTTGCTGTAGCCATAAATCCTGAAGCGATGACGATGGGAGCTTGCGAGGGAGACCGTGGCATCATGTACACGGTAGGCAGCACCTCCGTGGCCTTGGAACACCTTCTTTACGTCGATTTCCGGAAGTTTGTTGATGTCGTTACCAGCACAGAGGGGGAAGTTACGCACGCGGCGTCTGTGGTCGTGCTGGGCAAACAAAAAGCCTTGCACTCCTCTCGCGTTCTAGAGTTAATCAGACGTTAGAAAAAGGATACCCGCATATTATGTGGAAGGAGGACTCGCCCTAACCCGCTGAGACTTGCGAGCGCGTGCGGCGGCGGAAGCCGCTCGAGAATTGGCCGATCTAGGTGGCCCAAAGGGTAGGAGTTGAACGCTCGGGGACCTGTTGACGCTGGAGCGCTGCACGTCGAGTCTCATGTTGGCGAGGGGTAAGTTTATGATTGCTATTGGGATGAGACATAAACCTACTATATATATGTACGAGCTCGAGATGCGTATAGCGCGTATACATACGCATGCAATGTGCATGTATTTGATGCATATGGATGGATGCAATTTCAACTCAGCTTGCTGCGTACATGTACTTAGAGACGATCGAGCGGTCGCGAGGAAATGTCTACGTACACGACGTGTATCCACGAAAGTCGTTCGAACTCGGCGATCGAGCGGTGAATATCGATCAGCTTCGCAGCTCTCGCATGGTCAAGGGGAGAGCAGCGGGTAGCTTACATATATCAGGCCTCTTAGGCGTTGAACGCGCAAAGAGGCCTATATATTCATATGTATATAGAACTCTAGATACATGAGTTGCAGCAAGTTGCGCCGGTTGCAGTTGCAGACGGAAGTTTGCGGTCCGACGTTCACGTGATCCGTCAACGTCGTACGCGCTGCAGCTGCGCATGCAATCTATCGGCGACGCTACAGCAAGATACCGTACGTGTAAGTTCGAAGATACATACGCACAACTGTCGCTGACTCTGCTCCTACAGGTACTTTTCATCTCGCGGGTCCGAAGTAAAGTGTTCAACGCTATACTCCGCCCGTCCCGAGAATTTGGCTGCCACTGCAGACCGTTTCACTGTAGTTCGACGCAAGCTGCAGAACGATATAACACGTATAGATTCGACGACGCGTCTTTATCATGGAGCTACAACCAGACTCGAATCCAGACCTATCTGATTTGACCGAATCGGAAGAGGAAACCAACCTCAGCGTTTTCATTCAAAACACGGACTGCGTCGCGTTCAAAAAGAAGCTAGGGAGAAATTACACGAAACTCACGTTATGTTACATCTGTCACTCGCTTGATAGTGATAGGACAACATGCTGTTTTCGCAGTAAGACATTTATATAATGTGAATCTCTCGGTTCACGAAAACACGATTCCTGTAGATCTCCGTCGGGTTCACGAGCGCCCCCAGTCCAAATTCGATTTTGACCTTCGGGGAGGCCGATTCACTCGCTTTAAATGCGAGGGTACCCTACGAGCGGAATATCCTGATTTTGTATATGAAAGAGATATATTTGAGACGGGTGTCACTGTCGACATTGTACTGTTCCTGCAGGTGTGTACATATGCGTTCCAATGGCCACGAGCTGAATGCCGAATTCCCCCTCACGGTTTTTAAGTCATATGTAGCTCCTGCTTTACTACCCATTGTTCGCAAGCAAGTTGAAATCGTCGATGCTCACGAAAAAAATCTTATTCCGACGACAAGGTCACCGTACTGGAAGGACGAATGTGGTAAAAACGATACGCTCATTTGGGTATCTACACTGCTTACGGTACATGATAGATGCTTGCAGCTGGACGTTAGATTTGGTATCTTGGATCTGCGAGTTATGCGGGCGACACTACTGCTTATCGTGTCAACCTTCACATCAGAAGTGCTGCGACACGGAGAACTTACCTGTATCAGCAATCAGCCCCGTTGATATACACAGACTGGCTGCTGATCTTCAAACGGTCGCTGCGCATGGAATGCCTGTCCCTAGCCACGGTCTCAGCCCCTCGACTCCAGCTAGGAACCTGGAGGCCGTGGTTCTAGCCGCAAATGATTACCGACACATCCCGATCATTGAAGGGGAATGCGGACTCTCCGATTTCGACTATCTCTGGATTCGGGGCCTGCCTTTCGTGTGTAGGGACGGTGTTCGACCGGACGGAAAATGGTCTTCGGATTACTTAGCTGCATGTTTCGGCCCAGACAGCTGTACTCTGGTCGATTGTGAAGAGCCTTATGGGACACGCCAAGACACTGTCGACTCGTTCCTGCGATCGATGTCTACATCTGGGCCGAACGTGTGGAAGTTGAAGGTAACGCCTGTACTTGGATTCCACGGCAGTTATCCAACTCTGAGTCTCGACATCTTTAGGATTATCCCACCGACACGTCGTTCAAACTCAAAGCGCCCATACCCGCCCGGGCCTTTCAAAAGGCCCTTCCTCTACGCGAATACACCGGTGAATATGGTCGTTTGAATATCACGAATTTTTTCCCGGCAAACTATACTTGCGTGCCCGACCTTGGTGTGTGAGTTTATACTTTTATATAGTTTCCCTTGTTGAGCTGTTATTGCAGGCCCTAAGCTATACGCGGCAATGACTAGCCGCCAGAATGGAAGCACCCGTCTACATATCGACATCTCTGACGCAGTTAATGTTATGGTTGATGACGGCAAGGCGCTCTGGCATATCTTTTCCAGCGAACATATGGAAGTACTCAAGGAGTTCATTATTTCTGAACTGCGGGATGAAAATCAACAGAGCTTTTCCCGCATCGATTCTATCGGCTCCTATCACGTATATCTTACCGACGAACATCTCGAAACACTGAAAGCTCATTATAATGTGCGACCATTCACATTTGAGCAGCAGCATCGTGATGTTGTATTCATCCCAGCTGGCTGTGCTCATCAGGTTCGTGCAGCTAGCCATATGTTTCTTTCTCGCCTCATTATACTGATTTCCCCAAGGTCTCTAATATTACACCATGTGCCAAAATTGCCATGGACTTCTTGGCTCCTCAGAGTCTTCAACGATGCATCAAAGTTGATCAAAGCCTTCGCACCTGCCGCCATACAAACAAGGATACACTCGAGTTATCACTACTTCTCTTCCACTGCTGGATGGCACTATCAGTCTTCAAGATGCAGCTGAACCAAGCTGGGGAAACTGATATAACAGACAGTGCTCTTTCAAATCCAGCAAATAGGTATGTCTTCAACTACATTGCTATTGCCAGAATATTGATGTGGTGTTAGTGCACCCAACCCACACTCTGACTTCAGAAGTGCAGTCCTTCATGTTCTCAGTGAAGTGCAGCCCCCTGTGGTCACATCTGCTCCTTATGTTGGGACTTTGCCCATGTCTGCCAATTTATACCCACAACCACATATCATTTCATATCCTTACACTGTTCATCCCCATACATATGCACCTTCACCATCAGGGTTTCAACCCACTCCTGCTATTGCTGCAGGCTCCTTTTCTTCTGTCTTTTCTGTAACATCCCATGCTGGCAGTGCTGTGCGTACTGTTCGAAAAACTCGAACATGTAAGAATTGCTCTCGCCCATATCCAGATTGTCGGGGATCACAGCGTCGGAAGGATTGTGAATTTTATGAAGCTACAAACTAGATTACAATAAACTTACCTCTGTGTTCTGCCTTTGGGTGTCTTCTGTAGGAACTAAATTATGTTGATGTTGGAGTTGGGTGTTGCATGTTTCAAGTGCTCACCGAATCTGAGCACATGGTTATCTAATCACATTATAGTTAGAACTCATATAAGTACATATGATTGTTCTCACATAGATAAATAGGTAGCATAAATACGATGACCCCTCACATGTTCGCAGGGGTCTACTGCTATCTCATGCCCAAGTAACCACAAAGAACTAGTTATTTCTATAGTTGAGACTGTGGTAATAGAAACTGTTCATGTGATTGCTTCTCTGCAATTTTATCCAACTTGTCTGGAATTGTCTGTGTATACACATTTTGGGGCAATTTCTTAACTACACATGGCAAGACCATTGAATTGCTGAAGTTGTTAGATTTGGGCAATCTTGGCGGTACAGGGGGGTTAAGGGGGCACGTGACTACGTAGATAGTTTCTGCCGTGCCATGTATCTTTTTCCTCATGCGTTTGCTGGAGTCCCAGTCAAACGCAATACACCTACTTGATTACTCGGACATCGCGCGACCTCAGCAGCTTATTTCAACACAAACACATCGCGGGTGGCTCCCGCTCACCACAGCCGGAAGACGAGATCTCGGAGCAGCGCACCGGCGCCCATTTCGACGATTGCGAGCGATCACGCCCATCGTAGACAGCGGAAAGCTGGCGGACCATTTGAAGATGTCTGGACAATGTCCTCGCAGTTTTGAGGCACCCGGATCGCAGCCGATGTTGTGCAGATGCGCAAGGATTGGTGGAAGGGACTAGTGGGATAGTAGGAGAAGCAGGGGAAGTGGTCAGATGGCACGCAGCACGGCTAGATGATGAAGTAAGGACAGCAGCAGCGACGACGACGAAGTTTCGGGTTGCAGCACCCCGTTGATAACTGCAGAAGGACGGTGTGGTGCGTATAACTACCACAGACGAATTGAAGGCGGCCGGGGCTCCGAGATGCCCGCAGATCGACTCGAAGGCGGCCGCAGCTCCGAGATGCTTGCAGAAGACGACGACGACGGCGACGACGATGACTCCCATTCCCTATACCCGACATCCCTGCTCTACCTCATTGGTATCGAGCCGTTATCGCTGTGCATCACATCGTGATTGCAATGGCCCAGGACGCAGCTGGGAGCATCACTGTCGCATGAAGAAGAAGGTCAGCCACTACATACGAGAGGGACTGCTGAAGAAGATGAAGATTTCGATGTTTGTTGAGGCGGAGAAGAGGTGTCTGTGAACATGATGAAGGACACCAACACCGATGGCTGCAAGTTTCGCCAGCAAAGTTCCTCACTTGGGGTTCCTCAATTTGAGGGGAAGTCTTACTCAGTTTTGCATGCGCTGTACCACACGTAGATTGAGGGGAAGTGTTAGATTTGGGCAATCTTGGCGGTACAGGGGGGTTAAGGGGGCACGTGACTACGTAGATAGTTTCTGCCGCGCCATGTATCTTTTTCCTCATGCGTTTGCTGGAGTCCCAGTCAAACGCAATACACCTACTTGATTACTCGGACATCGTGCGACCTCAGCAGCTTATTTCAACAGAAGTGTATATCCTCAGGCACCACATGGCTTTGTGCAGGAAGTGAGTGCAGTGAATCTTTACATATGGCTGCTTGCAACCCCAGTGCCAGTGGTACCTCCCAAGTCCAAGATAATGTGAGGCCACCCAAACCCAAGAGGGCAGCAAAACAACAGGGGTAGCCCCCTGAAGGAAAACCAACTCAATGGGCCAAGCTCAAGCAAAAAGCTAGAATCTGATCTGGCCATAGGCCTAGGTACCACAGGGGTACAGGGTATTAGAGGCATGTGGCCAATTGCAATCCCTAAGAGTTTCATGTGTGAATCTAAAGCCTTGATTGGGTACATGTGCTATCAGATTAAAGATTATCTGCCATTGTAGTTAATCATGTGCTCCTGTTATCTTCTTATCTGGAGTCTCATGGGTATTAATAGGCAGTACTAAGTGGATTAAAACCAGTTTCACCCTCTCCCTCCCCCCCTCTCTTTGTCAATGGGCTGAATGAAGAATTGCATATGGGAGAATACTTGAGCAAAGCACCTTGAATTTGGTGGCATGTCCACCAAATGGCAGCTCACACAGGTTTGAAGCAATGGAAGGGGGACACAGGGTCATACCCCATTCCAACAATGAATGCTGGAGTCAGTGTCACCACTGTGTGGAGCGTCTTTAATAAGACTGCTTTCTTGGAGCCAGTCTGAGCACTGGTGGTGGTCGGTCTCAGCACGGCTGGGTCAGTCTCACCAATGCTTGGAGCATCTTGAATAACACCACTTTGGTGAATCTGGTCTTGCCACTGCTGGTGGTCGGGCTCAGATCAACAACCAGTGGCTACACCGAGCCCATCTAAACAATATCAGCAAGCAAGAAAAACACCTACATCTACTCTTGCACCCAGGATCCCTCAAATAGGGTTTCAAGACCACTTTGGTGAAGCTGGTCTTGCCACTGGTGGTGGTTGCTGTCATTGATGCTTGGAGCATCTTGAATAACACCGCTTTGGTGAATTCACTATGAGAAGCAAATATACTCACTGCTTCCCACTAAATCCAAGGGAATTCTGGAAGTATTTTCAGGCAGGTCAGTGGGGAATTGGAAGTACATCGGAGTTGAGCTTTTAGGTCTGACTGTTGGAACCTTCTCCTTCTATATACCTACTTGTATCCCTTTCTTAGTTCAAACTGGGTCCATTGTGAGGGAGCAGGTACGTAGTATGATCAGTTTCAATCTAATGACCATCTGATCTTCCAATTGACAGCCTACACCTACCAGGATGATTTTGAGGCCCTCACACTCACCCTCATCCACCTAATCAAGCCGTATGGCCTCCCTTGGGCCAGAAGGGGGATGCCTCAGCAAGATGACCACTATGGACACCAGATCCTTCAAACTGCTAAAGCAACTACTTGTAAGGGGACACTCCTATTTTCTCCTATTCCCCTGTCCCTCTCCCTTCCTCCTCTCTTCCAATCGACAGCCTACACCTACCAGGATGATTTTGAGGCCCTCACACTCACCCTCATCCACCTAATCAAGCCGTATGGCCTCCCTTGGGCCAGAAGGGGGATGCCTCAGCAAGATGACCACTATGGACACCAGATCCTTCAAACTGCTAAAGCAACTACTTGTAAGGGGACACTCCTATTTTCTCCTATTCCCCTGTCCCTCTCCCTTCCTCCTCGTTCCTTTCTCTTTTCCTTCATCCCATGGACTCTTACCTACATTCCTTTTATTCCCTTTCGTTCCCTTTCCTTTCCACTTCCTTTCCACCCACTCCTTTCGCATCCGAGTCACGTCCGGTGACTCCGGAGTCTTCCCGCACTTCGGACTCGCTCAGACTCGCTCAGACTTGTCTATACACTTCGGGGCTCATCCGGACTACCTTTATCCTCTTTCCCCACTTCATTTCTCTTCGCTCTTACTTCCCCAGGTCGCTGGCACGACTCCTGTACATTCCCCTTCCACTTCATTATCACATGCCCTCTCGTACCTTGTGATATTTGTTCGGACTTGTGACTGGTGTACTGTACAGTTATCCTTCATTCCTCCCATGCTACTACAGTATATACTTTGCTTTCTAGTATGGAGAATCCTTATCCTGTTCTCTTTGGATTCTCCCTCTGCTAGGCTTGTGCTGTCGGCCATCTTGAGGTTGCCCTTACAGCAGAACAGGATCTCCCATCCTGGCACCAGAGCCCTACGGAAAACGTCCTGCGCCACTCCGGACTCGTTCCCGACGTCTCTCCGGTTTTGTGGACATTCCGGATGCTCTCCTGCTACTCCCACCCACCTCTGAGGACCCAAGGAACTCCATCCCTCACTCCCCTGACGACTCCAAAATGACGGGCGCTTCCAGCCAGATCCCGCCATCCGAGCCAGCCGACTCAGGACCGGACTCCGAGACTTTGCAGACCTTGTGGGCTCAGACATACGAACACCAAACCCAAATCAGATCTATCCATGATACACTCACCTGAATCGAAGAACTCCTCCTAACACCCCGTCTGAGTACTCCGAAAACAACTCCAGACTCCGAGCAGAGGGGCACCGAAGCCTCCCAGCACGCCCTGAGTCGATCCGAAAACACCCCGCGTTCCCGTCTGAAGCCTGCCTCTTCCCCAATCTTCGATGGAAACCACAAGGATGGTCGCACATTCTACAACACGTGCTCCATCTACTTCCAGCTCTGTCCGGACCACTTTCCGACCGAGCAGGCCAAAATCCTCTGGTGTCTCTCCTTCTTCCAGAAGGATTGAGCTAAAGAGTACGCGGACATGGTGCTCCGGAGTCCGAAGGATCCGTACTTCAAGTCCTGGGCCGCCTTTGCAACCGAATTCCGGACTCGCTTCCTTCCGGATCAGGAACGCGAAGCCACCATGCTAAAACTGGAGTCCTCCCGGTACCACCAAGGCCGTCGGACTTTCCAGGAGTACCTCGACGAGTTCCGGGATCTCGTAGACCAGTCCGGATACACCGAGGGCTCCAACATCACGATGAAGTTCCGCCGCGGATTGGACCCCATCATCCAGAGCCGCGTTGCCAAGTCCGCAGACTGTCCGGACGAGGACGACTTCGAGGAATGGTACAGGGCAGCGCAGCGGGTTGCTGACAATCATGCTGCTAACCAGTCCTTCCACTTTGGCGTGCACTCCGGTAACTCCGGACACTCCGGACCCCTCGTCCGACCAGCAGCCAACTCCAGAGTCGCTCGGACTCCTGCAGGTGTACTTCCCACGCCTCGGACTCTGCTCCCACCTCTGCAACCGCATTTCCAACCCCCGCCTCCTCCAAAGGCTCTCCATCAAGAAGTCCTTGAAACAGCAGGAATGTTGCTCCAGAGACCTCCCACAGCAGTAGTGTAAGGCAACCTCAAGATGGCCGACAGCGCAGGCCTAGCAGAGGGAGAATCCAAAGATATGAATAAGACTAACTACAATACATGAGAGAGCTGCTCACCTAGCAGAGGGAGAATCCAAAGAGAACAGGATAGGGATTCTCCATACTAGAAAGCAAAGTATATACTGTAGTAGCATGGGAGGAATGAAGGATAACTGTACAGTACACCAGCCACAAGTCCGAATGAATATCACAAGGTACGAGGGGGCATGTGATAATGAAGTGGAAGGGGAATGTACAGGAGTCGTGCCAGCGACCTGGGGAAGTAAGGGGGAAGAGTAATGAAGTGGGAAAAGAGTATAGAGGTAGCCTGGACGAGCCCCGAAGTGTATAGACGAGTCCGAGCGAGTCTGAGCGAGTCCGAAGTGCGGGAAGACTCCGGAGTCACCGGACGTGACTCGGATGCGAAAGGAGTGGGTGGAAAGGAAGTGGAAAGGAAAGGGAACGAAAGGGAATAAAAGAAATGTAGGTAAGAGTCCGTGGGATGAAGGAAAAGAGAAAGGAACGAGGAGGAAGGGAGAGGGACAGGGGAATAGGAGAAAATAGGAGTGTCACCTTACAATAACCAACATAAGACAAAAGCTTGAGGCCTATAGAAGGAGATGTAACGGCGGGAAAAATCCAAGACAGCGCAGGTAGGAGGATGGGTATTGTCCGCACGAATCCACATAGGCAGCGTGGGAAAATTCCTCGCAGGAGCGCGGAGGCACTTGAACAAACAAAAGCACAGTGTTTCAGGTAGTGCTGACTTGAAAGGAGAATGACAGATGTGCGAGGGGCGAGGACTCCGAGGGAAGCGAGGCACATCTCAGAGGGGAAGAGGAGCGCAGAGGGGTGAGGGACAAAGGAGGGGACGAAAACTGAGCATATGGCCCAGCAAAAGAGTGGACGAAGTTTCCGAGGTGCGCCAGAGCGCCATGGTGGTATGCCATGTGATGGAATTGCGCAGGGTTCAGAGCTCATGGGTCAAACTGGAAGTCAAACTTGAGTTCAAATGTGAAGTATTGCTTAACCCACACAATCAACGGATTGTATCAGTGGGAAGTCAATGGTGCTCTCAAAATCATAGCATGGCCACAGTCAAGGGGGTCAAGAGGTCGAAGGTGGATTTCCGAGGGGGTGCGTGGAGGCAAGGGGAGAGTGGAAAATCCAAGAAGGGGTGAGCCAAGGGGCAAAGTCGAAGTGGGGGACGGAAAGGGACATGGTGAATGAATGAGTGACGGGCCACAGAAGCGGAGTGGTAAGGCGTGGAGGTCATATCCTGACTAGGAGCGGAGCCCAGTGGGCCCCACGGAGCATGAGATCTGAGGTCATGACGAATTAGTGCAGGGTGTGGAGTGTTACTCTGAATCTACTGTTAAGGACCGTGTCAAGAAGCCTCCTGACTCGTCTGTAAGGGGCGCGGAAATGCACAGGGAGCGCGGAAGCGCGGACAAGCAGAGTGTACGGGACTTGGCTTCAGCTTTGATGCTGCGCCCTCCTAGCCCTGCGGTGTCCCAATTTCGGTAGGAGCAAGGTGAGAGGCGGGCTCCGCGGAGGAGCCTGCAGCGAAGACTTAGAAGGCAAGAGGTGACAAGATGGAACTAAGATTCAGAGTAGAGAATACATGTGTACTAATGCTACTATAAATACTAGCTAACAGGTGAGGCTTGTGAGTAAGCAGCACATGTATATGAAACATATAAGAGATGAATCTAAATACTGCACACCATGCATAAGCCTTGAGGGCGGAGTCCGAAGGTTCCAAGTGTCCGAAAAGGGGCTTAAGGGGGTACCCCTAAGGGGCTCAGGATCAGTATTTGACACAGCCACATGTATCTGCGGCCTTAGTTCATGCTCACAAAGCATGTGAGTGTGCCTCTAGTAGCCCCTAAGGCTGGATATGCCGATAACATACTGAAATGTGAAGAAGACACATATGATTCAAATTACAGGGTCCTTCCCAATATGTACAATAGGATGCTCAGGAATCAGTGTGAAATAGCTGGTGGATAACTTGATGTATTCAACAGGCATAGAAGGCAGCCTTTGATGCAGAGCAAGAAATCCAAGCACAACCAGTTATCTCCTAAGCTCATTCTGACCAGCCTGGCTCAAGTCTTACCTGGATGTCCGTGCATCTCACACTTGAGTTGACAGTCTGCACTAGTACTTTTATGTGCAATTTTCAGTTCATGTTGTTGCTTTCAGTCTGGACTTTTCATAAGTAGTTGCTAAACTACCTTGCTTGAAAAGCAAGATCTAACACCTTGGAACTGTCCCGATTTGGGACAAAGCAGCAGGTTTCCTTTTTTGGTATGGCCTTCGGCCCAGTTTTCACCATAGTTGCCAGGTGGCACTGGCCCTGTACTTATACATGATTCTCGACTGACGATTATATTGAGATATTGAGCTATCTACAACAGTTGCGGGCCATAGGAGACTAATGATGTCCATTGCCCAGTAGCCAAAGGCCAATCCAGTTGATATTAACGAGTATTGAACCAGTGCAGGCGGGACTCATGATATTGCATTCTCCGTAGAAGGTGCCGACATGGTACTGTGGTCTGATGATAGATGTGCGTACACTCACAGGAAGGCGTCGCATCTGAGTGACTAGGTGATGTAGCAGAGATCGAGAGTGGGCCAACAGGACACAGACAGACAGTTTGCCCACATACACGACGGACCATATGAGAGTTTGAGATTTGATGTGTGTGTGATGTTAAGAGTGACAAGAGACTATAAAAATGTTCTCATGGGCGACGTAATATATGAGAAGGAGTGCCTCGATGTGCAGGTGACATTACATAGTGTAAGAGAGACGACAGGCTATGCTGGAGAAGGGCTGGGAACAAGGGGAGGTGCGAAGAGCCATAGGCACCCCTGAATTGTTAGGATCTACGGCTTATACCAAGCAAGGTACCTATGAGCCAACAGCAAACCTTGATACATATGTACCCTGAAATCAACAAATAGCACTTCACACTGCGAGCGCTCCGCCGGCGCGTCCCGCGGATCCATATTACTACTTTTCATTTAATTTTCTGCTCAGTCAGGGGCAGAGGGGCTGAGAAAGGGGAATGTATCACATGCTGACCGTGACCCTTGCTTGGTTGTATTTGCATTTACTTGGGGAAACCCAGGATCGCACGCCGATTTTCCAGCTCCTTCGAATTCTCCTCCACCATGGCCAATCCGTCGCGGTTTCGCGTGTTTCAACGCGCGACACCGACATCAAAGAACCGGGATGAGCCATATTGGAGGCCATGTCACTGCGATCCAATTCCATTCCGTGGACGTACGCCGAAGCTGATCCCAACGTCCAGTGCAATGACCGGCCAGCCATGTTAGATCGCGCAGTTCAGCCCGATCGAACTCCATGATGCATGTGCCCCAAGCTTCGCTCGTACAAGAGTCAATATATATATAGGTTCTGGTTTGGTTTCGGGATATAGCTATAGATACACGGCAGAAACAGTCTCGGAATGAGCTGTTCGTAAACTCTGCTCTCTCAAATTCGAAAACGACGCTACGCTTTTCTTCCCGACGCAGCTCTCCTGGCCATGGTTTTCATCGCCTCAGCAATCAATCCCTTCTCAGTCTTGGATCGGACAACGTCTGTCATTCGTTATCAGTTATCCTTTAATGTTATCTCATATTCTTACGTGTTTATCTGAGTTCATCGACTTCTAGCCCTTTCAGCTGCCCGCCCTTCGTCTCACCAAAGTGATGAATGAAGCAAGCGAAAATGAGGCCTCGCTGCTCCCAGAAAAGATTACGGCCAAGACATTTATGGAGGTATGTGCGGCAAGGAGGGATGTTGTCGTTGTATACTCTCCCAGATTAAGTGGCGCTAGGGTGATTTGCTCTGCCAGTGAAATCGCCATCGTGATTGCATCGCCAAGCACCGTGCGTGCAACTTCAGAGCTTCCTCGAAAAACAGTGTGGTCCGCAATGCATGCTCCTGTAACCGCAAAGGCAGTATGGGATACACTGTCGGTGAAGCTGCCCAGCCCTCTCAATCTACGGACGGCGGCGACATGGAGGCCGCGGTTAGCTTCGGTAGATGCCAGGCTTATGGGGATAACAACGCCGACACTTGCTGAAATTTGTGGCAATCTACACATTGGCAGCTAGCCCTAGTGAGTCTTAAGATCTCAACATATGTTATAATCCCTTTATCAATACATGCTCGTAGCCATCACTGTTCACACTCGACAGAAGTGCATCCTATAGCGTAATTTCAATCCGTCGGGCTATCTCAGATTCAGTGAATGTCGCAAATATCCCGCCAGCTGCCTAGCTAGCTGCAGCTAGCTAGGCCTGTATCTACATTGTTTCGCCTGTTCGAAGTCGCCGCTGAAATCATTTCCTCGTTCCAGGCTTCAAATTGCGACTGGAGAAGCACGCCGTCGGAGGTTAGAGGCACATCGACCACCCTGCGCTGAGGGACTGCAGTGGAGCGCGAAAATGTGAGCACGTACGACGCGAGGCGCTGTGAAGGTCAAAGCTTCCACTGGCCTATCATGAGCGGGTATATAGGCATATGGCCAGAAATGCCAACGCTCCAACGACATAATTTTAATGTCCGACTATTTGCTTTCCAAAAGCGGCCCAGTTAACGTTGTTGCACTATGTCTCCCGTGCACGATAGCTCGCGATCGAGCAAAGGCAGATTACATTCAATGCGTGTTTGTGCGCATGTGACGGCGGCGTACTTTGTCTCATGATTACCACCTTATAATTAATATTCTTGCCTCCAGCTGCAGACGGAATTTCACGCGTACGCGTACGGCCGCTTGTATTACTTGCAATCAAAGGGCGCGTGTAGTTTCACTACTCGTTGAAGTCACACGCTTAAGCTCATTGCAAGCTCACTCTCAGGATTGTTGCTGACTCGGGGAATATATTGCCAGATAATGTACGTACATGAGACCTTGCGCGCGCAACATACATGAAGCCAGCAGTCGATCGCGAACGAATTCTAATGCCAGACTCTACATGAGTCTGACTCGGGGAATTGTCCAACCAATCATGCACCTCCATGTAATTGATCATACGGTCAGGTGCAATATTAATTTCTAATGAGACGTGAGCTCCGGGGATGTCCATCCAAAACACTTCAATCTCGGCCGTATTCAAGTGGGGATCGTTTGATGTGGTCGTATTAATGTTCAGCCACCCAGGGCCATATGCATGCATATGTACCCATGGTTAGCTGCAAGATTAATGTCTATTGCGACGTGAGCTCC